>JASUUG010000298.1:3263404-3945505 GCA_030449905.1 Luvunga scandens | reverse complement strand
ACACTTTCTCGAGCGGCAAAAAGCAGCCTTCGTGGATCGGTTGCATCCTTCCAGCCTTCAAGAAGCAGAGAGACTTGGATGGGCAAAGAACGCATTTTTCTGCTCTCGCCATTCCTCCTTCCTCCTCTACTACTACTCCTCCTCCTCCTCCTCCTCCGCAATAGCTTTTTAGTGTTTCGAACATATTTCGCACAAACATTCCATGTGTTATGCATTATTTATGTATGCTATCGGATGCTTTTATTATATATGGATGCTTGTTTTCTCATTTTTGATCTTAATCTTATTGCTTGGTTCAATTGGTTGTATCCTATTTTAGATTTCTTTTGTGTATATTTTTTGGGAATGATTAAAATACGGGGAGATCTTTTTAAATTTTTTACTTGTCAAAACGTGGCTGTTTTCCTTTATTTTTTTTTTTGATCTTTGAAGGGGAGAATAGTTTCAGTTATATTTCAAAAGGAAGTTAACAAAAATTTTGTTTATTTTTCAAGGGAGCTTATTTTCAGGGGGAGTTAAAACAAATATTTTTTTGTCCTTCACATATAAAATTTGTCATCATCAAAAAGGGGGAGATTGTTAATCTTATAATAATGATTTTGATGATAACAAAAATAATATGTTCATGATTAAAGTGTTGGGGCTATTAAAAAGAATTTTCTAAAAGCAATACACTTGTTTTAAATTCAAAAATGATGAAACTGGAAATTAACGGTTAACCGCTTCGGAAAACGGTGAACCGATAATTTACTGATGAACATTTCACATGTTCTGGAAAATAACGGTGAACCGTTTATTTAAAACGGCTAACCGATACATTCCAGTAAGTAAAAAATGTTTTAGCCTTGAACCGATTAGCCCAAACGGTTAGCAAAGTTTTGTGTCACAGCTTCTGGAAATTAACGGTGAACCGTTAATTAAAACGGCTAACCGAACAATTCCAGTGAGTAAAAATGTTTTAGCCTTGAACCGTTTATTTAAAACGGCTAACCGATAACTTCCAAAGGTAGAAAGTTCTCTACTCTTGAACCGCTTATCAAAAACGGAGAGCCGAAGATCTGCATTTTGCAGTTCTTGAAAGAAACGGTGATCCGATAAAGTTAACGGCAAACCGTTTATTTGAAGTCAAAGGATAACGGCTAGTTGGAAATTCAAAACGGCTAACCGATAGAGACAAACGGCGATCCGATTATTCTCAGAAAGTCAATAACGGCTAGTTTTCAGCTCCAACTATAAAAAGGCTCAATCAAATTCAAACAAGAGTGATCCAACATTTGATATTTGAGCTTACTACTGAGAAACAATCTTCTTTGAGCTTCAATTGTGTTTCATTTCATTCCCTCACACATTAAAAATTTCAATTGTAATCATTTGGAGTGTGTGAGAGATTATTTGTTATTAAATCTCTATCATTGAGTGATTGTAAGTGTTGGGATACACTTGGGTTAAGAGATTGGGAATAATCTCTTTATTGTAAAGGTTCATTGACACCTTGGAAGTCAAGTGTAAGTGTTTGAAGCCTTGGAGGCTTGCATAGTGGAATCCTCAAGCCCGGTGTGCTTGGAGGCGTGGACGTAGGCACGGTTGGCCGAACCACGTAAAAATTCTAGTGTTTGATTTCTCTTCCCTTATCCTTTTTAATTTGAGCATTGTTGAATTTATTACTTTTGATTTTGATTAAGACATTAGTTTTAATATTGTGCATTTTTATTGGCTTAGTTTTTAAAACCCAATTCACCCCCCCTCTTGGGTAGCCTAAATAGAATTTCATATATATGTCCTGTTTGGTTCAACTTATTAAATAGAATTTATATATAACTTATCTGAGTAGAGGTTTCAAAGAAAACTTTTGATAAAAAGCTGCTGCGTGTTTGTTATCAACCTCTTTTAAACTAGTAAATTTTTCATTTTACAATACTAAAAATTCTTTTTTTGTCTATTTAAATTATCAAAAAGGATATATAAAAGAATTTTCTTCATAATTATATAATTTTTAACCAAATGCACCTAAGCTATCATTTAATTAAGGAAAAAAAAAATAATTCAACCATTTGGTCGATTCCCAACTAAGTAACATCATCCCAATCTGCCTTTTATTGTTTTTTTCCCCTCTACAGCAGTTGCCATTTTAGACAAAGGATATAACATTGAAAAAAATAATGCATAAATAAAACAAAGATGACATGAATTTCAAATATAAATTAACAATGGGCACCTATAGTTGAAGAAAATAATAAAATGGAGAATACATGTTTGATGTCATATTTATTGTTCATATGTACTAGATTTTTAATTATCTATTTCATCCCTCCCACTAAGAAATAACAGACAACATTAATATTTTTTGTTCATTTATTATTATATCCCTCCTTATAAGATTTTATGACATTTCTAAGTAGTTTGGTGTCAAAATTGAAGTAAAAATGAAATGATTGGTTATGCATAATTACCAAAAGAACACTTGCACTTTTCATTTTCTTTTCCTAATCCAAATGGCTTAGTTTAGATTTAGTTTAAATTTTAAATTATTACACACTGAATAACTGTTTTGTCCTATTTTCATAATTAGTTATATTATCTCTTAACTTGAGAGATGAAATAGGTAATTAAAAATCTAGTGGAGATGTAATTAATAAATATGATATCTATTAGGGATGAAGCATAAATTTTCCCATAATAATACTAATAATAAGTAAGAAATAGTGGCAAATGTGAAATATCAAATAGTGACATAGTGAAACGTGTTCATTATTTTTCTAATCAATTAGATATATTTTAACAATAACAAAGGAAATGTGCATACTTACTACTTTCCTTAACAAAGTGGCGGCAATGAGTTTGTTTCAAATAATTTTCAATCTTTTTTATTGTTTAGGGTTTTGTATATAAGGAAGGGTATTGTGTAATTAATGGAATTTTTTTAGAGTATTTTTGAAATTTCATATATTTTGAAAAAGTTTTCCGACCTCTACTCACAATAGTTCAATATTTAAGTTTATACATGCTAATAGAGGGAATAATTCTTTAATTTCTAAAAATTATACTAAAGAAAATAACTAAAAATATTAAAAAAATTGAAAATAGCTTATAGAATTATATAAACATTTATATTCATTAGATAAAGCCATATTGTAGTCTATCTAAAGTTTAACCCGAAAATTTATTCTAAAGAAGGATGGAGAGGCCTGCTCTTGAATTAGGAGAAATTCTACGCCCACAACCACATGCGAATACTTCAATAATTGATTTCAAGAACAAGAAAATGATGTGTCAATCATTAGGGCAGTAAAGTAGTTGACAGGTAAAAATATGCTTTGCAGAGTGGAACTTGCGAGGCCTGAAGATCAGTGAATGCTTCCCCAATTATAGTAAACAAACCAAACTACAAGAGTCGAGCTTCTTCAAGCTTCTCTAACTAGCTCTTACACACAAGAATCAACTCAGGCAATTAATTATGAGCAGCTCTTCAAATTCAGACCAGCAAGCATCTCAAGAATTGGTCAGCTCATTTTATGTTCCAATAAATTAAATACTAATTAATCATCTACTAATGTAGTATTGAGTATAGGTTTCTTTACTTTTTACACAAATAAGACTGGCCACGGTAATATTATAATTAAAAAAAAAAAGGTAAAGCGTAATATCTATAAAATGCTACACGCAAATGAAAAGGGGTCGGTTCAAATATATTTGATGATTTTATTACCCAACTTCGTCTGATATATGATTTCCTTCATATTCAATTGTGTTGTATATTGTCCATAGGTATAGTTCGACTAATTGTGAATGGACTTTGTACAATAATATAGAATGAGATTGGTACACAGTGGGTGAGGTTTCTCATCCCCATCCAAAATCTTTGAAAGAAGTTGTTTTGACTAATTGAATGTTACTTATTTTTCGTTTATGAATTTTTATTTATATATTTTTTCCATTGATAAAGCTTTCTGGGTTTTTATGAAGGCACAGTTGAAGGGGTGTTACAGCTGCATTCTGTAATGGCTAGAATTCAAGTTCATATTTTTCTAAGTGGACTTGACTCGAAGTTTAATCAGGTTCGTGGAGAAATATTGTGAAAAGACCCAAAGCTTGATTTGGAAAGCACATATGCTTATGTTAGAAGGGATTACCAGCAAAGACAAACAATGGGAGGCTCTCATCCAATTTCTGAGAACCTTGCCATGCTGGTCGGTCAAAATAAAAACGGATCTTCAAAAAATCGGGGAAATCTATCGTCTAGCAAAGTTAACAACCTTGTGTGTACTTATTGTGGAGAAAATGGTCACTCACAACAACGTTGCTATGAAATCATTGGCTATCCCGATTGGTGGGATTTCTTAAAGAAGCCCCGTAAGAAAATATCTGAGAAGGCTATGGTGACAGCAACAGAGGGCGAAGAACAGCCACCACCGTCAGCAAATGTTGCCCACCCAGGTATTATTGGTAAGGCATCTGTATTTTCTGTAACTTCTAAGAATAGAATGTGGATTATTGATACAGGTGCATCTGATCATATGACTAGAGATTCTAGCCAATTACAATCTGTTCTTCCCTCTTCTCAATCTGTTATTTCCACTGCAAATGGTAGTACTTCTCCGATTATTGGGGAAGGATCTATTACCTTGAGTAGTAGTCTTACATTAGATACTGTTCTTGTTGTCCTATCTCTTGAATACAATCTTTTATCTGTTACCCAAATTACCTCTACACTTGCTTGCATTGTAACTTTTTGGCCCACCTTTTGTGTCTTTCAGGACATCCTAACTCGGAAGATTCTTGGTTATGGTGTTAGACGAGGTAAACTCTATTACTTGGAATTGATAGGAAATGAGGGACCAAATGTCAGTCAGGCAAATCAAGCTACTAATGAAAATAAAACTCGGGCAAATGTTTGGTTATGGCATCGGAGATTAGGACATCTTTCTTTTGGTTATCTCAAAAAATTACAGCCTCATCTTTTTTCAACTCTAAATGATTTAGATTTTCATTGTGACATTTGTGAGATGGCTAAGAGTCATCGCACTTCCTATTTACCAAGTTTGAATAAAAGCTTAGAACCTTTTGTGGTGATTCATTCCGATGTTTGGGTCCTGCAAAAATTCCTTCCCTTTCTAAAGCTCGTTTTTTTGTGACATTTATTGATGAATGTACTAGAATGATTTGGGTGTCTTTACTTATAAAAAAAAGTGATGTATGTCTAGCCTTTCAAGAATTTCACAAAATGGTAAGTACTCAATATCAAAAGCAGATTCGTGTACTTCAATCTGACAGTGGTACTGAGTATATGGATGCCTCTCTTAGAAAGTTTTTAAACACTCATGGTATTCGTCATCAGACCTCATGTACTTACACCCCACAACAGAACGGACTAGCTGAGAAGAAAAATAGATAGCTTTTAAAGGTAGTTCGTGCTTTTCTTTTTGGCATGAACATGCCTCATTTTTATTGGGGAGAAGCTATAAAATCTGCAGCTTATCTCATTAATCGAATCCCTTCACGAGTGCTAGATATTCAAACTCCCTAAAAAAAATGCAATCCTTTGATATTCAAACTCCCTAACAAAAAATGCAATCCTTACTTTCAGTTCCTCATCTTCCTAATCTTGAACCTTGAATATTCGGTTGTACAGTTTATGCTCATATTCCAAAAAGTTTACGAATTAAACTTGATTTGTGTGCTAAACGCTGTGTTTTTATTGGCTATTTTGAACTTCAAAAAGGTTACATGTGCTATGATCCATAAACCAAAAAATTACATGTGACTTTAGATGTCTCTTTTCATGAATTAGAACCTTATTATTCAGAGGGAGTCTCTGACCATTCCCTCCAGGGGGAGAGTTCTGGTGAAGAGAATGGTCAACAACAAAATGAAGGAAGAGGTGAATTTGTAGAACTAGAAGATGTGGTGGAAAAACTTCAAAACGGTGATGGAAATAAGGTTCAACAAGGGTGTGATAACATGACTGAAACCAAGTGTGATCCCTCCAATTTTCAAGACGTATCTGAACCACTATCAAGGCCACCAGAGTTACCCATGTCTACATCATTAACTGAAGAATTAACCGAAAGTGTTCTTCCTCAGGTAATTTCAAATCCATTGTCTAATGAGTCTAATGAACTACATGTTTCTGCAGAAGACATGAATCCTAGATATCCACAAAGGTCAAATAGAGGAATTCTAAAGAAACAATATGAACCTGATCCAAAAGCCAAAATAAGATACCCAATCAGTAACTACATGTCATCTTCTAGGTTGTCTAAATCATATGTGTTAAGTGCTAGAAAATGTATATTTATAATGGAGAAAATTATCATTTTACACTTTAAGTCTCACTAACATCCCTACTTTTATATCTTAAAGTCCCTTGTGATTTAATTATGTATATTTTATTTTAATTAAGTATTTCATGTATTTTAGGGGACATCAAGGTCATTTCACAATGAACGAGAGATTAGATAGAAAAAAGGACAGCAATTTTAAACTTAGGACAGTCGAAAACCTTAGGAGCATAAAAAGATAAATGGTACTGTTCACATATACGTTACTGCTCACACATACGGTACGGTTGATATATACGGTAATGTACACGGCACTGTTCACGGCACTGTTCACATGTATTGTATGATGACGTGCCACTATACGTGATGTGGCGGCATTTGATTGGACGAATTATGTGGCATTGACTGATGACGTGTCACGATACTATTGGACAAAAAATGTTGACCAGTGACGTGGCAGAATGTTAGTGGACTGAAAAAATGTGCGTACAGTACATGCATATACACGGAATGACAGTCCTGATGATGTATTCCATCCAATAGGAAATTGCCACGTGGCGCAATCTTGAGCGTCCAAATTGTTTTAATCCGATGGCCATGATTTACTCAGTGTATCTATAAAAAGGGGGCTTCCCTCCTACTTTGACACCCCTGAATTCATTTTTGAGCTCCATTTTCTGTAATTCCATCTTCATCTTGTATTTTCTACGTATTTTAATAAAATTCTCATTTTACCCCTAGTTCAAATATGAGTGGCTAATTTCCTTTCAAGCTTGGGTTGAAGGTGAAGTCTCAACATGCTCCATGGGCTTAATTTGGTTAATTTACTTTTCCTTCCCCTTTAACTTATGTGGTTGTTTTGACTTTTCGTAGACAGATAGTAATAATCTTGTCTGGATATCGGCTGGAATAACCACTTCCTTAGGCAAGGTTATTACTATTTGGCATGGGAAGCCCTTAGCACCATATCTATTAGAGTGTGGTTTATGAGGAGTGGAAAATCCCCCTTCATGATTTAATTGGTATTAATAATGAATATTAAGCCGATGGTGCATGTTGAGTACAGATCTGGAGATCCAAGCACTTCATTTTAATAGTTTATTCCCACTGCTTTAATTTAAAATTAACCGATAGCATACATCATTTTCATTATAAATCCAATCACCCACTTAGAAAATTAATTCTACAAGCAATTAAAATCCACCTCTTCGTGGGATCCTCACTCGTCACCATTGATCTATTTTACAATAGATTCGTGCACTTGTGAGTTCAATAAAATTTGCACAACAATATGCACTTACTATTAATCAATTATCCACTATATCTATTCCTAGTAGTGTACATGATGCTTTGGAGGATCCCAAATGGACTAAGGCAATGAATGAAGAGATGGAAGCTCTACAAAAAAATGCCACTTGGGAACTTGTTTCACTACCTAAAGGAAAGAAGACAATTGGATGTAGATGGGTATTCACAGTGAAGCTCAAAGCATATGGAAGTATTGATAGGTATAAAGCGAGACTAGTGGCAAAGGGATATACACAAAGGTATGGAATAGATTACCAAGACATTTTCGCACCAGTAGCCAAGATAAATACCATTCGCATTATTATTTCTATAGCAGCAAATCGAGATTGGCCCTTGAAACAGTTCGATGTTAAAAATGCTTTTCTCAATGGAGAGTTAGAAGAAGAAGTTTACATGGAGCTACCTCCCGGTGTCAAATGTAGTTCTATGTATAGAAATGAAGTATGTAAGCTGAAAAAGTCCTTGTACGGACTAAAACAGTCTCCCAAGGCGTGGTTTGGGAGGTTTTCGGCGACAATGAAGACAGCTGGTTATAAACAAAGTAATTCAGACCATACTTTGTTTATAAAACACAAAGAAGGAAAAGTAACAGTGTTAATAGTATATGTTGATGATATGGTATTAACAGGAGATGATCTGTCTAAAATGAAAGCACTATAAGAACATTTGGCTGCTGAGTTCGAAATGAAAGATCTTAGGTAGCTTAAATATTTCTTACGGATCGAGGTAGCAAGATCAAAAAATGGAATTTTTCTATCACAACGAAAATACATGTTAGATCTTCTCACTGAAACTAGAATGCTTCATTGTAAACCAGCGGAAACGCCTATAGAAATGAATCACAAGCTCGGGATTCTACCAAATCAAACTCCAACTGATAAGGGTCGTTACCAACGGCTAGTTGGGAGGTTAATCTATTTATCCCACACAAGGCCAGACATAGCGTATGCCGTAAGTGTAGTACGCCAATTCATGCATTCGCCAAGTGAAGAACATATGGATGCAGTTTATCAAATTCTTAGGTATTTGAAGTGTGCTTCTGGAAAAGGTTTATTGTTCTCAAAAAATAATGTCTCAAACATTGAAGGATACACGGACTCTGATTGGGTAGGTGACCAAACAACAAGGAGATCAACGTCAGGTTATTTTACATTTGTTGAAGGCAATCTCATCACTTGGAGAAGTAAGAAGCAAAAGGTTGTGGCAAGATCAAGCGCTAAAGCTGAATTTCGCGGAATGGCACAAGGTGTGTGCGAGATGTTATGGATCAGGAACATACTGAAAGATTTGGGGATTGATTATGCAAAGCCCATGAATCTTAACTGTGATAATAAAGCAGCCATAGAGATTTCCCAGAATCCTGTACAACATGATCGCACAAAACATGTTGAAGTAGATCGTCATTTCATCAAGGAGAAGCTTGACGAGAAAATTATACAGTTTCCATTTGTTCAATCTGAAGATCAGTGGGCTGATATACTCACAAAAGTAGTATTAGGAAGGGTGTTTCATGATATAATTGACAAGTTAGGCATGATAGATATCTATGCTCCAACTTGAGGGGGAGTGTCGGCATGAGCTGTCAATTATTGAATTGATTTTGTAATTACATTGGGAATCCGTTAGTTGACCAATCTTGTATTTAAATATATAAACAATTTGTTTCTTCCTTTTTTAGGATGTAATTATCTTCATATATTACCTCTGATTTGGAGAAGAATATACAGACAATTATTTTTTGTATTGAAACCTTTGTTTGACACAATCTAATCTCTTAGGGATTCACCAGAAGCTACCCTATAAAGCTTGTTTCTATTATGTTATATTGCTAACCACCATTTCCTGCCAAAACTAATTCATATAGCAACCTCATCATGGGCCAATCACGAGCCACTACTGATGAGATCAAAACGGCAAGCACCCTCTATCATTTTGATCAATCAAAAATCAGATTACTATCTTGTGTTACACACGTGATTCACTTATGAATTCATATGACACTCTTAACATGTCAGTTTTGGCCATAATGCTTTGCTGATGACATGTCGTATAAATGTCAATCCTCAACATGACAAGGCAGCCATTTGAGTTTGAGTTCGTACTTATCAATCTCGACCTTGAGCTCATAATTCCAGTTACATGTCCAGCTATCTTCCTTATCATTTGCAGTCATTTAAAGGTTGCGAATCCCTTCTAAGTTCATACAAAGATTGAACTTAGCAGATGGAGCCATTTTGGTCAACATATCAGTTGTATTTTATTCTGTGTGTATCTTTAGCAGCTTCACACCTCTTCTAACTACTTTTGGTTTTGCTAAATGTAATTTCACATCAATATGCTTGATCCTTTCATGATAAGTTTGATTTTTCTAAGGTATATTACACTTTGGCTATCGCAATACACTGCAATTGACCCTTATTTGGCTTCTAATTTAGCAAAATTCCCTTCAACCAAATAGCCTCCTTGAAAGCTTCTACTACAGTTGTGTATTTAGCCTCTGTTGCAGACAAGGCAACTTCACTCTGCAATGTTGCTTTATAATTTATAGTACGACCTCCTAAAGTAAAAAAAAAACCTATTTGAGACTTCCTTTTATCAAGATCCCTAATAAAATCAAAATCAATATAACCAACCAAAGTATATTTCCCATCATTTGACCCACCATATATTAAACCATATTCTTTAATACCTTTTAGATACCTTATTTATCTACTGAACACCTCTCCAATATTCACTACCAGGATTAGCCATGAATATACTTACCACACTCACAGCATGTGAGATGTCTTGCCTGAGAAGTACCATGGTATATATAAGGCTCTCAACAACACTTGAATAAGAAATGTTAGCCATTCTTTGTTGTTTTGCATCAGTTTAGGATGCCGTGTGGCAAATAATCTGAAATGACTAGCCAATGGTGTTTGAACAGGTTTAGAATAATACATTCTAAACTTATGTAAAACCTTCTTGACATAGTTTTGTTAATTAGAAACATAACATTTTTCTTCGTATTTCTAACCATTTCCATCCTAGAATCATTTTTACAACTCGAAGATCCTTTGTTTTAAACTCATTGCTCAGAAGCCCTTTTAACCTGATTAATTTCTCATTTGTCATGACATGCTGTTAACATATTATCCACATACAATAGAAGATATATCATTTGCCCTTCACTTATCTCCTTAAAGTACACACAATAATCATAGCTACATCTATTGTAGGCATGTTCAATCATGAAACTATCAAACCTTAAGTGCCACTGCCTTAAACCATATAGAGACCTTTTAAGTAAGCAAACATGATTCTCTTTATTAGGTTTCATATACCCCTCAAGCTATTACAATATAATTCCTTCTATAATTCAACATGCAAAAAAGTTGTTTTAATTTTTATTTGTTCAAGATACATATTTTGAATTACAATTAGTGCCAAAATGACTTTATGAATTCAGATGATACTCTTAACATGACGATTTGGCCTTAATGCTTCATTGATGACATGTTGTATAAATGCCAATCCTCAAAATGATAAAAATGATAACGCAGCCATTTGAGTTTGAGTTCATACTCATCATTATTGTTTCTTATAATCTTTTCAATCTTTTTTTTTTTTTTGATTTTGCTATTCTTGTTTCACATGTTATTTAATTATGAGTTTTTAGAGGTTCATTAACTCTTCTGCTTTATTTGATTTCTAAGAATTAAACAATGAGGATCATTGTGCAATCACATGAAGAAAACAAAGAAATTTTTGAATATCATGTGATTGTAAATATTACATTGTTATTAAAGATTATTACGTAATTGTTGTAAATACTATACTTTCATTTGTAATAGATTTTGTGTATTATCAATTAATGATACATATAATTTAAACTGGTTCTTCAAATAATAAAAATAATAATGATCATAATAGTTTTTTTTAACTTTTGTTATTTATTTTTTGTTGTTCAAAGAATCGAATGGTCTAAGTTATTGAAAGCCCTATCTCAAAATGTCTCAGATTATTTATAACCAATATTTATATAAGATTAATAAACTCTTAAATAGTCAATATCAATGTGTTATTTTCATTTTTTCTGACTGAAATTAATATTTACCACTTGGCTTCTACTTCTTCTATAATACCGAATAACTATCTTGACATCATGAATAACTTTATAATGTACTATTATTCATATTTCTTGTGACTTGGATAAATAAAAGATATTGAAATTGAAATTAAAAAAATATTACTAAAGATAATAAAAAATTATTTTTTATTCTAATCTATTTCTTTTTCTTTTTTAATTATTATTACTTTTTATTATTTATAAATATAAATTATATTAAATAAAATAATAAATAAGATTTTAAAAAATATTTCAACTTTAAAATGCATACTTGCTTTTCACATAGATTTGTGACAAATACAGTTTTTTTAAACTTTTTCTATAATAAATATATTTTTTATATTTTGATGAGTAAATATCAAGTAAATGACTAATTTATCCCTTTTTTCGTTTATTATTATTTTTTTGCTACGGTGGTTATTGAGTACTGTGAAAATAGTAGGGTGTAAGTGGTAGATAGTGATTTCAATAAAATGGATGTGTAAAATGAGAGTTTAGGATAATTACGTTATATTTGGTCAAAATAGAAAGGATGAAAAGTTGAAGGATTAATTGACTCGTAATGGCCTAGACTTGTAATTGCAGATTACAAATAATAAAAGCTTGATAACTTGGATACATTTTCTCTTTGTAAAGAAAAATAAAATTCGTTTGGATCATATTAACAGTTGCAGCTTTATGTACTCAGCCTTTCTGAATGTAGCTTCATAGAGAGCCAATGAATTGGATAAGTCAATCAGAATATGTCAATCTTGTGAAATTCAACAAGAAGGTTATGATAGGATAAGAAATCTAAGGATAAAGGAGAGAGTATACCTTAAATAGAATACTCTAGAGCAATAGTAACTTTGCTCAGGTACTTAGGCATTACTCATAGTTATAAGCTGCTCACTTGATATCAAACTACATTAGAAATATATGAAAAATGTGAATTAGATATCTGGTGTTAAAGGCTTAAAGAACTTTTAGTGGCCAAGTGTTTGCACTAGCTAGTGGAAATCCTCTATAACAGAATCAGAATTCCTTGGATCGAAAGGCAAATTAGCTACAAAACTATTAGAGCATATTCCAAATTGACTAAAGCTTGTGTTACTGTCAATTAGCAATTTGTGTTAGCACACAACTTTATGTAAAATAGTAAGTCTAGACATATATATATATATATATATATATATATATATATATATATATATCATAGACACAATACAATTAGACTACTAATCTCTACTGTAACCATGTCTGCTGACTTTGAAAAGTCAAAGAATAATGTTGCAGATTTGATAACCTAAGAGTGAAATAAAGAGATAGTAGAGAGGTCATTGAGGGGAATGGGACTAAGAGCCCATAAAATCGAAATGTCTAAGTTATTGAAACGTCTCTCTTAAAACGTCTCAGATTATTTAAAACCAATATCTATGTAAAATTAATAAACTCGCAACTAATCAATATATAAATTTATAATTTACTATTATTCATATTTCTTATAAATTGGATAAATAAAAGATATTGAAATTGAAATAAAAAAATTACTAAAGATAATAAAAAATATTTTTTTTATTCTAATCTATTTCTTTTTCTTATTTATAAACATAAATCATATTAACTAAAAATAATAAATAAAATTTTAAAAAATATTTCAACTTTAAAATGCATACTTGCTTTTCACATAGATTGCAATAAATACATTTTTTTAAAAAAATTCTATAATAAATGTATTTTTTATATTCCGAGGAGCAAATATAAAGTAAATAAAGTTTAGGGATCGCATTGAGTTGTTTCTTTATATTCGTTGCACAACAAGTTAATTCGAAAAGAGAAAAATGTGTAATACATGTCAAAGGTTTAAAGTAAGATAAGCATGATTATTTTATTTATTTATATCTAAACAAAAGAGGAAAAAACCGGTGTAGAACGAGACAACATGAGCGCGCCAGAAATTTTATATGTACCATGACCATTTATTCCCCTAAAACAGAAAAATTATAGCATGACTTTTGTAACTACATCTTGCATGAAATTGCACGTAACATGCATGTAAATAACTAATTAAGCTACCATACTACAACAAGCAATGGTCGTCAAGGCAGAGCACCGACGCATCATGAAATGCAATACATAAACAATTAATTAATAATACCTATATTAATTAAGTGACATTTTTTTTTTAATTTTTTCTGCTATGTTGGTTTATCTCCAACTTGGAGCTACTTTACAAAAAAAAAATACAACAATAAAATAAATACTTAATGGCAGGCAGCAGCTAGCTAACTAATAGCTATATGAGACATAAATATTAAAATAGTAAATTATTAATAAAATTACTGATTCTGATTATTATTATTATCGTTATTGTTATTAGCTGCCTCTGCGTTTCTGATTCTTTCCTTTTCTTCCTCTTCTTGCAATTTTCTTCTGGCCTCTCGCAAACGTGTCATCATCCTATCTTCCTTGAGCCTCTCCTCTTTCAAGAGGGATTCCAATAGGCTTAGAGGGCGCTTATCTGCAATTTGGGTTTGGCTGATGCTGACTACATCATGAGAGACGTACATAAGAGAATTTTTAGAGATCAAAGCGGAGGCAGATCTTTGGCCTTATAAATAATAAATTAGGGTTATTTTTTGCTGAATCATTCATGAGGATGCTCAAGAGTTAGTTCAAAGATGTGATAAATGCCAGAATTTTGTCGTTATTACAAGATAACCACTACAAAACATGACCGCCATGTCAAGCACATGGCTATTTGCATAATAGAAGGTAGAAAGAGCCAAATGAAATATGCTGTGGTACTCATTGATTACTTTACCAAGTAGATTAAATTCGAACCACTTTAAAAAATAATCAAGAAATAAACAATGAATTTCATATCGATAAGTGTGATTGACTGATATCGCCTATTGCAAGCAATTGTCACCGGTAATGAGAGCCAATTCAACAATGGAAAGTTAAAAAAATTTTGCATTTAGCTTGGTGTAGAATTTTGGTTTAGTTCACCTACTCATCCGAAGACGAACAGACAGGTGAAACAACATACAAAACTATAAAACTACTATTGAAGAAAAAGTTAGTTGAGAAAGAAAGAGCTTGGATGGATGTACTCCCATAAATGCTATGGGCTTATAGGAGGATTGATAATTCTATGAAATGAGAGTTATTATAGCACTTTTAGGCTTAAATCAATAATACTTAGAGAGTAAATAATGTGTTTTTATTGCATTTTAGTTATATTTTGCATGAGCATTCATTCTAGTTTAATTTTTTTATAAATTGAGTTGTTTTTAAATAATTTTTGCTTAGATTATGTGCATAATTGTAGGTGACCAAAAGCTCAAGTTTTAGGGAAGGAATACTGTTGCAACAAACTTACAGAAACAATGAAAGAACTTGGCTACATAAGAATTAAAACAAATCTAAAATAGTGCAGATGTTGTCGCCGTTTAGAAATGGCAATGGTCCGGGATGGTCCGGGATTTGACAATCCTGGTCTCGTCCTGAACAGTAAAATGAGATTTTAATGCGGACCAAATCCTGTCTCGAATAGTTAAACAGGAGAAAAAATTGGATCAATCCTGTACCGCTCAAAATCTCGTCCCAAACTAAATGGCCCAAATGTCCCAAATGTCCCATTTAATAAATACTATAAATTTTATTCAAATATTAAAAAAGTATTTAATCCAATGATTCTATAAAATTGTTAATATCTCAATAGACATTATAATCATAAGATATGTAATTAAACCAAAAATAACATCCAAAAGTAAAGTAACTAATTGTAAAGCATCCAAAAATAAATCACATATAATAATCAACAAAAGCATACAACCTCTCAACAAAAAAAAAAAAAAAAAAAAACATAAACAAAAACAAAAGTATCCGAGATTTTTGTCTTCATTCTTCAACTCCAAGTTCTGGATGAACCTATAAAAATTAGAATATGTAAAGAATAAACTAGAAAAACAAATAATATTATATATTGATAATTACATAATATGCATTTAATAGCACTAAAAAACATTATTTCTTACCTCTAGAATCTCTTCCATCCTTACATAAACTTTTTCCTCTATAGATGTAGGAATTTCGATAGAAGTTTTAAATCCTTCATCTTGAAAAAAAGAAGAAGAACAAATTAACAAAAGCTTGTATAAATAAAAAAAATAAATTATTAAATTATAAAGTAATTTATGAATACCTCCCATATAAGCATGTATCCAACTTTGAACGCACATCAATGCCTCCAATGTTTGTGGATCTATTACAGTGTGGACTAGCAACTCTACCACCCGTGCTAAAAGCCGACTCAAAAGCATTTGCTGACACAAGAATCATTACCATATCCCTACCAATTTTAGACAATAAAGGATATTGTATTGCATTTACTTTCCACCACTCTAAAATATCAAAAGAATCGTCCTTGCAAATCAAGACAGTATCACCTAAATATGACTCAAGCTCGGTCTTACAATTCCCAACCATACTAGCTTTCACAAAATCATTATACCTATTGGACTCTTTTTTTTCTGAAAGAGTTATGGCAAGTGAACATTCATTAGAACTAGAAGCACCCATATTAGAACTACCTTTAGATAAATTGGCCTTTGATTCATACTCCTTTACCAAATTCTTGCCAAACATATGAACACTCTCAACATGAATTTGTGACTCATCTCCATATATCAATCGAAAATATAACTCAACCAATTTCATTTTATATCTAGGATCCAACACTGTTGCCATTGCCAATATCCCATTAACATGCTTTAAATATTTTTCAAACTTTTCAATCATGTTAGATGCCATTTGTTGAATCTCCTCACGCTCAGACAAAAGCCAATTAGAAACAAGATCCAAGTGGTGGCATGGCCTAAAACCAACAAGATCACGGCGGGTTAAATTGAGTTGGGCTGCTGGTCTTCCAAGCTAGATCATCGGTGTTTTGGCCGTTTTTCGACGTCGGTAATGATAGGGGTACATCAGCCGACTCACAAGCTTTAGATCGGTACCATGTATGGCCGGTGGGGGTGGCCAGAAATGGGAGAAACGACAGCTGCTCTCTTTCTCTCTCTCTCTCTCTCCCTCTCTCTCTCTCTCTCCTTCCTTTTTATTTTCGGAAAGAAAATGAAACTCTTCTCTCTCTCATTCTTTCCTTAAATAGAAATTGGCACTTTTCTCCTTTATTTTTTGTAAGCTTAATACTAATTAAGCTAATACCGGACCCGAGTGTCGAAATGAAATCCGACTATGCGGCCACTGAATCGCGTTTGAAATGTTTCAGTTTTTACATCACAACAAATTTAAATTATTCGAGCGCAATCAATTTATTAATCGTGTCTAAGTACCCGCAACGAGTTGTAACAATTCCGTCGACTTTAAAAAAAAAATTTTGCAACGAAACAAAAAATAACATCACACTTAATTAAATAATTTACGGTGCATATGTTACACTTAAGTTTTTGTTATATTAGATATTCAACTTACTTGATTTCTTACTCCATTAGTTACTTGACTTAATCAACTCCCTTACATCACTTTTTACTTGACTTACCTAACTTCATACTTGCTCTTGGAATCATTTTTTAATACCAAAACTAAAATTGAATATTTCATCTTAAATCCCTGCATTTTATGCAATAATGTGTGTGTGTGTGAAGTATTAAAATGAATAATATACTATCACATACACACAAATTATTAGTAAATATTTGTAATGAAATCAAATCAAACCCTAAACATATAATTATACAAAATATTTATATTTCAAACATACCTTATCCACCACTTGACAATGCACCAACAAGGCTATTTTTAAAGAGTTTGTGTTTATCAAAAACCTATGTATTGGAGGTAAGAGGCGAAAAAATGGTAAGGTGTGAGAAAATGCAAAATGGCGAGGTAAGGAAATGTAGATAGATAGTCTCTTAAGGGTGTTTTTGACTTTTCCTTCCTTGGGGGCATATGTACATAATGGAGTATAAGTTTACCATCTAGAGGCAAATAGGGTATGCTTAAATTAAAAACCTTTACAAACTTTAGCCATCGTTGCTTGCTATTTCACTGTCTCTGGGTTTTTTGGCTCCCAAAGAGCTGAGTAATGTTATAACATTGGTGAGTTTAAAAGCGCCATCATCATACAGAACTTGAGGATCGTACGGATTCAGAAATACATAATGTAAAAGCAACTCTTTTGTGACGCGAGAAGAGTAATTTAACAGGCTTCTCTTCGAAAATAAAATAATGAGAAATAGGGCTTCTCTCTAATCATTTGAATTCTAACCCAAAATCATTTCTTTAATAATTTTGGGAAATTCATTCAAAAATTTGACAAATTTATAAATATCATCTTTTGTGGTCAAAGAAAAAATAATAATTCAATAATTTTTTATTAATTCAATTAATCAATAACACAACATATCATCCTTTGATACTCGATTTTTTTTCCTAGCTGGGTCAAGTCTAGTGTAACAAATGGAGGTTAATCTACTCACATAGCAACAAACAAAGAAAATGGTGTAGTAGGATTAGAAAGTCAGTAAGCATTTTTTAACTTTGTTCTGAATACTTTTCTTGTGAGTTTTTAGTTCCCATACCTTTTTTAGTCTCATCTTCCTCCGAAATACCCCCCAGAAAGAATGGAGTCTGATTTTAGGAAAATGGCGCATGTTTTTAGGTATGAGGATCATGTCCCCTATTTCTGGGAGCTTTGTGGTGTTGTAGTCAACCACTTCCTCCATTTTCATCTTGTTCTCATGATTCTCTTATGCTAATAAGTCTTATCCCTACATCCTTGCCCTGTTAGTTTGGTATTTTTTACTAATTGATAGTTTGTATTTTGAATCCCTTGCTTGCTCCCTCAAGGGATCCATAATTCCCATCTGGCATTCTTTGCTGGTAAGTTCTAAGGATATTTATTCCCTACCTCGGAGGTCCTAACTACCTCGAAGTGGTACAGATATCTCATTTCCATATCAATATAAGCCGTTCAAGAGAGAAGTTTTTGCAATTAAAAAATCTCTTGATATGAAATTAGGATTAAATGCATTCCTGTCCAAATTCAAAATTCAAAATTAAACCCTCATCCTTAAGAGACATGTTATTCCTAAACACCCCTCATCTTTTGCTTGTGGCATTTGGTTTTCACTTTCTCGCCTAACTCACGTACACCTCTTTCCTTTTGCCCGGTCATCTTTTATGGAATTCTTCCTTGTGCTCCCTATGGATACATCCGAAGCTAACCATGATAAGTCTAATAAAAGTGGGGGGGTTCATACAAACACATTAGTAGGAGCCTCATGCACCGATTCTCTTCTATTTCTCCCTCTTCTGTAGCTTTCAGCCACTCAATAAGAATCAAAAGCCACCTCATGCACCATCGACGAGCTGAGAAAAGATTTTCATATTTTCGATTCTATAGAGCTTAGGATTCCATACCGTAATGAGAACATGACAGAACCTCCCATGCCTTTGTATCCTTCTATGTTCAAGATAAGGGTCAGATTACCCTTGCTGCATTTTATTCGTTCTTTTTTGAGGTCTCTCAATGTTGCTTTTACTGTAAAGCTTTCCTTGGCCATTATGTACAGTAGAAGCATTAAGGAATTGAGTTTGATTTTTCTTTTGATGAATTCAAGAGGTTATATCAAATCAAATCAGTGGCCGAAGGAAGTGGTCGGTACTACTTAGCTAGTTGGGCTGCCTTTGCTCTCTTTATCCCTCTTGACTTTCTTAGTTAGATTAGGTTGGAAAGATTCTTGGTTTTTCGCTTCTGAAAATTGGCACTCTAATAACCTTAATGTTGATGATCCTATTCCCACTTTCTTTCAAATTCCAGGTCATTTCTTTACCTTGTGACCCCCAATACTTTGTTTTTCTCATTTAATTTTATTCTTGATGCAGGGATTTGGCATTCTCCCTTGGTTTTGCCTATAAAATTGCCTAACAACATTGAGCGCACTCGAGTCAACATTTTACACCTAAGTGTGATTTCTTTATTTAGTAAGACTTCCCACCAATAGTTTAATCTAAACCTAAGATTTCTTTTAATATTCTAATTTTTCCCATGATTATCTTCTTCTTGTTGTTGTTCTTACTATGCTAAGTTGCTATTGCTTGGTGTACAGTAGCCATGTCTCAGATAGATAATAGAGTAAGAACGAGCCTAGTCAATTTGCCTCTTGCTGGAACTACTTCTAGGAAATGTGGAGTTTTTCCTTCCTCAACTCCCTTTTAGTCTTCTGAAACCCCTTTTACTCACTTTGTTCCTCTTGGCTCTTCATAAGATGGGGAGAAAACTCACTTGTCAACTGTCCTTAGACATCCTGAGTACACTTCTGGGCTCTTATTCGAGGACTTGGCTGAGTAGGGTCATCAACACAATGAACTCGAGCGTGAATTGGCTAAAACTCTACCTTAAAGAGAGCATTAACTCACCAGGAATGTCTCTAGCCATAACGCACGGACCCAGAAGTTCTTTTCACTGCCTTTATAGGCAAAGCACATAAAGTTTGTCTTTATAATCCTTCCTCGAATCCTCTTGTCATCTTTTCAATGCTCTTGACTAGTAAAGCTTCTTATTTGAGTATTCGAGGCTACAATGAACATGATTCAAGCATAAAATTTTTACAAGGGTTCAAAAAGTGAATGTTCTAAAGCCAAAGCCAATAGAAAGAAAGTTGTAAACGAGGTGCTTCAATTAAGATCCGAACTGGCTACCCTCAAGTCCATCTATGAGTCTCTTAAGTTAGAGCATAACATCGACAAAGGGGTAATTAAGAACAAAGATGAGGAGCTGTCCTACTTAAGAAAATAGCTCTATTAAAGCCATGTTAAGGCTCCACTAGAATCAGTTTAAGCAAATGAAGGACGGGGAATTCTATGTTGGGGTTGATGATTGTAAGGGGATGGTGAAAGATCAGCACCCTAAATGGAATTTAAAATTTATGGACGACTATTACTCTGAAGCCCTTTAGCCTAATGATTTTGACCTGCCTCCAAATGACAAGGCAGCGGACAACCCAACATAGCACTCTAGTTCATGATTTGCCCAATTTAGTTCCGCCTGGGAATACTGTAACTTCATCTGGACCGATTGGTTAAAAAGCCACTGAAGAAAGAGATGAACCCGCCTTGAATATTCCCTACTGGCTGCCATTTATCCTGAAGAAATCCCAAAAGATAATTAAGACCAATTTCCATTAATTTGTTGATGTTTGAATAATTTGATAATGATGTTTCAAGCTTTTGCCATTGGTGTTTTTTATGTTGTTTCTTGCTGCTAAACTTTCCTTTTTGGCATATAGTTAGTTTAATTTGCAAGTTTTTCATGTAGTGCTTTCCACTCAAACATGATGCTTTAAATTCAATAGTGTTACTGTTTGTGCAAGAGAACCCGGTTGATTTTAGGGACGCTTGGGACGAGTTCTCTGTTGGTGGTTCACTTTGCCTAAGTAGCGAGCGGTTTTTAATTATCCTCATGTTTGATCAACTAGGGGTCATTGACACTTGCTCATGTTGTTATTTAGATGGTCGCGACCTCCGCTTATCCGCTTGTTTTCAAGATGGAAATAATTTGGGCTGTGCATCCTTATTTAAATGGCAACGACATGCATTTATTCCACTTATTGTTCAGCCATGACTCTTTCACATTTAATCATGCTATTGCCCGAGTGGCATGTTTCATGCCTTCTAGCATCATTGCTCAAGCGGAGATAATTCACGCCCTTTTATCCAAACATAAGTAGTTGGCATATGCTCCTTAAGTTTCGATTAAGGTAATCGATTAATCTTCCTATCTCTATCAGATAACTCACAATTCACACGCTACTCGGGAGGTAATATAACTCATACCTCGGAGGATAATATATTCCATGCCTTAAAAGGGTGGTATAATTCATGCTTATTCACACATTGCTTGGAAGGCAATATAATTTATCCCTCATAGGGTAGTATAATTCGTGCCTCAGAGGGCTAGATAATTTGTGCTTATTATCACACTGCTACAAAGATAGTATAATTCACATGTCATAGGACCGTACAATTCGTGCCTCATAGGGTAATTCGTGCATAGTCATACCTATTTTGGGAACCCAGACAATATTCCATGATAAAATAATAACTCGAAATGCAAAGTGTACGAACATATGCAAAAGTGTATGAACATTTATTTCATCAAAGTTGAAATAAGACTTCCTCTTAACTTAAAATTATGCCACCTCTTTCAAGTGGCATTAGTGTGGGTCTGAAGTCGTAAACAAAATATAAATAACTACTCGCTTATTATATCCAAATTTTTTAACATGACAACTACTCAACTGGTCATTTTCTAAATCAAATTACTCCTAGTATGAAAAGAAATGATAAATAAGAGAAATAGAGACCTGCACTACAAGAATATTAGTCTTTAGTAACAAAACTTTTAGCGAAGAAAGTATTTTCGTCATTATAAATACGTTTTAGCAACCAAAAAAAAAATTTTTGTTGCTAAATTCACGCTAGAAAAAATAATATTTAATTACCACTTTTAATGACGAAAGATTTGTCGCTAAAGAGGACATATTACAACCAAAAATTTTGGTTGTCACCAAAAATTAAGCTGCAAAAAAAATGTTGGTGCCCAAACCTTTAACAACTAAAATTTAATATATTGCAATAAATAGTTTTTGTTGTTAAAAATTCTTTTAGCGACGAATAAATTTCATCGCTAAAACTATTTGATATGCCAAAAGAGCGTGTTTTAGCAACGAAAATAAATTTCTTTGCTAAAAATAGTTTTGGCGACGAAAATAAATTTCTTTGGCCACAAATATACTCTTTGATATACCAAAAAAACATATTTTAGTGATGAAATCAGTTTTGTCGCTAAAAATAGTTTTAGTGAAGAAATTTATTTTCGTCACTAAAATGCTTCCTTATGCCAAAAGGTTTTGTTTTAGCAATGAAAATAATGTTCGTTGCTAAAAATAGTTTCAGCGATGAATTTTATTCATCCCTAAAACTCTTTGATATGCCAAACGATCATGTTTTAGTGAGAAAAATAAATTTCATCACTGAAAACAATTTTAGCGATGGAATTTTTTTATCATTAAAAAACTGTGAAAGTTTTTTTAAAAAAATTTCACAGTTTATTTTTTGCCAAAATTTAAGGCCTTTAGTGACGAAATTGAAAAACTTTTGTAGGGCTATTTTGCACCACTATTAAGTTGTAGTGACGAACTTCAAATTTCATCACTAAAAACTCCTGTAGCCTATTTATATATCATTTACTTCATTTCTTTCATTCATTCTTTGTTTCTCTCATTCTCCCATTCTCTCATTTTCTTACTTTTATTCTTTAATTCTCTCATCTCTAAATATATGATTGTCATTTCTAATTTAATAACTACTTCTTTTCTCTTTTTTATTTTTAACATGGTGTAATTTTTTTTTTACTGATCTTATTTATTCTAACTTATATTATTAATATATTTTGTTTATTATGTTAACTAATTGTTGTGTGTTTATTTGTAGGGATTATCAAAGATCAATTACACCAAGGTAAAGAAAATCAAGAAATTTATATTCATTTGTAACAATTTTCTTTCAAAAAAAGGGATATCAAATTTTGTAATCATTTTTGTATTGTTCATCAATAACAATAATTCTTTTAAAATTAATTAATTCTATATTTTATCATAATGGTGTTAATTGTCATTGCAATTTAGTATTAAAAATGATAATATTTTAACAATAATAATAATAAGTAAATGAAATAAAAATTATTCCTTTTAGTGATGAAATAGTTTTTATCACTAAAAGTACTTTTAGAGACGAAATATGATTCGTCCCTAAAAGTTCTTTTGGAAACCAAATAGGATTCATCGCTAAAAGTGATTCATCACTAAAAATACTTATTTTTTTGTCACTAAAAGAAATTTGAAAATTCGACGCCAAAGATCTAATGTGACGCTCCTATAGTAACGAAAATGGCAACAAAAAAGTTTTTGTCACTATAGCCTTTAGCAATGAAAATTGCATGTTTTAGTGACAAAGCTGTTCATTGCTAAAGCCCTTTTTTGTTGTAGTGTTGTTTCCATTTTCCAGCATAGTAACGATTGAGGTGTTCTGTATTCCAGGGACAAGTAGGTGCTTCGCACCCATGTCAGCCAAAATATACGTTCTTACGATCATATCCTTGATGACTTTGTATGGTCCTTCACAATTGAGATCTAGCTCCTTTTATACCCCACTGTTTCAATCTTCCTTAGTACTAGTTGTTCAAGTTGGAAACTTCATATTTTAACCTTAAAGTTGTAATATTTGGCAACTTTTTTTTGCTATGCTGCCTACCTTTCCGTAGTATTCTTCTTCTTTCTTCGATCAATTCTTTCTCTATCTCTAACAGTTCCTAGTTTTCCTCTTGCCAGTAGCATACGGTCCTTTGTATTTGTAACCTTACTTCGACTGGGGCGATGGCCAAAAGCCAAGGAGAAAGAAGTTCCCCCGTCGACGTGCATACCGACATCTGGTAGGTCCACATTATAGCTACTAATTCTTTTTCTAAAGCTTTTTTTAGATTTTCCAACCTGGCTTTCAAATAGAAGTTGATGTTCTTGTTAACTGCCTCCACTTGTCCATTGGCTTGAGGATGAGCCGAGATGGAAGGCATTCCTAATCCTAAAGTTAGAGCAAAATTCTCCGAATTTGTAGTTGCCAAATTTTTTGCCATTGTATGACACAATAATGTGTGGGGGGTGCCAAATCTGCATACTATTGACTTTCATATAAAATTCATAGTTTTGTCCTCCACGATCTTCGCGAATGGTTCTACCTCAACCTTTTTGTGAATTAGTCAAGTGCGACAATGGCATACTTCACTTGCCCTTTTGCTATTGCTAGAAAGCCGATCAAATCTATTACTTATTTTGCAAATGGCAATGGGCTGCTTATTAGGGCCAACATTTGAGGAGGTTACCCTAGAACACCTGCATTCTTTTGACAGTTAGCAAACTTCTTTGAAAAGTTAATAAAATCTTTTTCCAAGGCCAATAGTAATCCTGCGTTATAATTCTTCAGGCTAACGGCCTTTTGCTGTATGACTGCTATATATCCCTTCATGCACCTCTCTCATAATGTACTTTGCCTCTTCTAACAGTATACATCTTAAACAAGGCATTGAAAAACCCTTTTTCTACAAGGTTTCCCTAATGATCACATATCAAGTTGCCCTGAGTTCCAATTTTCTTGCCTCAAGCTTATCTTCTACAAATTTTTTCTCCCTCAAGTAGGCCATGATTGAATCTATCCAACTGTCACCAAAGGCTACCAGATATACTAGATATCCCTCATTGAGGCTAGGTGATTTTACCACCTCTTTTATAGCTGATCTGGTAAGTTCAACTAATGAGGATAATGCCGGCTATGCTAATATATTAGCTTGTTGGTTTTCTCCTCTAGGAATATGAGTTAACGGCCATTTCTCAAGCTTTCCTAACAAAACCTTTTCCCTTTCCAAATAAGCCATCATGCTTTCTTCCTTGGCCTGAAACTGGTGATGAACCTGGTTGAGGATTAATTGTGAGTCATTATAAACTAAAATATGTTTCACAACTATTACAATTGCTAGTTTTAAGTCGGCTATCAAGGCTTCGCACTTCTTTTAATTAGCACCAATCCTGCTCCGCTCCTCTATGCATTATTCTGGGCTCTATGTTAGTGAATGTCTTCTAGAACAAGAAATTGTCAGTAAACAGCTTCTAAATTTCTAAACTCAAGCAAAGAGATATAATGCACTGTCCTTACATGCCTCTTACCGTTACTTGTTATTTGAAGATAGAATTAATATTTAAATATATATTAGGGAAATAGAATCATCTGCTTTAAGCTCTATTAAGTTTTTAAAAATTTTTTGTCATGTGTCTTTTATTAGTAGTACGTAGATAAAAATTTAACTTTTTTATTTTTTTTATTAACTATCGATCAATAATTGAATTATTTACTAAGTACATGATTATATAAAAAGAGAATTATAATTCATATATTAAGACTTGAGGAAATATTTGAACAGTTTTATTTTATTTTATTATTCAATTAAATTTGCATATCTAGAAAAAATGAATATCTGTCTATAAAAATATCATTTTTCTATACATCATATGCAAGTCGATCAGATACGTGATTAGGTGCAACAAATCTTCTGAAGGAAAAAGACTTTCGCGTCCTTTTGTGCACTGTCGAACATATTTCCTCGCGCACCTTGCGTTTTTTGTCATATACTAAAATTTCTCTGTTGCATTTCAAATCAGTCATTTATTTTAATATTTCTGACTTCAAATCAATCATTTATTTTAATATTTCTGATTTCAAATCAATCATTTATTTTAATATTTCTGTAGTATCAGTGAGATAGTGAATAATAAAAGACCAAGAAATGTTAGATTATTTATATCTGGTTTGGATAGGGACAAGTTGATATTCTCAACCGCTGAGGAAATTTTAGCAGGCAGCGGCAGCCATGGGCTTTCTTGCTTCATCTCTAACAAGTACTGTAGGCATGTATGATAACGGTAATTCTCCCATCGATTGATCTTGCATCTGCTTGCATATCAACCTCAATCACTGTATGTACTCGGCCACATTGGCCATGCTGAAGCTTTTGAAATTTTTATTGTTAACCGTCATGTAAAAATAATCAATTGTGATAACAATCAATTAAATATTTAGTTAAGTTATCGCATGAGTAACTTACAGCCCAATCATTTTGCGTAAATATGGGTAATAAGAGTGGGGTCAACACCTTCTAAATAAACAGGCTGTAAAGTTACTCATGCTGTAAGTTTGCAAAAGCCAAGAAACATAAAAAGAAAAGTAGTCCATAAATATGAAAATATATTATATACAATAATGTCATTCGTCCGTATATATATAAAAAATTATACATCATCAACGTTCAAGAGTATATTAGCAAATATGCAGTATCACTAACGGATGAATTTATATCTGCAAATTTAATATTATATTGTTATTTAATGTGAAAAAAATGAATTATATAATATTTATACTGTTACTTAATTTAAAAATTAAAAAATAATTAATTACTAATTGTAAATAATATCGAGTAAAAGGATTAGCTAGTTTGAGAACAAGGAGAAACTGAGAATTTTCTTGCCTTCTTATTGCCTTTATCTCGTAAGATGACACAGGATAAATTTTCAGCCTAAAAATATTATCACACGGCCCACCTTCGGACAGAATTTTCAATTCTCACAGGTTAATGGTGGGCCCCAATTTCATATCTGCACATCACTTTTTGCACCAAACACTAATTAGGGTTAAATTTTAGGAAAATAAGCTGATCATAAGTTCTTTAACCAGTGTCAAACAGGCCCTAATTGTATTGATATTACTACAGGTAGACGTGTATGCACAGACATTGTTTTATATGGTCTATCTAAAGTTCAGCCTAAAAATCTGTTCTAAAAAAAGGCGGATAAACTTACACATAAATTAAGAGAAATTTACTCCCACAGCAACACTGAGAGACTTCAACTTTTGATTTCGCGAACAAGGAAATGAGGTGTAAATCAGTAGACGAGAAATGGTCGACAGCTCATCACATGTCCATGAAAATATGCGTTTCACAGTAAAAGGGCGGAGGGTTGGATAGCACCAAAAGGCTTCTTCAATATTATAGTCAACAATCCAAACTAAAAGCGTCTCAAGAGCTAGACAGCTCGGTTTATGTTCTCTTCACAACACAGCTGCCCCAAATGGGACCTATGTATTGGATTAATTATGGGATTAAATTACATGTTGGAACTAGCAAAATCATTTTATTTGAGGTTATGTTTGCCTGCCTGACATACTAGAGCAGACTAAAATTTAGTTAAAAACTAATAGGATTATTAGTCCCTGTTTTTATTTGGGTTTAGGTGGGATAAGATGAAGTAAAAAATTTATTCTCTTTATCGCTCCTTTATTTTTCATTTAACATAATATTTTAACATAAATTAAATATAAAAATTAATTTCATATTTTAAGCTGTAATTTTATATTGTATAAAATATCAAAATTTTATTCAATAATTTATTCTAAATTGTATTTAAATTTGAGATTAAATATCAAAATTTTAACTATTCATTAACTTATTTAACTAATATTGAAATCAAACCTAAAAATATTCAATTATTTATTTACAACAATGTTGAATATTAAATTTTGAAGTCAATCATTATTTTAAAAATAATTATATTATTTAAATAGTTATTCTAGCTTTATTAAATTAAATTTAACATAGTCAAGTCTAACATTGTACCAAAAAAAGGACAATATTATATATAATTCAAACTCACCCAATCTAGTCTAGTCCAATATAAAATTACAAGTTAATTAAGTCCAATCCTAGCTTCCAAACATAGCTATAATTCATTATATAATAATAGCTCAAAATTAGTGTAAAAAATTTAAGTCAAAATTCTAAGTTAAAATACCTTAGCCTTAATCTAAGGTAAAAAGTCCACACCCATAAGGTTTAAGAAAATTGTTATGTAGACCCTAAATTTTTAAAAGAGCATACCAAGAGGCCTTGTCTTACCATTATACCTTTTGAATATAACAATTCAAAAATTAGATTTTAAATACTTTTAATAAATACAAATATGATACAAATAATATAATATGTCTAGTAGACTAATAATATTAAAATATTTATTTTATATTTATTTTAATAACATATTTGTATTTATTATAAAGATTTTAAATAAATCTTTAGGTTAAATAGATTTTGTAGTTAATAAAATATCTTAATAATATTAAAATTACTATTTTACGTAATATCCCAAATAATTTAAATTTTAATATATTTATTTTAACATTATGTTTTTATTTATTAAAAAAATTATTTTAATATAATAAAACATGTCTAATAGATTGTCAACTATTAAAATTTTTTTGAATATTGAAATTATTTTAAAATATATATTAGTATATTTATTTTAATATTAATTTTTATTTATTATAAAATATTGAAGTCAATTTTTTTGAATTAACATAGCCAAATTATATAATGGTCAAAATGAGATCTTAGTATCCCTCACTAAAAACTTAAGAATCTTTATGACTATTTTTTCAAACCTTAAGAGCGTCAATGATAAGTTAGAAGATAAAAAAATACAGTGTATTTTATCATTTATTGTATTGAAATATATATCTTTTTGTGTTTTAATTTATTTGTAAGTTTAATAAGGTCAGAGATTTCCTATTGGAAACCCACTGTATATATATGACCGTGGAATTATAAGAAATAAAAAGTAATTTTATAGCAACCTAAAAGATATTTGGTAGTAATTTTATAATCTTTTCTACATTTGTCATATTTCTATACATCAAATCAGATTGATGATGAGATGCAGGAAAAGGTTCCCGTGGAACAAATCGATAAGAAAAAAGAATTTCATAAATTATGTTTTTGTCAAATACCATAATTTCTATTGTAGAATTAAGTTTTCAATTTCTTTGGCATTTTTCCATATATATGGCATGGACATGGAAAAGTTGATATTCATCACGAACACTTCAAAAATTTGAGCAGGTAGCAGGCTAGCAGCCATGGACATTCTTGTTTTATCTCAAACAAGTGCTATAGCTGCAATTTTAACCACTCTTTTAGTCTTTCTATACACTTTTTTGTTAGTTTCAAGAAATTTGTATAGAAATTACGCAAGCAAGAGGAAGAGAGAAGCACCAGAAGCTGGGGGAGCATGGCCAGTGATTGGCCATCTACACCTCTTAGGAGGGCCAGAGCCTGCTCACAGAGTGTTGGGCAACAAGGCTGATAAGTTTGGACCAATCTTCACTCTCAGGATGGGCATAAATCGAGCTTTAGTTGTAAGTAATTGGGAAATTGCTAAAGAGTGTCTCACTACACATGACAAAGTCTTTGCCAACCGTCCGAGAACTCTAGCCATGGAGATTTTAGGCTACAATTTTTCCATGTTTGGCTTCAGCCCATATGGCTCCTACTGGCGTGAGACACGCAAGATAGCCACACTTGAGCTTCTCTCGAACCATCGGCTTGAGAAGCTCAAGCATGTGCGAGAGTACGAGCTGAAGACATGTTTGAAGGAGTTATACGAGTTTTGGAACAAGAACAAAAGCCCTGATAACGTATTGTTGGTAGAGATGAAGAGATGGTTTGCGGACACCACACGTAGTGTGGTTTTAAGAATGATTGTCGGAAAGGGATGCAATTCAGTGGACAGTAAAGAATGGAAAGAGCTTCTAACGAGATTTTTTGAAATGAGTGGTAAGTTTGTCCTGTCAGATGCGCTGCCGTTTTTGAGATGGCTGGATATAGGGGGTGATGAAAGGTCAATGAAGAAGATAGCCAGAGAATTAGACATTGTTGTTCAAGGATGGTTAGAAGAGCACAAGAGGAAGAGAGATTCTCAGGAGATGAAAAAAGAAGAAGATTTTATGTATGTCATGCTTTCAATTCTAGGCGATGCAGAGCAATATTCGGGTCGTGATGTTGATACGATTAATAAAGCTATTTGCCTGGTAAGCCTCTCTTAACCGATTTTGTTTTGTTTTAGTTATAGTCTAAGCACAACTCAAACACCTCTGCGTTCTCTCCATCCGCGTGAGTGGAGTATTCAAACTTAGACCTATCTTTTTTATGTTTTAGTATTTGTTATTAATGCAAACACATTAGTCAGGCAAACTAATCGTAAGTTTTAAGAAAGACCTTGATCTTCTTTTCCACCAGTTGGCGCGTATCACTTAACAAAATATTCTATCATTTTAAAGAACTAGACCTTTCTTCAAAATGAGATCTTAGATCTCTTTTCTTTCCCATTCTCAAGAAGTGAGTGTTTGAAGGGGAAGAAAAAGTGAGTGTTTTAAGCGGAATTTCATTGTAACATAAGAAAACTCTTTACACGCTACCAATTTTGCAGGCTCTCATCTTAGCAGCAACAGACACCACAACAGTAACATTGACATGGGTTATTTCTCTACTTCTCAATCATCGTGATATTTTAAACAAGGCTCAAAATGAACTCGATATTCAGGTGGGCACAAAAAAGCAGGTGAATGAATCAGATATAAAAAATTTAGTTTACTTGCAAGCCATTCTCAAAGAAGCAATGCGTTTGTATCCTGCTGTGCCACTCTTAGTTCCTCATGAATCTATGGAAGAGTGCATAGTTAATGGTTACCATGTCCCTGCCGGCACACAGCTTTTTATCAATGCTTGGAAACTTCAACGTGATCCACGTGTCTGGGAAGAGCCGTGTAAGTTTCAGCCAGAAAGATTTTTGACAAGGCACAAGGATATTGATGTGAAGGGACAAAATTTTGAATTGTTGCCTTTTAGTAGCGGTAGAAGAATGTGTCCTGGAGTGTCATTTGCCCTTCAAGTTATGCAATTTACACTTGCTTCTTTACTGCACGGGTTTGATATTGCAAGCCCATCTAATGAACCACTGGACATGGGTGAAGGACTAGGGTTGACCTTGGAGAAATCTACACCACTTGAAGTACTTGTTGCTCCGCGTCTTTCTGCTTCTTTGTACAGCTAAATTGATTCCCGATGTTACAAACAAATAAACTTATTATAAGTAATGAACTTTTTTTTTTTTTGCTAGTTTACTCTTACTTATTAGGCCTTCTTCTACTTTGAATATAAATGTTCAAATTATCATTAGACATAAATATCTATTACTAAATGCACTTTTATCCCAAATGAGCTGAGAATTCTATACCATTTCACTTGGCACTTTTCTCTTAACAGAATATTCTATGCTTTTAAAATAGATTAAGCTTATAATCGTTCATAAAGTGTTACTTCGCACTTCAGATGAGACTTCCAAACGAGAGCAATTAAATCTGTAATTTGTGAATTGAGAATATTTAATTTCATCAGTTGAAAGGGTAAAATGGTGAATTCAAAAGTCAATAAAATCATCTTCCATTCGTTATTGCATTAGTCATTTGAGATCTACATTTTTAAATAAGTTTTTGGTAATATATTTGGGGATATGAGAAAATTTTGAGTGCTCTAGGATCAATGCTTCTTTTCCATTCATGTCTTACTACATGTATATTTTAGCCAATTATAATAATATGTATATATACATGGCAACTAATGAATGGTTAAGAAGTAATGCTCCAAGAGAACTAAGGACTTTCTCGGGGATTTAACATCATGCATTGAATCAAATCCATCGGTAAAAGGAGCCAAAATAAGTCTTTAAGTCGAATTCAATTAAATAGCATTGTGAATAAGTGTAACATATGAAAGTAAAAGACCAACGCTTTACGCTATACCAATTTTGCAGGCTCTTATCTTGACAGGAACAAACACCACAACGATAACATTGACATGGGATATCTCCTTGCTTCTCAACTAACATGATATTTTGCAAAATGCTCAAAATAAACTAGATATTCAGATTGGCACAAAAGGCAAGTGAATGAATCAGATATAAAAAATTTAGTTTACTTGCAGGCCATTCTCAAAGAAGCAATGCGTTTGTATCCTGCTGTGCCACTCTTAATTCCACATGAGGCTATAACAGAGTGCACAATCAGTGGCTACCATGTCACGGCCAGCACACAACTTTTGATGTTTGTAAGCTTCATCACGATCCATGTGTTTGGGAATGGCCTTGTAAGTTTCAGCCAAAAAGATTTTTGATAAGGCACAAGGATATTGATGTTATGGGACAACATTTGAAATTGTTACCTTTTAGTATCGCAGAAGAATGTGTCCTGGAGTGTCATTTGCCCTCAAAGTTATGCAACTTACACTTGCATCTTTACTTCATGGCTTCGATTTTGCAACCCTATCAAATGAACTACTGGACATGGGTGAAGGATTAGGGTTGGCCGTGGTGAAATCTACACCACTTGATGTACTGGTCGCTCTACGTCTTCCTGCGTTTTCGTACAGCTAAATTGATTCACGATGCAATCAATCCAATAGATTTTTAAAAGCAGAATTGATGTATTTTGTTCGCTAGTATACTTTTACTTATTACGTCCTCTTTGGAATCATAATTAGAAATCAATATCTATTGTTAAATGCAATTTTATCAAGGCTAAGTTGGTTAGATGATGACAGCCAGGGTATCCCATTGTGTTTATTCTGATAGGTATGTCAAAAATCAATAAATATAACGAGCACTCTTATTGGAATGCACTTCAATGAATAAAGTGCCGAAAACTAGTTATAGTAAAATGCGGATATGGTGCACGGCGTCGCACTGGATGAAAATTCACAAAATGAAATTAACAAGCTATCACTTAGCTAATAGCCTAGAGATACCTTCCCTATCAACAAAAGTTGTGGGGTGCATGTCAGGACTCTTGTTCCCTTTCTATTATTGGATAGGAGTGAATTTTCTTTGCGAATATTAGTGGCAATATATATTTGGATGGCAACGTATATTTGAATTGGGTTAGGAGTAGATTTTCTCCCCTAATATTAGTGGAGGTATACATCTGGATTATATTATAATAGAATAGAATTACATTAGTCCTAATAGAAAGTATAGATTTCCTTGAAATGGAGATAAAAAATATGGATTGTGTTATATAGAACTGAATTGGTTAGTTTTTATTAGATTTTAGATTGCGTGTGTGTGCATATATATATATATATATTTGTAAAATTCTAATTGTAATGATATAGGTGTTAAAAAAATAAAAATAAAACTAGCCGGATTTATATCATTAACTCCTCAATGATCATAAGAGATAAAATTACCTAAATTATTATTACTATTTTAAAATAGGAAAAAAGTCACCCACTCCCTCAAAGTGTGCATAAATGATCACGTATTCCTCATAAATGGTCACACAAACTTGTTTTTTATTATTGTATCCTTTGATTACAACAACCAAAAATTGACTTTAAATAAACTTGTATTATGAATACAAATAAGAAATTAAAATAATATAACACATAGAAAAGTAAAAATTTTATAAATTATTTTGAATATTAAGAAAGTTATTTTGATATTATTAATGGAACATTATTTTTTAACATTAATAAAACGCTTTGACAGATTAATAATTTTAAGCTAATTATATTTAACATTCAAAATATTTGACAAAACTTATAATATTTTGTTTACAATTTTTTTTTAATTTTTTCTATATTAGTCTAAATATTAAAGTCAATTTTTGAATTAATATATTTTATTAATTATACTTATTATAATATTTTATTTGTGTTATATGATATTTTATTTATTATTTTATTTTATCTTATTATTATACATATTTGTATTTATTTTTACTATAATTAAAGGGATATCATATTAAAAAAGAAGTCTATAAGACTATTTATGAAACTAATAGAGTCTATATGATTATTTAAACAAATCATGGGATTATAGATGAATTTTTCTTTTGAAAATATCGATTGCCATGATTTCAAAAAAATTATTTCATGCGTCAAGCATATTGTCTTTTGTTTGCGATAACTGTGTTAACCAATTAAATTAAAATTTTAAATATTGTTAATTGATTAGATTATTGCTAAAAGAAGAAAAAGACTATTCTGTAAAACTCAATATCACAAAATTAACTTCACTGCTACTCGACGATGAATACAAAGAATTAATATTTCACAATCTCAAGTACGTTGCTCTCAACTATTCATATAGATAGTGACATGTACCTAATTTTCTTCACATCAATCACAAATGTCTCAATAATTATTCTGTAACATTTGTCATGATGGGTTTCTTAGATGGATTAACTAGTCAAAAGGCCTAGATATGTGAGAACACATATTATCATTAGCCACATTGGTGCTGCCTATTTTCCAAGTTGAAATATGACGTTTTAGCTGTCAGTTTTGACAATTTAGGATGTTAGTTTACAACCCTATTTCGTCTTTGTACGCTTACTAATTAATATCAATGGGTTTTGTTAAGTCACATTTTATGTAATTTACAGCCCATGTAAAATTTAAGTGACAATGTTATTTATTTTTTCATGTTTTGAGGGTATTGAAATGTAACTTAGCAGTACCTTAATACCTATTGCCACTTTTTTCTTCCATTTTAAAACAACGGATAACTTCTTGGAGAAATTACTATATCAGTCATATAACAATTAAATAATATTATATTATGTGTTAATTTATTTTGAAAAATCAATATGCAAGTGATAGTTATATTAAATTTAACTACACAGTCACGCATGTAATAATTAATTGTATTACCTTTAATGTACTATAGACTTTCTCCAAGTGTTGATAGCACATCATTATTTTTATAACTATTTATACTAATTCAATTCTAAAAAGTGTATAAAAACCTTTCTTGATATAGCTTATTTAAAGTTCACTTCGAAAAATCTGCTCCAAAACAGATTGAGAGGCTTACTCATAAATGAAGAGAAATTTTACAACTGTGTAAAATTTTACAACTGCTACCACTCAGAGAAATTTTAGTGATAGCAGCCATGGACTTTCTCTTGTTTCATCTCAAACAAGTGTTGTAGAGAAATCCACACCACTTGAAGTACTTGTCGCTTCATGTCGTTTTGCTTCGTTGTACGGCTAAATCGATTCTCGATGTAATCAATCCAATAAAATTTTTATAACAAGTATTGAGGTATTTTGTTTGCTTGTACGCTCTTACTAATTAAGCCTTCTTCAGAATTATCATTAGAGATGAACATCTATTGTTAAATTCACTTTTATCACGGCTGAATTGTTGCAGTACCATCATTATTAATAATATTATCATTATCATTTCAATACAATTCTATTGCTATTACAATTACAATTGTATCGAGTTATATATATGTCCTGTTTGGTTCAACTTATTAAATAGAATTTATATATAACTTATCTGAGTAGAGGTTTCAAAGAAAACTTTTGATAAAAAGCTGCTGCGTGTTTGTTATCAACCTCTTTTAAACTAGTAAATTTTTCATTTTACAATACTAAAAATTCTTTTTTTGTCTATTTAAATTATCAAAAAGGATATATAAAAGAATTTTCTTCATAATTATATAATTTTTAACCAAATGCACCTAAGCTATCATTTAATTAAGGAAAAAAAAAATAATTCAACCATTTGGTCGATTCCCAACTAAGTAACATCATCCCAATCTGCCTTTTATTGTTTTTTTCCCCTCTACAGCAGTTGCCATTTTAGACAAAGGATATAACATTGAAAAAAATAATGCATAAATAAAACAAAGATGACATGAATTTCAAATATAAATTAACAATGGGCACCTATAGTTGAAGAAAATAATAAAATGGAGAATACATGTTTGATGTCATATTTATTGTTCATATGTACTAGATTTTTAATTATCTATTTCATCCCTCCCACTAAGAAATAACAGACAACATTAATATTTTTTGTTCATTTATTATTATATCCCTCCTTATAAGATTTTATGACATTTCTAAGTAGTTTGGTGTCAAAATTGAAGTAAAAATGAAATGATTGGTTATGCATAATTACCAAAAGAACACTTGCACTTTTCATTTTCTTTTCCTAATCCAAATGGCTTAGTTTAGATTTAGTTTAAATTTTAAATTATTACACACTGAATAACTGTTTTGTCCTATTTTCATAATTAGTTATATTATCTCTTAACTTGAGAGATGAAATAGGTAATTAAAAATCTAGTGGAGATGTAATTAATAAATATGATATCTATTAGGGATGAAGCATAAATTTTCCCATAATAATACTAATAATAAGTAAGAAATAGTGGCAAATGTGAAATATCAAATAGTGACATAGTGAAACGTGTTCATTATTTTTCTAATCAATTAGATATATTTTAACAATAACAAAGGAAATGTGCATACTTACTACTTTCCTTAACAAAGTGGCGGCAATGAGTTTGTTTCAAATAATTTTCAATCTTTTTTATTGTTTAGGGTTTTGTATATAAGGAAGGGTATTGTGTAATTAATGGAATTTTTTTAGAGTATTTTTGAAATTTCATATATTTTGAAAAAATTTTCCGACCTCTACTCACAATAGTTCAATATTTAAGTTTATACATGCTAATAGAGGGAATAATTCTTTAATTTCTAAAAATTATACTAAAGAAAATAACTAAAAATATTAAAAAATTTAAAAATAGCTTATAGAATTATATAAACATTTATATTCATTAGATAAAGCCATATTGTAGTCTATCTAAAGTTTAACCCGAAAATTTATTCTAAAGAAGGATGGAGAGGCCTGCTCTTGAATTAGGAGAAATTCTACGCCCACAACCACATGCGAATACTTCAATAATTGATTTCAAGAACAAGAAAATGATGTGTCAATCATTAGGGCAGTAAAGTAGTTGACAGGTAAAAATATGCTTTGCAGAGTGGAACTTGCGAGGCCTGAAGATCAGTGAATGCTTCCCCAATTATAGTAAACAAACCAAACTACAAGAGTCGAGCTTCTTCAAGCTTCTCTAACTAGCTCTTACACACAAGAATCAACTCAGGCAATTAATTATGAGCAGCTCTTCAAATTCAGACCAGCAAGCATCTCAAGAATTGGTCAGCTCATTTTATGTTCCAATAAATTAAATACTAATTAATCATCTACTAATGTAGTATTGAGTATAGGTTTCTTTACTTTTTACACAAATAAGACTGGCCACGGTAATATTATAATTAAAAAAAAATAGGTAAAGCGTAATATCTATAAAATGCTACACGCAAATGAAAAGGGGTCGGTTCAAATATATTTGATGATTTTATTACCCAACTTCGTCTGATATATGATTTCCTTCATATTCAATTGTGTTGTATATTGTCCATAGGTATAGTTCGACTAATTGTGAATGGACTTTGTACAATAATATAGAATGAGATTGGTACACAGTGGGTGAGGTTTCTCATCCCCATCCAAAATCTTTGAAAGAAATTGTTTTGACTAATTGAATGTTACTTATTTTTCGTTTATGAATTTTTATTTATATATTTTTTCCATTGATAAAGCTTTCTGGGTTTTTATGTTAGTGAATGTCTTCTAGAACAAGAAATGGTTAGTAAACAGCTTCTAATATCTAAAGTCGAGCAAAATCAAGAATCAAGAGATAATGCAGTGTCCATTTTCATACGTCATAACAGTAATTTCAAGTCATACGAGCTAGTAATTTTAATTTATTGCAATAAAATTGTCATATTATATAAATATTATTTTTCTATTGTGCAAATCAAAATAGATGAGGTATGCGATTACGTGTTACAAATCTTTAACGAAAAGGAGTTTTGTACATCACTTTTATGTTCATGTTTTCAAATCAATCATTTAGTTTAATATTTCCGCGTGGTTTAGGTGGAATAAAATCTTTAAGTAAGAAACTTTCATATAACTTTTTTTTTTGAATACCGGAACTTCCTTGTTGTATTTCGAATCAATCATCCATCTTTTTTTTTACTTTAATCTGGGTTTTAGTGCGCTGTTAATATAACATATATTTTTAATTACATTCCCATTAAAAATTGGTAGAGTCACCATAATTTTGCTGCTAGGGAGATGAGTGAGAAATACTTAGTGGAGATTTATAAACATACGAGTCTTTATCCTTATTAAGAAAAAAAGAAAAAAATTCTATAACATGTTGACATAAATAACCTTAAATTCGGCCGCTTGTATACAGTACTTTAATCAGCATTTATCTTTTCATTTCATCATTTTTCTACTATATACATTCATCTTGAATGTTTTTATTATTTGCTCAATTAGTTAACGTCAACGACCCAAGACGACAACCCAAGAAATTTAAGCAATTAGCATCAGCTAGCCATGGACTTTCTTGTTTTAACATCTCAAACAACTACCGCAGCTGCAATTTTAACCCTTTCAATCTTTTCATACATTTTGTTGTCAGTTTCAAGAAACTTGCTTACAAATTACAGAAGCAAGAAGAAGAGGGGAGCACCAGAAGCCGGGGGAGCATGGCCTGTGACTGGCCATCTACACCTCTTAAGAGGGCCAGAGCCTCCTCACAGGGTGTTGGGCACCATGGCTGACAAGTATGGACCAATCTTCACAATCAAGATGGGCATAAATCGAGCTTTAGTTGCAAGTAATTGGGAGATGGCTAAAGAGTGTCTTACTACAAACGACAAAGTCTTTGCCAGCCGTCCAAAAACTCTAGCCATGGATATTTTTGGCTACAATTTTTCCATGTTTGGCTTCAGCCCATACGGCTCCTACTGGCGTGAGATGCGCAAGATAGCCACACTTGAGCTTCTTTCAAACCATCGGCTTGAGATTCTCAAGCAAGTGCGAGACTACGAGGTGAAGACATGTCTGAAGGAGTTATATGAGTTATGGTACAAGAACAAAAGCACTAATAAGATGTTGTTGGTAGAGATGAAGAGATGGTTTGCAGACACCATCCGTAGTGTGGTTTTAAGAATGATTGTAGGAAAGGGATGCAATTCAGTGGATAGTGAAGAATGGATGGAACTACTAACGAGATCTTTTGAAATGAGTGGTAAGTTTGTCGTGTCCGATGCGCTGCCGTTTTTGAGATGGTTGGATATAGGGGGTGATGAGAGGTCAATGAAGAAAACTGCCAAAGAATTAGACATTGTTGTTCAAGGATGGTTAGAAGAGCACAAGAGGAAGAGAGATTCTCGGGAGATGAAAGAAGAAGAGCTAGATTTTATGAGTGTGATGCTTTTGATTCTAGGAGATAAAGAGCAATATTCTGGTCGTGATGTTGATACAGTCAACAAAGCTACTTGCCTGGTGCGCCTCTCTTAACCCATTTTTTTCCTTTTTAGTTCTACTCTGGAGGGGGACTCAATCTTGTCCGCCCTCTCCATCAGTTTGAGCAGAGTTAGAAAATCTTATAACTCTATTTTTGTTTTTTATTTATTTTTTTAATTTTTATTAACGTGCAGAGATCAGTGAGGCTGGAGTTCAGGTCTTAAGTCTTAGGATAGTTGCTCCTTAACAGTGGATCTAGACCAAAAAATTTAGTTGGCACTTATCTCTTAACAGAATATTATATGTTTTTAAAACATATTAAGCTTATAATCATTCATTAAGTTTTCACATCACTCTTCAGGATGAGACTCCCAAACAAGAGCAATTAAATCTATAATTTGAAAATTGAGAATATTTAATTATATTCTGTTTTTTTCCAGTTGATCAAGGGGGTAAAATGGTAAATTGAAAAGTCGATGAAATCATCTTTCATTCATTATAGCATTAGTTATTTGGGACCTACATTTTCGGATAAGTTTTTGACAATATATTTGTCGATTTTAGAAAAGTCTTGGATCATCTAGGAGTATTGCTTCATTCGGTACTCCAGATATATTTTTCAACTAATCATCATAATGTGCATTCATACGTGCAAGCAATAAATGGCTAAGGAGTAATGTTTCAGGAGCACCAAAGATGCTTTCATGGATCTGACATGATGCATTGAATCTTTAAGTTAAATTGAATTAAGTTGCATTGTGAATGAGTGTAACATATAAAAGTGAAAAACAAAACAACGCTTGAAAGCCTTACTAATTTTGCAGGGTCTTATCTTAGCAGCAACAGACACCACAACAGTAACATTGACATGGGTTATCTCTTTGCTTCTCAATCATCGTGACATTCTAAATAAGGCTCAAAACGAGCTCGATATTCAGGTGGGCACAAAAAGGCAAGTGAATGAATCAGATATAAAAAATTTAGTTTACTTGCAAGCCATTCTCAAAGAAGCAATGCGTTTGTATCCTGCTGTGCCACTCTTAGTTCCTCATGAATCTATGGAAGAGTGCATAGTTAATGGTTACCATGTCCCTGCCGGCACACAGCTTTTTATCAATGCTTGGAAACTTCAACGTGATCCACGTGTCTGGGAAGAGCCGTGTAAGTTTCAGCCAGAAAGATTTTTGACAAGGCACAAGGATATTGATGTGAAGGGACAAAATTTTGAATTGTTACCGTTTAGTAGTGGCAGAAGAATGTGTCCTGGGGTGTCATTTGCCCTCCTAGTTATGCAATTTACACTTGCTTCTTTACTTCATGGATTTGATTTTGCAACCCCATCTAATGAACCGCTGGACATGGGTGAAGGATTAGGGTTGACCTTGGAGAAATCTACACCACTTGAAGTACTTGTTGCTCCACGTCTTTCTGCTTCTTTGTACGGCGAAATTGATTCTCAATGTAATCAATCTAATAAACTTTGATAATAAGTATCAATGTTTTTTTTTTTGCTTGTTTACTCTTACTTATTAGGCCTTCTATTACTTTGAATATAAATGTCCGAATTATCATTAGACACAAAATATCTATTATTAAACGTACTTCTATCCTGAATGAGCTGAGAATCCTTTACCATTCTGCAAGGACAACTCAATGTCATCACAAGTTCAAGAAAACAAATGAGAAAAACAACTCGAGAGGAAAGTTGCGTCATCATTTTGTGTAATTTTCTTCCATTAATTGCTTCGTGAATCTGTTGTAACTGATTTGGTGAACGACTTTAATACGCATTAAGCTATTAATATAGAGGTAACATGAATAAGCAAAATTTCACAGCAATTTTGCCGTCAAAGTTTTAAGAGTTAGAACATTTTATTAAAGTTAGAACATTTTATGACAAAATCTTGAGCAAAATCTTGAGTGGCTTTTCGTATGTATCATGAACAGGATTAAAATTACAATATCGATTTCGATTTTATTGTGAGATATTAATAGTGAAGTCAATTTAAAGAAAAGTTCTTATTTATTACGGCACGGCAGCATAATCAGAATCTAAATGAATTTATAAAGTATATGTATATGTATGTGTGTGTGTGTATATATGTATATCGACACACACACACACACAACCAAAAGAGAAGCTTCATATGATGATATGACATTGATTTTTAACTTAATTATTATTTGTTTTGGACTGTTAATTATTTTGTGCATTTGGCAATATTGAATGATACTAGAGATCTAACATCTGATTCTAATTTGAGTCACAATTTATAATAGTCAAAATTTATTACAAAACTTTTATTAACTAAAAGAGAGAGCTTGATAAAATAAATAAAAATAAATTAGTTAGTGAACAACCTAATGGAGGAATTTGAGAAATTAAAAGAAATGGGCCAATAGGCTCTAAAAATAAAACAATTGGCTGAGATCGAATTTCAATAGTTAGTGGGCGAACTTCACTAATAATTTTATTTTTTGATGAATGAAAACCTCATAAATATGTAAAAAATTTGGATTAGATTGATCCATCTCATTTGGGTGGCTTGAAAGCTCGAAGTTTAAAAGACTTACTTAATGTACAATTATCACTAAGTTTTTGACTTCGATAATTTTAGCCAAAAAAAAAAAAAAAATACACACACATATATAAATAGAAATATTACAATCCAAGATCTTGAATTTTATTAAAGTTCGGGAAACCTATTAAGCTATGCGGTTTAATAATGTAATTTTTGTGAAAGTTATTAAGATGTGTAGTTTAATATTACAATGAAATAATACTATTAAATTGCACGACTTAATAGCTTTCTCGAATTTTAATAAAATCCAAGATCTTAGACCACATGGGGATTATATATATATATATATAGATAAGCAAGTGAAGCAGCAACCATTATTAAGTGTGCAAAAAAAAAAAAAAACAAAAGAGAGAGAGAGAGAGAAAGGGAGATTGTGGCGTGAGTCTTAAATTGCAACGCTAAAATTTTTAATAAATTTTAGATTATAGAATTTTATTTTATTAAAATTTATAAGTGGCACTATTACCCCCACTAATAAAGATTACTTATGGGGTAATTTTGAAAAACACATATATTTTGTAAAACTTAATAGGATTTCTTAGGACTTCTTATAAATTTATATTTTTCCCTCCTTCATAACCCTAAGTCCACAATGTTTTCTTCTGTTCTCTCTATTACTCAATACTCTCTCATTCATACCTTAGGATTCAAACCCTTAGTTAGGGGAAAACCTTAAGAATTGGTAACTTCTACATTCTCTACTCTCCACATGTTTTTCTATCACTCTATTAGGTTTTTTATTGGCATGATTTTAGAGATCATTATGCATGATTTAGTATGAATTTAAGTTGTGTTTAGGGCTTTGGTTTATTGCTGAATTTTGTTTATTAATTCTAGACACAATAGACACACTAGACAATTCTGGACAGTATGAATATCTCGAAATTAACCATATGTTTAATGAATGATTCTTATGAAAAACCTTATCTTTCTGAAAACTAGACATGTAGGGATTATTGAATAAATTGTATTTAGTAAGATTTGGTTTTGTTTTCAATTTTATAAGGATTTTCGAATCTGACCCTCTTGCACTGGAAAACTGTGATTCCAGCAGAACAATCAGATTCAAAAAATTATTTTCACTGGCAAATGAACTCGAAACATTCTGAGATTTTAAAAATACGTTATTATACGTGTCTTGTGCTTCCATTTTTAATTTCATAGTTTTCTGATTTATGTATAATTTTATAAAAATCTCGGAATCCATACTGTCCAGTTAAGGCACTGTAAGACAGTTTCGAATTTATCAAGAAAATAGTTTTGAAAATATTTTTGATATCGGATCATTTTGGAAAATGTATGGGAGATACTCATGGATGTCCAGAATAATTCTAAAAAATATTGTGTCATTCTGACTCTATATTAAGAGTTAAAATTCTAAGAATCAGACTTGTGTGGATATGCATTAGAAAATCAAGTTCTTAGGATAAGTTGTTAATGGTTACAACTTGCATTTGTTTAAGGTATTAGGGGTGTTTGAGGCTGATAGAGGTTTAGAGGAGTGTTTAGATCATTGCTTTTATCAGGGTAAGTAACTTCATTCCTAATATACTAGACAAGTATGATTATTTTGATAATACTATAAGTACATGTGTTTTTATAGTTCTTTAAAAATTAATTTTTTTTCACAACAAAATTAGTTTATGTAAATATTTTCAAATCTAAAAATTATGTTATTTTTGTGATTTCAATAAAATATTATAAATACTTTTAAATATGTAATTTAACTTGTTACATGATTATCTTTTTATGATTTTGTTCATAAGATATCTTGCAAGCTTAAATTGTGGTTACAAATATTTATGAATCTAATACGAATGTTTTGTACCTGTGTGCAATTTAAATTATTTATGATTGTATGGGGGCCACCTCTTGAGGGCCAGAGCACCACGGAGAACCACATATAATGCAAAGTGCCACGTACAAATTATTACATATGAAAAACTAATTTGAATGTCTTGGTTCATTGTCCATAGTTACTTTAATTCTCATTTTGATCGTATAATATGATACATATTTGTTCTGGACCAGTATTGAGTTTCTGTTCTGAGTGATACACGATATTTTGATCTCTGATTTTGTTTTTAACTGGGTCAACAGGAGTATAGATGACACTATGCAACATGAGCAAACCTTTTGTTTTCTATATGTATGCTTTACTATATACTTTTATAATGGTCTATGCTTTTGATATTTTGAATTACTATGAACTTATATGATCTTATTGTAATACATTGTTTTATGAATTATAATATTTGCTTTGATAAAAGAACGCTTGCAAATATTTTGGTATTGTTAAGCATAGTGTGTTAGGAATGGTTTTACTTACCGAGTTGACGGCTCACCCCTCGTCATTACTTTTACATATTAAGTATCTTGTTGAGAGATGTGCTTATCATTGGAGTTAGAGAGTCATTTCCTTTTGCTAGTTGAATAAGAGAAGGATAAACTCATGTTTCTTTCTAAGGATGACAATTTAAGGATGGCAATTTGGCCCAGCTCGAATTTTGGTCCGATTGACCCGACCCAAATTTTTCAGGCTTTGACTCAAATTTTAGGGCCTCGGGTCGGGCCTGAGCCAAAAAATTTTGGCCCGATCAAATTTTGGATCAGGTTGGCCGACTCGACCCTATACTAAATTAAAAAAAAAAAAAACACACTACACAAACAACTAATTAATTGCATTGTGTATTTTTAATGTTAGAGTTTACAATTGAATTGTGTGTGAGGTTGAAATGATTGTGGAATTAGATTGTATGTTTTTAATTTAATTTAATTGTATGTTTTTAATGTTGGATTGTGGAATTGAATTGTAAAAAACTTATTTCTATTAATTGGTTGTTTTGTGAATTACTTTATGATTAATTATATTGTATATTTTTTCTTGTGTTGTTAATTATTTTAAATTAGAAAAATCATTTTTTTGTTTTATATTCAATTTATTTATGGTATTGTAACTAATAAAAAGAGAATAAAAATTAAATTAAAAATCAATTTTAGTCGGGTCGGGTCGGGCCCAACCCGAAATTGGCCTGATAACCAAAAATGGTCCGGCTTTGGTCGGGTCGGGCTTTAATTTTTTTTGGTTGACCAAGCCCGACCCGACCAATTGCCATTCCTATTTCTTTCATGCCTATTTATTTTATGAATTTGTAATTGAGAAGTTTTGAGACTTTTGTAATGTTTATGACCTCGCAAGAGATTATCTAATGTCACATACATGGATTTGTGGATTTTATTTGATTAAAAATATGAGGAATATTAGTTTGAGATTATTGTGTAAGGATCTTGATTTGTTAGTAACCTTCTTCATCACGTGCATTGCACGTGTTGGATTTGGGGTGTTACATAAATAGGGCAAGGGTTTTTATTAGGGATGACAAATCCGAATGCAGATCCGTATATAGGTGCATTTGGATCCATATTGAAATTGATATTTTAAGATCTGCATTTGCATTTGGATTTACAAAAAAAATGTAGATATGAATAGGGGTAATATCAGTGTGGATTGCCGGTACATTTTCGAATATATAGATTTGCATAATAAATTCAAATATAATTTAAAATTCAACAAATTTAACTAAAAAAATAAATAAAATCCAATCATATTTAACCAATCAATAATTCAGCACCTAAAATAACATAAAACAACACCATAAATCCAAAAATAAAAATATACCATAAATCCGCCAATAAAAGTGCCACAACATAAATCAAACATAAAAAATAATATAAATTCAAGTCTAATACCACCACGAATCCACAAATAAAAACATTACAAATCCACATAGATTCCATTTAAAACTATCACAAATAAAGACACCACCACAAATCCACATAGGTTTGATTTTTTTCATTTAACCTATATATTTTTTAATTTAATTTTAATTGAATAAATTAATTAATTAAAAATAATGCGGATTTGGATACCTAGTTTTGGATCCACACGGATCTTCATTGCATTTTTTAATGTGTGAATCCATATTTTTTTAGATCTGAATCTTCCAGATCTTTTTAGATTTAGGCCGAATCCAAAATTTTTGCCATCTCTAGTTTTAGTCTTTGATTGGACAATTGGAAAGCAAATTTAACTCCGTTTTCTCCTAAATTTGGGGGTAAGTTCCTGACACCACCTTATTTTAACCACTCATTGGCTATTATTTGAGATATCTACTTGTTAAAGAGACAAATAATAGGTTGTTATTGTAAGCCAATATTATTGAGATTTATTGGACTATGGTCCACAAAAAAATCTGTCTCTTGTAATTGATTTATTGCTTTATGTTGCATTGTTTAATTTATACTTATTTATAATATACATCCGTCTTAATCACACAAAGAGGGAAAGAGTTAGTTTTCATTTAATCTGCAGCTACATATGTGGTTATTTTCCTAACAATGTTGTATCAGAGCATCAAGTTATGTGTTTTTATTATTTTTGTGGTTGGGATAGAGGAGTCTTTGGCATGCATGACTAAATTGAAATCTTAGAATTATGGTATTTTGAAGTCTAGAATGGAAGATTTGCTTTACATGAAAGACTTATATGAACTCGTTGAAGGCGAAAAAGCTAGACCCTTCGATTTCGATGATAAAAAATGATCTTAATTGAACCAAAAGCCAATGGGTACTATTAGATCATAGATTGATCAAAGTATGTACCAGTGTATTACGAAGGAATTTAGGGCTAATTTCTTTGGAGGAAATTGGAAACTCACCATAGACTCCTTAGTGTTAGTTAAGGGAAAGAAAGTAAACACTCTTCATGTGATAAAAGTAAAGATAAAAATAGAAGTGAATATGGCTATAAAAGGTTCTAACATTGAGATATAATATAAAAGGTTTGGTCATATTAGTGATCAACGGTTGGAAACTCTTGTCGAAAAAAGATTTCTACTCAATTTTTTAGGTATGTCTCTCAAGAATTGTGTTCATTACTTAACTAGAAAGACACACAGAATAGCTTTTAAAAGTTTTTCTCCAATTAGAAAGTCATATATCCTTGATTTTATTCATACTAATGTTTGCATGATGCAAAGTAGATCAATAAAAAGTACACTTTATTTTGTAACTTTATTGATGACTATTCTAGAAAAATATGGGCTTTTACCTTGAATCTGAAGACTTAGTACATTTAAGTTCTTCAATGTTTATGTTAAGAGCAGGATAGAAAGAAATTTGAAAAGTGTCAGGATAAATAATGAATTTACCAAATCTAAAGATTCTATAGAATCAGACTTGAGAAGATTGTATCAAAAACCCCTTAATAGGATGGTATTGCAAAAATGATGAATAGAACAATTGAAGAAAGTATCAAGTGTATATTCGAAGCTTCTTAAATCTTTTTAATAGAGGTTATATGCATTGTGGTTGATTTAATTACCTTTTCTCCTTTCACTATATTAGATGGTGATCTACCTAAGAGAGCTTGAACTAGGAAAGATGTTTCTTATAAATACTTGAGAGTGTTTAATTGCAAAGCATATGTTGACATTCTTAAGGATAAAAATTAGATAGTTGTTGGTGAAGAAACAAGTGATGATTTTTGTTGTACGTTTTCTTATGCTATGGGTGTCAATGTGCAAGTGTACATAACAAGTAATATAAAGTGTTCAAGATCATCTCTAAAGGGATTGATGTCACCAGATTTGCTATAGCAACCCTAATAGTGCAATTTTGCTTTAATTGAAAATAAAACAAATAAGAAAACTAATAAACTACTTAAACTAAAAATACAGTAAAGAAAATTCTTACTTCACACTCAAAGATGAAACTAATGAGAATGGAATAGTTAAGTGATCAAACTCCCTTAATGGTTTTGACTATTTCTTGAAATTTTAGTTTCAGTTGCTGCAGCACTAGGCAGAATCCTTAAATATCCTCAGCTATGGCTTGTTGGTTATCTTATATCTTGACGCAACTCAACAGTGACCAATTGTTGTGTTGACATAAGATATGACATTAAATGCTTAGGTTCTACTTACCTTATAAAGTGAATCTCAATGTCTAGTTCTTCACTAATTTTAGATTAAGCATGGCCTTTTTAGAATCATGTTAAACTTAACTCAAGAAAACTAATATAAAACCAAGAATTGCACTGATATATTCCACTAAGACAGACCTTTTTTAGGCTCTTTTTTATCTAATATCACTAAATAGGTGGCTAGTTAAAATAGTGAATTGAAGTATTATCAAAACAAAGTACTATAACAAACATACAGGAACACATAAAATCAGTCAATTAACCATCGAGATTGTTTATCACTCAACCACCAATAAGTTTAGCTCACAACTTTCGAAAGAAAAATAAAGAAAAGAAATTCAGCCTTTAAATACATCCCTATGATTAAATAGTAAACAAGAAAGCAAGAAAAGAATCAAAAAGACTGATTTTCTAATTAATCTCTGCAATTTCTCTACTGATACAACCCTAAATCCTACTCTTGATTCTATTTTTCTTTTATTTTTTTTTAGTTTTTCTCTTTGGGTTGACGACTCCCTTTTTCCTTATGTGTGTATTTTTTTTATCCATTAAAGTAACTGGAAGTCTGGGGCGCATATCTTCTAAATTTGGAAACTCTAGATTGTAATCTTCTAAGTATCTAACACGAAATCTTCTCTGTCAGTGCTCCAGGATTGCTATAGTAATGGTTGCTATAACAATGGCTACAACATCTGCGCTGTTCCAAACTTGCTTTAATCCTTTTGTAGCTAAGTTCATTCCTTATTTTTTAATCCTATCACAACAACATTCTTTCTTTGAAAATTGAGCTCCTAATTTCCTACAATTAAGCATATGACCTAAGAACACAAATTATTCTAAAACAACACAATTTATTAAAAATAAACTAGAGTGGATATTCATGCAAAATATAACTAAAATACAATAAAAATATGTCATTTACTCTCTAAGTAATCTTGATTTAAGTCTAAAAGTGTCATGATAACTCTTATTTTATAGAATTATCAAGTTTCAATCATCTCTAAAGAATCTTATTATTCCAATTTTAACTTCTCCACCTATAGTTCATGATGATCATGGGAGAGTTGAAGAGGATAATAATGATGGTCCAGCAAGACTAGTTAAGCAAATACCTTCGGAGCCACCTGTACCACCATTTGAGCTAGAATTGAAAAGATCCACTAGAGAGCGAAAACCTTACAATAGATTTCCTCTATATAAGTATGTGATGCCTAAAGTTAAAGGGGAGTTATAATGTTTTGAAGAAGCTATGTCTTATTAGTATAAAAGTGAGTAGATTAAATCAATGTACTAGAAGATGAAATCTATAAATGAAAACCACACTTATGACTTAATAAAGCTTTAGAAGGGAAAGAAGGCATTGAAGAAAAATTGGATTTTCAAATTGAAGACAAAAAATAACACACAACAATTGTACAAGACTAGATTGGTTGAAAGGTTTCGATTAAAAGAAAAGTGTTGATTTTGAAGAAATATTTTTTCCTGTCGTGATGATATCTTCTTCTATCCAAGTTGTTATAAGGCTAACAACTAGCTTGATTTTGAAATTGAATAGGTTGAAGTAAAGATAACTTTTTTGCATGATGACTGAAAGATAGCATGAGGTAAAGACAGCTTCTTGCATGATGGCATAACGTGTATTTGACACAAAACTTAGCGGAATATCATTACTCTTTGAGACACTTAGCACTTAATAACATATTTATTAGAGTGAGGCTTATAAGGAATAGAAATTTACCTTTTATAAATTAATTGGCACTAAAAAGAAACTCAAGTATTTTATTTGTATTATTTCTTTCTAAATTAATGCTCAACATTTTTTATTTTAAATCTTATTATTGCTCATACATCAGCTCTAATCAATTCACATACAAATTGGAAAAATTAACCCTACACATAATTAAACCTACTTACTCGTGGGATCGACACTTGTCATTATTGATCTATATTATAATAGATTCATGCGCTTGCGAATTCAATAAAATTTACACAAGTTTTTAGCCCCGTTGCAGGAGAGCTAAGTCATTTTCATTTTTAGATTTAATTTTCTCTATAAATATTGTAAATAACTTTGTGCATATGTTTATATATATATATATATATGAGTGCGCTTTCGTAGATATGTGTAACAACATACTAATGTTAGTATTATAACTTCTCTTTTCTCTTTATTTTCATTAGTTTTATTTGTAATTTTTGTATGTTCTTTGCATATAGGGTCGAAGGTCACAATCATATAATCTAGAAACTATAGACCTTGGACTAGAAAAGAGACTTTGCACATATAGACACATTGCATCAAAGGTGAAAATTGAGGATAAAATTGAAATGGATTTAGAACAATAACCACAACCATTGTAAGAGAGGCTATTTAAGGGTTAATTCAGTTTATTTGCCAATTTGAGCAAGTCATGCACAAGATATCCAAATGTAGCTAATAAAAGTTTTAAGTTAAAACCTAATGTGGTAAATTGTCTCCCATCATTTTATGGCTCACAAAAAGAAGACTTATTCAATTATTTGGATGATTTTCATGGCGTTTACCAAAATTTTAAATATTAAAATTTTTCAAATAAAGATGTTAAACTTAAATTATTTTCATTTTCTTTAAAGGATAGAGCTCATTCTTAGTTCAATACATTTGCTTGTTAATAATATCACATCATGGTAAAAATGGTAATTAAATATTTAAATAAATACTTTCCAGCGTATAAAACCAATGCTATTTGTAGAGAAATCTTAAAGTTTACTAAGAGAGAGAGAGAGGATGAGCAATTTTTCAAAGCATGGGAACAATTCAATAGGCTACTCTTGAAGTGTTCACATTATGGGTACAAGAAATAACATTAATACCAACACTTCTTGGAGAGATTATTGCCATATGTGCAAGAATTGATAATGGCGACAGGTAAATGAGAGCTAATGTCTAAAAGCACACAAGATATTTATGGTTTATTCCAGCGATAAATGAATAATTCCCAACTACAAAGCCTATCTCTAAAGAATGAAAAAAAAAATGAAGGAAATAAATGAGCTCCATGTTATCAAATCAAGATTAAACATAAAAAAAGTCAAAGAAACAATTGAAGGACTTTCCCTCCAAATAGCATCATTGAAAATTGCAACATCAACAGAACCATATGCTTACAATCAAGTTAACCATGATTCATACCTAGATCAAGCTAGTGCCATAAATGTGATGAGAAAGTAGTCGAACAACAACTCTTACTCTCATACTTACAATCTTGGATGGAGAGACTATTTTAACTTTTCATGGTCTCAAGGATTCTAATAAAATAGAACAGCAACTCTAATTCCACTAATGCAACCATTTTAAGTTTCTTAGCCACCATTCAGACAGTACAACCAAAATAAAAACTATTCACAACCCAGACTATGGGAAAAGGTGCTAGAATTTTAAAATTTTGACTCACTCTACGATAGAACAATAAATCACCCTATTGACAAGCTGTGGAACGAGATGAGAGCTATCATCAATTTATAAGCCCAAAGAATCTCGATTTTTGAAAGGATGGTGGGCCAAATTGCTTTTTCAATTCAAACTTAGCAATGACTACTGAGAAAGGTGAATTCCAAAGCCAAAAGCTTAATCTTAAGGCAGTACATAAAGTTAGTACTAGTTCACCCCATCAGCATAAGGAGCTCAAAGCTATTATGTCCTTTCGATGAGACAAAAAAGTTGACAGCAAAGTAGAGATGCCGGTGAAAAAGACAATTTAAGTTATACCTTTAGACTTTAAAGACTCATCACTAAAGGAAAAAGAAGAAAGTAGCCCATGAGAATACGTACTTAAAGCCCTATTCCCTCAAAGGTTAACTAAAGCAAAGAAGGAAAATTTGATTGGTAAGATTGTGAAGATCTTTAAACAGGTATGTGTTAAAATTCCTTTGCTTGACACTATAAAACAAGTGCCCTCTTACTCTAAGTTCTTAAAGACTTTGCACTAAAAAGAGAAGTATTCATGTTAAAAAAAAGAAGGCTTTTTTTTTAACAGAAAATATTAGTTCCATACCTCTGCAAAAAATTACTTTGAAATACAGAGAACCATATATTTAAGAATCCTTTTTTGGATTTAGGATTAATGTAAATCTTTTGCTTACTTAGTATTTGTGAAACTTGGATTGAGAGAATTACACTCAACTCTAGTTGTGTTGCAGCTTGTAGATCGATCTATGAAAAAAACCTCGTGATATTGTGGAGGATGTGCTTATATCTAGGTAGACAATTTTTATTTTATGTTGACCTTATTATGATTGATAATCAACTGGCTTAGGATTTGAAGAAGTATACCCCCATTTTTCTAGGCTCATTTCTTGGCAATTACTAATGCACACATTCAATGCATGATTCAAAATATACAATTGTCCTTTGGCAACATGACTATAGAGTTGAATATCTTTAAGATTGCCAAACAACATTACGATTGAGATAAATGAATTGTTGATGTGGATTTAATTGAAGAATCAATTGACTATACTTTTCCTTTTAAACGTAGTAATGATCTTTTACAAATATGTTTAACTCACTTTGATTTGTATTTTGATATTGATAGATCAATTAATGAGGTCAATGCATTACTCGACATATCACCATCTATGAATACCAATAAATAGAAGTCAAGAATAGAGCAATTGAAAACATCAGATAAGAAACTCAACACGTCATTGGGATTACTATCAAAACTCGAGCTCAAATCATTACCCAACACTTTGGAGTATGTATTCTTGGGAGAAGAAAACACTTTGACTATAATCATTTCATCCTCTTTTGACAACAAATAAAAGATTAAGTTGTTGGATGAAAGTATCATTTACCCCATCTCTAATAGTTCATGGATCAATCTTGTGCAAATTGTCCCCAAAAGGTTATGAATCATAATAGCTACTGACATCAACAATGAACTAATACCCACTAGAGTAACTTTAAGATGACGCGTATGTGTTGATTATTGGACGTTAAATTTTGTCACACGAAAAGACCATGTTCCTTTACCATTTATCAATCAAATACTTGATAGATTAACTAGTCATGAATTTTATTACTTTCTAAATGACTACTCAAGATATAATAATATTCCTATAGCACAAAGGACCAAGAGAAAACCATTTGATTTGCCCTTTTGGCACTTTTACATATAAAAGAATGTCATTTGGATTATGCAATGCACCTGTCACATTTCAACGATACACGTTAAGCACAATTTTTTATAGAGTTGAAAGTTTTCTTGAAGTTTTTATAGACGACTTTTCTTTTTTTTTTTTGGTGATTCATTTATCAATGTTTACATCATCTAACATTAGTTATGTAGAGATGTATAGAGAAGAATTTAGTCTTCAACTAGAAGAAGTGTCATTTTATGGTAAGTTGAGGTACTGTTTTGGGTAATATCATTTTGAACAAGAAAAGAAAAATATAAAAGCCAAACTAGTTTAATGGGTGCCACTTTTGTAGGAATTCAAGCTTGAGTTCAATGATAAAAACATAGAAAATGTGGTGGCAGATCAATTATCTCACCACAATTTTGACACAATTCCATAATCATTACCATTGAATGAATGCTTCTTAAATGAACAACTAATGATTGTGGAAGTACTGCTATAGAATGGTCATATAGTTAACTATCTTCCTACATGACAACTTCCAGAGCATTAGATTAGGCAAGACAAGGTCAATTTTTTTTTAGAAATAACGAATTTCTTTTAGGATGATATTTATCTGTTCAAGTATTATGCGAATCAAATTATCATATAATGTCTCCTAAAGAGTGGATTTCGAAACATCCTTTCATTCTGTCATGAACAAGCTTGTGGAGGCCATTTTATTGCTAAGAAAATGATTGCTAAAGTTTTACAATGTGGTTGTTATTGACCAATTTTATTTCTAGACACTTGCATTTTCTAGTCTTCATGTGATAGGTGTCACCACATGAAAGACATTACACAAAGATTTAATTGAAATTTTTAATGTGTGGGGGCATCAATTTTATGGGACTTTTCCTCTTTTTTTGACAATCAGTACATATTGGTTGTTGTTGATTGCGTATCTAAATGGGTAAAAGCAATTCTTTATAGAATTAATGATCATAAGGTTATGGTGGGATTTTTGAAAATCAATATTATTTCACACTTTGGATTCCCTCAGGCGATAATTAGTAATAGTTGTATCCACTTTTGCACCAAATCATTTAAAACTCTTTTGGCAAAGTACTCCATCCATATAAAGTGGTGACCTTTATCATCCACAAACTAGTGACCTCGTTGAGATATCAAATTGAGAAATAAAGCACTTATATAGAAAATTGGTATGACCAGATAGAAAAGACTAGTCACTGAGACTTGATGATGTACTAAAGGGATTATCGAATAGCTTTTAAGATACATATTAGGATGCCACTCTATAGGCTAGTGTATGGAAAAGCTTATCACGTACTGGTGGAACTCGAGCATCATACATATTAGGTCATTAAGAAATTTAACTTTGGCATGCAACAAGCTGGTTCGAAAAAAAGATTACAACTAGCAGAACATGAAGAGATTCACAATAATACGTATGAAAATACCAAAAATTACAAGTAAGGGATGAATGACTTTATGACAAGTATATTATGAGAAAATCTTTTAAACCAAGTCAGAAAGTGCTTGTATTTAATTCTTGCCTACATTTGTTCCCAAGTAAATTACACTCTCAATGGTTTGGTCTATTTATTATTCGTACAATTTTTCCATATGGAGCCATTGAAATTGAGCATCAAAAGTACAATATCACTTTTAAAGTTAATGATTAAAGATTGAAACCATATCTGGAGCACTAATCACATGAAAAATACATCGAAATAAATATAAGTGACACACCAAATCTTGATTAAGTCTTTTTCATTTTATTTCGGTGACTTAACTTTTTGTCATTTTATTTTAATTTATTGTTTCTCAAGTGTGTTTGTTTGATAACTGTATCATGATTACCTTAATAAGACAAACCCTCTTCAAACATCTTGGAAAGCTTTTACGTGTGAAACTTCATATAAGAGGTTTGATGTAAATTTGTAAATCGCATCCTGTCTAGGATATATGACCATTAATGTTAGTATCCTATGTTAAGGATCTAGAAAAACAACTCAAGAAAATAGAGGGTGATATATATGATATCTAATTGGAACTTGAGATAGATTAAATAAAAAGTCGACGGTGAGTTAAGTGCTTAATTATATCCCCTTTTTTTCATTGTGTGTTTTTCATTACTTTTTGTTTGCTTTCACGTGTGTCTTGTTTTTCCTAGATTGATTCTTTTCTATGGTGTACTATTATTTGCTACCCTATTTAAGTGGCAAATAATGGTATTCCATCATTATTAAAGGCAGTTCCTCCAATTTTCTAAAATAACTAAAATTCTCAAGCCGAGATATGAATAGAAATGTAATTCTTGCAAAGCTTCACAAGCAATTTCCTTCACTTCCTCATAATTCACTCTTCATAATCTATAAAGCTTGATCTGAATGCTTGCAATTGCTTATGAGGTGTTACATTCCTATTAACATCTATTGGTTAATTAAAGCTATTGGTTGTGGGTAAAAGAAACTATTAAAAAAAATAAAGAACTAGATGGCTCCAAGTTTGTTTTCATGAGTGTGTTCAAATAAATTAGAGCAGATGTTCTTGTAAATCTTTAGGAATGGTGTCAGACAAAAGGGAAGACAAAATTCAATTCATTAAGGATGACTTGAATAAAAAGTCATTAGATAACATCCTTTCAACTCTTAGAAATACAATTAAGTGGATATGTACAACATGCAAATTTTCAATTATGACTATTATTTCAAAAAGCACATCACGATATAATCTTAGAAATTTGACTATAAATGACCCTATTTGCTAGTTTATAAAAAAACTGAATACGAAACCTATCCTCCACCCACAGAGGGTGATCAAGCCATTTCTCTATATAAAGTCAGAGGAAAATGTGAGCCACAATCATAACTACCAATATATATTCTTTTATTTTAATATTCTTTTATCATCTGCATTATTGCTTTTTTAGGTATGACTTTATATCTAATCATTGTTTGTTTACTATTTGCTTTTGAATATTAAGCCATCAGCTTTAAATGTTATCTAACAGACACACAATTATATATCATTATATCTATCATCAAGATCTTTAAATATGAACTATTTTTTTAAACACTCACAAATAGTTTTTGAGGATTGTCCCAATGGCAACAACTTCAAATAGACAATTTAAGAACATTTGTGTATTTTTTGGGTTTAACTATAAGAAGTACAAAGAGTCCATTTAGACAGCTCTAGATCTTGGTAAGGTTCAAGTAGAGAGAAAAATATACTTGGTGTATAGAAGAATGATAGATGGTCATTGATAACTCTATGAAATAAGAGTTATCATAACACTTTTAGACTTAAATTAATATTACTTAGAGGGTAAATGGAGTGTTTTCATTGCATTATTAATGTATTTTACATGAGCATTTCGTCAAGTTTAATTTTTAATAAATTAATCTTGTTTTAGATCACTTGGTGCTTTAATAATGTGTGATTCTAGGTAACCAAGAAAGCCTAAGTTTTATGGATAGAATACTGCTACAATAGACTTATAGAGATGACAAAATAAATTGGCTATAGAGGAATTAAAACAAGTCTAAAATAGTAAAGATGTTGTAGCCGATGTTATAGCAACCTTGTAGCAGTTACAAAAGAGATCTCGTACGTGTTAACTAAAAGATTGCGATCCAAGGTTTCCAAAAATGGAAGACACATAGCTATGTGCTTCTAGTTACCTTAATTTTAAGTATAAAAGAGAATGCATGAAAAGAAAAAAGGGGAGAGTCGTCATTAAAGAAAAATAACAGAGAAAAAGAATAAGAAAACAGAGAAGAAGAGATATTTGAGGGGCTGCAATAGAAGATTCAAGGAGAAAAAGAATGAGCAATCATAAGATTAAGCGAAACCTAATCTCTTATCTTTATTTTCTTGCTTTCTTCTATCCATAGGGATGTTTTTTTATGTCTAAAACAATTCTTGTTACTGTTTTATCTTTTATCATGAACTAACCTTCGTTCTGGTTGAGTGATAAACAAACTTAATAGATATTTTACTAATATATGTGTGTTGATTTAAATTTGCTATAGCATTTTATCTTGATTTTATTTATTGCAATTACTTATTTCGACTGACCACCTATTTAGTGGATACTAACTAAGAAGATGCCTAAAAGAGGACAAACTTAGTCAAACAAATTAAAATAATACATGATTTTAAAATGAGTTTTCCAAGTTGAGTTAATCTCGATTTGAATAAGGCCATGCTTGATCTAAAATTAGTGAAGAACTAGACATATGGATTCACCTTGTAGGGCAATAAAATCCTAGAGCATATAATGCTATATCATATGTTTGCAAAATAACTGGTCATTATTAGGTTGGATATAGATATAAGATATTTAACAGGTAACAATTGAGAATACATGAGAGATTCTGCCCAGTACTGTAGTAGATTTTGTAGCAACAAAATCTTAATTGGAAAAATAGTTAATACTGTAAAGAGAGTTTAATCATTGAACTGCTCTTCTCCCATTGAGTTTGTCCTTGTGTTTAACTTAAGATTTTCCTTAGTATATTTTTATTTCTTGCATTTTTAATTTAGCAATTTATTAATTTCATTAATTATTTTAAGTTAATTTAGAGTGAAATTGCACTGTTAAGATTATTGTAGCAAATCCTATAATATCAATCCATGTGGAGATGATCTGAATACTCATTCTTATATTACTTGTTATGTAAACTTCACACTAATAGATATAACATCTATAACACACATCGGTTATCAAAACTTATCTCAGAAGTTGTTTATAATAAAGGAAGCCAAGTGTTAGACATCATTGCAAAACCCTTGAAACCTCTGAGATGTTTGTTTGAGTCACGAACTAGAGAGGAGTTAATTATCCTAAGTATGCAAGAAAGGACAACTCATATACTAAATCATGCCGACACTTTCATTTTCTTGTTAAGAGATTTTCAACTATAAAGGCACTTATTGTATTTGCATCTTGGGCCTATTTAAATATTTATCCAATGCCCATTATTTTGTTAAATGTTAATAATTTTTATAATGTCTTGATAACATTTCTTAACCATTCAATGAAGAATCATTTTATTCTATTCACAATAAAAAAATTTCTTTATTTATATTCCTACAAATGAACGAGTTACTTAATCTTTTACAAGCTTGCACGGACTGCAGCTAGATCTTAAGACTTTTTGTTGATTGGTTAACTATTGATGGTAGCAATAAATAGTAGTAGAAGTGCAAAATTGGATTTAATCCTCCATTTGTAAATATTTTCTTATGTTGCATTATTTAGGTGATGTCTTTTAAACTTTACTTATTTCCTTTCAGACATTGAAAATAATATCTCATTTTGATAGAGGAGAAAGAATAATTAATAGTTGTGGAATAACTAGTAATTGTGTTGTTGTACTTTTACTAACATTTTCTAAATTTTTTAGTTAAAGATGGCTGGATATGGAGTTTAGTTATTTTAGAAACACATCTTTCTAATCTTCGAGTTTAGTTACTCTAAAATTAAAAAAAAAAAATTCTACTGTTTTTCTTGTTTTTTGTCATCTTCTTTTAAGCTTCGGCGTCTAGTTCAAGTGTGATCTCTCCAACTTCTTCTTTTATTACTTATGTTTTCTTTATTCTATTTTTCACATTTTTGCATGCATTGCTTTAGAAAATGAAACGTTAAGGATAATGTTTAGAAAAGTTTTTGGGGGTTCAGTGTTTAAATAAATAAATAAATAAAATAAAGTTTAAGACATTTTTTGTGTCATCTTTTGACATTGGATAACATGATAACTTCTAAATTTTAGTGCTCATGTTATCTTTAGCTTTGAATTATGTTATACCATACTTTCCACTTAGCATATTAATGTTGGTGACAAGTGTGGATTGAGAAATTTAATGAGTGAAATTGATTGGATTATTTGAAAGAATATACTTGTCATAATAAGTTCTAAGTGAGTTTTTGAACTTATTATTTTTCTTGGAGATCAAACCCTTTTCATAGCTTAGCAGTTTATTATTTTATATATGAGTCGACCAATGAAAAAAAATGTGTGATAGATATGAAATACTATTTAGAACTCTAAAATATGATTAAAAAACCATCTTTTATCTGCTTGAACCTTTTTTAGCCATCTCTAGTGTGAAATATCTATATTTACCTCTTTTGAGCCTATTAAAAAAAAAATTCTTTGTTACCTTATCATTCCATGTCACTAGAATTTGGCATATTACCATATATATATATTTTTTAATCTTTGAGAAAAATATGGAGGATATATATATATATATATATATTATGATGTTTAAAAAAAAGAGAGAAAATAAAAAATAAATAAATAAAAGCACCTTGCAATTTCCAAAGGATCTCTATTTTTTCTCAAACATATATTTTATTTTTCTTATTATCCCTTTCTTGCTAGCCATTTCCCTAACTGATATTACATTCTAGTAAAAGTTCTTGATTTTAGGGATCTATAGTCTGACGTAAAAGCTAGTAACATGACCTAAAAGATGTAGTGATGCATAAAAATATATTCAAATAACATCTTGGTGAGAGTGTGTGATATTGTTTTCTATTATTTTTTTTCAATCTACAATTCTTTAGAGTGTTTGTTTTTATTGAGTTTATATTCTTTTAAGAGGGTTATTCTTACTCGTGAGATTTTGAGATTTGATATATCATTTTTTAAAGTGGCTTGATTAATGTAGCTTTGATAATTGATCATTTTTCATGGGTTTACTTGATTGATTTTTGTAAATAGTTGATTTATGAGTGATATTTCCAAGGCTAGAGATAATTCTTATATTTTTACTTGATTGTTGTCATTAATTTAACTAAAGAAGTAAACATAATTTCCTAAAAAAAGAGTTTCATGTTGGGTTTGAATTTTGCAAAATATTATCACCTTATGGACCAATAATAAGCTGGTTAGGGGATGTGTTAAGTGCTAGAGAGTGTATGTTTATAAAGGGTAAAATTATTATTTTACACTCCAAGTCTCACTAACATCTCTACTTTTTATATAATTAAGTCCTTTAAGCTAGGATTGTGTGTGTTTTGTTAAAAGTTTAAGTATTTTATGTATTTTAAGGGTATTTTAATTATTTCATGATTAGCAAAATATTGAACAATAGAACATACAACATTTTTTTAGCTTAGAGTAGCTAAAAACCAGATGGTGGCAGCAATATTATGAACGGGTTTAGAAGCTGTGAAAATCTAAAGAATGATAAAAACTGGGTCAAAATGGGCTCTAATTACATAAGCTAGATTTATGGCGGTTTGAATCTAGTGTGGTAGGATGTATGCTAATTTTGGTAGGGCCCAGTTGATGTGGCACAAATTGATGATGTGGCAACATCTTATTCGATCGTATTGCATGATTAGTATAGACTTACATGCACCAAAATAAAGTTCATTGACTTTTGCGATGACTGATGACGTAGTAACAAGCTATTAGATTGAAAAATGCGCTTATGTTACATGCAATACACTAAATCAATGCTTGCAGACTTTTACATTGATTGATTATATGGCAACATATTATTGGTCTAAAAAATATGTGTACATTACATGCAATACACCGAATAACAGCATGATGATATGTTCTATCCAATTAGAGTGTCCCATGTGGCGCAATCTTATGCATCCGAATTGTTTTCATCCAATGACCATGATTTACCCATTGTATTTATTGTTGAGTGCTAGAAAGTATGTATTTATAAAAGAGAAAATCATCATTTACATTTCAAGTCTCACTAACATCCATACTTTTATGTATTTAAGTCCTTTGTGATTTAATTATGTTGTGTTATTTTAATTAAGTATTTTATGTATTCTAAAGGTCATCATGGTCATTTCACAATGAATGAGGGATCAGATAGCAAAACAGACAGCAATTTTGAATTCAGGACAGTCAAAAACCTTAGGAGAAGCCTAAAAAGATAAATGGCATTGTTCACATATATGGTATTGTTCACGACACTGTACATATATACGTTACTGTTACGACAATATTCACATGCACTGTACAATGACATGGCATTGTCTGATAACGTAATAGCATTCGATTGGATGAATGATGTGGTATTGACTGATGATGTGGTGTTAACTAATGATGTGTCATGATCCTACTGAACTAAAATGCTTATGTGGTGTTGACCGGTGATGTGGCAGTATGTTAGTGAACCAAAAAATATGTGTACGGTATATGCATATACACGGAATGACAACCCTAATGATGTGTTCTATCCAATCAGAACTTGCCATGTGTCGCAATCCTGAACGTCTAAATTATTTTAATCTGATGGCCATGATTTACTCATTGTATATATAAAAAGAGGGTTCCCCCCTAATTTAGCACCCCTGAATCTATTTTTTAGCTCTATTTTATGTAATTCCTTCTTCATATTGTATTTTCTACGTATTTAAATAAATTTTCATTTTGTCCCTAGTTCAATTATGAGTAGCTAATTTTCTTTCAAGATTGGGTTGAAGGTGAAGTTTCAACATACTCCATGGACTTAATTTGGTAAATTTACTTTTTCTTCCCCTCTAATTTTTATGGATGTTTTGACTTTTCATTGACAGATAGTAATAATCTTGTCTAGATATTGTCTGGTATAACCATCTTCTTAGTGCAATGTTATTACTATTTGGCACGGTAAGCACTTAGCACCATATTAATTAGAGTGAGGTTCATGTGGAGTGAAAAATCTCCCTTCATGATTTAATTGGCACTAATAAAGAATGTTAAGCCTATAGTGCATGTTGAGTACAGATTCAAATATCCAAGCACTTTATTTTAATAGTTTATTCTTACTGCTCTAATTTAAATCGTAAGATAGCCTATGTTACTTTCATTATAAATCCAACCACCCATTTAGAAAATTAATTCTACACGCGATTAAAATTCACCTCCGCGTGGGATCGAGACTTATCACCGTTGATCTATTCTACAATAGATTTGCGCACTTGCAAGTTTAATAAAATTTACACAACATTTATAACTAAGAGGCTTCTCCCTTAATTTGATAGCTTGAATCTAAATTTTGGCTCCATTTTATATAATTCTCACTTTATCTTGTATTTTTACATATTTTAATATAAAATTACCCTTTTACCCTTAGTCCAATCATGAATAGCTAATTTAATTTTTAACTTGGGTTGAAGGTGAAGTTTCAACATGATCCATGGACTTAATTTACCACATTTTTAGGATATTCTTTTCCTTGTTGATTTATGTATTTTCTTCTTAAAACATGCATTTTTCTTACCAATTTTCATCATTTTACTATGCAACCTTTAAAAGCATATACAATTAATTATAAGTTAAAAGATCATTTACCTCATCAAGTTCATCTTCTCATATTTCCATAAGTGTCAAGTTTGACATTTCTTGCGATTGTTCTTCATCACTATCATCCCGTGTTGCCACCATGGTTTTCTTTTTGAGCTTATTGAGAAGAAGGCACTCATATTTTATATGGTCTGGCTTCTTGCATTCATAGTATATGATTGTTTCATTCTTCTCCTTTTAGTTCTTGAAGTTTCTGAATTGTTTTCGCTCACCAGATTTCTTGAAAAACTTCCTAAATTTTCTGGCTATCATAGTCATCTCTTCATCTTCAAAGTCGTTTTCCTCATCACTTTCAAGTTTTGGTGCTTTTAAAGCAATTTTTTTTTTCTTATCTTCATCTACTCTTTCGGCTGCCAAGTCTTCTTCATAAGAAATTAGTGAACCAATTAAATCATCAATTGACAAAATATTTAAATCTTTGGCTTCCTCAATGGCAATTATCTTAGGTCTCCATTCTTTTGGTAATAACCTAATGATTTTCTTCACCTTTTCGCTATTTAAAAAGGTTGTACCAAGTGCTCCTAAAGTGTTTACAATGTCCGTAAATATAGTATACATGAAGTAGACACTCTTATTTTGTTAGATTTGAAACAATTCATATTGTCTAGTGTATATACTAATTTTAGACTCTTTAACTTGGTTTGTTCCTTCATAAACTACTTTAAATTTCTTCTAAATCTCATAAACATTAGAACAACCTGAAACTCTATGAAATTCTTTTTTATTTATGGCGTAAAACAAGATTCTTATCTATGGCACAAAACAGGGCATTCATAGCTTTGGAGTTTAGCGAAGCTTTTCTCTTTTCTAGCTTATTCCATTCACGTGAAGGTTTCGGAATATCTTCCCCTTCTTCATCTTTAGTAGTAGGTATGAATGGACCATCACAAAACATTTCCCATATTTCATAATCTAAAGCTTGCAAGTAAATTCTCATCCTAATTTTTCAATAAAGATAATCATTTTACCATCAAAGAATGATGGTCTAATAGTAAATTGTCCTTCTCTAAAGTTAAAATCATTTTGAGTTGCCATGGATCTTTTACTCTTAGACGGTTAAGTCTTAACAAGAGAACTAGGCTCTGATACCAAATAAAATGCTAACTAAGCTACCCAAGAGGGGGTTGAATTGGGTTCTTAATCAAAATTTAAAAATTAAAAGGTTAAAGAAAATAATAAATCAACATAATTTAAAATAAACAATTAATGTGCAATGAATAATAAAGAGATAAAGTAAGAGAAAGTAAACATGTGATTTTTACATGGTTCTGTCAACCGTGCCTACGTCCACACCTCTAATCTCACCAGGCTTGAGGATTTTACTAAGCGAGCCTCCAAGGCTTCAACAACATTTACAATTGACTTTCAAGGTGTCAACAAACCCTTACAACAAGAGATTATTCTCAATCTCTTAATCCAAGTGTATCCCAACACTTACAATCACTCAAGAATAAAGATTACAAACAAACATTCTCTCACATAGTGTATATGGTTATCAATGAAATCTTAAAGTGTGAATTAATGAAAAAAAAAAATTTTTAAAGCTCAAATGATAATTGTTGGATCTCTCTTGATTTGAATTTGATTGAGTTATTTTATAGTTGGAGCTAAAAACTAGCCATTGTTGACTTTCTTGAAAAAATCGGATTACCGTTTAGTACTGTTAGTTAACCGTTTTGACTTGTCCAAATAGTCGTTGTGCTTGGATTTTAAATAAATGGTTTATCATTTAAAGTTATCGAATCACTGTTTATTTCCAAAATCCTGCAAAACAAACTTAGATCTCTGTTTTCACTAAACGGTTCAAGATTGGAAACTATTTCTTCTTTGTAAATTATCAATTCACCATTTTAAAATAAACGGTTCACCTTTAATTTTCAAATTCTTATCAAAGAAAGTTCAACTAACCATTTTTTATAACCGGTTCACGATTAAAAAAATAAATTCCTTTCTGTAAATTATTGATTCACCGTTTATTTTGCAGTTAATTTTCAGAATCTATATTTTTACATTTTACTGGTTATTCAACTTTTTTAAACATGTCTAAAATATACTATGGCTTTAAGATTTTCATTTTAATAACTCCAACATTTTTAATCAAGAATATATAAGTTTTGTTACCATTAAAATCAATATTATAAGATTATTTATGTCAACAAAATTGTTTACAGTTACTATTCATAGTTACTGTTTATGGCTATTTTTTATTCGCATAAAAAATACAAATATTCCTAAACACAATATATTGCACAAATTAAATGACATGGAGATTGTTACGTGGTTTAGATTAATCAATCCTACATCCACAAGGCCATGCCTAAATGAAAAATAATTCACTAAGTTGAGATGTAAAACCTATGGAATTACCAAACTGAAGACTCTCACTTATAGTTTATCACCATACAGCTTACTCGACCTTAGACTAAATCTACTTTTCTTGAATAACTGCTACCCCTCTTGATCTACAATCCTTAAGGCAATTCGCAAAGTGGTCAATAGTAATTCTTCAATTCTTCAATATCTAATGATCCATGATTCACTTAAACTCTCTTTAGAGATGAAAAAAAATAGTCTCGTAGCAAAACTTTAAATGAAGAAGATAAGAAAACAAATCAACACAACATTATATGCCAAATTTGGCTTATCTAGGGAGGAGGCTGAATTTTGCTTCTCTACTTTATGCTCTTTGTTGTGCTACTTTAATGCAAAATACCTCTCTTTATATAGACATTAGAGTTTCATAAAAATTACAAGTCTTAAAAGACTTGGATTCTTTCCAAATAAGAGTTTCTTTCCTTTAATAATTCATATGAATCTAAATAAGAATAAATCTGATATCTAAAGCATTTAATAAACTTCTTGTTTGAACCAACTTCTTGCTCTAAATAAATCTTACTTGTTAATTATAGAATCACGTCATTAATTGACTTGCTAAATCAAACATCTAATTAAACTAAGAAATAAATATTGCTAATAAATTAGAATTTCACTAAATTAGGGATTTAATAAATTAAATAAATAAAATTCCGGTTTAACAAGACTTGTCATAAGATGCTAACTCTATAAATAATGGACTTAACAATATCCCCCTTTGGCATTCTTGTGGCAAAACCAATCCAACACAAATCTTTAGTGAAACCTTGGTGCTAAAACATGAATATGAAACAAGCATAAACAACAACAAAGGACTAACCAAAATAATTTACAGTTAACAGATTAGTTCATCAAATAAACCAAGGCAATAATTAAAACGAAATACTTATTTTATTGATCAATAAATTGCAAGGCAACAATAAGCACAAAATGAAGATCAAGAAAAAGATTAACTCCCCCTAAGAATTAGAAATTCTAAGATGTAAAATTCTTGATCAAAAATAAAATCTCCTCCTAAAATTGAAATTCTACTTCCCCTAACTTATTGAAGACTAGAAGATGATGAAATTACTCCCTCTCTTTTGCTAAAAGATTGCAAAAGAGAAAAAAGTTAGGCATGCAATTTGCCAAAATGAGTAATAAAGGTAGTAATATCATGACCTTGTTTCAAAATTCCAGCCTCAAAACAGACAAGATTGGGAGCAAAATAATTAAAGGCATAGTCAACAGGATCAGGATAAGGAATATAATCAGATGGAGGAGAAAGGTAAACAAAGCTGAAATATAGGTGGGTAGATTACGAATACACTTCGATGGGATTCACCATTAACGGCTCGTGAGGGCGCATGCGGCAGCTGCTATTGATTGACTACCTCAAAAGGATCAACAACAACAATGGTCATTATTTTGGGGACAGAGGCTAAATGTCCAGAGCGAAGACTATCTTCATAAGGATCACTTTCCATAGAGTTGTCATCACTTGAACTTATGGATTCTCTAGGAGGTATTTGACCAAATTTGGGACCAGCATCCTTGTCATCATTAAAAATATGGATCACATGAGGTCATCCACAATCTAAACAAAAATAGAGTAGAAGAGTGCAACAATGCTTGGAAGGAGGTTGAGCATTAAAGCGCTCATTTTTCTTATGCATAAAGATGCTTAGAGCCATAGAAGAGAAATTATTTAAACTAAAAAAAAATAACAACAAGAAGAAAAGAATTTGAAGCACCCAAAAATATGAGGAAGCCAAGAAAATTGAGTGAAAAAACAATAATCCTAAGACTTCCATATATAGATGAGCTAGCCTTGTTCAAAGAGGATTAAAAATCCTACTTTCATAAAGAAAGGATTGAAAAAGAAGATTTTGATCCAATTTAAGACATGATCAATCCTAAATCACATACAAGAACAATAAGCAAGCATAATCTAATTCAAATAAGTCAAGAATATTAAGAAAAGTGCAAAAACTGAATGAGATGAATGATCATTTTTGAAACAAAAATGCACTGCAAATGAGTGAACTTTGAAATTAAATTGGAAATTAATGGAATAGAATTAAAATGTGGCTCATATTGTTGGAAATCATTTTGAATTAACTTTTTGTAGAATTTTACAAAACTAAACTTGGAAATTTGTAGACAAAGTTATGACTAAAAGAATGCAAACTATGCAGTTTTGACAAGCAAAAATTATATAATGCGCTTTAGAAAACAAAATTTCTGTTTTATTTAAAAAATGTGTAACTATTAAACATTTAAAATCATACCAATATGCAAGAAGAAGATAGTGCACAATAACAAACTTGAAGAAGTGAAAAATCAATGTGTAAGGGAATTTTCTACAACAAGCATTAATCTATGAAATCAGGACTCTAATTTCCTCCAATAAGTAAAGATTAGAGAAATTTAAGCTTTTTTGTGTGCATGCAAGGAATTCAATCTAGATATTTTTCCCAAAAATTCATCAATATACATAGTCAAAGTCTCAAATACAAAACATAGAGTTGGTTAAACTAACCTTATCCTTTTTATTTCCAATTTTGACCATTTCAAATATGATAGACACGTGTGTGAAGTGAAACTTTGTTAGCCTTTTATTTTTTTTTGGTAATTAACAAGTATCTATGGTTATGAGCTTTTACTCTACCTCGTAAGGTAGCCTTCTTCTTATGATAGTTCATCCTCTATCATATTTGTGATACAGAGACTCAGATTACTCAAGGATAGCCTTATTCTTAAGAGTTATAGGTAGCTATTTTCTGACTATAGTGTCTTTATGTCTTATAGGTCTTTTTACAAGATAAGAATCAAGGCAAAAAATCATATGTTAAATTTTCTCAACAAAAAAAACGTCATTATCAAAACCTTGAGTCAAAGTAAAAACTTAATTGACATTCCTATGCTTTTTGAAGAAAGGCTAAATAACTCTAATCAAAACTTGTTCAATGCTTTCAAGTCTTTAAAAACATGAAAAAGTACTTGTCATTTATTAATCCAACAACTTATTGATTTTTTCATAAAAATAAAGACTTAAAATTAAAAACACAAAAATTCATGCCTTATATCTAATGTATAAATGCATGACTCAAATCTAAATATAAAAACAGTGTAACTTACATAGAACATAAAGCTTTGTAAAGATATCCACAAGCTGTTTTTCAATATCAATGTATTCTAAGGACACAGTTTTAGTCTCAACTAGATCTCTAATAAAATGATGATGAATATCAATATGTTTAGTCCTAGAATGTTGAATAGGATTTTTTAAAATATTGATAGCACAATGTTATCACGAAACACAATCAAAGTATCTTGTAACATATCATAAGTCACAAGCATTTGTTTCATCCAAAGTAATTGGGTGCAACATCTTCCAATTGCAATATATTCAGCTTCATCTGTGGAGAGAGAAATTGAATTCTGTTTCTTGCCATGCCACGACTCTAAGTTATATTCAAGATAAAAACATCCTCCAGTAGTGCTTTCTGTATCATCAATATTACTAGCCTAATATGTATCATTGTATCCTGCAATACTTGAATTAGTATCATTAATGTACCAAACACCATCATATAATTTTCCTACTGAAAAAAGGAATGATTTGTTTAGTAGCTGCTAAGTGTGACTCCTTTGGATTCGCTTGGTACCTACCGCACACACCAACACTAAAACATAGATCAAGTCTACTTATAGTCAAATAAAGTGAGCTACCAATCATGCTTCTGTAAAGACTAGGATCAACACTAGCGCTATTATCATGAATAGTCAACTTAGTATTAGAACCCATAGAAGTCTCATCTATTTTGTTGAGTCTAAGCAAAACATCTTAATTAAGTTATTGGATACTTTCTTTGATTGACAAAAGTTCCATTCTCTATTTGTTTCACTTGCAAACCTAAAAAATAAGTCAATTCTCCCACCATGCTCATCTCAAACTCCTTATTTGTTTGACTCATAAATTCTTGCATATGATTAGAAAAAGTAGAACAAATAGTATTCTATCATGATAATATTCTATCTACCCTAGATTAAGTTGCATAACAAATACTATTCTATCTACCCTCTGTTGCTTATATCCATTTTCAAGTAAAACTTTAGTCACTCTTTCATATCAAGCTCAAGGAGCTTACTTTAAACCATAAAAAGCCTTTTTCAATTTAAAAATATGGTTTGGGAAATAAAGGTTTTCAAAACCTTTAAGTTGTTCAACATAGGTTTCTTCATTTAAGATGCCATTCAAAAAGGCACACTTGATATCCATTTAAAATAACTTAAAGCCTACTAGACAAGCAATTGTAAAAAGCAAAAGAATGGACTCTAGACTAGCAATTGGCGCAAATGTTTCATCAAAATCAATACCTTCAAGTTATGTGTAACCTTGCGCAACCAACCTAACTTTATTTCTCACTATGTTGGCAAATTCATTAGTTTTGTTCTTACAAATCCATTTGGTTTCTATAACACTAGTGTGACTAGGTCTAGGCACTAGCATCCATACATCATTTTGTTCAAATTTTTCTAACTCTTTTTGCATAACTTTAACCCAAAATTTATCTAGAAAGGCTTTCTTAACATTCTTAGGTTCAATCAATGATAAAAAGTAAGTAAATTTTACCATATTTGAATACCTTTTCGTTGTGACTATTTATTCATCAAGATTACCAAAAGTAAGATTAGATAGATGATTTTTCTTAACTCTTGATGATGGTTCATTTCTTATTGGGTAATGTAGGTCCATGATTGCCCTAAAGCTTTAAAATGGTCTCATTCAAACTCTTTAGAGTTTCTGGAGTTTTCTTTGATGCATCTTCTACAATTGATTCTTTTTCTTTTAAAAAAGGTTCACTAGATTGACCTTTCTCAATGACTCAATCTACGAGAGTAACTGTAACAACCTTTGATATTTCCAAAAGACTGGTTATTTCTTCCTTCGTAAGTAATATGCAAAATCCTATAATCATCAATAACTACATTTGCAAATTCAATAATACTATGAGTTCTCATATTATAAACAGGAAATGCTCTACTATGATTGAAATAACTAAGAAAAACACCTTCATCACTTTTTGAACTAAATTTACCAAGATCCTCGCGATCATTCAATATAAAGCACATACTCTTAAAAGTATAAAAGTAACGTACATTAAGTCTCTTACCTTTCCACGACTCACAGGGAGTTTTCTTAGCACCTAGATGAAGATGGACATGATTAATGGTGTAATAGACAGTTTTAAGAGCTTCAACCCACAATCTCTTTAAAAGTTTCTTCGAGTTTAACATCACTAAAGCCATTTACTGTAAGGCTTTATTTTTTCTTTCTACAACACCTTTTTGTTCTGGAGTAATAAGTGAGGAAAATTCATGTGAAATTTCATGTAAATTACAATATTCCTCAAAACTAGAGTTTTCAAATTTCAAAACTAGAATTTTCAAATTCCTCTCCATAATCACTCCTAGTTCTAACAATATTGTAATCTAGTTCATTTTTAACCTTTTCACATGGCTTTCTGAGTACATCAAATGTATCTAATTCTTCTTTAATAAAATCAACCCATGTATACCTAGAAAAATCATTTATACACACAAATATGCACCTTTTTCTAGGTAAACTTTCAACTTGCATTAATCCCCTAAGATCCATATGAAGTAGTTGAAGTACCTTAGATGTTGTTCTATCTTAAATGGCTTTATGTGGCACCTTTTGATGTTTGCTGGATTAACATGAACCACATACTCCAAGTTGCCTTCTTTTTAGCATTAGAACTCCTTTAATAGCATCTATGTTTACAATTTTGATTAGTACTTTGTAGTTCAAATGACATAGCTTTCAATACCATAATTTTGTGTCATCAAGAATGGTCTTATGGCTAATAATTGAACTAGTCAATTTACAATAATGATCAAATGATCAATGTCCTTCCAAAATGAAATTTCTATCAACATCGAGAACACGATATTTATTCCTATTATTGAGTACTAGAAAGTGTGTATTTATAATAGAGAAAATCATCATTTTACACTCCAAATCTCACTGACATCCCTACTTTTATGTCTTTAAGTCCCTTGTAATTTAATTATTTATGTTTTATTTTAATTAAGTATTTTATGTATTTTAGGGGATATCATGGTCATTTCACAATGAACGAGAGATCAGATGGAAAAACAGACAGTAATTTTAAACTCAGGACAATCTAAAACCTTAAGAGGAGCATAAAAAGATAATTGATACTGTTCACATATACGGTACTGTATACGACACTGTTCACTTGTATTGTACGCTGACATGGCACTGTACGATGACGTGGCACTATACGATGACGTGGCGGCATTTGATTGGACGAATGATGTGGAATTGACTGCTTATGTTGCATTGACTGATGACGTGTCATGATCTTATTGGACAAAAATGTTGACCGGCGACATGGCAAAATATTAGTGGACCGAAAAAACGTGTGTATGGTACATGCATATACACAGAATGACAGCCCTGATGATGTGTTCCATCCAATAAGAGCTTGCCATGTGGCGTAATCCTGAGCGTCTAAATTGTTTTAATCCGATGGCCACGATTTACTCAGTGTATTTATAAAAAGGGGGCTCCCCCCCTAATTTGACACCCTTGAATCTATTTTTGAGTTTAAATTTCTGTAATTCTATCTCCATCTTGTATTTTCTACGTATTTTAATAAAATTCTCATTTTACCCTTAGTTCAATTATGAGTAGCTAATTTCCTTTCAAGCTTGGGTTGAAGGTGAAGTCTCAACATGCTCCATGGGCTTAATTTGGTAAATTTACTTTTTCTTCCCCTTTAATTTATGTGGTTGTTTTGAATTTTCGTAGACAGATAGTAATAATCTTGTTTAGATATCGACAGGTATAACCGCCTCCTTAAGCAAGATTATTACTATTTGACACGGGTAGCATTTAGCGCCATATCTATTAGAGTGAGGTTCATGAGGAGTGGAAAATCTCCCTTCATGATTTAATTGGTACTAATAATGAATGTTGAGCCGACGGTGCATGTTGAGTACAGATTCGGAGATCCAAGCACTTCATTTTAATAGTTTATTTCCCCAACTTTAATTTAAATTAATACATTGCCTACATCATTATCATTGTAAATCCAATCACTCACTAACAAAATTAATTCTACAAGCAATTAAAATCCATCTCCTCGTGGGATCGACACTCGTCACCGTTGATCTCTTTTAAAATAGATTCGTGCGCTTGCGAGTTCAATAAAATTTGCACAACAAGTTTTTGACGTCATTGCCAGGGAGGTAAGTTATTTTAATTCGTGGAATAAATTTTTAATTTCTTTATTTATTTATTTTAGTTGTTTTCTTGTAATTTATTTTTATTATTAAAAAAAAGAAAAAAAGAAGAAGTGAATCTGCATTTTGAAGTAGATATTTTTTTTCTTCTCTTTTTTAAATTTCTGTAATTTATTTTTCATGTTATTTTTTTTATTTTCTTAAATTGGCAGGTTCAACCGCCTATTAATTTATTTTAATTTTATTCACGTATTTTCTTTTCTATATATAGTGCTTGAGTTGTTTTCATAGCAAAATTGTAACAGCGTAATAAGGTTAGTATTATAATTTCTCCTTCTTCTTTATTTTTATTAATTTTCTTACCATTTTGTTTCTTTGCATGCATGGTCGTAGGTCACAATTATCTAATCTTGAGCCTATAGATTTTGAACTGGAAAAATACTTCCCACACACAAACACGTTGCAATTAAAAATAAAATTGAAATGGATTTGCAACCAGAACCACAAGAGAGGCCATTTAAGGACTACTTCAAATCCTTAGCTAACTTCAAAGACATCATGCATACGATATCCAAATGTAGCTGCTAGGAGTTTTAAATTAAAACCTAGTGTGCTAAATTGTCTCCCAACATTCTATGGCCTAGAAAATGAAAATCCATATAATCATCTGAATGATTTCCATGCTATTTGTCAAACTTTTAAATATGAGAATTTTTCAGATGATGATGTTAAACTTAGATTATTCCCATTTTTTTTAAAGGATAGAGCTCGTTCATGGTTCAATACATTGCCTGCTAATATCATTACATCATGGGAACAAATGGTAACAAAATTTTTGAATAAATGTTTCCTAGTACATAAAACCAATGTTGTTTGCAGGGAAATTTCAGAGTTTACCAAAAGAGAAGACGAGCAATTTTTCAAAGCATGGGAGCGATTCAATGGGTTACTCCTAAAGTGTCCACATCATGGATACAAAAAATGGCACCAATGGCAATACTTTTTGGAGGGATTATTGCCGAATGTGCAAGAATGGCTAATGGCAACAAGTGGAGGAGAGCTAATGTCAAAAAGTGCATAAAAAATTTGGGATTTTTTCCAGCGACAAGCGGATAATTCCCAACAACGGAGTCGTTCACTCAAAAATACTAGAAGAGTTAAAGGAGTGAATGAGGTTCACATTGGTGGGTCAAGTTTAGAAATTGAAGAAGTCAAAGACATAGTTGAAGGTCTTTCCCGATAAATAGTATCGTTAATAGCTGCTAAATTGACGGAGCCACATGACCAGGACTCATACTCAGATTAAGCCAATGCCATAGATGTAATGAGAAAGCCATCAAACTACAACCCTTACTCCAACATGTATAATCCTGGATAGAGAGACCACCCTAATTTTTCATGGTCTCAAGGATTCCAACAGAATGGACCAGTAGCTCCAGCTCCAGCTCCACCAATGCAACCAATTCCTGAAAATCCTCAAGCCTATCAACCACCATTTAGACCATACAATCAAAACCCAAACTATTCTCAACATAGACTATGGGAATATGCATTCCAGAATTTCAAAAATCTTATTCACTCTAAAATCGAGCAACAAAACCGCACCATTGATGAATTGCGAAATGAGATGAGAGCGGGTTTCAACTCACAAACTCAATCAGTTTCAAACCTTGAAAAAATAGTAGGACAACTTGCTTCTTCAGTTCAAACCTTGACAATGACTATTGAGAAAGGAAAATTCCCAAGTCAACCAGTGGCTAATCTAAAGAAGTGCATGAAGTAAGCACCAGTTCACGTCAGCAGCATGGAGAGGTCAAAGCCGTTATGATCTTGCGAAAAGGAAAAGAAGTCGACAAAAAAGTGGAGATGCTGGTGACAAAAACAACTCAAATTGTACCAGTAAATGCAGAAGACTCATCATCAGAGGAGAAAGAAGAAACCAACACACGAGAATACGCTCCAAAAGCTCCATTTCCCCAGAGGTTAGCTAAAGCAAAGAAGGAAAAATCCACAAGTGAGATTTTTGAAATCTTTAAACAGGTAAGTGTTAACATCCCTTTGCTTGATGCTATAAAACAAGTGTCATCTTATGCCAAGTTTCTTAAAGACCTTTGTACTGAAAAGAAAAACATTCATGTTCAAAAGAAGACATTTTTAACAGAAAACGTGAGTTTTATACTCCAACATAAAATTCTTCTAAAATAAAAAGACCCAGGCTCCCCCATTATCTCATGTAGTATAGGGAACCGCACAATTGAGAATGCTTTGTTAGACTTAGGAGCTAGTGTAAATCTGTTGCCTTACTTAATATTTGTGAAACTTGGACTGGGAGAATTACACCCAACTCCAGTGGTGTTACAACTTGCAGATCGGTCCATGAAAAAATCTGGTGGTATTGTGGAAGACGTGCTTATACAGGTAGATAAGTTTTATTTTCCTGTTGATTTCATTGTAATTGACACTCAACCAGTCCAGGATTCGAGGAAGCACATCCCCATTATCCTAGGACGACCTTTCTTGGCAATTGCCGATGCTCACATTTAATGCAGATCAAAAATATGCAGTTGTCCTTTGGCAATATGACGATGGAGCTAAATATCTTTAACATTGCCAAACAACCTCACAATGCAGATGAAGAAATTTTTGATGTGGATTTAATAGAAGAATTAGTTGATAATGCTTTTCTTTAAAACCTTAGTGATGACCCTTTACAAATATGTTTAACGCACTTTGGTTTGAATTTTGATATTGACAGATCAATAAATGAGGTTAACGCCCTACTTGATTCAGCACCATCCATGGACATTAACAAATGGAAGTCAAGAGTGGAACAACTAGCACCATCAGAGAAGAAACTAAGTCCATCATCAGAATCACTACCAGAACTTGAGCATCGTGCATATTGGGCCATCAAGAAATTCAACTTTAACATGCAGCAAGCTAGCTCAGAAAGAAGATTACAGCTGGCAGAACTTGAAGAAATTCGTAATGACGCATACGAAATGCCAAGATTTACAAACAGCGAATGAAAGTCTTTCATGACAAGCAAATTATGAGAAAATCTTTCACACCAGGTCAGAAAGTACTTTTATTCAATTCTCGCTTGCGCTTATTCCTAGGTAAGTTACACTCTCGATGGACTGGTCCCTTTATAGTCCACACTGTTTTTTCACATGGAGCAATTAAAATTAAGGATCCAAAGAGCGGTATAACTTTTAAAGTTAATGGTCAAAGATTGAAGCTATATCTAGATTACCAACCACATGAAAAAAGACACTGAAATCGATTTTAGTGACCCACCAAATTTGAATTAAGAATTTTTCTTATTTATTTCTTATTTTCGGTGATTTAAATTTATGTGAAAGTGTGTTCATTTAATCATTCAATTTTCTTTTATCACTTCTAATCATGTACACCTCAATTAGACAGATTCTCTTGAAACATCTCAGACAACTTCAACGTATACGATCTCATCTAAGAAGCCAGATACGATTTTGTAAAACACATCGTGTTTGGAAGCTACAACCTCCAGAGTTGGTATCCCACGTTGAAGATCTAGAAAGACAACTCAAAGAAATTGAAGAAGGCATCAACGACACCCAAATCAAACTTGAAGTAAACTCAATAAAAGGATGATTATGAGATTATTATTTTTCTTTTCTTTTCTTTTTTTTTTCTTTTTTTTTTCTTTCTGTTCCTTACTTTGTTACCCCAGTTAAGTGGCGGATAACGGTACTCCGTGACAATCAAAGTTGGTTACTTCAGTTTCCCATAATAATTGATATTCTGAGAAGAAAGTATGGACAGAAACGCGATTCTAGCAAAGCTTCACAAGCAATTTCCTTCACTTCCTCGGGGATGCCTCCTTCCGATCTATAAAGCTCGGTCCGAACGCATGCGATTGCTTATAAGAAATAACATCCCTGCTGACATCCGTTGGTTAATCGAGGCCAAGGTACGTTTGGCAGGTGAGTTGCCTCCTAAATTTATTGCATACATGCCTGGCTGTGGTAAAGGAAATTACTCCAGAAAAAGAAGAGCTCAAAAACTTCATGTTGATTGTCATAAGTGTTTCAGGATGAAATGCAATAAAAATCCTTATTCTTTCGGAATGATGTCTGATAACAGAGAAGATAAGATTCAATTCATTAGGGATGGCTTGAATAAAGAGTCATTGGATGATGTCCTTTTGTCTTTTGAAACGCATCCCAGTGGATACGTACAAAGAGCAATTCTCCAGTTATGGCCATTATTTCAGAAAGAGCGTGTCCGATATACTCTTGGGAATCTGGCTATAAACGACCTTGTTTGACAGTTTATAAGAAAACTGGATGGGAAGCCTATCCTCAACCCATAAAGGGCGTTCAAGCCGTTTCTGGACGTAAAACCAGAGGAAGATGTAAGCCACAATCACAACTACCTGTAAATATCCTTTTACTGTTATTTTACTGTTGTTTTATTTCATTGTTGTTTTATCAATTACATTTTTGTCTTTAATAATTATTTATTTTTTTCTTTTTACTATTTTCTTTTTTACTCTCGAGCCATGTGCTTTACGCGTTAATTGACACAGACATGCTAACTCATACACAGTTGTAAATCATTGTCACCAAGATCCTTGATATATAATCCTTTTCTTTTAGACTCACAAATTATTTTTGAGAAGTATCCCAATGGCAGCTACTCCTAATAAACAATTCAAGAATATTTGTGTGCTCTCTGGATTTAACTATGGCAAACATAAAGAGTTCGTTGAGGCGCCATTGATCTTGGTCAACGATAAGAAAAAGAAATTTGCATCTGGTTTATGGAGGAGGTGACCAAGGGTTATCAAAACTAGTCTCAGAAGCTGCTTATCTCAGAGAGAGCCAAGTGTTAGGCATCATCCCAAGAAGCCTCAAACCGTTGGGCTGTATGTTTAACTCACCAACCTGGAAGAAGTTAGTCGTCTCATGTATGCAAGAAATAATAATCGAAATGCTAAATCATCTTTGATGCTTTTATTTTCCTACCAGGAGATCTTGCAACGCTAGATCTACTAATCACATTATCATCTTGGGCCCATCTCAACATTCATTAGAAACCAATTGGTTTGTTAAATGTCAATAACTTTTATGATGACTTCATCGCATTTCTTAACAATGTAATAAAAAACAATTTCATCCCTTTCGCAGTGAAAAAAATTTATTTGTGCTTCTCATATCGCTAACGAGTTACTTGATCTATTACAAACTTATGACTGCAGCTGATCCCAAGACCCTCATGTGGAATGGCCAACTAATGATAAGAATAAGATGGCAGTAGTAAAAATGCAAATTAGATTTAACTCTCCGCTTGTAAATATTTTCTTCGTGATGCGATGCACTGGTGATGTCTCATAAACCCTATTTTCTTTCAACATCGAGGACAATGTTTCGCTCTGGCCGGGGAGGGAATAGTTGACAATTGTGGAATATCTCAATCTTGATGTAGTTTTTAGTAATTTTTCTTGTAAACTAATCGTGGCTAATTTGTTTAGGCAAAGATGGCTGAATACGGTAAGTGTAGTGACTTAAAATGCATCTTCTTAGAAAAAAATTCAGACATTTCTTTTAAGCTTTGATAGTCATTGTAAGTGTGAATTTTTTTAACTTCTTTTACTAATTATTTTTTCTATTTTCACCATGTTGCATGCATAATTGTCATGACTAGAATAGGTTTGGGGTAATATTAAAAAAAAAAAAATGTTGTGTGATCTTTTCATAATTAGATGATATGATAAACTTTCAAACTTTTAGTATTTGTATTATCTTTGGTCTTTAGTTATGTTACACCATGTTTGTTACTCTACATGTTGATGTTGGAGACAAATATAAGTTGCTTGAAAGAATACACATGTCATAATAATTTTCAAGTGAGTTTTTGAGCCTGTCATTTTTCTTGGAGAGTAACTTTTTTTGCCCATTCTTCATTCAAATTTTAGTAGTTTTATTGTTTTATACATTATCTCTATATTTCCTTATTTAAAAAAAAAAAAAGTGTTTGTTGCCACATCTAAAGGTCCATCTAACTAGTAGATATGGAAGATTATTTAGAACCCTAAAAGATGACAGAAAGGCCATCTTTGGTCCGTTTGAGCCTTTCTAGCCAACCCTATTAATATGTATCCATAGTTAACCCATTTGAGCCTTAAAAAAAAATAAAAAAATAAAAATAAAGACTTTTTCTTTGGTAACCATTATCTTGTCCTACTCCAATGTGGAGTATCACCTTATATTTTGTATTTCCCACAACCCATTTATGTTTGAAAATAGAGATAATTTTGCATTCACAGAAAAGGTGCTATAAAAAAAAAGAAACAAAAAAAAATATGTATATAAATAAATAAATAAATAAAATAAAGAAAAAAATTCAAGTGAAAAGCACCTAACAATCTCTAAAGTTCTCTATTTTTCAAACATATATTTTTTTTCCTATTATCCTTTCTTTGTTAGCCACATCCCTAGCCTACGTAACGTCCTAATAAAAGTCCTTCTTGATTTTAGGGAACTATAATCTGAAATAGAAATTAGTTATATGGGTTGAAAAATGTAGTAGTGCATATTAAAAAAAAAAATGATGAATATATTTGTTTGATTAGAATTTTGAAATTAAAATCGTATTATTTCTAAGCTCAGGGCAATATATTTCTATCACCTTGGTGAGATCACATGATATTACTTTTATTATTTTCACTCAAATTACCATTCACTTGGTGATTATTTTTTTGTTTAATTTCTTTGTGAGAGTATCACTACTACCGATGAGATTTTGGGGTTTAATATGTCATTCTTGAAAGTGACTCGATTACTGAAGTTGTGACAAAGTTTGCTAAACTGATTCATGTGGAGAGTTAATGTGGGGATGATATTTCTTTAGATCTAGATCATACTTATATTTTTATTTGATTGTTATCATTAGTCTAATTGAATAAATAAACCGTTTTTTAAAAAATCATCATTATTTTTATTTAAATTTTGTTTTCACTCAACTTGCTGGGACTAGCAACAATGTTGGTTGGGAGGTGTATTGAAAGAAAGTGTGTATTTATAATGGAGAAAATCATCATTTTACACTCTAAGTCTCACCGACATCCCTACTTTTACGCCTTAAAGTCCCTTGTAATTTAATAATGTATGTTTTATTTTAATTAAGTATTTTATGTATTCTAGGAGCATCATGGTCATTTTACAATGAACGAGAGATCCGATAGAAAAACTACAAAGAATTTTGAACTCAGGACAAATAAAACCTTAGAGAGCTCTAAAAATAAATGATATTATTCACATATAGTTCTTTATTCACAAATATCTGTGATCGTTATTAAAATCCATCGCTCACAATACTATTTACTGTGATCGTTCACATGTATCGCATTTACGACGATGCAATCGTATGATGATGTGGCGGAATTTAATTGGACGAATGATGTGGCATTAACCCTTTATGTTACATTGATCGATGATATGGTGTTGATCGATGACGTGTCACGATCCTATCGACTAAAATGCTTGGTATGTGTTGTCGCACGATGTGGCAAATGTTAGTGACCAAAAAATGTGTGTATGGTACATGCATATACACGAATAACAGCCACGATGATGTGTTCCATCCAATAAGAATGTGCATGACAATCTTGAGCGTCAAATTGTTTTAATCCGATGGCCATGATTTACTCATCAGATCTATAAAAATGGGGCTCCCCATCCCCTAATTTTGAGCTTTTTATAATTCCACCCCTAAATCTAATTTTGAGCTCCATTTTTCTGTAATTCCATCTCCATCTTGTATTTTCTACATATTTTAATAAAATTCTCATTTTACCCTTAGTTAAATTATGAATAGCTAATTTTCTTTGAAACTTGGGTCAAGGTGAAGTTTCAACATGCTCCATGGGCTTAATTTGGTAAATTTACTTTTCTTCCCCTTTAATTTACGTGGATGTTTTGACTTTTCAGACAGATAGATAAGAATAATCATGTCTAGATATCGGCTGGTGTAACCGCCTCCCTAGGCAAGGTTATTACTATTTGGCAAAGGAAGAATTTAGCACCATATCTATTAGAGTGTGGTTCATGAGGAGTGGAAAACCCCCCTTCATGATTTAATTGGTATTAATAATGAATGTTAAGCCGATGGTACATGTTGAGTACAGATCCAAAGATCCAAGCACTTCATTTTAATAGTTTATTCCCACCACTTTAATTTAAATTAATAGATAGCCTACATCATTTTCATTATAAATCCAATCACCCACTTAGAAAATTAATTCTACAATCAATTAAAATCCACCTCCTCGTGGGATCGACACTCATCACCGCTGATCTATTCTACAATAAATTTGTATTATGAAGTTCAATAAAATTTGCACAACAGTAGCAATTTTATGTGTAATTTCATATTTCTTCATTAAAGACTCAAATGACTTATTACAAAAATACTTAACTCCATCACTGATAATGGCTCGAGGAACCCTAAATCGACTTAAAAGATTTTCTCTTAAAAATTTAACCATAGTTTTGCTATCATTATTTCGACAAGAAATTGCTTCAATTCATTTTAAGACATAATCGACTCGCAACTAATATGTACACAAATCCAAAAGATGGTGAAAATGAGCCCATGAAATCAATTCCCCAACAATCAAATATTTCAATCTCAAGTATGAGATTTAAAAGCATCATGTTTCTTTTAGTAATGACCCCAATTTTTGACAATTTTCACAAGTTTTACAAAATTCATATGTGTCTTTGAATATGGTAGGCCAATAAAATTCACATTGTAAAATTTTAGCTGTAGTTTTTCTTGAAGAAAAGTGTGCACCACATGCTTTAGGGTGACAAAAATTAATGACGCTACTTACCTCATCGTTTGAATACAAGTCGGTCTTAAAAATTTGATCGACAATATTTGAATAAGTAAGATCATCCCAATAAAAGTTTTACCTCAACCAAAAATTTCTTCTTCTCTGACTATTCCATTGCAAAGGCATTTTACCCGTAATAAAGAAATTAACAATTTTAGCATACTATGGCATTGAAGTCACAGAAAATAGAAATTCATCAAGGAAAGAATCATTGATGGGTGTCAGGTCTGTGCAAATTTCAGATGTGACTCTTGATAAATGATCAGCAACAACATTTTCAGCACCAATTTTATCCTTGATGGTGAGATTAAATTCTTGAAGTAACAAAATCCAACGAATTAGTCTTTGTTTGGCATTTTGTTTAGTCATTAAATATCTCATAGCAGCATGGTCAGTAAAAATAATGGATTTAGAACCAAGCAAATATGAACGAAATTTGTTTAATGCAAATACCACAGCAAGTAATTCTTTTTCAGTTGTTGAATAATTCATTTGAGTACTATCCAAAGTCTTACTCGTATAGAAATCACAAAAGGCTTACTATCCATTCTTTGTCCTAAAACAAAGACCAACGACAAAGTCACTTGCATTACACATTAATTCAAAAGGCAAAGACCAATCAGGGGATTGCATAATGGGTGCAGATGTTAAAAAACAATTATTTTCTTAAAAGATTTTTTACAATCATCAGTCCATTCAAATGGTGCATCTTTTAATAAGAGTTACAAAGTGGTTTAGATATGGCACTAAAGTTTTTTATAAACCTCCTATAAAATCTTGCATGTCCTAGAAAGAATCTCACATCTCTAACTGTTTTTTGTGGTGGTAATTTAGATATGACTTCAATTTTTGCTTTGTCAACTTTAATTCCTTTAATAGATACAACATGACCCAAAACAATTCCAGAAGTAACCATGTAATGACATTTTTCTTAATTCAACACAAGTTCTTTTTCAACACACATTTTTAAAAATTTTTCCAAATTATCAAGGCAATCATCAAATGAATTCCCAAACACAGTCAAATCATCCATAAAGACCTCTAAACAATGTTCAGCCATATCACTGAAAATACTTAGCATGCATCTTTGAAATATTGCAGGAGCATTACAAAGTCCAAATGGCACTCTTTTAAATGCAAATATTCCAAAGGGACAAGTAAATGTGGTCTTTTCTAGATCTTCAAGTGCTATAGGAATTTGATAATAACCTGAATATCCATCTAAAAAATAGTAGTAAGATGTCTAGCTACGTTTTCCAAGATTTGGTCAAGAAATGGCAAGGGAAAATGATCTTTTCTAGTGGCTTCATTTAACTTTCTATAATCAATGCACATGCGCCAACTAGATGTAATTCGTGTTGGGATTAATTCACCTTTATCATTCCCGACAAATAAAGATTCCATATTTTTTGCACTACTTGTTTAGGGCTTACCCACTTACTATTAGAGATAGGGTAGATAATTCCCGCATCAAGTAATTTAAGGACTTCTGTTTTTACTACTTGTTGTGCAAATTTTATTGAACTCGCAAGTGCACGAATCTATTGTAGAATAGATTAATGGTGACGAGTGTCGATCCCACGAGGAGGTGGATTTTAATTGCTTGTAGAATTAATTTTCTAAGTGGATGATTGATTTATAATGACAATGAAGTAGGCAATATATTAATTTAAATTAAAGTCGTAGTAATAAACTATTTGGATGAAATGCTTGGATCTCCTGGATCTGCCTCAACACGCACTATCGGCTTAACATTCATTATTAGTACCAATTAAATCATGAAGCGGGAACTTCCACTCATCATGAACCACACTCTAATAGATATGGTGCTAAGGGCTTCCCGTACAAATAGTAATAACCTTGCTGCAGGAGGCGATTATTCCACCATATCCGCACAAGATTATTACTATCCTGGCTCACGAAAAGTCAAAACAACCACATAAATTAAAGGGAAGAAAAAGTAAATTTACCAAATTAAGCCCACGGAGCATGTTGAGACTTCACCTTCAACCCAAGTTTGAAAGGAAATTAGCCACTCATATTTGAACTAGGGGTAAAATGGGAATTTTATTAAAATACGTAGAAAATACAAGATGGAGATAGAATTACAGAAAATAAAGTCCAAAAATGGATTCAGGGGTGTCAAATTAGGGAGCCCCTTTTATAGATATACTTGAAAATCATGGCCATCGGATTAAAACAATTTGGACGCTAGGATTGCGCCACGTGGCAAGTTCCTATTGGATGGAACACATCATCGTGGCTCTTATTCTCGTGTACATGCATGTACCGTACACACGCGTTTTTTCCGTCCCACTAACATTCTCGCCACGCCACCGGCCAACATTTTTGGTCCAATAAGCTCGTGACACGCCATCGATCAACGCCACATCATCAATAATGCAACATGCGGTCAATGCCACATCATTCGTCCAATCAAATGCCGCCACGCCATCGTATAGTGTCACGCGTCGCATAAATGCGGTGCCGCCGATACAGATAAAGGAACAACAGTCGCGAACAGCCGAGAGTGTCTGATCGTATATATCAACCGTACCATATGTGTGAACAAGATCAGATATGTGAACAAAGAGCATTTTTCTTTTTATGCTCCTCCTAAGGTTTTCGACTGGCCCCGAGTTCAAAAGTGCTGTCTGATTTTCCATATGATCTCTCGTTTATTGTGAAATGACCATGATATCCCCTAAAATACATAAAATACTTAATTAAAATAAAAAATACATAATTAAATTAAAAGGGACTAAAAGACATAAAAATAGGGATGTTAGTGAGACTTGGAGTGTAAAATGAAGATTTTCTCCATTATAAATACACACATTCTAGTACTCAACACACCCCCCAACCAGCTTGTTGCTAGTCCCTAGCAATTGAAATAAAACAAAACTGAAATTTTTTTTTTTTAAACTATGGTATTTATTCAATCAGACTAATGTTAACAATCAAATAAAAGTATAAGTATTATCTACAGTCTAAAGAAATATCATTCCCACATCAACTCTCCACATGAATCAGTTTAGAAAACTTTGTCACAACTTTAGTAATCGAGTCACTTTCAATAATGACATATTAAACCCCAAAATCTCACCGGTAGTAATGATATTCTCACATAGAAATTAAACCCAAAAATAATCACTCCAGTGATTGGTAAATTGAGTGAAAATAATAAAGAAATAATATCACACACTCTCACCAAGGTGACAAAAATATGCCCTCAGCTTAGAAATAGTACGATTTTAATGCTAATCAAACCAATACATTCATCATCCTTTTTTTTTTTTTTTAGTATGCATTGCCACATCTTTTCAACCCATATAACTAGTTTCTATTTCAGACTATAGTTCCCTAAAATCAAGAAGGACTTTTATTAGGACGTAACGTAGGTTAGGGACGTGGCTAACAAAGAAAGGATAATAGGAAAAACAAAATATATGTTTGAAAAATAGAGAACTTTGGAGATTGTAAGGTGCTTTTCACTTGCTTTTTTTTTTAATTAATTAATTTATTTATTTGTATACATATTTTTTTTCTTTTGTTTCTTTTTCTCTCTTTTTTTTTAGCACCCTTTTTTTTTTTTTGTGAATGCAAAATTATCTCTATTTTCAAACATAAATGGGTGGTGGGAAATACAAAATATAAGGTGATACTCCACATTGGAGTGGGACAAGATAATAGGTTGCCAAAGAAAAAGTCTTTATTTTTTAAGGCTCAAAGGGGTTAACTATGGATACATATTAATAGGGTTGGCTAGAAAGGCTCAAACGGACCAAAGATGGCCTTTCTGTCATCTTTTAGGGTTCTAAATAATCTTCCATATCTACTAGTTAGATGGACCTTCAGATGTGGCAACACACACTTTTTTTTTTTTTTTATTACAGAAATTTGGAGATAATGTATAAAGCAATAAACTGCTAAGCTGAATGAAGAATGGGCAAAAAGGGGTTACTCTCCAAGAAAAATAACAGGCTCAAAAACTCACTTGGAAATTATTATGACATGTGCATTCTTTCAAGCAACTTATAGTTGTCTTCAACATCAACATGTAGAGTAGTAAACATGGTGTAACATAACTAAAGACCAAAGATAATACAAATACTAAAATTTGAAAGTTATCATGTCATCTAATTATGAAAAGATCACACAAAATATTTTATTTTATTTTTTTTTTAAATTCTACCCCCAAACCTAGTCTTAGTCATGAAAATTATGCATGCAGAATGGTGAAAATGACATAGAAAAGCTAATTGGTAAAAGACGTTAGAAAGATCACACTTAAAATGACTGTCAAAGCAAGAAATGTCTGAAATTTTTTTTTTTTATAATAAGAAGATGCGTTTCTAGAGTCGTTACACTCCATATTCAGCCATCTTCGACTCAAAAATTTAGCCACAGTTAGTTTCTAAAAAAAAAAACCTACACCAAGATTGAGATATTCCATAATTGTCAACTATTCCCTCCCCCCAACCAGAACGAAACATTGTCCTCAATGTTGAAAGAAAATAGGGTTTAGGAGACATCACCTGAGTGCCGCATCACAGAAGGAAATATTTACAAGCGGAGAGTTAAATCTAATTTGCACTTCTTACTACGGCTATTGTTACCATCATTAGTTGGCCATTCCAACATAAGGGTCTTGGGATCTGGCTCTAGTCTATAAGCTTGTAACAGATCAAGTAACTCGTTAGCAGTATGAGCACAAATAAAGATTTTTTTCGCTGTGAAAGGGATGAAATGGTTTTTTATTGCATGGTTAAGAAATGCGATGAAGCCATCATAAAAGTTATTGACATTTAACAAACCGATGGGTTTCTGATGAATGTTCAGATGGGCCCAAGATGCTAATGTGATTAGTGCCTCTAGAGTTGCAAGATCGCTTGGTAAGAAAATAAAAGCATCAGCATGATTCAACATTTCAGTTATTCTTTCTTGCATACCTGAGACGACTAACTCTTCTCTAGTTGGTGAGTCAGACATACAGCCCAACGGTTTGAGGCTTCTTGGGATGATGCCTAACACTTGGCTCCCTCTGAGATAAACAGCTTCTGAGACTAGTTTGGATAACCCTCGGTCACCTCCTCCATAAACTAGATGCAAATTTCTTGCTGCTATTCGTTGACCAAGATCGATGGTTGCCTCAACGAACTCTTTATGTTTGCCATAGTTAAATCCAGAGAGAGCACAAATGTTCTTGAATTGTTTATTGAGAGTAGCTGCCATTAGGATTCTTCTCAAAAACAATTTGTGAGTCTAAAAAGAAAAGATCATATATCAAGGATCTTGGTGACAATTGTTTACAGCTGTATAGGAGGTAGACGCGTCGCTGTCAATTAACGCATAAAGCACATGGCTCGAGATTCAAAAAGGAAATAGTAAAAGAAAAAGCACTCAATTATTAAAGACAATAATGCAATTGATAAAACAACAGTGAAATAAAACAACAATAAAATAAAAGAACAGTAAAAGGATATCTACAGGTATTTGTGATTGTGGCTCACATCTTCCTCCGATTTTACGTTCAGAAACGGCTTGAATGCCCTCTATGGGTCGAGGAGAGGCTTCCCATCCAGTTTTCTTATAAACTGGCAAACAGGGTCGTTTATAGTCAGATTCCCAAGACTATATCGTGCATGCTCTTTTTGAAATAATGGCCATAATCGAGAATTGCTCTTTTATGCGTATCCACCGATGCGTTTGAGACAAAAGGACATCATCCAATGACTCTTTATTCAAGCCATCCCTAATGAATTGAATCTTATCTTCCCTATTATCAGACATCATTCCTAAAGAACAAGGATTTTTATCGCATTTCATCCTGGCACACTTATGGCAATCAACATGAAGTTTTTCAGCTCTTCGTTTTCTTGAGTAATTTCCTTTACCATAACCAGGCATGTAGGCAATAAATTTAGGAGGCAACTCACCTGCCAAACGTACTTTGGCCTCGATTAACCAACGGATGTCAGCAGGGATGTTATTTCTCATAAGCACTCGCATGCGTTCGGACCGAGCTTTATAGATCGTAAGGAGGGCATTCTGAGGAAGTGAAGGAAATCGCTTGTGAAGTTTTGCTAGCATCGCGTTTACGCCCATACCTTCTTCTCGAATATATCGCTTATTATGGGAAACTGAAGTAACCGACTTTGATTATCACGGAGTACCGTTATCCGCCACTTATACAGGAAAATAAATCAAAACACACTAAATAAAGAAAATCCAATCTGTAAAATCGAATCAAACATGAAAGTGAACAAAATAAGAAAACACAAAATAAAAGAAAAATGAACTTACATTCGTCCTCTTATTGAGTTAACCTCAAGCTCTAATTGGAAGTTATATATCCCATCTTCTATTCCTCTGAGTTGTTTTTCTAGATCTTCAACGTAGGATACCAACTCTGGAGGTTGTAGTTTCCAAATACGATGTGTTTTACAAAATCGTATCTGGCTTCTCAGATGAGATCGTATACGTTGAAGTTGTCTGAGATGTTTTAAGAGGCTCTGTCTAATTGAGGCATTCATGATTAGAAGTGATAAAAGAAAATTGAATGATTAAATAAACACACTTTCACACATTCGTGTAATGCTCCCCATTCGTTGACACCTATCACATGAAGAACAAAAAATATAAGCATCTCGAAATATAGTTGGCCAATAAAACCACATTGTAATATTTTAGTAGCGAGTTTTCTTAAGACTGAAATGGCCTCCACACGCTTGTTCATGGCAGAAATGAAATGATATTTTGAAATTCATTTTCTGGGACACATCGTCTGATAATTTGATCTGCACAATACTTGAACAGATAGGGGTCATCCCAGAAGAAATTCTTTATTTCTGTAAAAAATTTGGCCTTGTCTTGCTTAGTCCAATGCTCCTAAGTTTACCTCGTAATAAGATAGTTAACTATATCAGATACCATGGTAATACTTCCACACTCATTAGTTGTTCATCCTGGAAATGATTCATTTAGTGGAAATGATTCTATAATTGTATCAAAATCGGCGAGAGAGATGGTCGCAAGAACAACATTTTCTCGTGCCTTCTTATCCTTGATTTCAAAGTCAAATTCTGCAAAAGTAACACCCAACGAATTAGTCTAGCTTTTGTATCTTTCTTTGTGAGAAGATATTTAAGAAAAAAGATGATCTGTGAAAATAATTATTTTACAATCAATGAGATAAGATCGAAATTTCTCTAATGCAAACACCACTAACCGCTAAGATTTCTTTTTCGGTGGTTGAATAGTTTAATCGTGCATCATTTAATGTCATACTAGCATAGTAAATGACATGGGAATTCGATCAATTCTTTGTCCTAATATCGCTCCTATCGCATAATCGGGATGCATCACACATAAGCTCAAATGGTAAGTTCCAGTTTGGAGGCTGAATGATGGGTGATGATGTTAACAACTGCTTTAGTTTCTCAAATGCCACAAGACAGGAATCATTAAAGACAAAAGGTACATCCTTAGTAAGTAAATTGCATAAAGGTCTAGAAACTTTGCTAAAATCTTTAATGAAACGCCCCGTGAAAAACCAAAGATGCCCAAGGAAAGATCTTACTTCTCTGATCATTTGTTTTAGGTGGAGGAAGATTGGAAATAAGATCCACCTTGGCCTTATCAACCTCAATACCTTCGCCGAAATGATGTGACCGAGAACAATACCTTGTTTTACCATAAAATGGCATTTCTCCCAATTTAGAACCAAATTCTTCTCTACGCATCTCTCGAACTAGTGTTAGATGATGTAAACATTGATCAAATGAATCACCAAAAACAGAAAAATCATCCATAAAACTTCAAGGAATCGTTCAACCATATCAGAAAAAATGCTTAACATGCATCGTTGAAATGTAGCAGGTGCATTACATAATCCAAATGGCATTCTCCTATATGCAAAAGTGCTGCGGGCAAGTGAAAGTGGTTTTCTCTTGATCTTTTGGTCTTTATGGGAATCGATTATATCCTGAGTAGCCATCTAGAAAGTAATAAAATTCATGACTTGCTAATCTATCAAGCATTTGATCAATAAATGGTAGAGGAAAATGATCTTTACGTGTGACAGAATTCAACTTTCTATAATCAATACATACACGCCATCCTGTAGTTACTCTAAGAGGTATTAATTCATTATCGCATTGGTAACTCATGTGACTCTTGACTTTTTTGGGACAACTTGCACAGATCGACCCGTGAACTATCGAAATAGGGTAAATGATACCGTCTAATAGTTTAAGGACTTGATTCTAACAACTTTTTCATGTTGTGTTTAACCGACGTTGCATTTCCCGGTAGGTTTAGCATTTTCATCAAGGTGAATGTAATGCATACATGATCCCACTGGTTTATACCTTTTATGTCATGGCTATGGTCCTTCCTAATGCTCCTTTGTGCACATTCAAAACTTCTAACAACTTACCTTTTTGTTCTTCATTCGGGGATGATGAAATGATTCTTGCGAGTGCTTTCTTCTCCCAAAATGCATATTCCAAAGTGTCGGGTAATGGTTTGAGCTCGAGTTTTGGTGGTGATTCTGATGACGTACTGAGTTTCTTCTCTGATGGAGCTAGTTGTTCCACTCTTGACTTTCATTTGTTAGTGTCCATGGATAATGCTGAATCTAGTAAGGTGTTAACCTCATCTACTGATCTGTCAATATCAAAATCCAAACCAAAGTGAGTTAAACATGTTTGTAAAGGGTCATCACTGAGGTTTCAAAGAAAAGCATTATCAATTAATTCTTCTATCCAATCCACATCAATAATTTCATCATCTGCATTGTGAGGTTGTTTGGCAATGTTGAAGATATTTAGCTCCATCGTCATATTGCCAAAGGACAACTGTATATTTCCAGTCCTGTATTGAATGTGAGCATCGACAGTTGCCAAGAAAGGTCGTCCTAAGATAATGAGGATCTGCTTCCTTGAATCCTGGACTGGTTGAGTGTCAATTACAATGAAATCAACAGGAAAATAAAACTTATCTACCTGTATAAGCACGTCTTCCACAATACCACGAGATTTTTTCATGGACCGACCGCAGTTCGTAACACCACCTGAGTTGGGTGTAATTCTCCCGACCCAAGTTTCACAAATCTTGAATAAGGTAAGATTTACACTAGCTCCTAAAGTCAACAAAGCATTCTCAATTGTGTGGTTCCCTATACTACGTGAGATAGTAGAGGAGCCTGGGTCCTCAGATTTTTTTAGAGGAAGTTTTTGTTGGAGTATAGAGCTCACGTTTTCTGTTAAAAATGCCTTCTTTTGAACATGAATGTTTCTCTTTTTAGTACAAAGGTCTTTAAGAAACTTGGCATAAGATGGCACTTGTTTTATAGCATCAAGCAAATGGATGTTAACACTTACCTGTTTAAAGATTTTAAAAATCTCACTTGTAGATTTTTCCTTCTTTGCTTTAGCTAACCTCTGGGGAAATGGAGCTTTTGAACGTATTCTCGTGGGTTGGTTTCTTCTTTCTCCTCGATGATGAGTCTTCTTCATTTACCTACAATTTGAGTTGTTTTTGACAGGCATCTCCACTTTGTTGTCCACTTCTTTTCCTTTTCGCAAGGTCATGACGGCTTTGACCTCTCCATGCTGCTGAGGTGAACTGATACTTACTTCATGCACTCCTTTAGGATTAGGCACTGGTTGACTTGAGAATTTTCCTTTCTCAACAGTCATTGCCAAGGTTTGAATCAAGAAGCAAGTTGTCCCACCATTTTTTCAAGGTTTGGCCGATTGGGTTTGTGAGTTGAAACCCGCTCTCATCTCATTTCCCGTTCATCAATGGTGCGGTTTTGTTGCTCGATTTTGGAGTAAGTAAGATTCTTGAAATTAAATGCATCCTCCCATGGTCTAGGTTGAGAATAGTTTGGGTTCGATTGTATGGTCTAAATGGTGGTTGAGAGGCTTGAGGATTTTGAGGAATTGGTTGCATTGGTGGAGCTGAAGCTGGAGCTGCTGGTACATTCTGTTTGAATCCTTGAGACCATGAAAAATTGTGGTGTTCTCTCCATCCAGGATTATATGTGTTGGAGTAAGAGTTGTAGTTTGATGGCTTTCTCATTACACCTATGGCATTGGCTTGATCCGAGTATGAGTCCCGGTCATGTGGTTCCGTTAATTTAGCGGTTAACGATCTTTATTTGTCGAGAAAGACCTTCAACTATGTCTTTGACTTCTTTAATTTCGAACTTGACTCGCCAATGTGTGAACCTCATTCACTCCCTTAACTCTTCTAGTACTCACGAGTGAACGACTCCGTTGTTGGGAATTATCTCGCTTGTCGCCGGAAGAAATCCCAAATCTCGATGCACTTTTTGACATTAGCTCTCCTCCACTTGTTGCCATTAGCCATTCTTGCACATTCGCAATAATCCTCAAAAAAGTATTGGCATTGGTGCCATTTTTCGTATCCATGATGTGGACACTTTAGGAGTAGCCCATTGAATCGCTCCCATGCTTCGAAAAATTGCTCGTTTTCTCTTTGGGTAAACTCTGAAATTTCCCTGCGAATAGTATTGGTTTTATGTACTGGGAAATATTTATTCAAAAATTTTGTTACCATTTGTTCCCATGATGTAATGCTATTAGCAGGCAATGCATTGAACCATGAACGAACTCTATCCTTTAAAGAAAATGGGAATAATCTAAGCTTAACATCATCATCTGAAAAATTCTCATATTTAAAAGTTTGACAAATAGCATGGAAATCATTCAGATGATTATATGGATCTTCATTTTCTAGGCCATAGAATGTTGGGAGACAATTTAGCACACTAGGTTTTAATTCAAAACTTCTAGCAGCTACATTTGGGCATCTTATGCATGATGTGCTCAAGTTAGCTAAGGGGTCAAGTAGTCCTTAAATGGCCTCTCTTGTGGTCTTTGGTTGCAAATCCCTTTCAAATTTATTTTTAATTGTAACGTGCTTGTGTGTGCGAAGTGTTTTTTCTAATTCAAAGTCTATAGGCTCAATATTCGGTAATTGTGACCTTCGACCATGCATGTAAATAATAATAATAAAAAAAATAATAACAAAATTAATAAAGATAAAGGAAAGGGAGAAATTATGATACTAACCTTATCACGCTGTTACAATTTGCTATAAAAATAACTCAAGTGCTATATATAGAAAACAAAATACGTGAAACAAATTAAAATAAATTATTAGGCGGTTGAACCTGCCGATTTAACAAAATAAAAAAAATAAAAATAAAAATAACATGAAAATTAAATTACAGAAATTTAAAGAAGAGAAGAAAAGAAAAGAAAATAATATTTACTTGCAAATGTAAATTCACTTTTTTTTTCTTTTCTTTTTTTTATAATAATAATAAAATATTACAAGGAAACAACTAAAAATTAATAAATAAAGAAATTAAAAAAAATTCTATGAATTAAAATACTTACCTCCCAGGCAACGGCGCTAAAAACTTGTTGTGCAAATTTTATTGAACTCATGAGTGCGAATCTATTGTAGAATAGATTAATGGTGACGAGTGTCGATCCCACGAGGAGGTGGATTTTAATTGCTTGTAGATTAATTTTCTAAGTGGATGATTGGATTTATAATGACAATGAAGTAGGCAATATATTAATTTAAATTAAAAGCTGTAGAATAAACTATTTGGATGAAAATGCTTGGATCTCCGGATCTGTCTCAACATGCACTATCGGCTTAACATTCATTATTAGTACCAATTAAATCATGAAGGGGAACTTCCACTCATCATGAATCACACTCTAATAGATATGGTGCTAAGGGCTTCCCGTGCAAATAGTAATAACCTTGTCTAGGAGGCGGTTATTCCAGTAGATATCCGGACAAGATTATTACTATCTGTTTACGAAAAGTCAAAACAACCACATAAATTAAAGGGGAAGGAAAAGTAAATTTACCAAATTAAGCCCATGGAGCATGTTGAGACTTCACCTTCAACGGCTTGAAAGGAAATTAGCCACGCATATTAGAACTAGGGGTAAAATGGAAATTTCAGTAAAATACATCGAAAAGACCAGATGGAGATGGAATGACAGAAAATGGAGTCCAAAAATGGATTCGGGGTGTCAAATTAGGGGGAGCCCTTTTTATAGATATACTTGAGTAAATCATGGCCATCGATTAAAACAATTTGGACGCTCGAGGATTGCGCCACGTGGCAAGTTCCTATTGGATGGAACACATCATCGTGGCTCTTATTCTCGTGTATATGCATGTACCGTACACATTTTTTTTCCGTTCACTAACATTCTCGCCACGTCACCAAATAACATTTTTGGTCCAATAAGCTTGTGACACGTCATCAGTCAACGCCACATCATCAGTCAATGCCACATAAGCGGTCAATGCCACATCATTCGTCCAATCAAATGCCGCCACGTCATCGTATAGTATCACGTCATCATACAGTGCCACGTCAGCATACATGCAATGAACAGTCTGTGAACGAATGTCGTGTATAAGTACCGTATATATCAACCGTCATCAGTATGTGTGAACAAAGATCCGTATATGTGAACAGTACCATTTTTCTTTTTATGCTCCTCCTAAGGTTTTCGACTGTCCTGAGTTCAAAAGTGCTTTCCGTTTTTCCATCTGATCTCTCGTTTATTGTGAAATGACCATGATATCCCCTAAAATACATAAAATACTTAATTAAAATAAAACATACATAATTAAATTACAAGGGACTTCAAGACATAAAAATAGGGATGTTAGTAAGACTTGGAGTGTAAAATGATGATTTTCTCCATTATAAATACACACTTTCTAGTACTCAACACTACTTCTTTCATGTGTCGGTTTAATCTTCTTTGAGGTTGTTGACATATTTTAGCATTTTCTTCCAAATTGATTCTATGTGTGCAAATTAAAGGATTAATACCTTTAATATCATTTAAAGTCCATCCAATTGTGTTTTTATGGCTTTTAAGAATAATAACAACTTACCTTCTTGGTCGCTTGATATAGTAGAAGAAATTACAACAAGATAAGTTTGTTCTTCCCCAAGATAGGCATAGTTCAATCCCTACGACCAAGCTTTCAATTCCAATTTAGGCGCTTCTTGTTGTTCAGTCTTTTCAATGATTCCAAGCTCGTCAAATTCTAGTTTCTCATCATCATTTTGTAAAGTCTGAGCAGAGTTAAACAACAAATTTATATTAGAAGTATCATGTTCAATTTGCTTATTTAATTCAATTGAATTAACCAAAAAAACATCATTAAGCTCAGAAAAATTCCCTTTTTAAATATTTTCTTCTATACAAGATTCAACAATTCCTTTTGTTCATCAGTATCATCTTCATCCTCATTTTCTTCATTAGGTTGCCTACACATGTTAAAAAAATTTAATTCTAAAGTCATATTTCCAAATGAAAAATTCATTAAACCATTCATACAATTAATCAAAGCATTAGCAGTTGCTAAAAATAGTCGACTCAAAATTATAGGAATTGGTTTATAATTATTCACAACTGGTTCAGTTTCTAAGACAATAAAATCCACAGGGTATATAAATCTATCAACTTGTACTAAAACATCTTTCACTATTCCTTTTGATACTTTAACTGATCTATCGGCAAGCCAAAGTGTAGTTGAACTTGATTTTAGCTCACCAATATTAAGTTGAAGATAAACTGAATTTGGAAGCAAATTAACACTAGCACCAAGGTCTAGTAAAGCATGCTCAATTCTGTGATCACCAATAATACAAGAAATAGTAGGACAAACTGGATCTTTATATTTAACCTTATTATTAGTAGACAAAACTGTACTTACCTGTTCGACCATGAAAGCAATCTTTTTTACCTTCAATTTCCTCTTGACAGTGCATAAATCTTTTAAAAATTTGGCATATGAAGGTACTTGCTTGATTGCATCTAATAAAGGAATGTTAACTTTCACTTGCTTGAAGATTTCATAAATTTCAAAAGAGTGGTTTGATTTTCTTGGTTTATTTAATGCTTGGGAAATGGTGGTTCAGATGGAACAATGGTTATTTCTTCACTATGCGTAAGTTTATTTAATCCATCTTTACCCTTTGAATTTTCATCTTCACAAGGTTCAAGAATAGGTCTATCAACAACCTTACCACTACGAAGAGTTATAACTGACTTGACTTGGTCCATAGGTGGATTTTTGTTATAGTGCATTTCATGCATTAGTTTTGCATTGTTTACTCCCTTTAATATCAATGTTTTGCACTTAATAGTTGTGATTTACTTGTGTTTTATTTTTGTAGGTGTAATTCTATTGATTAGTGCTAAATTGAGCTACAAGATGATGTTTAAGGATGAATTGACTTGCTGGAGAAATTCTCGATTTCAGAAGAAGTTTATTGATAAGGCGTCGGCGTGTGACAGTCGATTTTAGAAGAAGTTTGTTGATAAAACATGGGCGCATGCTGTCAACTGCGGACTTGACGTTTTTATTTTAACGTGTTTTATCTTTTTATTACTCTTGTAATTTGAGATAATATTTTAGATAATATTTTAGATATTTTTATCTTTATCCTTTTTAAGAAAACTATAAAAAGAGGAGATAAAGAAGGATTAGGGAGATTAGAATTAGAATTGGATTATTAATTGTTTTTATCTTTTTTAGGGTTTTCTCTTTTTCTCCATGAGTAACTAAACTTATTTTTCTGGTTGAAGGTTAATGAAGCTTTGATTCACCACTACTGTGACATCTTTCTTGTGCTTTTAATTGTTTTATTGCTTTTTGGGTATTTGTTTATTCTCTGAATTATTGTTATGATTATTTTTATTAATTAGATAATTGGCCACTATTTAATTATTAGCTTAATCTACTGCCAATTGAAAGATTCATCGTATGAAGATTTTGATATTTGTGGCAAATAGCATAGCAGTGCGTTATGTTATGAGAATAAATAATCTAATTTAAATGAACCATCGTATGCGTTTGTTAATTAGGATTTGGGTCTCTCTAGTTTTTCAGGCTGTCAATTGATTAAATCTTATGATCGTATCTAGGATTGTCTATTGATTAGGAAAATAGCCAACGGTCGTACCTTGGTTATCGACTAATTAAGGAGAGATTGGCTATTAGAGTGTCTCAGTAGCTATAACCGGTCTATTCATAAGCAGTAATGATTTATAGTTGTATCGATGATCAGTAATTGAATCAAAGCTGAATTAATTCCTTCAACCAGAGTTTTTCCATTTTGAATTACACTTTTAATTTGCATTCTTATTAATTTAAATTGATTTTCATTATTGTCAACAATCCCCCAATTTTACATTTTTATTTTAAAAAGAATTTAATAATTACCAGTCTCTGTGGACACGACCCTACTCAATCACTATACACAATTTTGTTAGAGTAAGTATTTATATTTGCTGGCTTCGACACCTATCAATTTTGTTGAATCTTAGGATTGTTGTGGTTGAGCTGGAAATTTTCCTTTTTCTTGAATTGTGAGTGCAGAAGCAATTTTAGCAAGAGTATCTTTCAAATCAGAAAAGGTTTGTGCATTTTGATTGTTAATAGCATCTTGCTTCCTAATGAATGAATGCATTGTATCTTCCAAATTTTTCCATGGTGGTAACATATGGTGCATAAGGCTGAGCATTTTGAAAATTTTGTGGGGGTAGTGCTTGTGAAGATTGTGCATTATTATTATTTCTCCAACTAAAATTTGGATGATTTCTCCAACTAGGATTATAAGTCTGTGAATATGGGTTTGGCTTATTCAAAGTGTTAATGGCATTTGCTTGATTATACAAACATTCTTTAAGTGCAGGCAGAGTGGGACAATCTTGAGTGAAATGATCATTAGAACTACAAACATTACATGCAATTTGTTCAACAAATTTCACTTGATCATTTTTTTATTTTCTAAAGCTTCAACCTTCTTAACTAGGGATGCAAATTTTACTTGTAAATCATGATCTTCCCTAAGGTTATGGATTCCTCCACTGGATAGAGATGGTTATAATTTATTTGTCAATTCAAAAGTTCAACAATATCCTAATTTTGTGCATTTTCAACTAATTGGTCAAGATAATCTAATGCATCTTCAGGATTTTTATCTCTAAATTCACCATTACATATCATTTCTACAACTTATCAACTTTGGGGTGTCAAACCCTCATAGAAATAAGTGACCAATTGCCAAGTTTTAAAACCATGGTGTAGACATATGTTAAGCAATTCTTTAAATCTATCCCAACATTGGTATAATGTTTCTCCATTTTTTTGAATGAACAAAGTGATTTGCCTTTTAAAAGAATTAGTTTTATGAGGTTGAAATTGTTTTTTCAAAAACTATTCTTGCATGTTATTCCAAGTTCTTATTGATCTAGATTTAAGGTTTTATAGTTAGGTTTTAGCTTTATCTTTTAATGAAAAAGGAAAAAGCTTTAATCTAATTGTGTTCATGCTACAATTTTGGTCTGTGTATGTATTGCAAACTTCCTCAAAATCTCTTAGATGCAAGTATGGATTCTCAGATTCTAAACCATGAAATGTTGGTAAAAGTTGGATAATACCTTGTTTGAAATTGAATCGCACTACTTCTAGAGGAAATACTATACACAAGGGGGCTTTGGTTCTGGTCGGATTCATATAGCCTGTCAAGGTTCTTGGTTGATTCTAATCATGTGCATTATGTTGAGAATGATTATCTCCCTGATCAATTGGAGGATTAAATTGGTCCAAAAGGTTTTCGTCTTGAATCTCAGCCATGATTGGTGGCGGTGATTGAGATCTACGAATTAATCTACCACTCGAAGTTTGAGACCAATGTCTCATGCAATGATGATGATGATTATGTGTGGGAAATTATAGTGTAAAAATAATACACAAAAATAAATACATAAATAAATGAAAATTACACAAAATAAAAGCAAACTGAAAATTAAATAAACAAGATAAATATACAAGAAAAAAATATGAAATAAATAAAATGAAAATTAATTAACTGAAATTAAATAGGCGGTTGAACCTGCCTTATAAATAAATAAAGAAAAAAATAAATCCAAAAATTCAAATGCGAAAATTAAATTACAAAAATTAAAAGAAGAAAGAAGGAAGAAAAATAAATGCGAAAATTAAATTGTAAAAAAAATAAATATGAAAATTAAATTACGAAAATTAAAATGCAAAAATTAAAAGAAGAAAGAAGGAATACTTACCTCAACGTGTATACTCTTTTTCTTTTTCTTTTTTTTTTATTTTAAAAATTACCAAACAATTAAATGATTAATTCAAATTATTAGGCCTTTGTTGTAATTTTTAAAGTCAATATTCAGTTTATTGAGTCCAAATAAAGTCCAAATAGAGTCCAAATAAGTCCAAGGATAGTCCAAAGAAGTTCAAGTTATAAGTCCAAATTTGATAATTATGGAAAATTTCGGTAAGGGATTTAATTGTAAATTTCTTAGAATTTTGTGGTCAAATTGCAATTATGAGAAGAAGGAGCTGGAGACAACAACTTTTGGGGTGAAAGTGAAATTCTAAAGAATTTTAAGGATATAACTGAATTTAAGAAAAGGAAAAGGAGGTAAATGAAAATTTATAAAAAAAAAATAAAAATGAAATAAAATAAAATAAAATAAATATCTCTCCCCAGTAGTAGTACCAAAAACTTGACACGAATTAAAAGTGATTTCCAACTCTCAAGTATAAGAGTGTCTTGTTGTATTATAGCTCAGTGAGTCCGAGGTCGATCCACAGAGAAAAGATTTAATTCGTTTATTTTATTTTTTTCTAAAAATCAAAATAAACTTGAATATATGAAACTTAATTTAAGTGAAACTATGAAATTGAATTAGTTAGGGTTATGGATTCACTCTTAATAGTAAATAAAATTTAGCAAATTCTTTTTGTCATTTTTATTTAGATTTATTGCCCAAAAGATTAATTATATAAATTATTATTATTTTCCCATTAATTTTATTATGGATTAAGTATTTATTGTGCCAAAATTTAATTTGTCTACAATAAATCAAAATACCATGTTACCATATCTTATATTAAGATAGTAAGAATTTATTGTGCCAAAATCTATTTTTTTTTTTGTCTAGAATAAATCAAAATTTCAAAATATAAATTATGTATAAAATTAATTAGAAAATAATTTAATTTATATAATTAAAAATAGAATTTGATTAAATTATATTTATTTCTCAAGAGTTTCACCTTACCCTAACTATTATTATTTAACTAAGCATGATTGAAATAAAAATAATTCTTGAAATTAAATTACTTATAATTAAAAGGAAATAAAACAACTAAAATTGAAAATAAAACTAATATTATTTATGAAAATAATTACACAAAATATTAAAACTCACATGGCAAAGAGGATTACAAGGGAATTGAGAGAATTTTAGAAAAAAATGCATGATTAAAAACACAAAAAATGAGGCTCTATTTATAGAGAAATAAATTCATAATCCAATGTTTTGCAGTCTATGATAAGCTTGATGCATGCGCTCCACACAACCATTAGATCAAGATCCAACGGCTGGTCAAACTTCAAAAGTCAACCTTCACGTGGCATCATATGAAACGTCCGATTTGATCAAAGAGCGGTTGAGATTGGGCAGGTTAACGGGTGGATGGGTCGACCCAAATACAAAGATTCGGATCCTTCAACTTGCTTCACCAACCACTGCCACGCGGCACAATCTTGGTCATTGAATAATGAATGGTTACGATTTAGTCAAAATTGACAGCTATTCAGTGCATCCATATCTATTGTAAGCTCATTTTATCATCCAATCAATGCTTGGTCAACTAAAAAAGTCAATTTTTCTTCTAAAAGCTGGATTTTAAGTCGGTCTTGACCTATCCTAAGGTTTTCGAACCTCCGGAATCCAAATTTGACCTTCATTTTCCCAGTTGGAGCCTCGAATTATGTGAAATCAATATTTTAGCTAATAAATACACAAAAATACTCAAAATTAAATATAATTAAAACATAATTAATAATTCTTAATATATTACATGAATACAAATATAAATTATAATACATGCACAAAATAAAATTTTTATCCTTTAATAAATATACAATTTTTAACACTAATCAGATAGGTTTATAGTTATTAATCTACACCAAAGTGAAAATCAGTATGAGAGAGCCCCTTTTATTCTTGCATTACAGGCAAAACAAGTATTTTATTTGAAAGAAAATGATGCATGAAATTGGTATGTCTTACTTAAATCACCACCAAAGGGATATTTTGATTCGGACATGTATGAGGAGAATGTCGATACAACTTTTGGGATGAAAGATATATCAACACTAGATGTAAAAAATGATAATGAAAATGGAGAAGTTACTAATGTTAGAGGGAGTGATGATGATATATTGGTGTAACCTGTTTATTTATTTTTTTTTTTTGTGGTATCTTTGGTGTTTCATTATTCTTTTTACTTCCTTATTATCTTTCAACAATATGATGTTCTACTTCAAGTTCGTTAATGTCTTTGCCATGTAACTTTTGTGGTTGTGTTGTGTTGCATATATAAGTTATTCTTTATATTGTGCCTTTTCCTTAAACTTCTCATAATCAGTATCTTTGTTAAACTTTTACATGGTAAATATCTTCTAATAGAATGTAAAAATATTACAGTGCATTGGTTACTAGTAAGATTTTGTGCTTCTAATTTTTAGTTTATTTAATTTCATACCTAAAATAAGTTTTCTTTTATTACTTTGTATTTGATAAATGTAATGCTAACCTTTTTCTTTTTCTTTTCTTTATTTGCATTTACAGATTGCTTTGTCAACAGATTGATTAAAATGAGTTCAAGAAAGAATTATATCTTGAATTAGCTACTAGAAAAAGATGTTTGTAAGCCTCATCTAATATCCAAGTAAAAGATCCCATGAATTTAACTACTGCTCATTTAAAGAAGTCAAAAGTATTAAACAGAAAGAAAGGTTCTACCAAAATGAAGAACATTGCCATGGATGGTGGTGAAATAATTGAAGTCAAATTTAATAAAAATGGCCAACCAATAGAAGAAGTATCAGTTATATTATCTCTATTTTTAAGAAGTTTAGTTCAAAAGATTGTACTATATACAATTTTAAATTGGAGAAAGGTTCCCTTAAAAATGAAAAATAGCCTATGGAATTGTGTTCAAATTAGTTTTAATTTTCCATTCAAATTATGAAACTTGTTTTCTTTATAGTATTTATTTGATTAACTATGCATTGTGAATGGAAAATAACTTACATATTTAAAGAGGTGGGAGGACTTTCGAGGACTTCAAAATCAAGGGTTATGCAAAAAAATATTAGAGGCAAAAAAATGTAGAAGAAAGGATGCAGCCCAAACTTGACAATATCAAGTCAATTCATAAATGGAAGGACTTTGTTAAAGAAAAGACTAGTCATGAATTTAAGGTATGTGCTTTTATATTAGTTGTGTGTTAATTTGTGTCATCAATTTGTTTAATTGATTGTATAAAATTATATTTCAAATATAGTTTAAAAGTGACAAGTTCAAAAAAAATAAGGAAAAAGTAGATTCTACACACATTAGGTCATAGGGGAATTGCTCGGACAACTCATGATATGATAGTGTCAAATATTTTTTTAAGCTTACAAAAGTCTGAGCATTACTTTACTACAAACGTTTTCTTTTTTTTCGTAGAGGAAAACCAATGGAAAACCTGTATCAAGAGTTAAGGTTTGGAAAAAAATACCAACAAGAAAAAAAAAGGGCGAACCTATAAATGCAATAGCTACTAACGCTATAGTAAAGAATTCAATTGTTTACTCAAAATATTTTTTCTATAATTACTTGTACATAACATTGAATGAAATTGAAAAAGATCCATCAAACCTTACTTTTAGTGATTTGAAAGATGATGTTGTTTCAAAAGTAGTGGGTCCTGAAAAATCTTATATGAAAGCACTTGAAAAAGGAGTTACTTTTGCACAATTAACCTTTATATAACAAAAGGATATGGTTATAGCTCAAGTACTAAAGGATTAAGATGAAATGAAGAAAGAATTAGCATGATACAGGAAGTTCTTTGAAGAGGTGCAAAAAAAACAGGAATGTACAAAATTTCATTATATATATATATATATATATATATATATATATATATAAGGTATGTGCTTTTATATTAGTTGTGTGTTAATTTGTGTCATCAATTTGTTTAATTGATTGTATAAAATTATATTTCAAATATAGTTTAAAAGTGACAAGTTCAAAAAAAATAAGGAAAAAGTAGATTCTACACACATTAGGTCATAGGGGAATTGCTCGGACAACTCATGATATGATAGTGTCAAATATTTTTTTAAGCTTACAAAAGTCTGAGCATTACTTTACTACAAACGTTTTTTTTTTTTTCTTAGAGGAAAACCAATGGAAAACCTGTATCAAGAGTTAAGGTTTGGAAAAAAATACCAACAAGAAAAAAAAAGGGCGAACCTATAAATGCAATAGCTACTAACGCTATAGTAAAGAATTCAATTGTTTAGTCAAAATATTTTTTCTATAATTACTTGTACATAACATTGAATGAAATTGAAAAAGATCCATCAAACCTTACTTTTAGTGATTTGAAAGATGATGTTGTTTCAAAAGTAGTGGGTCCTGAAAAATCTTATATGAAAGCACTTGAAAAAGGAGTTACTTTTGCACAATTAACCTTTATATAACAAAAGGATATGGTTATAGCTGAAGTACTAAAGGATTAAGATGAAATGAAGAAAGAATTAGCATGATACAGGAAGTTCTTTGAAGAGGTGCAAAAAAAATAGGAATGTATAAAATTTCATTATATATATATATATAAATAAGGTATGTGCTTTTATATTAGTTGTGTGTTAATTTGTGTCATCAATTTGTTTAATTGATTGTATAAAATTATATTTCAAATATAGTTTAAAAGTGACAAGTTCAAAAAAAATAAGGAAAAAGTAGATTCTACACACATTAGGTCATAGGGGAATTGCTCGGACAACTCATGATATGATAGTGTCAAATATTTTTTTAAGCTTACAAAACGTCTGAGCATTACTTTACTACAAACGTTTTTTTTTTCTTAGAGGAAAACCAATGGAAAACCTGTATCAAGAGTTAAGGTTTGGAAAAAAATACCAACAAGAAAAAAAAAGGGCGAACCTATAAATGCAATAGCTACTAACGCTATAGTAAAGAATTCAATTGTTTAGTCAAAATATTTTTTCTATAATTACTTGTACATAACATTGAATGAAATTGAAAAAGATCCATCAAACCTTACTTTTAGTGATTTGAAAGATGATGTTGTTTCAAAAGTAGTAGGTCCTGAAAAATCTTATATGAAAGCACTTGAAAAAGGAGTTACTTTTGCACAATTAACCTTTATATAACAAAAGGATATGGTTATAGCTCAAGTACTAAAGGATTAAGATGAAATGAAGAAAGAATTAGCATGATACAGGAAGTTCTTTGAAGAGGTGCAAAAAAAATAGGAATGTATAAAATTTCATTATATATATATATATATATATATAGTTGATCTCAACTTCATAACTAACTAGCCCAGCAGCAAATGCAAATCATCCCAAAGTGTCTTCTTACCCGGCCTAGTTACCTGTTAATAGTTGGATTGGAATATATAAATATATATATAGTGTATGTTTATTGAAATATAAGATGTTTGTATTTTGGTTTATAAGTGTATAATTTTTTCGTAACTAAATTATGAATTTTTTATTATATAGAGTCAAAATCAAATGAGTCGAGAATGTGATGATGAATTAAATGCACCTGTTCTTGAAGTAAGAATTTGAAAGTTAACTATGTTTTTCTATAAATTAAAATAAATAATATTGATTAAAATTATAACTTTATTATTATTTTATTGTGCTAGAGTGTGAATGTGCAGACTAATATCACTAAATGCAAGTTGTTTAATTGGAAGGGCTCTAAGGTTGTTGTAGCAGAAGGGCATTGGTATTGAAGTGATTCGAAAGCCCTTTTTCATCATATTCCTATTGGACCAAAGGCCATGAGAATTTGGGTAAATGTAGCAAAAGAACATGAGAAGTATTTATGGAAGACTATAACTTATATGACATACATTTAGGAAGTTGTTGGTAGTACAGTCATGTGGCCTGCAGATCAGGTTGTTATAGACTCTACAAATTGAAATTTGCGTCATTCACATATGTAGGTAATTTCATGTCTATTAACTTTTATAAATTTTCTTGAGCATTTCTTTATGTTTTTTCAGTGTATGTGACAACATGAAGGCTCCATATATTGCTTTTAATGACTTGTGGTCATAGTAGTTGTTGGCTGGAAAGTATAATTTTGTAAGTGTTGAGTTGATGATGTATATGTAATATAAGTTGTAATTGGTTAACGAAATATCCATATTTTAGGGGAAACTCTATCAAAATTTTGCTAAGGATAAGATTAGTTGTATATTTGAGTTAACTGCTCAAAACTAGAAATGTGCAAAAACTTTAAGTTAAAATGAAAGCTTTTTCCACCAACACTTTATAGTTATTTAAATATTATTTTGAAATCTCTTTAGTAAAAATAATCATGATAGAAAATTAAATTTTTCTAATGAAATACTTACAAAAGTTTATCACTAAATTTGCTCTTTTCAAGTGATTTTTGCACTTATATTTTTGTTTTTAATTTATAATGCAGGTTATATTGATAAGTACTACTTATAAAGGAGTTTTCAATCAAATTGAAGTTGAAATAGTATTCTTTTTGTTCAGTTGTTCCTTTTTGATATATGGCACATTATGTTTAAAGTTAAACACACTTTGTATTTGTACTTGATATCTATCTTTAAATTATGATGTTCATCATCATACATTATTGTTGTGATACAATATTTTATATGTATGGTACATTTTGTTCATATGGAATATAGGTTGAGAAAGATTTTGTATTATTATAAAAATTAATATGTACAAATTGATAGTGTTTGTTCGATGCTATTTAATAATTGTGATAACAACCAATCTATAATAATTAAATGCTTCAAGTCACTACTTCGTAATATCCTAAGAATGCTACAAATCATTCAATATTGTAGCATTTTTGTTAGGCTATGTAAAAAACTTTGGTATCATTTCGTAAATGTTATGACTCATGTAATTTGTAGCATCTTAAAATTGCTAATATCATGAAACCTATAGCATTTTTGTTATGCCACGAGAGACTATGTGCATTGCATTTTTTAAGTGCTACTAGATTAAAGTGTGTAGCATGATTAAAGTGCTACAAATAAAATATTTGCAGCATTGTTATTATACTACAAAAGACAATTCGATAGCATTTCTTAAGTGCTACATAATATGTACTACTAGCAATTATCTAATGCAACTAAACTAAATATACAGATTTATTAATTGTTATTAAAAAAGAATACTTTTAATAACATGGGCTAACATAGCACTTTGTAAAGCACTATAGTTTACTTTTAGTAAAACTTTTCACATGCCACTATATCTCAGTTATGTTGTAGTGACACAAGATAAAAATTCCTTACACAAAGAATCATTAGTAGAATCAAAGTTAATTTCATGACTGTAAATTTAAACAATAAATATATCTTAATTCTTATGTTTAATAAATAGTGTAGTATCTACTTTTCCCATTGAAAAATCATTATCTAATAAGAAATTTTCAAGTCTTTCATACCAAGCTCTAGGTGCTTGTTTTAAACAATACAATGCTTTAGATAACTTATAAACATTATTTGAAAATTTTTCATTTTCAAAATCGGGGGATTGTTTCACATAGACTTCCTCCATACTTTAACCATTTAAAAATGTACTTTTGACATTTATTTGATACAAAATGAAATCTTTATGACATGCAAATGCTAATAGCATCCTAATGGATTCCAATCAAGCTACAAGTGTAAAATTTTCATCAAAATCAATTCTTTCTTTGGTTGTATTCTCGTGTTACTAATCCAACTTTATTCCTTACGACCACATTGGATTCATCCATCTTATTTCTAAATACCCATTTAGTGCCTATTACAAATTGATGTTCCAATTTAGGAACTAGTTTCCATACATCATTTCTCTCAAATTGATTTAACTCCTCTTACATCACTATAATCCAAGATTCATTGTTTTCCACATCCAAAAAAGATTTTGTTTCAATTTAAGATATGGATGTAGCAAGCTGACAAGTATTTCCAAATGATAATCTAGTAGTTGCACCCCATGAAGGATCACCGAAGATTAAGTCATAAGGTGAGAAGAAACATACTTGTACTCCTTGAGGAGTGTTTGAGAAGTACCTTCATTTTGCTCCGTATTAGTTTTTTCTTCTTGTCACTCCTTTTTATTCTCACATGGTGCATAATCTTATTTACCTTTTGAAGACTCTTCTTGTAACTATTCATTTGCATCATCATCAATAACAACTTTTTCTGTAAAGGAAAGGTTATACTCATCAAACGTGACATACATAGATTCTTACACTACCAAGGTTAGTTTATTGTATATGTTGTTAGCTTTGCCACTATTTGAATATCCAAAAAAAATGCCATCATTAGATGTTGGATCAAATTTACTAAGATTGTCTTTTGTATTCAATATAAAATATTTGCATCTAAAGACTTTGAAATAATTAATCAAAACACGATTTAAAACATGACATGCGATATTAATGGCCTTGGCCCAAAAGTATTTTGGTAATGCATTTTCATTCGACATGTTCCTAGTCATTTCTTGAATAGACTTATTCTTTCTCTCAATTATTCCATTTTGTTGTAAGGTCCTTGGATATGAGATTTGATGTTCCACACTAAAGTTATTACAAAAATTTTCAAAATCATGATTTTCAAATTCTCTACCATGATCATTTTTAATACAAAAAATAGCACATCTTTTTTCATTTTGAACATTTTCGCAAAAAATTTAAAACACATCAAAGGTATCACCCTTATTAGCTAAGAGCAATACCTATGTGTATCTAGAATGATCATAAACAATTACAAATGCATAATACTTACCACTAGACTTGCATATCTAGAAGATCCAAATAAATCTATGTGAGGAATTTGAAGTGGTTTTGAAGTAAAAACATGATTTTTATTTTTTAAAGAATTTTTTATTTGTTTTCCTAATTGGAAATCTTCACAAATTCTTGAAATTCTATTTAGGCTACCCAAGAGAGGGGGTGAATTGGGTATTTAAAAACTAAGCCAATAAAATTACACAATATTAAAACTAATGTCTTAATTAAAATTAAAAGCAATAAATTCAACAATGCTCAAAATTAAAAAGGATAAGGAAAGAGAAATCAAACACTTGATTTTTACGTGGTTCAGCCAACCGTGCCTACGTCCACGCCTCCAAGCTCATCGGGCTTGAGGATTCCACTATACAAGCCTCCAAGGCTTCAAAACACTTACACTTGACTTCTAAGGTGTCAATGGACCTTTACAATAAGAGATTAAACCCAATCTCTCAACCCAAGTGTTTTCCAACACTTACAATCACTCAATGATAGAGATTTAATAACAAATAATCTCTCACACACTCCAAATGATTACAATTGAAATTTTAATGTGTGAGGGAATGAAATGAAACACAATTGAAGCTCAAAGAAGATTGTTTCTCAGTAGGAAGCTCAAATATCAAATGTTGGATCACATTTGTTTGAATTTGATTGAGCCTTCTTATAGTTGGAGCTGAAAACTAGCCGTTATTGACTTTCTGAGCATAATCGGATCGCCGTTTGTCTCTACCGGTTCGCCGTTTTGACTTTTCAACTAGCCGTTATCCTTTGGTTCCAAATAAACGGTTTACCGTTTACAATTATCGGATCACCGTTTATTTCCAGTAACCTGCAAAACAAATCTCGGATCTCCGTTTTTGCTAAACGGTTCAAGAGTAGAAAACTTTTCCTCACTGGAATTTATCGGTTAACCGTTAGATTTAAACGGTTCACCGTTAACTTCCAGAACCTTAGCTTTCCGTTTGTGCTAAACGGTTCAAGCCTAAAAAACTTCTCATCACTGTAAATTATCGGTTCACCGTTTTCAACTAAACGGATCACCGTTAATTTCCAGTTTCATCATTTTGAAAAGGTTTTGTTTCTTTTAAACAAATGTATAACTTTAAGAAATTCATTTTAATAGCCCCAACATTTTAATCAATAACATATAATTTTTATTATCATCAAAATCATTATTATAAGATTAACAATTCTATCTTTTTAAAACCAATCTTTGGAAGAACTTTAACCAATTCATTTTTGAAATATTTTGAAATTAAATCCATGCTTACATGACATAGTCTTTTATGTCAAAGCCAGCTATCATAATGTAATGTAGAAAAACATTTATAATGAGACAGTGCACAATCTCCATTAATGATATATACATTTATGCATCTTTTTCCAACAAAAAGAACTCTACCATCACATGCATTCTCAATGACACATTTTGATTTATCAAAGTTGACTTTGTAGTCATTATCACACAATTGACTAAGAGTAAGCAAGTTAGGTTTTAGGTTTTCAACTAAACAAACATTTTCAATAACAATTCCAGAATTTATGTCAACATTTCCAACTCTAAGAATCTTTCCTTTTGAGTTATCTCCAAATGATATATCTCCACCATTTCCAATTTCGATAAAACTAAAAAACCAAGAGTAATTGCCTATTATTTGTCTTGAGCATTCGCTATCCAAGTGCCATTTACTTTTCTTCTTCTTTGATACCTACAAAAGAAATATCAAGTTTTAGGTGCCCAAAGCTTTTTGCGTCCTTGTATGTTAGGAATAGTTGCTTTTGGAACCTAAACATATTTGATTCGATAATATGCATTTTTCTTTACTGGACATTTATGATTCATGTGTCCATTTCTATTGCAATAATGGCATACAATTTGATTGTTAATGGAGGTAGCTTCAGAAAATAATTCATGTAGTATTTTTGCTTCAAGTTAGGCTTATACCTAAGTCCTCCTTTATCAAAAAAACATTTTTGAGAGCTAAGCAATTTTTCCAAATTCTTTTAACCATTTGCAAACTTCAACATAATATCTTTGAGTTCATTGTTCTTTTTTAAAACTTCATTTTCCTTAATCCAATCATTAACTCATAGCTTCTCATGCTCGTATAAAGTACTCAGTTTTTATTTTAATGATGCAACGTTTTATTTTCTAATTTAAGTTCTTACACCTTTTCATTTAAATAATCATTTTTTTTTTTGCAAAATATCATTCTCATTTTAAATTTCTAGCATTTTCTTTTCAGAAGAAACATTTTTTATGCCAATTTTCTTTAATTCATTACGTAATTCCTTAAATGCTTCATATAATTCATCATAGGTTGGAAGATTATTTATCTCATAAGGTTCATTGAATGATTCTTCTCCTATTGCCATAAGTGCCAGGTTTGACACTTCATGTGATTCCTCTTCATTTAAGGTATGTTCATTGCTATCATCTTAAGTTGCCACCATAGCTTATTTTCTAGTGTTTATTGAGAAGAGGACACTATGATATTATATGGCCAAGCTTCTTGCATTCATAGGAAGTAATTGCTTCCTTCTTCTCTTTTTAGTTCTTAATGTTTCTAAACTTTTTTCACTCATTGGATTTCTTGAAGAATTTTTTAAATTTTCTAGTAATCATTGTCATATCTTCATTTTCGAATTCGCTATCTTCATCTGTTTTAGATTTTGAGGCTTTAAAAGTAATGCTTTTCTTCTTCTTGTCTTTATCACCTTCTTGAGCTGCTAAATCTTCCTCATAAGAAATATGTAAGCCAAATAGATCATCAATAAATAGAGTGTTTAATTCTTTGGCTTCTTCAATAACAATTCTCTTAAGTCTCCTTTTTTTAGTAAGGACCTAATGATTTTCTTAATCTTCTCACTATTTGAAAAGCTCTTTCCTAGAGCTCCTAGAGTGTTCACAATATCCGTAAATCTAGTATACATAGAATACACAGTTTCATGTTGTTCCATTTGGTACAATTCACATTACCTGATATATTATTGATTTTAGACTCTTCAACTTGATTTGTACCTTCATAAAATACTCAAGTTTATTCCAAATCCCATAAGCATTAGAACAACCTCAGACTATATAGAATTCTTTTTTATCTAAAGCGTAAACCAGGGCATTCATGGCTTTAGAATTTAAAGAGGCCTTCTTCTTTCCTCCTTACTCTATTCATGTGAAGGTTTTGGAATTTCTTCCCCTTTTTCATTTTTAGTAGTTGGCATGAAAGGACCATTATTAACATTTCCCAAATCTCATAATCTAAAGCTTATAAGTAAATTCTCATTCTAGTTTTTCAATATAGATAGTCATTTCCATAAAAAAAATAGTAGTATAGTAGTGGACTAACCTTCCCTAAAGGTAGAATCATTTTAGGTTGTTATGGATCTTTTACTTAAGATGATTAAGTCCTAACAAGAGCACCTTGCTCAATACCAAATGAAATACTAGCTATATAACCCAAAAGGGGGTGATTGGGTTTCTAAAAATTATAGAGTAAATAAAACCAAATCCAATTTAAATGTATAATAAAATTAAATAAATAACAATCAAATAAATATCAACAATCAAAATATAAAAGAGCAGGAAAAAGAATCAACTTGAGATTTTAACGTGGTTCGACAAACTCTGCATGCGTCGAAGCCTTCAAGCTCACTGGCCTTCAAGATTTCACTATCCAAGCCTTACACCCTAAGGCTTCAAAATCTTTACAATTGACTTCCACGGTATCAATCAAACTTTACAATTTGAGTTATTTCAAATCTCTTAACCCAAGTGTTTCCCACACTTTTAAACACTTAATTTTATGTTTAAGAATGAAAATGACATAGATTTTCTTTCATACACTATATGTGTTTCCAAATGACAGCTCAAAGTGTGTTTTGATGATAGAATAATCAATTTTTAAGCACAAGAGAGATTTAGTACACAATAACAAGCTCAATAATGATTGTAGAACTTGTTCTAATTTGAATTTAATTAAGCCTTTTTATAGTTCGAGAAAAAAAACTAGTCGTTGTTGACTTTCTAAACAGAATCAAATCGTCGTGAACTGCTGTTAGGTCACTGTTTTGACTTTGTGCAAGTTATTGTTATGCTAAAATTTGAATAGTCGATTTACCGTTTGATGTTGTCGGTTTGCTGTTCAATTCCAAAGACTTGTAAGACATTATTGGCTAGTTAGTTGTGCTAAATGGTTCACTGGTTACAAACTAATTCCTCTTTGAAATTTGTCGGTTAGTTGTTATCAGTAAACAGTTTACCGATTCCATAGAATTTGCTTCTTGGAATTTGTAGGTTAATTGTTTTCAAATAAATGGTTCACCATTATTTTCCAAAATTAAAACTATAAAACTTCTTTAAGAAAATAGTTTGCCAACTGAGGATTAATAATTATCCGTTTATTTCTAGATTCTTATTAATGTCTAAGAAACTTCTTATGGCCTAAGATTAATCAGTTTTAAAGACTCCAACACTTGTTAATCTAGTTCGTTATCATCAAAATCAATATTATGAAAATATGAATGTTAACACTAGATACTGACGGGAGGGGAGGTGTTTGGAATTACTTGAGTACATTCTATCTAAGTGTTAATATGATAAACCTCAAGAGAGGTCCCTAAAAGTTAACTTATTTTAAAAGGCAAATATTAATTGTGTACCTTTAGATGACACTTATATCAAACGTACTATAATACTTTTAACATATATCACCCGTATACCTAAGTTGACAAAATATGTTTGCCGTCCACTAATCTATTTGTTGTTGTCTGCAAGTGATGACATTATAAGGGTAATATGGTCTTTTAAGGTAGAAGAAGCTTAAAGAACAACGTGTCGTCCCATTTTCCTAGTAAAAAATGACACGTCGTCTGATTTACCTGATAAAAATCATGTGGTGTCCCATTTATCAAATGATGATATTCAGTGAAAATAAAAGAAGCTCATATAAAAAGCGACATATTATTCCCTTTAGCTCATAAAAAATGACATGTTGTCCCATTTAGTGAACAACGATGTCATCTTTATTAAACAGCTTGGTTTCACCAGGATTATAAAAAAAAAAAAATTCTACTTCATGACTGAATTTGTTTCTCCAAACTATAACATGAATTTTTAAAGTTCTACTCCTCCAAACTCCGACCCGAACTTTTTATGGTATAATATGTGTAATTGTTAATAATATGTACTGTTAATATTTTTTTATGGTATAACATGGATAATTTTTATGGTATAATTGTTAATAATATGTACCGTTAATAATTTATAGTTTCTTATCAAAAAAATAAGTATTATTAATAATAAAATAAAAAAATTTATGTATTGAAAATTTACCTTAATTTTTGGGCAAATCTGTCTTTTTACCTTAATTTGAGTTTCAAGGGTAGCATAGTAAATTTTTCATAATTCTATTAACTTTCTAACAGTAGCTAACAGTTTGATGGATGATAAACACACTTTATTAACTTAAAGTATATGAGTGATATATGTTAAAAGTGTTCTAGTGCATTTGATACAAATGTAATTTAAGTGTATACAAGTTATAATTTCCCTATTTTAAAATACCAATGGGATAAGGGCATCAATAGTTTTTTATAAAATCAAAAGCAAGAATTACGCATTCTTGCTAGTAAATTAATGGGGTATTTTCATTTTACTACTTAATATTTTGACATATCACTTAACTTTCAAAATTTTTTGACAATTGCTTTTTCTCACTTAATGTTTCAGTACTTATCATTTTACCGCCAAATCGTTAACTCTATTAGCAAATTGCTAATGTCACACACTTGCAAGGTATTTTAAAAATTTTAGTTTTTTCAATATTTTAAGAATTTTATAAGGAATAATATTTATAATTTTGTCAATTAGTTGTTTTACATATATAAAATAATTAATTGATAAAATTATTATTTCTTTGTGCATAATTAATTTTATATTTTTTAATTTAGAGGATTAAAGTATATGAATACAGTTTAAGGATAAAATAGACTTGTTAATATAATTTTTGTTAAAAATTCTGTTAACTTTAAAGGTTTAATGGTAAAATGATAAAAATTCAAACATTAAGGAAGAAAAAGTAATTATCAAAAAAATTTAGCAGTAAAGTGATCTGTCAAAAAACATAAATAAGATGACAATACTCCAAAGTCAATTAATAATACTAGAAAGAACAAAGAAGGATTATGCGTAACTTATCTTCTATTGGGTTTGGCGACACATGACTCTCCGCACAGATACTCGGGTGAAAGGGATTGGATGCACGCATATTTGTTTAGAAGGAAATTATGTTGCCGTCTTGCCGATTCCTTAGCTAATATTGGTTTCAGTTGCTGTTCTTATGTTTGATGGGATAGTCCTCCATTTCTCATTCGTGAAAGTTTATATGCGTATTGAGGTTCGCCTAAATACCGATTCTCTTAATCGATGTAACTACCTCTTTATTTTGAAGTCACAAATGAAACTTATCTCCGTTAATTAAGTTACGATTTCATAAAAATGAAATATTAATATCGTAAAATTTTGATATATCATTTATAAAATCATGATATTTATAATTTTATTTATTAAAATCATTATATTTATTTATTCATTTAATAAATGATAAACATAAAACAATTAGAATTTTTTTAAACTAAGACTTAAATTAATTTAATAAAATATATTAAAAAATTTAAATTTAAAATATTTGTAAAATCATAAGTTTAGAACATTTTATTTTTCTTTTTTATTAAAAAAATTTACCTTAATATATTTTGTCCCATGTGCTATTAATGGCCCACAAACCACGTGCTAACCCACCAATGAAGCGTGCTTATTACGTACATTTTCGCATGTCGTGCTTTGGCCCACCGCTAATCGTGCTGTGCTTTTAAAGCCCATGTGCCCAAATTTCTGAGTCCGGCCTGGCACACATGTGTGCAGTGCCGTGTCGTGCCGTCCCTCGTTCCATTCGGCCCATTGGCCACCTCTACTCAAAACTCAAATTTTATTAAAAAATATTAATAATACACATTACTTAAATAATTATATTTTTTATATCCACATATTATGTATATGTGAAATTTTAAATATTTAAATTTCGTATTTGTAAGTCCAATTTCATTTATATAAAATTTAAAAATCATTAAATTGTAATAATAAATTGAATATATCTAATTGTAGAACATAAAATTCAAATTTTTTAAAATCTGGATTTAAAAAATCGGGTCTCGAATAGTCAAAATACATACCTGAGCCGAATCCGAACATTATCATCACCGGCCTGAATTTTTCATTCCCACTGCTGACCGGTGGCCATTTGAATTCTAGTTTAAGAACTATTGCATTCAAAGTACTAACGAGAAGACTTTCGTTTGACTACTAAAAGCAGAAACGAGCCAAACAAATGATGTGCAGAGCAGAGCAGCAGAGGAAAGTCTTGTAGAAAAGCACAAAAATGAATCACGGTAAATTTACAAAAATAGCCAATAAACTTTTTGGTTTTCAAATTGACCCCAGCTAATATCCTTACTCGTATAATGACAAGTGAAAAAGTCATGCACACCCCCAAAATTTGCTTTTATAGTTACATACACCCTTTTAATTTCAGAAATGATCATACAATTCTCTTTTGACGATTATACCATTCGATTATAAAAATTCCAAATTTGGCTTTAGTAAACTTCTATAATAAAAAAAAATACAATATTAGAATAATCTAATATATAAATAATATGAAATATAAATTATTTTAATATTATTAATCTATCATGTATGTTATATAATAAAATAATATTCAAACAATTTTTATTTAACATTCATAATAAGTTGCAAAATCTATGTTATATATTTTATTTATATTTTTTTATTGATGTTTATAATAGCATAAATCTATTAATAAAAGCTATTAGCACATATTGATATTAGCTTAATACTAAAAATTATTTACATGACATATATGAAACTAAGCGAGCATGTAGCAATTTACACAAACTTTGGCATTGTAAATGGCTTTTTCCCTAATTACAATAGTCATATTGGTGAGACAAGTGTCATAGACTATCCAAATTTCAAGCCAAATAGGCTAACTAGACAAGTCTAAGTTGAGCTAGCTTGGCTTGACCATAGAAAGTTTTATCTCTAACACATTCTTTACTTGTATATAGCTATGAAATCTCTAGATATTGCTAAGGTATTCTAGCATGTGGCTTGTAGATAGAATACTCTAAATTACTCTTGGAATGGGAACTCTCTCTAAACCATGAGAACTCTCCAGACAAAGTGGATTCTAGAGCTAGACAAAGCTCTCTATAAAATGTTTTTCGCTTAACATTTTCATCCAAGCAAGAAAACTTGCAAGCAACTCAAAGTAAGCTCTCAAGCTCTCTTCTACATGCTCTTGTGAATACAAACTCCCTTTAGCTCAATTACTCTCTATTCTCTTAACTTTTCTAGAAATATCTTAGTTTAGATAGTTGAGAAGCTCAAGCTTTACTCAACAACTTTCGAGGAAAAGTTGTCGAATTAAGTATTGGACATGTTTGCGACACAAATTACTCAACCTATGACACAAGGCCATCAACACGCACATCAATGGAAACTGTTGATGAAAAGCCCCAATCCTAAAGGATCAAGCCTTCCATATTTTTTATTACAAAATGTAAATTCAGGAAATTTAAAATTATATTTTAAATTATATTTACGTCAGTGTTCTTTAATTAGCATAATAGCTTCATGTAGCAAAATCGATTTCCTGTTAAAATTCTAGCCCAAGATTTATGTACACTGTTCTCCTTCACAACCCAAAACTCTAGGGCTTGGCTCGTTGGCTTCCAGATTTTCTATGTAAGAGAAGACACAGCCTTCATGACTAGAAGTAAACTTATAAACAACGTCTATGAACTGTGATAATATCCTGGAAGTGGCAAGGTCTCTAATAAAATTCATGTAGTATTTTTTTTTTCCAAGAATTCACTACTAGAGAAATAGTTTTTGTTGACGTTATAATAGTGTAAGTAATTATAATTTGGCAATCAAAACACAGTGACACTTATTTGTGGTTTAATGAATATATTTTTAATGATTACTATGACTACAATATCGCCAAAATTATGATACATAATATCAGGATATTACGAGATTAATATTATGATATCAATATTTGATTTATTATTAAAAGAATATAAAATTGAATATTACCTATTTGCAATTGAGATTATACTACTACAAAATAGGCTTTTAACGACTAAGAATATATGCTGGTAAAGGAACATAACGGCATAAATTGATATGCTGTGGGTCCACAAGCCATGAAAAATCATTACTTTTCATAGCATTAATATGATGCTGTTTTTTATGCTGTTGAAAATATAAAACTGAAAATATTTGTCATCATTAATAGATTTAACAACTTATACCACTTAGACATTCGGCCTTTGGCCAAGTGGTGAACCGCTTGTAAGAGCAATAGTTCAAGTCTTTATGGACTCAGAAATCTCTCTCCATTAAACATGATTGAGTACAGTTAATTTGTGGTCTTTCTTCCTTGCAAAATGCGAATGTGATATTACTTAGTTATCTACATTGTTGTAAATATTAATAATTATCTACTGGAATAGCAGTTGTAAATATCTGATTATTGTGTGATCAGTATCCCAAACAAAAAAAAAAAAAACCCCTTACCACTTTCCTTTTGTAACCAAAGACGACCTACTGTGTTTGCCCTTACATTGTGAGTCGATAGCTAGTTTTAACAAATGTTATGAAAATGAATACTTTAGGGAACAATTTTCTATCAAATGACAATCAATAAAATTTAAAAGTCAAACCGTTTCAACTTTACGTATATCATAAACAATATCTCTTCCATTCATGAAATACAATTATGAATACAAGAATTTGCAATATCAAATTGTCAAGTGCCAATCAATAAAATTTGAAGCCAATATATACATAACACTCAAAGAATGAAGTTGTTACATTTTGACAAAATGAAAAATCTACAATGAAAACCAATTGAATAAAAAATTATAAAAGAAGAGACATTTCAACTTCTTTGCAAAAAAAAAAAAATCCCTCGAACTCATCTCCCCTGTACAAGTAAAAACCAAATTGTTATACTAAAAAAGTGATAATAAAGCTAAACTAAACATCTAAATTATTCAGCAGCATTTTAACAAGGAAGATGCAGATGCTATATTAAGCATCCCTCTCCCTAAAAGCCCAAAAGTGGATGAAGTTTGTTGGCATTTTGATAAGAAAGGCTTGTACACCGTTAAGAGTGGTTATCAAGTTGCTCTAAAACTTAAATCCTCTGATATTCCTAGCACCTCTGAGGACAGCTCATATTATTGGAAAGCTATATGGAGGCTGGATTTACCTGAAAAGATAAAGATCTTCTTATGGAGGACAGCTCACAATATGTTGCCAACAGGAGAGAATTTGTGGAAAAGGAAAGTGGTTGCTTCCCCTGTCTGTCAAATTTTCAGGAGAAGTATGGAAAACACCTCCCATGCTTTGCTGGACTGTAAAGGAGCCTGCAAGATTTGGAAGCAATCAACATTGGCTGACAAAGGCATTGAGATGCATAAAGGCAATGATATTCTTGCCGTATGGTATGAGATGTCCATGAATCTTTGCAAAACAGACCTGGAGTTGTTGGGAGCCATTTGATGGGTCACTTGGAATGCTAGGAACCGACTCATCATGGAAGGCAAGGCTTCTAACCCAAGCATTTCAGCTGCAAAAGCCCAAGCAGTAATAGAAGCCTTTCAACGGGTAAAGCACGTGCAGAAATCTCAAGCTGAAAAGCCAGAAGATAAAAGCAAGCAGCAGTGGACTCCCCCTCCTACTGGAAGCTTTAAAGTCAATGTGGATGCTGCTATAGATGCTGAAGCTAAGGCAGCAGGGCTAGGAGCTGTTATTAGAGATGATGAAGGAAGAATTGTGGCAGCTGCAACCAAGCCCACGAGGCTGAAGTGTGGTGTGTCATTTGCAGAAGCCGAGGCTGCCGAATGGGGGCTTCAAGTGGCCAAAGAGGCAAATTTGGCTTCAATCATTATTGAGTCAGATTCCCAGGAGATAGTTGACCTTGTTAATAATAAAAGAGGAAGCAAGACTGAGATTTTTTGGGTGATCACAGCAATTAAAGACATGAGTGCTGACTTCCAGAATTTTACTTTCCAGCATGTCTATAGGACTAGAAATGAAATAGGTCATAGGCTTGCCAAGTATGCCATTTCAATTGAAGCTTCTAAAGTTTGGGTGGAGCCCTTCCCAGCTGAAATTGTCTGTATTTTCAACTCTGTTATCTCTTAATTAAATTTATCCTTTTTCTTCAAAAAAAAAAAACATCTAAATTATATGTGTGTGCTACCATATGACTTCAATATCAAAGCAAGCAAACCTAACGCATTCCTTTGACTCAAATAATCGAACAGTTGGTATGCTACCATATGCCATATACCCAAAGCATATTAACGCCAATTCCCAAAACACAATCCCATAACAATAAAAGCCGCCATCAATCACATAAACTTTAATTTATACCTCAAAGGAAAATTTGAATTCTAAATTAATAGAAAATCAATGGGTTCTGAGAATTTTTAGTACAGAAAAGGATAAACAAAAATAATAAAATAACTGAGCCAGAAGAATAATCCAAAAAATAGTTAAGAAAAAATAAAAAAGAACAAAATCATAAACTCACAACCTTCATTGATTCGAGAAAAGGAGGAGAATAACCAATCAAAACACCAATAGACCCAAGAACCCATTAAATTTGATTGAACAGTTCATATTAAATGAAAAAGAAATTGAGTTTGGCCGTTTGTTTATTCATATCAAGGGAGGGTTTGTGAACAAAGAAGACAAGTTTTGAAGGGCTTGTGAAATTAAGTATTTACTAATTGTTATATGAGAGTTTTTACGGCTTTGAATTTAAAGTCGTCTTAAGCTTATCATCCACGGCAATTATATGATGCCGTGTAAATACCTTTTTTACAGCAATTAAAAATAGCATGTAATAAGCTGTTGTTGTATCACATGTTATGGTAATAAATATCGGCAAATATATCTCATATGCCATTATTACTATTTTCTAACGGCAATTATTAAAAATCTACAATAAAATCTACCCGAAGATTTCTGTACGCCGTACTCCTTAACAACCCAAAACTCTAGGGCTTGGCTAGTTGGCTTCCAAATTTTCAATGTAAGAGGAGACGGCCTTCATGAAGTAGAAGTAAACTTATAAACAACGTCTGTAAACTGTGCTAATATCCTGGAAGTGGCAAGGTCTCATATAAAAATCATGTAGTATTATTATTATTTTTTTTCCCCAAAGAATTGCTTTTCATAGAGAAAACATGTCATCAATAGACTTAGCACGACTAAAGCCAGATAACTTGTCGCTATATAGTGGTTTGGAATTACGGCCCGATGAAATAAATAACATCTTTGTCTGAAATAAAATAAAAACTAATTAAAAAAATAGCTTGGTGTCTAATAAATTATGTTGTTGCAATTATTGTAAGTTTAAAAAGTAGAGTGCATGCATTTAGTAAATTTTATTATGAAGGTGTTGTTTTATTATATAATGATAAAAATAGACAATGGTTTAAATTGCCTTTTATTTTTAGAGTATGTTTAATAAATTATTTATACATACCTTTTTTTTCTTAAATATGTAAAATTACATTAAAAGACTCAATTAAAAAAAATCTAAAAAACTTCATAATCTATTGTATAAAATATGATAAAAATTCATACTTATGATATCTAAATTGTGGCTGTAATATGATATCTAATAACTTACATATTTGGGTTTACGAATAAGTAAAATACAATTGTCTTTTATTAAGATACTAAGGTTATAATATGAATTTTAAAAATATGTGATAGCTTATTGAATAAGATGCTTATGAAAAGATTATGAAAAGCAACTCCCTAACTGCTTTTAAAAGCTGCTGACAAAATGAAAAAAATTATTAAATAAGCAGCTTTTATAAAATTTACCAAATATTATTTTTTGTCAAAAATTATGAAATAACCAGTTTATAAAATTTCAGTCTCAATACCAAACTGGGCCATAATAGCATGTGCATTCAATAGGAAGATTTGGTATTTCTTTGCACCTCTTGGTGTAAGGATTCATCACCAAAAGGGAACCATACTTTATTTTCCATATATCTGATGATTACCAAAGCACACACCATGTCATTGCGAGATCCATAAATCCTAAATGGGTCTTTTCACAATTTTAATGTGATGGAAATCTTAAGCAAGGAATGGCAAGGGGAATTTGTTTCTGAAAGGAAATACGAGATGCCTATAGTCTCATTGCTTTTATGAAAAGTTACAAAACAAGGCAAGGACTTTACGATAGGAAACAGAGTCATATCCCCTAGTCTTGTAAGAATTTCTTTGTTCACGGTTCATAATCAAAACAACAAGCATTTTTTAAAATTCGAGGAAACGTGGAATTTTGTCGTTGAGGACCATTGAATTACTCTCGGCGAATTGATTCCACTTTATACTCGTGAGATCTGCCAACACTTTGAGCATTATCAACATCATGAAAGTCTTCACTGTTGCCACCAAATTCCAGTGTAAATGTGTTGGGATTTGCATAAACTGAACTCACCCCACAGCGTTTGACCTTTTGAGGACCTTTTTCGATAACCAGCTGATAATGGATGATGAAAAAGTCAAATGAAACTGCTGCCCCATCTGATAACCCAATATTCCAACAAGGATATAATCAAGTATTGTTAATCTTATAATATTGATTTTGATGATAACAAAACTTATATGTTTTCTATTAAAATGTTGGGGCTATCAAAATAAATTTCTTAAAGAAAAAAACATGTTTAAAGAAGCTTAACGATTGTTAACTTAAGTCAAAAAATCTTTTTCTAAACAAAAGTTGTCAAAATATAGATTCTATCTTTTTCTAAACAAAGGTTGTCAAAATATAGATTCTGGAAATTAACGGTGAATCATTTATTGGAAAATGGTGAACCGATAATTTACAAACAGGAAATTGTCTTCTTAATCATGAACTGTTTAACTGACAAGATTCTGAAAATTAACGGTGAACCGTTTATTACAAACGGTAAACTGATAATTTACAGAAAAGAGAGTTTTTCTAATCTCAACTAGACTTGCTTGGATAAGATTTTGGAAATCAACGGACCATTTATTGGAAAACAGCGAATCAATAATTTACAGAAAAGAGAAAGTTTTCTAACCTTGAGCCATTTAGCAAAAACGGAGACCTAAGTTTGTTTTGCAGGTTTCTAGAAATAAACGATGATCCGATAATGGTAAACGGTAAACCGTTTATTTAAAATCTAAGCACAACAGCTATTTGGATAAGTCAAATCAGTAAACCGACAATAGAAAATGGCAATCCGATTATTCTAAGAAAGTCAACAATAGCTAGTTTTCAGATCAACTATAAAATGACTCAATCAAATTCAAATCAAAAGAGATCCAACAATTATCTTTGAGCTTACTACTGAGTATACAATTTTTTTTTTATCTTTAAACTTATTTTATTTCATTGATCCACACTCTGAGATTTCAATTGTAATCATATACATTGTGTGAGAGATTGGTTGATTATAATCTTTGTTTTTGAGTGATTGTAAGTGTTAGGATATGTTGTGCAAATTTTATTGAACTCGCAAGTGCACGAATCTATTGTAGAATAGATTAATGGTGACGAGTGTCGATCCCACGAGGAGGTGGATTTTAATTGCTTGTAAAATTAATTTTCTAAGTGGATGATTGGATTTATAATGACAATGAAGTAGGCAATATATTAATTTAAATTAAAGCTGTAGGAATAAACTATTTGGATGAAATGCTTGGATCTCCGGATCTGTCTCAACATGCACTATCGGCTTAACATTTATTATTAGTACCAATTAAATCATGAAGGGGGAACTTCCCCTCATCATGAACCACACTCTAATAGATATGGTGCTAAGGGCTTCCCGTGCCACATAGTAATAACCTTGCCTAGGGAGGCGGTTATTCCAGCTGATATCCAGACAAGATTATTACTATCTGTCTACGAAAAGTCAAAACAACCACATAAATTAAAGGGGAAGAAAAAGTAAATTTACCAAATTAAGCCCATGGAGCACGTTGAGACTTCACCTTCAACCCAAGCTTGAAAGGAAATTAGCCACTCATATTTGAACTAGGGATAAAATGGAAATTTTATTAAAATACGTAGAAAATACAAGATGGAGATGGAATTACAGAAAATGGAGTCCAAAAATGGATTCAGGGGTGTCAAATTAGGGGGGGAGCCCCCTTTTTATAGATACACTGAGTAAATCATGGCCATCGGATTAAAACAATTTGGACGCTCAGGATTGCGCCACGTGGCAAGTTCCTATTGAATGGAACACATCATCAGGGCTGTTATTCTGTGTATATGCATGTACCGTACACACGTTTTTTCGATCCACTAATATTCTGCCACGTCACCGGTCAACATTTTTGGTTCAATAGGATCATGACACGTCATCAGTCAACGCCACATAAGCGGTCAATGCCACATCATTCGTCCAATCAAATGCCGCCACGTCATCGTATAGTGCCACGTCATCGTAAATGCGATGCCACGTCGTCAAGATACAAGATGGTGAATAAAGAGCGATCAAATGAGCAGTGTTGTGTACAAGATCGTATATATCAACCGTCACAGTATGTGTGAACGATCAGTATATGTGAACAGTACTATTTTTCTTTTTATGCTCCTCCTAAGGTTTTCGACTGTCCTGAGTTCAAAAGTGCTGTCCGTTTTTCCATCTGATCTCTCGTTTATTGTGAAATGACCATGATATCCCCTAAAATACATAAAATACTTAATTAAAATAAAACATACATAATTAAATTACAAGGGACTTAAAGACATAAAAATAGGGATGTTAGTGAGACTTGGAGTGTAAAATGATGATTTTCTCTATTATAAATACACACTTTCTAGTACTCAACACACCCCCCAACCAGCTTGTTGCTAGTCCCTAGCAATTTGAGCGAAAACAAAACTGAAACAAATATTTATTTATTTTTTTTATATTGTGGTATTTATTCAATCAGACTAATGATAACAATCAAATAAAAGTATAAGCATTATCTACAGTCTAAAGAAATATCATTCCCACATCAACTCTCCACATGAATCAGTTTAGAAAATTTTGTCACAACTTTAGTAATCGAGTCACTTTTAAGAATGACATGCAAACCCCAAAATCTCACTGGTAGTAGTAATACGCTCACAAAGAAATTAAACCCAAAAATAATCACTCCAGTGAATGGTAATTTGAGTGAAAATAATAAAGAAGTAATATCACAAACTCTCACCAAGGTGATAGAAATATGCCCTCAGCTTAGAAATAGTACGATTTTAATTCAAAAATGCTAATCAAACAAATACATTCATCATCCTTTTTTATTTTTTATTTTTATTATTTTTTTTATTTTCTTTTTTTTTAGTATGCATTACCACATCTTTTCAACCCATATAACTAGTTTCCATTTCAGACTATAGTTCCCTAAAATCAAGAAGTACTTTTATTAAGACGTAACGTAGGCTAGGGACTGTTGAGTACTAGAAAGTGTGTATTTATAATGGAGAAAATCATCATTTTACACTCCAAGTCTCACTAACATCCCTATTTTTATGTCTTTAAGTCCCTTTTAATTTAATTATGTATGTTTTATTTTAATTAAGTATTTTATGTATTTTAGGGGATATCATGGTCATTTCACAATAAACGAGAGATCAGATGGAAAAACGGACAGCACTTTTGAACTCAGGACAGTCGAAAACCTTAGGAGGAGCATAAAAAGAAAAATGGTACTGTTCACATATACTTGATCGTTTCACACATACTGATGCGGTTGATATATACTGATCTTGTACACAACAACATCAAGTTCTTTACGACTTTATTCTTCACCAGTCATCGTATCTTTGACGTGGCACCGCATGCGATGACGTGATACTATACGATGACGTGGCGGCATTTGATTCGACGAATGATGTGGCATTGACCGCTTATGTGGCATTGACTGATGATGTGGCGTTGACTGATGACGTGTCACAAGCTTATTGGACCAAAAATGTTGACTGGTGACGTGGCAGAATGTTAGTGGACGGAAAAAAATGTGTGTACGGTACATGCATATACACAGAATAAGAGCCCTGATGATGTGTTCCATCCAATAGGAACTTGCCACGTGGCGCAATCCTTAGCGTCCAAATTGTTTTAATCCGATTGCCATGATTTACTCAGTGTATCTATAAAAAGGGGGCTCCCCCCCCTAATTTGACACCCCTGAATCCATTTTTGGACTCCATTTTCTGTAATTCCATCTCCATCTTGTATTTTCTACATATTTTAATAAAATTCCCATTTTACCCATAGTTCAAATATGAGTGGCTAATTTCCTTTCAAGCTTGGGTTGAAGGTGAAATCTCAACATGCTCCATGGGCTTAATTTGGTAAATTTACTTTTTCTTCTCCTTTAATTTATGTGGTTGTTTTGACTTTTCGTAGACAGATAGTAATAATCTTGTCTGGATATCGGCTGGAATAACCGCCTCCCTAGGCAAGGTTATTATTATTTGGCACGGGAAGCCCTTAGCACCATATCTATTAGAGTGTGGTTCATGATGAGTGGAAGTTCCCCCTTCATGATTTAATTGGTACTAATAATGAATGTTAAGCCGATAGTGCATGTTGAGACAGATCCGGAGATCCAAGCATTTCATCCAAATAGTTTATTCCTACAGCTTTAATTTAAATTAATATATTGCCTACTTCATTGTCATTATAAATCCAATCATCCACTTAGAAAAATAATTCTACAAGCAATTAAAATCCACCTCCTCGTGGGATAGACACTCGTCACCATTAATCTATTATACAATAGATTCGTGCACTTGCGAGTTCAATAAAATTTGCACAACAGGGACGTGGCTAACAAAGAAAAGATAATAGGAAAAACAAAATATATGTTTGAAAAATAGAGAACTTTGGAGATTGTAAGGTGCTTTTCACTTGATTTTTTTTTATTTGTAAACATTTTTTTTTCTTTTGTTTCTTTTTCTCTTTTTTTTTTAGCACCTTTTTTTTTAATGCAAAATTATCTCTATTTTCAAACATAAATGGGTGGTGAGAAATACAAAATATAAGGTGATACTCCACATTGGAGTGGGACAAGATAATAGGTTGCCAAAGAAAAAATCTTTATTTTTACTTTATTATTATTATTTTTTTTTTTTAAGGCTCAAAGGGGTTAACTATGGATACATATTAATAGGGTTGGCTAGAAAGGCTCAAACGGACCAAAGATGGTCTTTCTGTCATCTTTTAGAGTTCTAAATAATCTTCCATATCTACTAGTTAGATAGATCTTCAGATATGGCAACACACACTTTAGGTTTTTTTTTTTTTTTTTTAGGAGATAATGTATAAAGCAATAAACTGCTGAGCTGAATGAAGAATGGGCAAAAAGGGTTACTCTCCAAAAAAATGACAGGCTCAAAAACTCACTTGGAAATTATTATGACATGTGCATTCTTTCAAGCAACTTATAGTTGTCTTCAACATCAACATGTAGAGTAGTAAACATGGTGTAACATAACTAAAGACCAAAGATAATACAAATACTAAAATTTGAAAGTTATCATGTCATCTAATTATGAAAAGATCACACAAAATGCCCCTTTTTTTTTATTATAATAAGAAGATGTGTTTCTAGAGTTACTACACTCCATATTCAGCCATCTTCGACTCAAAAATTTAGCCACAGTTAGTTTCTACAATAAAAAATAATAAAAACTACACCAAGATTGAGATATTCCACAATTGTCAACTATTCCCTCCCCCCAACCTGAACGGAACATTGTCCTCAATGTTTAAAAGAGAATAGGGTTTAGAAGACATCACCTGAGTGCTGGATCACAGGAGAAAATATTTACAAGTGGAGAGTTAAATCTAATTTGCACTTCTTACTACGGCTACTGTTACCATCATTAGTTGGCCATTCCAAGACAAGGGTCTTGGGATCGCTCGTCATAAGCTCATGTGAGATCAATCAATTAACTCGTTAGCGATGATGAGCAATAAATAAAGATTTTTTTCGCTGTGAAAGGGATGAAATGATTTTTTATTGCATGGTTAAGAAATGCGATGAAGCCATCATAAAAGTTATTGACATTTAACAAACCGATGGGTTTTTGATGAATGTTCAGATGGGCCCAAGATGCTAATGTGATTAGTGCCTCTAGAGTTGCAAGATCTCCTGGTAGGAAAATAAAAGCATCAGCATGATTTAGCATTTCAGTTATTCTTTCTTGCATACCTGAGACAACTAACTCTTCGCCAGTTGGTGAGTCAGACATACAGGCCAACGGTTTGAGGCTTCTTAGGATGATGCCTAACACTTGGCTTCCTCTGAGATAAACAGCTTCTGAGACTAGTTTTGATAACCCTCGGTCACCTCCTCCATAAACTAGATGCAAATTTCTTTCTGCTATTCGTTGACCAAGATCAATGGCTACCTCAACGAACTCTTTATGTTTGCCATAGTTAAATCCAGAGAGCACACAAATGTTCTTGAATTGTTTATTGGGAGTAGCTGCCATTGGGATTCTTCTCAAAAACAATTTGTGAGTCTAAAAAGAAAAGATCATATATCAAGGATCTTGGTGACAATTGTTTACAGCTGTATAGGAGGTAGCACGTCTATGTCAATTAACGCGTAAAGCACATGGCTCGAGATTCAAAAAGGAAATAGTAAAAGAAAAAGCACTCAATTATTAAAGACAATAATGCAATTGATAAAACAACAGTGAAATAAAACAACAGTAAAATAAAAGAACAGTAAAAGGATATCTACAGGTAGTTGTGATTGTGGCTCACATCTTCCTCTGGTTTTACGTCCAGAAACGGCTTGAACGCCCTCTATGGGTCGAGGATAGGCTTCCCATCCAGTTTTCTTATAAACTGGCAAACAGGGTCGTTTATAGTCAGATTCCCAAGACTATATCGTGCATGCTCTTTTTGAAATAATGGCCATAACTGGAGAATTGCTCTTTGTACGTATCCACTGGGATGCGTTTCAAGAGACAAAATGACATCATCCAATGACTCTTTATTCAAGCCATCCCTAATGAATTGAATCTTATCTTCCCTATTATCAGACATCATTCCTAAAGAACAAGGATGTTTATCGCATTTCATCCTGGCACACTTATGGCAATCAACATGAAGTTTTTCAGCTCTTCGTTTTCTTGAGTAATTTCCTTTACCACAACCAGGCATGTAGGCAATAAATTTAGGAGGCAACTCACCTGCCAAACGTACTTTGGCCTCGATTAACCAACGGATGTCAGCAGGGACGTTATTTCTCATAAGCAATCGCATGCGTTCGGACCGAGCTTTATAGATCGTAAGGAGGGCATTCTGAGGAAGTGAAGGAAATCGCTTGTGAAGCTTTGCTAGAATCGCATTTCTGTCCATACCTTCTTCTCAGAATATTAGTTATTATGGGAAACTAAAGTAACCGACTTTGATTGTCACGAGTACCGTTATCCGCCACTTAACCGGGTAACAAACTAGAGAACACACAAAAACGAAAAGAAAAGAAAAGAAAAGAAAAATAATAATCTCACAATTGTCCTCTTATTGAGTTTTCCTCAAGTTCGATTTGGGTTTCGTTGATACCTCCCTCAATTTTTTTGAGTTGTCTTTCTAGATCTTCAACGTGGGATACAAACTCTGGAGGTTGTAGCTTCCAAATACGATCGTTTTACAAAATCGTATCCGCTTCTCGATGAGATTGTACACGTTGAAGTTGTCGAGAATGTTCAAGATGAACTGTCTAGTTGAGGAACACATAATTAGAAGTGATAAAAGAAAACTGAATGATTAAATAAACACACTTTCACAAAAATTTAAATCACCGAAAAGAAGAAATAAATAAGAAAAATTCTTAATTTAAATTTGGTGGGTCACTCAAATCTATTTCTGCCTTTTTCACGTGGTTGGTACTCTAGATATGGCTTCATCTTTGACCATTAACTTTAAAAATTACACCGTTCTTTGGATCCTTAATTTTAACTGTTCCATATGAAAAAACAAACAGTGGACTATAAAGGGACCACCCATCGATAAGCGTAACTTACACCTGGGAATAAAAGCGCAAGCGAGAATTGAATAAAAGTACTTTTCGACCTGGTGTGAAAGATTTTCTCATAATTTGCTTGTCATGAAAGACTTTCATTCGCTTGTTTGTAAATCTTGGCATTTTTGTATACATCATTACGACTTTCTTCAAGTTCTCGCGATTTGTGATTTTCTTTCTAAGTTAGCTTGTGCATGTCAAAGTTGAATTTCTTGCTTTGGCCCAAGATGCGCAATGCTCAAGTTCTGGTGGTGATTGTGATGATGGACTCAGTTTCTTCTCTGATGGTACTAGTTGTTCCACTCTTGACTTCCATTTGTTAATGTCCATGGATGGTGCTGAATCGAGTAAGGCGTTAACTTCATCTATTGATCTGTCAATATTAAAATTCAAACCAAAGTGAGTTAAACATATTTGTAAAGGGTCATCACTAAGATTTGAAAGAAATGTATTATCAACTAATTCTTCGATTAAATCCACATCAACAATTTCATCATCTGCATTGAGAGGTTGTTTGGCGATGTTGAAGATATTTAGCTCCATCGTCATATTGCCAAAGGACAACTGCATATTTCCGGTCCTGCATTGAATGTGAGCATCGGCAGTTGCCAAGAAAGGTCGTCCTAAGATAATGGGGATCTGCTTCCTTGAATCCTAGACTGGTTGAGTGTCAATTACGATGAAATCAACAGGAAAATAAAACTTATCTACCTGTATAAGCACGTCCTCCACAATACCACGAGGTTTTTTCATGGACCGATCTGCAAGTTGTAACACCACTGGAGTTGGGTGTAATTCTCCCAGTCCAAGTTTCACAAATACTGAGTAAGGCAACAGATTTACACTAGCTCCTAAGTCCAACAAAGCATTCTCAATTGTGTGGTTCCCTATACTACATGAGATAGTGGGGGAGCCTGGGTCTTTATATTTTAGAGGAAGTTTGTGTTGGAGTATAGAGCTCACGTTTTCTGTTAAAAATGCCTTCTTTTGAACATGAATGTTTCTCTTTTTAGTAAAAAGGTCTTTAAGAAACTTGGCATAAGATGGCACTTGTTTTATAGCATCAAGCAAAGGGATGTTAACACTTACATGTTTAAAGATTTTAAAAATCTCACTTGTAGATTTTCCCTTTTTTGCTTTAGCTAACCTCTGGGAAAATGGAGCTTTTGGAACGTATTCTCGTGGGTTGGTTTTTTCTTTCTCCTCTGATGATGAGTCTTCTTCATTTACCAGTACAATTTGAGTTGTTTTTGGTACCGGCATCTCCACTTTGTTGTCGACTTCTTTTCCTTTTCGCAAGGTCATGACGGCTTTGACCTCTCCATGCCGAGGTGAACTGCATCGCTTCATACACTCCTTTAGGATTAGGCACTGGTTGACTTGGGAATTTACCTTTCTCAACAATGATTGCCAAGGTCTGAACTGATGAAGCAAGTTGTCCCACCATTTTTTCAAGGTTTGAAATTGATTGGGTTTGTGAGTTGAAACCCGCTCTCATCTCATTTCGTAATTCATCAATGGTGCGATTTTGTTGCTCGATTTTGGAGTGAATAAGATTCTTGAAATTCTGAAATGCATCCTCCCATGGTCTAGGCTGAGAATGGTTTGGGTTCTGATTATATGGTCTAAATGGTGGTTGAGAGGCTTGAGGATTTTGAGGAATTGGTTGCATCGGTGGAGCTGGAGCTGCTGGTCCATTCTGTTGGAATCCTTGAGACCATGAAAAATTGGGGTGGTCTCTCCATCCGGGATTGTACGTGTTGGAGTAAGGGTTGTAGTTTGATGGCTTTCTCATTACATCTATGGCATTGGCTTGATCTGAGTATGAGTCCTGGTCATGTGGCTCACATTTAGAAATTTAACGATGCTATTTGTCGGGAAAGACCTTCAACTATGTCTTTGACTTCTTTAATTTCTGAACTTGACTCGCCAATGTGAACCTCATTCACCCCCTTAACTCTTCTAGTACTCCTGAGCGAATGACTTCGTTGTTGGGAATTATCCGCTTGTCGCTGGAAGAAATCCCAAATCTCTGATGCACTTTTTGACATTAGCTCTCCTCCACTTGTTGCCATTAGCCATTCTTGCACATTCGGCAATAATCCCTCCAAAAAGTATTGGCATTGGTGCCATTTTTCGTATCCATGATGTGGACACTTTAGGAATAGCCCATTGAATCGCTCCCATGCTTCGAAAAATTGCTCGTCTTCTCTTTGGGTAAACTCAAATTTCCTGCGAATAGCATTGGTTTTATGTCTTTGGGAAATATTTATTCAAAAATTTTGTTACCATTTGTTCCCATGATGTAATGCTATTAGCGAATGCATTGAACCATGAACGAGCTCTATCCTTTAAAGAAAATGGGAATAATCTAAGCTTAACATCATCATCTGAAAAATTCTCATATTTAAAAGTTTGACAAATAGCATGGAAATCATTCAGATGATTATATGGATCTTCATTTTCTAGGCCATAGAATGTTGGGAGACAATTTAGCACACTAGGTTTTAATTCAAAACTCCTAGCAGCTACATTTGGGTATCTTATGCATGATGTGCTCAAGTTAGCTAAGGGACTGAAGTAGTCCTTAAATGGCCTCTCTTATGGTGCTGGTTGCAAATCCATTTCAAATTTATTTTTAATTATAACGTGCTTGTGTGTGCGAAGTGTTTTTTCTAATTCAAAGTCTATAGGCTCAAGATTCGGTAATTGTGACCTACGACCATGCATGCAAATAAGAAAAACAATGATAACAAAATTAATAAAGATAAAGAAGAGGGAGAAATTACGATACTAACCTTATTACGCTGTTACAATTTTCCTATGAAAATAACTCAAGTGCTATATATAGAAAAGAAAATACGTGAAACAAATTAAAATAAATTAAGAGGCGGTTGAACCTGCCGATTTCACAAAATAAAAAAAAATAACATGAAAATTAAATTACAGAAATTTAAAGAAGAGAAGAAAAGAAAAGAAAATAATACCTACTTCAAAATTTAATTCACTTTTTTTTCTTTTTTTTTAATAATAATAAATAAAAAAAATATTACAAGGAAACAACTAAAATAAATAAATAAAGAAGAGAAAAAAAATTCTACAAATTAAAATAACTTACCTCCCCGGCAACGGCGCCAAAAACTTGTTGTGCAAATTTTATTGAACTCGCAAGTGCACGAATCTATTGTAGAATAGATTAATGGTGACGAGTGTCAATCCCACGAGGAGGTGGGTTTTAATTGCTTGTAAAATTAATTTTCTAAGTGGATGATTGGATTTATAATGACAATGAAGTAGGCAATATATTAATTTAAATTAAAGCTGTAGGAATAAACTATTTGGATGAAATGCTTAGATCTCCGGATCTGTCTCAACATGCACTATCGGCTTAACATTCATTATTAGTACCAATTAAATCATGAAGGGGGAACTTCCACTCATCATGAACAACACTCTAATAGATATGGTGCTAAGGGCTTCCCGTGCCACATAGTAATAACCTTGCCTAGGGAGGCGGTTATTTCAGCCGATATCCAGACAAGATTATTACTATCTGTCTACGAAAAGTCAAAACAACCACATAAATTAAAGGGGAAGAAAAGTAAATTTACCAATTAAGCCCATGGAGCATGTTGAGACTTCACCTTCAACCCAAGCTTGAAAGGAAATTAGCCACTCATATTTGAACTAGGGGTAAAATGGAAATTTTATTAAAATACGTAGAAAATACAAGATGGAGATGGAATTACAGAAAATGGAGTCCAAAAATGGATTCAGAGGTGTCAAATTAGGGGGGGAGCCCTCTTTTTATAGATACACTGAGTAAATCATGGCCATCGGATTAAAACAATTTGGACGCTCAGGATTGCGCCACGTGGCAAGTTACTATTGGATGGAACACATCATCAGGGCTGTTATTCTCCCCGGCAACGGCGCCAAAAACTTGTTGTGCAAATTTTATTGAACTCGCAAGTGCACGAATCTATTGTAGAATAGATTAATGGTGACGAGTGTCGATCCCACGAGGAGGTGGGTTTTAATTGCTTGTAAAATTAATTTTCTAAGTGGATGATTGGATTTATAATGACAATGAAGTAGGCAATATATTAATTTAAATTAAAGCTGTAGGAATAAACTATTTGGATGAAATGCTTGGATCTCCAGATCTGTCTCAACATGCACTATCGGCTTAACATTCATTATTAGTACCAATTAAATCATGAAGAGGGAACTTCCACTCATCATGAACCACACTCTAATAGATATGGTGCTAAGGGCTTCCCGTGCCACATAGTAATAACCTTGCCTAGGGAGGCGATTATTCCAGCCGATATGTAGACAAGATTATTACTATCCGTCTACGAAAAGTCAAAACAACCACATAAATTAAAGGGGAAGAAAAAGTAAATTTACCAAATTAAGCCCATGGAGCATGTTGAGACTTCACCTTCAACCTAAGCTTGAAAGGAAATTAGCCACTCACATTTGAACTAGAGGTAAAATGGGAATTTTATTAAAATACGTAGAAAATATAAGATGGAGATGGAATTACAGAAAATGGAGTCCAAAAATGGATTCAGGGGTGTCAAATTAGGGGGGGGAGCCCCCTTTTTATAGATACACTGAGTAAATCATGGCCATCGGATTAAAACAATTTGGACGCTCAGGATTACGCCACGTGGCAAGTTCCTATTGGATGGAACACATCATCGTGGCTGTGTATTCTGTATATGCATGTACCGCATACACGCGTTTTTTCGATCCACTAATATTCTCGCCACGCCACAGTCAACATTTTTGGTTCAATAGGATCATGCCACGCCATCGATCAACGCCACATCATCGGTCAATACCACATAAGCGGTCAATGCCACATCATTCGTCCCAATCAAATGCCGCCACGCCATCGTATAGTGCCACGCCATCGCATAAATGCGGTGCCACGTCGGCATATAGTACAGTAAACAAAGTGCCATGAATAAAGCGATCGTAGGTACAAGATCGTGATATATCAATCGTATCGCATGTGTGAATGACTGCTTTTTCCATCTGATCTCTCGTTTATTGTGAAATGACTATGATATCCCCTAAAATACATAAAATACTTAATTAAAATAAAACATACATAATTAAATTACAAGGGACTTAAAGACATAAAAATAGGGATGTTAGTGAGACTTGGAGTGTAAAATGATGATTTTCTCCATTATAATACACACTTTCTAGTACTCAACAGGATACACTTAGGTTAAGAGATTAGGAATAATCTCTTGTTGTAAAGGTTCATTGACACCTTTGAAGTCAATTGTAAGTGTTGTTGAAGCCTTGGAGGCTTGCTTAGTGGAATCCTCAAGCCCGGTGAGCTTGGAGGCGTGGACGTAGGCACGGTTGGCTAAACCACGTAAAAATCGCGTATTTGATCTCTCTTCCCTTATCCTTTTCATTTCAAGCATTGTTAAAATTATTGCTTTTGATTTTATTAAAACATTAGTTTAAATTGTTGTGTGGTTTTATATGTTTAAGTTTTAAGAACTCAATTCACCCCCCTCTTAGGTAGCCTAATTAATATTTCAAGTATGACATGATTTGAGTTTACGCACACGTTGCTGACCAACTGGAAAAAGTGATCAGACCAAATTAACATCCACTCCGAAGAAAATGGCCGGCAAATAAGAATCTTCTTCAAACTCAAATTCAATAACAACACATAGAGCAAACCCAATGAGTTTTTGTTACCACAACGATGTGACAGTTGAATAGTTATTGAAGATCCCAAAGATTGACTGTTGTACCAGTCTGGTACTTCACTTCCAGGTAAACAAAAGCTGATTCCATCAAATTCCTGTAAAATAAAAATCAGGATTTGATTTTGTATGTAATTCTTAGTAGAGATAAAGAGAAGTAGATCGAATTGCATACCTTTTAATGGAATAGTCTTAGCAATGCAATTATCATATGCTGGATTCTTTGTTGCAAATTTGCCCAAATACTTTCATTTAGTTTTAAGCAATTAGCTAATATTAATTGCATTGGAAACATAAGCTTGGATAGTCTTTCACCGGTGCGATTGGACAGTGCTTGCAATGTGGATGCATCTAGTTCCTCTAGACATGTGTGAGTTCTGGCAAAAATTGGAGTCACTTGCAATCACTTGGACCTAGCATTACCAAAAGCGGTGGAAGTTCTGGTAACGATTAAAGCATGATGCAATTGGCCAAGTAAAGTTGTCTAAGCCATGAAAGTTGGCTGATACTTGTAGGTAAACTCGTAAAGTTATTTTCACTCAGATTTAAAATTTCCAATGACGATAGACAGCCAATATCTGGAGGGGTTTCCATTATCTCACTATCTCTTAATTCTAGCTTTTTCAAAGAAGATAAACCCGATAATAGCAAAGGCAATACCAAGCCCCTACATTCAAACAACGAAAGGGTTTCAAGTTTGTTTAAATCAACAATGGAGGATGGTGCCTCAGGAATTGCCAATATCCTTGCATCAAGGCGTTCCAAAGATTTTAAATTGCCCAAGCTCTCTAACAAACTACCAAGCTTAGTGCAACTAGTCAACTATAACTGCTTAAGCCCTTTTAGATTTTCAGTTGAAGATGGCAGCTCTTTGATATTACCTACCTCCTCTAAATTAATTTTTTCTAATAGTTCAATTTTCTCCAAGATTTCTGGGAAATTCTCAAGGTTTCTACAGTAACTAATATCAATGCTGTGAAGAGATTTTAATTTACAAATACTAGTTGAAAGCCTTTTAAGACTAGAGCAAAAACTCATTTTTAAGGTTTTAAGATTAGGTAGGCACTCGATTGATAAGGGAACTTCTTCTATTGGGGTACACATTAAGTTTAGTTCTACTACATTGCTTGAAATCCTTGGAAACGCTCTGAGATTAACACACTTGTAGCAGTTAATCTTAATGGAAGATATGAAATAAATGTTCTGTGTAAAGCACCTAAGACTTTCACAGCCATCTATAATCATGTTACCAAGTTTGTTAAAATTCTGGACGTATGAGGGAATGTGAGCCAAGCATGTGCAATTCCAAAGATTCATTCTTTCGAGATTTATGGTTTTTGACAGTTCTGGGATTCTAGTTAGATTGGTTGAGTGATTAAGGTTAGCATCATTCCAAAAGTCTTAAAACCTTTAGGATGTCTACTCAGTCCACCGACTGGAGATGTTAAATCATGCTGACGCCTTTATTTTCTTGCCAAAAGTTCTTACAACTTTAGAGGCACTAATTACATTTGCTTCTTTGGCTCATTTGAATATCCACAAAAAACCCATCGGTTTGTTAAATGTTAATAACTTTTATGATGGCTTAATGGCATTTCTTAATCATGCAATAAAAAATTATTTCATTTCATCCTTAGTGAAAACACTCTTTATTTTTGCCCCTACTACTAACTAGTTACTTGATCTTTTGCAAACTTACAAACCAGAGCCAAATCCCATGACCTTGGCGTTGGATTAGTCAACTGATGATGACGAAAGTAACCTTTGTAAAAAGTGTAAATTGGACTTAACTCTCCACTTGTAAATATTTTTTCACAGTGGCCAGATGATGTATTCTAAACTTTACTCCTTTCTTTATAGACATTGAGAATAATGTCTCCTTTAGGCTGGGGGGAGGGAATAGTTGACAATTTTAGAATGTCTCAATCCTAGTGATGTTTTTACTAATTTTTGTTGTAAAGACTAACTTTGGATAAAACTTTGAGTCGAAGATGGTAGAATTTAGAGTATAATGACTTTAGAAACACATCTTAATTTTAGAGTTTTGTTTCTTTTAAAAAAAAAATTGATTTTTAATTTTTTTCCTTTCCTTTTCTTTTCTTTGTTTTAATCATCTCTCTTAAGTTTCTGCAATCAGTTCCAACTTCTTCTATTATATTTTCATTAAAAAAAAATTTTAGGAGTTCTTTTTTATATTTTCTTTAAACTTAAAAAAAAAAATCGTGATCTTTTAATATATATATGTGTGTAAATTGAGAAATTTGATAATTGAAACTGATTAAGCCATTTGAATAAATGAACTTGTCATGGTAAGTCCAAATGAGTTTTTGCGTTTACTATGCTTGGAGTGTAACCTTGTTTGCCTATACAACTTCATAGTTTATTATACAAGATCTCTATATTTTTCTTCAAAGAAAAATGTCAAAAAAAAATTGTGCAGCTGCATTTGAAAGTCCATTGAATTAGTGGATATAAAAGATTATTTAGATCCTTAAAACATGACAGAAAGGTCATCTTTCATTTGTTTGAGCCTTTCTAGCCAACCTATTATTAAGTATCCATAGTTAAACCTTTTGAGCCTTTATAAAAAAAAAAAAACCTTTTTATTTGGTAAACTATCATCTTATCCCACTCTAATGTGGAGTATAACTTTATGTTTTATGTTTTCCACTACCCAATTATGTTTGAAAATAGATTTGATTATGCATTTATGAAAATGATGCTATGAAAAAATAAATAATAAATAATATAAATAAATAAAATAATAAACAATATGTAAAAAAAGAAAAAGAAGGGAAAAAAGAAAAGAAAAAATCCAGGTGAAAAGTACCTTACAATCTTCAAAGTTTTCTATTTTTCAAATATATATTTTATTTTTTCTATTATTCCTTCTTTGTTAGTCATGTCCTTATCCTATGTTACATCCCAATGAAAATCCTTCTTAATTTTAGGGAACTATAGTATAAAGTAGAAATCGGTACTATGAACTAAAAGATGTGGTGATGCATAAAAATATAAATAAATTAGTCTAGTTAATAATTCCCTTGACTTGCAATCATTTTGTTTCTAAGCTATGGGCATTATCCTTTCATCTTGGTGAGAGTGTGTGATATTATTTTACTATTCTCTCAATCTATCACTTTTAGACTAACTGCTTTTCTGGGTTTTTTTTTCTTGAGAGAGTCACTCTTAACCGTGAGATTTTGGGGTTTGACATATCACTCTTATAAGTGGCTTGATTAATATAGCTCTGACAATTGATAATTTTACATAATTTTACTTAACTGATTTGTGTAGGTGTCATTTTTCTTTAGGCCACAGATAATGCTTATACTTTTATTTCGTTGTTTTCATTAATCCGATGAAAGAAATAAACTCAATTTCAAAAAACAAAGATTTTCAATTTGGGTTTTAAAGTTTGCTAAATTGTTATCACTTAAATTGTTAGGACCAAGCAATAAGCTGCTTAGAGGGTGTGATTAACACTAAAATGTACATTTAATAAGTCTAAAATTATCAGTTTTTCACTTACAGTATTGAATAATACGTTCATTATTCCCAAATTATCTCAATGCTCCCCTAATAAATTTTTATGTTAAAATTAATTTGCAGTATGTTAATTTTTTATATTGTAAATATTTCAAGAATAATGAGGGAATTGCAATTGAAAGCAGGAATAAATAAAAATTGCTTGAGCCATTGGAATGCATTATTAAGGAGATGTAAAAAATAAAAAAAATAAAATAATAAAAAGAAAAAAAGAAAAAAGAGTAATAATGGTGTGATGGTCAGCACTTGACCAAGACACTTTCAATGTATATATATTATATAAAATAAAATCAAATAAATATTAATAAAATAAAATAAAACATATGCATTCCTCGCCTATGAAAGGCAAGGAAATGCAAGCATATGAGAAAAAAAGGGGAGGAGAGAGTTGCGCGCTGAAGGGAGAGTAAAGGAACTTTGTCTTTCTTGTTTTTCTTATGTAATCAATTCTCTTGTAATATATTTGAAAAGTTTGTTAAATAAAATGATTGTTTATTTTTTCAATATGAGTTGCTAATTTTCTAAGCTGGGGTGAAAGTTGAAGCCCAAGAATTTAAATTATTGATTAAATTACTTTTTCAAGTGAGTTTTAAAATTTATTTTATTTGTTATATTCTTTTCTAACCAGTTTTTTTATATCATGTTAATTTATAGATCTAGATCTTTCCCGATTTATATGGTATTTTGACATAATATTGACACTTTAACATTGTTGTGGCACATTAGGTACTTGGTATCATATTTATCACATTAATGGTTAGTCAAGAATTAAATGACATAATAATTAACGAGTATTATAAATATAAAATACAAATACGAGAGAGTTTTTATAATTATAATTTTAAATCCGATAGTGGATTTCATTACCTTAGCATATTTTTAGATTGATTTCTGTCAATTTCTTATTCCACAGTAAATTTTTTTGGTTACAACAAATTGACTACTAGATTTTAAATTCCCTATAGTTCAACCCCAGACTCACTGGATTATATTATAACTAGAAACTCTTATATTTGGTAGTAATGACACTTTTAAGTCCTGTAAGCTGGCTTATGCTAAGAGTTGCCAACTTCACTTTATGACTTAAAGTCTCTGCAACGATGTTGGCTTTTCCTGGCTTGTACTTGAGTTGATAATCAAATATAGTAAGAAAATCTTGTCACCGAGCTTGTTTGGGACTTAACTACTTTTGGGTTTAGAAGTAGCTTATAGCTACATTATCGGTTAAGATCACAAAGTGTGAGGTAAACAAGTAGTGTCCCCACACTTATAGACAGTGAATGATGGCAGTCATTTCCTTCTCTTCCATGGTGTAGCTATGTTATGTGCCTTTTAGCTTTTGACTTTCAAAACTTATTAGGTAGCCTTCTAACATATGTACTCTACCAATGGTGAAATCAAGGCATCTATCTGGATTCAAAGGGCTTTATATGGTCCAGAAGAATGACGATAGATTCCTTAGAGATCGTTTTCTTCATCTCTTTGAATGCATGTTGGCATTATTCAGACTAATGCCATGTTTGGTTTTTCTTAAGTAGATTGGTTAAAGGTGTCGTTATGGCTTAATAGCCTTTGATGAGGCGACGGTAGTAATTCATCAATACGAGGAAAGATCGTAGCTTGGCCACCTTCGTGAGAGGCTCCTACTTGATTATGGCTTTTACCTTTGAGTTCTTATCATTTAGTGATTTAAACTTGACAGTACCCAGAGCATAAGTCGAGTTTGTCAAAGGACTACACCTTACCAGGTTGGTTGAAAAGATCAGCTATCATAAGTTTCAGGTACTTGTTTTGGATAGTGATCTTGTTGAGCGCTCTATATTTGATGCACATATGAAGAGATTCATTATTCTTCTTTTAAGGATTGGTGCACCGAATAGAGCCTTTGAAAGGCAGATGTAGCCCAAATCTAGCAAATCCTTGAGTTTTTTCTGTAACTCCTTAAACTCGGGTGGCTCCACTCAATAGAGTGCCAAGATGAGAGTTTTAGCTTCTTGCTTAAGCTCAAGCTCAATCTTGTGATCCATCTTTTGTCATGGTGGGAGCCTCATCAAAAGCTTAAGAGGCATGGTGTCCTAAAACTCTTTAAGAAGCTCTTGTATGCACGAAAGGACATAAGTTAAAGCATTTTTGGATTCTTCCCTCTCATTTAGCTCCCGAATAAAGGCCAAAAAACTTAGGTCCTTATTGAATTGCATGGTCGAAAGCATTTTCTTTACAGTCTTAGCACACTTGGTTAAAACCATGCATGTTGTACTCTCCTTAATTATGCTTAAGGAAATGGCGGTTGATAGTTGAAAGGCATGGTCTTGGTTGAGGATTCCATGCTAATGACCATCTTGAAGTTGTTCATAAGCACGAAGGAGAAATTGAGCATTCTATTCCATGTCCCAAGCATCATAGGCACACTTTGCGTGATGCCCACAATGATTTGGTGTTGTGCAAATTTTATTAAACTCACAAGTGCACGAATCTATTGTAGAATAGATCAATGGTGACGAGTGTCGATCCCACGAGGAGATGGATTTTAATTGCTTGTAGAATTAATTTTCTTAGTGGGTGATTGGATTTATAATGAAAATGATATAGGCAATGTTTTAATTTAAATTAAAGATGTTGGAATAAACTATTAAAATGAAATGCTTGGATCTCCGGATCTGTACTCAACATCCATCATGGGCTCAACATTCATTATTATTACCAATTAAATCATGAAGGGGGATTTTCCACTCCTCATGAACCACACTCTAATAGATATGGTGCTAAGGGCTTCCCGTGCCACATAGTAATAACATTGCCTATGGAGGCAGTTATTCCAGCCGATATCCAGACAAAATTATTACTATCTGTCTACAAAAAGTCAAAACAACCACATAAATTAAAGGGGAAGAAAAAGTAAATTTACCAAATTAAGCCCATGGAGCATGTTGAGACTTCACCTTCAACCCAAGCTTGAAAGGAAATTAGCCACTCATAATTGAACTAGGGGTAAAATGAGAATTTTATTAAAATACGTAGAAAATACAAGATGGAGATAGAATTACAGAAAATGGAGCTCAAAAATGGATTCAGGGGTGTCAAATTAGGGGGGGAGCCCTTTTTTTATAGATACACTGAGTAAATCATGGCCATCGGATTAAAACAATTTAGACGCTCAGGATTGCGCAACGTGGCAAGTTCCTATTGGATGGAACACATCATCAGGGCTGTTATTCTGTGCATATGCATATACCGTACACATATTTTTTTAGTCCACTAATATTCTGCCACGTCACCGGTCAACATTTTTTGTCCAATAGGATCGTGACACGTCATCAGTGAACGCCACATCATCAATCAATGCCACATAAGCGGTCAATGCCACATCATTCGTCCAATCAAATGTCGCCACGTCATCGCATGCAATGCCACATCATGCAAAGGTCAGGTGTGAACGATCTGTGAACAATATCGTATGCGGCGTAGTGTACGATCGTATATATCAACCTTACCGTATGTGTGAACAGTACCGTATATGTGAACAATACCAGTTTTCTTTTTATGCTCCTCCTAAGGTTTTCGACTGTCCTGAGTTCAAAAGTGTTGTCCGTTTTTTCATTTGATCTCTCGTTTATTGTGAAATGACCATGATATCCCCTAAAATACATAAAAGACTTAATTAAAATAAAACATGCATAATTAAATTACAAGGGACTTAAACACATAAAGATAGGGATGTTAGTGAGACTTGGAATGTAAAATGATAATTTTCTCCATTATAAATACACACGTTCTAGTACTCAACACTTGGCAGGTAAGTTTATTGCCTTTATGGTTATTTTTTTGTTAGTTGTTTTGAGGCCTCGACGCTTGCCTTATCTTCTAATACAAAGTTGTGCATCACGCTAGTGTTTATGAGCTCCCTTTTCTTTTTAAGTGCAGACAGGTGGCTCTTGAGTGTGTCAAGGCATTAAAGTGAACCCATGCTGGGTTAAGGTTTTTCCGCTGAGAGTGTGAAGTGGTTCTTGAGCTGTACAGTGAGTGCATTAAGAGACGTTTTCTCCAGACAGTCACGTACCTAATATGGTCGTTTTATAAATAGCATGGGCTACGAGGCTTGGGTAGCTTTTTCTTTCCATCTGATTTACCTTGCCCGCTTTTGTCTTTAAGAGGTTTTTTTTTACCCCTAATCCTTGAAATTATGGCCTTTGTCGTCACAGCCCTATTCCCTATCTTTGCCTTGATTAGGCCTCTTGTCCTTGAGTTGGACGGAGTGATCTCCTAGTGATTTTACAATGGTGATAGCATCATTGAGAGATTAAACGCCACATTTATCAAGTTTTGCTTTGGCCTAATCCTTGAAGCCATCTTAGAAATAGAAAACAAAGTCTTTATCAGACATGTCGGTCATCTTAAGCATAGGGGTATTAAAATCGATGATGTAGTCGCAGACACTAACCATTTGCTTGAGCCAACAAAGGCACACTCTCGCTTCCCTCTCTGCATTGCTCAAGACAAAGTGCTTTTGGAGTTCATGATAGAAATCTGCCAAATTGTTGATAATACAAATGCCTTTGCCTATTCTTTATGCTTCCACAACCACTATAATTATGCAATGCCTTGAAGAAATGTAGGCGTTGTGCCTACTTTCAATTCCTCATCTCGAATACCAATGGCATCGAAGTATTGTTAGAGCCTAAAGAAGAAGTTATCCACGATTTTGGCATTGTCTATACTACCATAGGTGTCGAGCTTTCGCATATTGATTCGGCATACATCACTAAGCTTATAGAAGATAGGCTAGTAGAGAGTAGGCACTTGTGCCTCGCTTAATCCCAATGACCTTCCTCCATTTTTGGATGGATCACTCGTAGCTCCTCTCATGCAAAGTTACAACGTTTAAGCAACTCATCATAGAATGCTTGAAACTCTCTTTAGAAGGTGTTGGCTTGGTCTTAGATGAGGACTTTAGTGACTACTATAAAATTAGCATAAGCACCTCGAGACCATTAACCTTTTCATCTAAATTTTTAAGGGTGTCCTGAGCAGCAGAAGTTTGTGTTTCCAACGTGGCAATGCAAGGCTCTAGGCATTAATAAAAGTGGCCTTGGACCTTTTACGAGTCTTGTAAGTAACCTTGTTAGTGGGCACAAGTTAGCTATGGTGGCTCACATGAAAATGCTCTCTTGTGATTTTTTAAAAATTAAAGGGTTGGTCATTGCTCGTGAGCTAGATTGTACGATGATACCATTTATTATACGATGATTGCTTTATGCAGCACTCTATACGACACTTAGATAACTTCTAGCACAAAAGTTGCTAAGTAAGCCTATCGAACATCTCAAATACTTGTAAGAAAACTAGAGAAAAGAGAGAGCAATATAGCCCAAAAAATTTTATTACTCAAAAGAAAGAATACAAGAGAGCTCTACAAGTATTCTTGCATTGCTTCTGCTTGGTGTACGGCGTGTTGTGTAAAATGGAAAGTGTCATGCCCCATTTATCGAGAGGCTTACCTTGGCTTAGAAGCTTCCATTCAATTTGCATAACTTGCTTAAAATATATTTACCAAGATCTAGAGAATTTTACATACAAATAATGTGCTTAATATAAAAAATTTCTGGATATTCATAAATATAGTATGGTAGAGAATTCTAGAATTAAGCTAGGCTTGCTCACTTTGGCTTACACTTGGACTTAAAATCTTAAGCTACTAACTGCTGAGCGTATTATGTCTCGCTAATGTACTAAGTGACTTATTACTAAAAACGCTCTTGTTATTGAGCGTACCTTTTATTAGATGGACCATTACTAAGTGTATCCTTATATGGAAAGCTTGTGCAGCCTATGACATTAAACTATCACTAATTGTTGATATATCGTTCTATCTTGTAAATCTTTGCCATCATGTATTCACAATTTAGCATTGACTTCTATTAAAGCTGAGACTAGCTTGCATTCCAACATTGTAAGTATCTTTTGAATGTGTTTAATATATTTTTGTTGGCAAAGAAATATTGTATTTTCTGTTCGATCAACCTCCAGACCAAAGAAGTGCCTAAGCTAACTCAACTCTTTCATCTCGAAGTAACCTAATAAGTTCTTTATTATTCGCAAAATCTCTTGTTTGTCATCACTAGTAAGAATCAAATCATCCACGTATACTAGGACCATTGCGAACTTTATTTCACTAGCTTTAACAAACAAGCTAGAATTTGCATATGTCACTAAATAACCACTTTTAGTTAAAAATACATCAATCTTACCATACCATGCCCTTGGAGCTTGCTTTAAGCTATGAAATGCTTTTCTTAGCTTGCGCATATACTCTGGACTTTATCATTAAATCCTCTCAGTTTATTCATGTAGGTCTCTCGATTTAATTCCCTATGTAAAAGGTGTTTTTACATTCATCTACCATAATTTCTATTCTTTGCTGGTTACAAATGTGAGTATGACTTTTACTATTGTAAGATTTTCCATTGAACCGAATGTTTCATCATAGTTTAGTTATAAGAATCCTCAAGCTACCAACTGAGCCTTATACCTTTTAATTGAACCATCTGCGCATTTTTTAATCTTGTATGCCTATTTACAAGATATTAGTTCTTTTTTTTTTTTTTTAGACCTAGATCCTTATTTTGATTATGCTTTAGTGTGCTGATTTCTTCCTTTGTTGTCTTTATCCAATGAAAATTTTTATTGCTTCTTCAAATGTCAACCACTACATTAGCATACCAGAGATTTGGCCTTTTCACTCTTTTTAATCTTTTAAGTTGAAATTTTAAAGTTCTTAGTACTGGTTTACTTGGTTTTTCATCTTTAATAGAGCTCTATTGAACATTTGTGTTACAAGGACTTTGCATCTCATCATGCTCGATATCATCACCTCTTGGATTATAAAAATCTTAAGACTCTTCTTGATTTAGGAAAATTTTGGTATACTCGTTCCTTTATTTGATCTTAAATTTTTTTTTAATCTAGTAGCTCTTCTTTTTCTGAAGTCTTCCATGAAGATACTTTGTCAAACACCACATGTCATGTTATGTAGCATTATCCACTAAAAGATTCGTAATGCCTTTGTCCTTTCCTCTGACTATTATACATTACAAAGATACAACGAATTGTCTTCTTATCAGATTTACTTCCCAAATGGTTTTACACGAAGACATGGCATATATAGTTGAATATAAGAAAGTGGCTGATTATAAGCATCAGATTCCACAACTTCTCATTAAGTGATATGAACCTTAATTTCATTTGGGGAAATTTTTTGATCACATGAGTTACCGTCTGCATAGCTTCAACCCAAAACCTCCCTAGTACATTCTTTGCATGTATCATAATCTGATAAATCTCTACTAAATGTCGGTTCATTCATCTCGCTATGCCATTTTGTTGTGGTATATAGACATAAGTAAATTGATGGTGTATTTTATAATCTTAAAGATATTAGGAGAACTCATATCCTTTATTGTCTGTTTATAGACAACAAATCTTCTTTCCTACTATCCTTCAGTTATATCTATGAATTCTTTAAACTTTTAAAAAAATCAGATTTTTCTTTATAAAAAATACCCAAACGTACCTAAAGGAATCATTAATGAATGTGACCACGTATCGCATTCCATATTTAATAGGTTGTTTGAAATGCCCAAACACATCAAAGTGTACCAATTCTAATTGTTCTTTTATTGTAAACTTCGACACAAGAGTTGGTGAGCCTTACTATATTGACACCTCACATAGACTGTGTCTATTCTCATATCAAGTTTAGGCAGATCTCTAATTATTAACTTGTTCATAATCACCTTCATCTTATGATGCCTAACTTGTCTTAACCCATGCTATAAATCTACTGTCTCATTCCTTTAATCTTGTCTACACATGCAAACTCTACTGATATCACATAGGCTGATTCTAACCTTCTTCCTTCTATAATAGGTGTTCCTTATATCTTTAAGTCTTAATACACCTTAATATCTTGATGACTGAATAAGACGTACTTGCCTGATGATGTTAGTCGTAGTTGTTATGCAAATTTTATTGAACTCGCAAGCACACGAATCTATTGTAAAATAGATCAACGGTGACGAGTGTCAATCCCACGAGGAGGTGGATTTTAATTACTTTTAGAATTAATTTTCTAAGTGGGTGATTGGATTTATAATGACAATTATGTAGGCAATGTTTTAATTTAAATTAAAGCTGTTGGAATAAACTATTAAAATGAAGTGCTTGGATCTCTGGATCTGTATTCAACATGCACCATCAGCTCAACATTCATTATTAGTACCAATTAAATCATGAAGGGAGATTTTCCACTCCTCATGAACCACACTCTAATAGATATGGTGTTAAGGGCTTCCCATGCCAAATAGTAACAACCTTGCCTATGGAGGCGGTTATTCCAGCCGATATCCAGACAAGATTATTACTATCTTGTCAAAACAACCACATAAATTAAAGGGGAAGGAAAAGTAAATTTACCAAATTAAGCCCATGGAGCATGTTGAGACTTCACCTCCAACCCAAGCTTAAAAGGAAATTAGCCACTCATATTTGAACTATGGGTAAAATGGGAATTTTATTAAAATACGTAGAAAATAAAAGATAGAGATGGAATTTTAGAAAATGGAGCTCAAAAATGGATTCAGGGGTGTTAAATTAGGTGGGGGAGCGCCCTTTTTATAGATACACTGAGTAAATCATGGCCATCGGATTAAAATAATTTGGACGCTCAAGATTACGCCACGTGGCAAGTTCCATTGGATGGAACACATCATCAGGGCTGTCATTCCGTGTATATGCATGTACCGTACGCAAGTTTTTTTTTCAGTCCACTAACATTCTGCCACGTCACCGGTCAACATTTTTGGTCCAATAGGATCGTGACACGTCATCAGTCAATGCCACATCATCAGTCAATGCCACATAAGCGGTCAATGCCACATCATTCATCCAATCAAATGCCGCCACGTCATCGTACAGTACATGTGAACAGTACCGTGAACAGTGTCATGTACAGTACCGTATATATCAACCGTACCGTATGTTAATACCATTTATCTTTTTATGCTCCTCCTAAAGTTGTCGACTTTCCTGAGTTCAAAATTGTTATCCGTTTTTCTATCGGATCTCTCGTTCATTGTGAAATGACCATGATATCCCCTAAAATACATAAAATAATTAATTTAAAATAAAACATACATAATTAAATTACAAGGGACTTAAAGACATAAAAGTAGGGATATTAGTGAGACTTGGAGTGTAGAATGATGGTTTTCTCCATTATAAATACACACTTTTTAGTACTCAACACAACCCCCCAACCAGCTTGTTGCTAGTCCCTAGCAAATTAAGCGAAAACAAAACTCAAATAAATTTTTTTTTTTAACTGTGGTATTTATTCAATCAGACTAATGATAACAATCAAATAAAAGTATAAGTATTATCTACAATCTAAAGAAATATCATCCCCACATCAACTCTCCACATGAATCAGTCTAAAAAATTTTGTCACAATTTCAGTAATCAAGTCACTTTTAAGAATGACATACAAACCCCAAAATCTCACTGGTAGTAGTAATACGCTCACAAAGAAATTAAATCAAAAAATAAGCACTCCAGTGAATGGTAATTTGAGTGAAAATAATAAAGAAGTAATATCACACACTCTCACCAAGGTGACAAAAATATGCCCTCAACTTAGAAATAATACGATTTTAATTAAAAAAAATGCTAATCACACCAATGTATTCATCATTCTCTTTTTTTTTTTTTTTAAATATGCACTACCACATCTTTTCAGCATATATAACCAATTTTTATTTCAGACTATAGTTCCCTAAAATTAAGAAGGACTTTTATTAGGATGTAACGTAGACTAGGGACGTGGCTAACAAAGAAAGGATAATAGGAAAAAAAATATATGTTTGAAAAATAGAGAACTTTGGAGATTGTAAGGTGCTTTTCACTTGATTTTTTTTTCTTTATTTTATTTATTTATTTATATACATTTTTTTTTTGTTTCTTTTACTCTCTTTTTTTTTATAGCACCCTTTTTTTTTTGTGAATGCAAAATTATCTCTATTTTCAAACATAAATGGGTGGTGAGAAATACAAATATAAGGTGATATACCACATTGGAGTGGGACAAGATAATAGGTTGCCAAAGAAAAAGTCTTTATTTTTATTGTATTATTATTATTATTTTCTTTTTTAAGGCTCATAGGGGTTAACTATGGATACATATTAATAGGGTTGGCTAGAATGGCTCAAACGGACCAAAGATGGCCTTTCTATCATCTTTTAGGGTTTTAAATAATCTTCCATATCTACTAGTTAGATGGACCTTCAGATGTGGCAACAAACACTTTAGTTTTTTTTTTTTTGGCAGAAATTTGGAGATAATGTATAAAATAATAAACTACTAAGCTGAATGAAGAATGGGCAAAAAGGGTTACTCTCCAAGAAAAATGACAGGCTCAAAAACTCACTTGGAAATTATTATGACATGTGTGTTCTTTCAAGCAACGTATATTTGTCTCCAACATCAACATGTAGAGTAACAAACATGGTGTAACATAACTAAAGACCAAAGATAATACAAATACTAAAATTTGAAAGTTATCATGTCATCTAATTATGAAAAGATCACACAAAATACTTTTTTTTTTACCCCCAAACCTATTCTTAGTCACGAAAATTATGCATGCAGAATGGTGAAAATGACATAGAAAAATCACACTTAAAATGACTGTCAAAGCAAGAAATGTCTGAATTTTTTGCTTTTTAATAATAAGAAGATGCGTTTCTAGAGTCACTACACTCCATATTCAGCCATCTTCGACTCAAAAATTTAGCCACAGTTAGTTTTTACAAAAAAAAAAAAAACTACACCAAGATTGAGATATTCTACAATTGTCAACTATTCCCTCCCCCCAACCAGAACGAAACATTGTCCTCAATGTTGAAAGAAAATAGGGTTTAGGAGACATCACCTGGGTATTGCATTATAGAAGAAAATATTTACAAGCGGAGAGTTAAATCTAATTTGCACTTTTTACTACGGCTACTGTTACCATCATTAGTTGGCCATTCCAACATGAGGGTCTTGGGATCTGGCTCTGGTCTATAAGCTTGTAACAGATCAAGTAACTCGTTAGCAGTATAAGCACAAAAAAAAAATTGTTCACTGTGAAAGGGATTAAATGGTTTTTTATTGCATGGTTAAGAAATGCAATGAAGCCATCATAAAAGTTATTGACATTTAACAAACCGATGGGTTTCTGATGAATGTTTAGATGGGCCAAAGATGCTAATGTGATTAGTGCCTCTAGAGTTGCAAGATCTCCTAGTAGGAAAATAAAAGTATCAGCATGATTTAGCATTTCAGTTATTCTTTCCTGCATACCTGAGACAACTAACTTTTCTCCAGTTGGTGAGTCAGACACACAGCCCAACGGTTTGAGGCTTCTTGGGATGATGCCTAACACTTGGCTCCTTCTAAGATAAACAGCTTCTGAGACTAGTTTTGATAACCCTCGGTCAACTCCTCCATAAACCATATGCAAATTTCTTTCTGCTACGCGTTGACCAAGATCGATGGCTGCCTCAACGAACTCTTTATGTTTGCCATAGTTAAATCCAGAGAGCACACAAATGTTCTTGAATTGTTTATTGGGAGTAGCTGCCATTGGGATGTTTCTCAAAAACAACTTGTGAGTCTAAAAGAAAATGATCATATATCAAGGATCTTGGTGATAATGGTTTACAGCTGTATATGAGGTAGCATGTCTGTGTCAATTAACACGTAAAGCACATGGCTCGAGAGTCAAAAAGAAAATCGTAAAAATAAAAAGCACTCAATTATTAAAGACAAGAATACAATTAATGAAGCAACATTGAAATAAAACAACAGTAAAAGGATATTTACAGGTAGTTGTGATTGTGGCTCACATCTTCCTCTGGTTTTACGTCCAAAAACAGCTTAAACGCCCTCTATGGGTCGAAGATAGGCTTCCCATCCAGTTTTCTTATAAACTGGCAAACAAGGTCGTTTATAGTCAGATTCCCAAGACTATATCGTACCTACTCTTTCTGAAATAATGGTCATAACTGGAGAATTGGTCTTTGTACGTATCCACTGGGATGCGTTTCAAGAGACAAAAGGACATCATCCAATGACTCTTTATTCAAACCATCCCTAATGAATTGAATCTTATCTTCCCTGTTATCAGACATCATTCTGAAAGAACAAGCATTTTCATCGCATTTCATCCTGGCACATTGCCAAACTTACTTTAGCCTCGATTAACCAACGAATGCCAGCAGGGATGTTATTTTTCATAAGCAATGGCATGCGTTTGGACCGAGCTTTATATATCGTAAGGAGAGCATTCTTAGGAAATGAAGGAAATCGCTTGTGAAGTTTTGCTAAAATCGCGTTTCTGTCCATACCTTATTCTCAAAATATCAGTTATTATGGAAAACTGAAGTAACCGACTTTGATTATCACTGAGTACCGTTGTCCGCCACTTATACAGAAAAATAAATCAAAACACACTAAATAAAGAAAATCAAATCTGTAAAATCGAATCAAACATGAAAGTGAAGAAAATAAGAAAACACACAATAAAAAAAAAATGAACTTACATTCATCCTCTTATTGAGTTAACCTTAAGCTCTAATTGAAAGTTATATATCCTATCTTCTATTCCTCTGAGTTAATTTTCCAAATCCTCAACATAAGACACAAATGTTGGCGGTCTTTGATCCCAAATCGGATGTGATTTACAACTTTGTATCATGCGTCTCAAGTGAAATTTTACTCGTAAAAATTCTCCAAGACGTTTTAAAAGATATTTTCTCATTGAGGTTGTCATGGTGTACAATGAAAAGAAAATACAATAATTCAACACTTAAGCATAATAACACATAAATAAAAGTCAAACAATTCAATCAATAAAATGAAAGCAAAAAGTTAAATTATTTTTTAAAAAAAATAAAAAAAAAAAAAACAAAAACTTAATCAAAATTTTGTGGGTCACTCAAATTTATTTCGGTGCCTTTTTTCATGTGGTTGGTACTCTATATATGGCTTCAATCTTTGACCATTAACTTTAAAAATTACACCGTTCTTTGGATCCTTAATTTTAATTGCTCCGTATGGAAAAACAGTGTGGACTATAAAGGGACCAGTCCATCGAGAGCGTAACTTACCTGGGAATAGGCGCAAGCGAAAATTGAATAAAAGTATTTTCTGACCTGGTGTGAAAGATTTTCTCATAATTTGCTTGTCATGAAATACTTTCATTCGCTGTTTGTAAATCTTGGCATTTTTGTATGCATCATTACGACTTTCTTCAAGTTTTGCCTGCTGTAATTTTCTTTCTGAGCTAGCTTGCTGCATGTCAAAGTTGAATTTATTGATGGCCCAGTATGCACGATGCTCAAGTTCTGGTGGTGATTCTGATGATGGACTCAGTTTCTTCTCTGATGGTACTAGTTGTTCCACTCTTGACTTCCATTTGTTAATGTCCATGGATGGTGCTGAATCAAGTAGGGCGTTAACCTCATCTATTGATCTGTCAATATCAAAATTCAAACCAAAGTGAGTTAAACATGTTTGTAAATGATCATCACTAAGGTTTAAAAGAAAAGCATTATTAACTAATTCTTCGATTAAATCCACATCAACAATTTCATCATCTGCATTGGGAGGTTGTTTGGTGATGTTGAAGATATTTAGCTCGATTGTCATATTGCCAAAGGACAACTGCATATCTCCAGTCCTGCATTGAATGTAAGCATCGGCAGTTGCCAAGAAAGGTCGTCCTAAGATAATGGGGATCTGCTTCCTTGAATCCTGGACTAGTTGAGTGTCAATTACAATGAAATCAACGGGAAAATAAAACTTATCTACCTGTATAAGCACGTCCTCCACAATACTACGAGGTTTTTTCATGGACCGATCTGCAAGTTGTAACACCACTGGAGTTGGGTGTAATTCTCCCAGTCCAAGTTTCACAAATACTGAGTAAGGTAACAAATTTACACTAGCTCCTAAGTTCAACAAAGCATTCTTAATTGTGTTGTTCCCTATACTACATGAGATAGTGGGGGAGCCTGGGTCTTTGTATTTTAGAGGAAGTTTGTGTTGGAGTGTAGAGCTCACGTTTTCTGTTAAAAAGGCATTCTTTTGAACATGAATGTTTCTCTTTTTAGTACAAAGGTCTTTAAGAAACTTAGCATAAGATGGCACTTGTTTTATAGCATCAAGCAAAGGGATGTTAACACTTACTTATTTAAAGATTTCAAAAATCTCATTTGTGGATTTTCCCTTCTTTGCTTTAACTAACCTCTGAGGAAATGGAGCTTTATGAACGTATTCTTGTGGGTTGGTTTCTTCTTTCTCCTCTGATGATGAGTCTTCTTCATTTACCGGTACAATTTGAATTTTTTTTGTTATCGGCATCTCTACTTTGTTGTCGACTTCTTTTCCTTTTCACAAGGTCATGACGGCTTTGACCTCTCTATGCTGCTGAGGTGAACTCGTACTTGCTTCATACACTCCTTTAGGATTAGGCACTGGTTGACTTGGGAATTTACCTTTCTCAACAGTCATCGCCAAGGTCTGAACTGAAGAAACAAGTTGTCCCACCATTATTTCAAGGTTTGAAATTGATTGGGTTTGTGAGTTAAAACCCGCTCCCATCTTATTTCGTAGTTCATCAATGGTGCAGTTTTGTTGCTCGATTTTGGAGTGAATAAGATTCTTGAAATTCTGAAATGCATCCTCCCATGGTTTGGGTTCTGATTGTATGGTCTAAATGGTGGTTGAGAGGCTTGAGAATTTTGAGGAATTGGTTGCACTAGTGGAGCTGGAGCTGGAGCTGCTGGTCCATTCTGTTGGAATCCTTGAGACCATGAAAAATTGGGGTGGTCTCTCTATTCAGGATTATATGTGTTGGAGTAAGGGTTGTAGTTTGATGGCTTTCTCATTACATCTATGGCATCGGCTTGATCTGAGTATGAGTCATGGTCATGTGGTTTCGTTAATTTAGCAGCTGTTAACGATGCTATTTGTCGGGAAAGACCTTCAACTATGTCTTTGACTTCTTTAATTTCTGAACTTGACCCGCCAATGTGAACCTCATTCACTCCTTTAACTCTTCTAGTACTCCTGAGCGAACGACTCCGTTATTGGGAATTATCCGCTTGTCGCTGGAAGAAATCCCAAATCTCTGATGCAGTTTTTGACATTAGCTCTCCTCCACTTGTTGCCATTAGCCATTCTTGCACATTTGGCACTAATCCCTTCAAAAAGTATTGGGATTGGTGTCATTTTTTGTACCCATGATGTGGACACTTTAGGAGTAGCCCATTGAATCGCTCCCCTACTTCAAAAAACTGCTCGTCTTCTCTTTGGGTAAACTCTGCAATTTCCCTGCGAATAGCATTAGTTTTATGCACTAGGAAGTATTTATTCAAAAATTTTGTTACAATTTGTTCCTATGATGTAATGCTATTAGCAGGCAATACATTGAACCATGAACGAGCTCTATCCTTTAAAGAAAATGGAAATAATCTAAGTTTAACATCATCATCTGAAAAATTCTTATATTTAAAAGTTTGACAAATAGCATGGAAATCATTCAGATGATTATATGGATCTTCATTTTCTAGGCCATAGAATGTTGGGAGACAATTTAGCACACTAGGTTTTAATTCAAAACTTCTAGCGGCTACATTTAGGTATCGTATGCATGATGTGCTCAAGTTATCTAAGGGACTGAAATAGTCCTTAAATTGCCTCTCTTGTGGTGCTGGTTGCAAATCCATTTCAAATTTATTTTTAATCGTAATGTGCTTGTGTGTGCGAAGTGTTTTTTCTAATTCAAAGTCTATAGGCTCAAGATTCGGTAATTGTGACCTATGACCATGCATGCAAATAAGAAAAATAATGATAACAAAATTAATAAAGATAAAGAAGAGGGAGAAATTACGATACTAACCTTATCACGCTGTTACAATTTTGCTATGAAAACAACTCAAGCGCTATATATAGAAAAGAAAATACGTGAAACAAATTAAAATAAATTAATAGGCAGTCGAACCTGTCAATTTAACAAAATAAAAAAAAATAACATGAAAATTAAATTACAGAAATTTAAAGAAGAAAAGAAAAGAAAAGAAAAGAATATCTACTTCAAAATGTAAATTCACTTTTTTTTTAATAATAATAATAATAAAATATTACAAGGAAACAACTAAAAAAAATAAATAAAGAAATTAAAAAAAATCTACAAATTAAAATAACTTACCTCCCCGGCAACAGCGCTAAAAACTTGTTATGCAAATTTTATTGAACTTGCAAGCGCACGAATCTATTGTAGAATAGATCAACGGTGACGAGTGTCGATCCCACGAGGAGGTGGATTTTAATTGCTTGTAGAATTAATTTTCTAAGTGGGTGATTGGATTTATAATGACAATTATTTAGGCAACGTTTTAATTTAAATTAAAGCTGTGGAAATAAACTATTAAAATGAAGTGCTTAAATCTCCAGATCTATACTCAACATGCACATCGGCTCAATATTCATTATTATTACCAATTAAATCATGAAGGGGGATTTTCCACTCCTCATGAACCACACTCTAATAGATATGGTGCTAAGGGCTTCCCGTGCCAAATAGTAATAACCTTGCCTATGGAGGCGGTTATTCCAAATAGATATCCGCACAAGATTATTACTATCTGTCTACGAAAAGTCAAAACAACCACATAAATTAAAAAGGAAGGAAAAGTAAATTTATCAAATTAAGCCCATGGAGCATGTTGAGACTTCACCTTCAACCTAAGCTTGAAAGGAAATTAGCCACTCATATTTGAACTATGGGTAAAATGAAAATTTTATTAAAATACACAGAAAATAAAAGATGGAGATGGAATTACAAAAAATGGAGCTCAAAAATGGATTCAGGGGTGTCAAATTAGGGGGGGGAGCGCCCTTTTTATAGATACACTGAGTAAATCATGGCCATCGGATTAAAATAATTTGGACGCTCAAGATTGCGCCACGTGGCAAGTTCCATTGGATGGAACACATCATCAGGGCTGTCATTCCGTGTATATGCATGTACCGTACGCAAGTTTTTTTTTCAGTCCACCAACATTCTGCCACGTCACCGGTCAACATTTTTGGTCCAATAGGATCGTGACACGTCATCAGTCAATGCCACATCATCAGTCAATGCCACATAAGCGGTCAATGCTACATCATTCATCCAATCAAATGCCGCCACGTCATCGTACGATACATGTGAACAGTACCGTGAACAGTGTCATGTACAGTACCGTATATATCAACCGTACCGTATGTTAATACCATTTATCTTTTTATGCTCCTCCTAAAGTTGTCGACTTTCCTGAGTTCAAAATTGTTGTCCGTTTTTCTATCTGATCTCTCGTTCATTGTGAAATGACCATGATATCCCCTAAAATACAAAAAATAATTAATTTAAAATAAAACATACATAATTAAATTACAAGGGACTTAAAGACATAAAAGTAGGGATATTAGTGAGACTTGGAGTGTAGAATGATGGTTTTCTCCATTATAAATACACACTTTCTAGTACTCAACAGTAGTACTGAGAGTATACTTTTTTTCATACTTGGGACATAATATACATGTTGAAATGACACTTTTATGGACTATATTGAGTTGTAAGAACATAACGCCAACGTGAGCTTTTGGCAGTCTGAGTTGTTTTTTGTTGCTACCACGCAACCTCCTTTGTATTAGTCATATCCTATAGCTTCTCCTTATCACCTGCCATATAATTTAAACACCCCAAGTCAACGATCTAATCACTCTCATACTTAATTCAGCCAGGTATTGCAACTACGAGGGGTAACTCCTCTCCTTCAATGGCGACTAATGCTTTAACTTTCCATTCTTCATCATTATCATTCTTTTGATTAGTAGTAGTATTACTCTCTTTAGATCTTTTTTAAACCAGCAATCTTTCACCATATGCCCCCTCTTTCCATAATTATAGAAATTTCCTTCAAACTTCTTTTTTGACTTGTATTAGCCACCATTGCCATGATTCGTTTGTGCTTCCTTGTTGTCAGCTACTTTCGTAATGGTGACTTCTTGACTTATCAACATCTCCTTTAGTTTCTCCATTACTATATCATTTAAATCGATGTCTTTTTTATCAGTGAATGGAGCTTACTCATAATTCTTTACTAAGGCTTCACTCATGCACTTGTTAATCGCTTCTTGATCGGCAAGTAAATTTTTAAATTCCTCAATAGTTAGCTAGGTTAGGCAACTCAGAAAGCTCACAATAATTCTTTTTATTTTATATTTAAAAATTAAAACTGTAGGATCTAACTTAGAAACTTTGTGCCATAAAGGCTTTACCTTGTTTAAGCACTCATCCACTGTCATGTTTTATTGTGAAATTGATAGTAGTTCATTCTCTAGAAGTTGTTGCCATTTGTTATTCTTCTTTGAAAAAATCGTTACAAAAGTGTCCTAACTTTCTTTAGGCAATTTAGCCTTTTTTATGTGTTTTAACATCCCTTCTTCAATTGTAGTATTAATGGCAAACATGGCCATCTTTAATATTCCACTTCAAAAAATGGCATCATTAATTGGTGGTTTCATATCGTTATCGCAAACATCTCCCAGAGGTCTTGACCTTATAAATAGGACTCCATCAATGTTGTCCATATATTGTAATTTTTATTGTTGAGCTTCTTGACTCCAATTACTTGAAGGTCATCCATCTTATTTGGAAGATTTTGATAATGCCAAACAAGCTCAACCTTCACCAACAAACTTGCAAATTTTCAAACTCCTTACGATTTGACAAACCTCCAACAAACAATCCTGGATCATCCTTATTGTACTCCTACAGTTTCTACACAACAGTTTTTAATTGTTGTGAACTTTTAGCAGCATTGGTATAGTGGTTCAATTAGCTCTAATACCAAATGTTGAAAATTGAGGAGGACTAAATTGATTAAAACTAAAAATATTTGGCCAAAAAAAACTTCTATTAAACTAGAGGACTTTATTAATATCTTATAAAAGACATTACACACAACTCATTGGTCACACTTTATTTCTCTTTTATTTTTCACATTTCACTTGATGGCTATAACAAAAAGCTTTGGGGTGTTTATAATAATTTAAAACTAATACAAACTAAATAAATATTAAGTTACAAAAATATAATAATTATATTTTACAAATATCTTTAAATATTTAAGATATTTTTAGACTTAAAAGATATTTTTATGACCATAAAATATTTTTGGTTTAGAAATATCTCTCATTTTGTGCACAATTCTTGAATCTTCCATGGATTGGACTTTGAACTTGAGTTTTGGACAATTGTAATTAGTTTGGATCATGAAATTGGTGTTGGATTTTTAACATTTTGGTGAGACTTGTCTATGCAGATTTTTCATCTTTTTGTTCTTCTTTACTGTTTCAGTTTTAAATCTCCTGATGGGTAATGAAAAGCCACTCAATATGTATAAAGGTGGTATCAGAACAAGGGCATGGACTCTAGAATTGAGAAGCTAGGAAATGAACTGGGTTTTTTGTCAATTGGCTAACAAAAAATTCTGAAAAAGCTAAAATTGTTTGCAAAGTTTAAATCGAGGAGTATTCAAGCTCACAAGGAGGGAGAACGTTGCGTGGCTCCACTTTTTCAACAAGAAGAACAGGGCAAGTCATTCCATTAGAGTTCGTCAACGTGGATTGCGACAACCTTATCAAGCCAGAACTATCAAACTAAAGTTTCCACATTTCCAAGGTAAGAATGATACCACAAGTTCGGTTTGTGGAGTGAAACAATTTTTTTATTTTAATCATACCTTGGAATAAGATCGAGGTGCACTTGCAACCTTCCATCTAGAGAGGGAAACAGAATTATAGTACCAAACACTTAAAAATGAGAAGGGAGATATGAAATGGGATAAATTTTAAGATGCATTGCATGCTCAATTTGGTCCCATCCAGTTTCAAGATTTCTTTGGAGATTTGACTAAGTTACAACTGCTAAGAACTATTTATAACATCAAACCCAGTACCAGAAGCTATTATCAAAAGTAAGGCACCTTACTCAAGCATTAATTGTTTTGTGAGTGGATTTCAAGATTCTGTTCGAGCTAATAATCAAGCAAATAGGCTGGAACACTTCTGAAGTTATTGGATTAACTAGGCAGCATGAGGCTCATGATCTCTCTCAAAAGCCATTCAATATTCTTCCACACAATCTGAATCTCCAAATAGTTCAACGCCAATGCCAATTAAAATATTAACCACATAAGAGATAGACAAGAGAACAAATAAAGGACTGTATTCCAAAGGTAATGAACAATTTAGTCATGGAAATTGATGTAAAAATTATTCATGATTCAATCTCGCTTTAATGATAGTGATGCTAATAAAGAAATGGAACTATTAACAAGACTCCTGAAATTTCATTGCCATTGCGATTGAGTCCTCGAAATTCAATTTCCTGAATTCAGCCTTATGCACAACATCGTTATAGAGGGACAAATTGTCATGTGTCTTCTATTTAAAGTTGCTATTTTGTCTTTGTTAAATTTAGTCATGAGAGTAGCTAGAGTTGTTGAGTTTGAATCCAAGAAATTAGTATAGGAACATGTAGGCATCCAACCAACAAGTTCATTTACACTTGATTAATAGAAAGGCAGATAACTCTAGAAAACTAATGCTTCCTAAGAAAGAACCCTCACCTCCAATGAATGATGATCATTCAACTAAGAAAGCAAGGTTTAGGGCTCAAGGTGAAGATAGAGATAACCCAAAGACCCTCTCCTTTCGAGACAAATTGATGAAGTAACAAAAATATGTTGAAGAGGATCTAGTGGGACAGACAAATGATCTTGATTTCAAATCGGAGGATGTTTTTATAGATAGCATTGATAGTATACCCTCTATATCTTTTTCTCAAAAGGTCTATACCCAGTTAGTTAAGCCGTGGCAGAACTCGGTTATGGTCAAGCTTTTAGGAAGACGCATAGGGTATAGAGCACTTGCTTCTCGGTTGGATTCGCTGTGGTGTTCAACAATCAGTTTCCATATTATTGGCTTAGAGAATGATTACTTTCTCATTAGATTTAAATCGAAAAGGGATGTGGATTTTGTTTTGTCACAAGGACCATGGACAATAATGGGATACTATCTTGTTGTTAAACCATGAAATCCTCATTTTGACTGTTCTACAGAGGAAATTGAGTCAGTCATAGCTTGGATTCAGTTGGTTGGGATGGCATTTCACTACTGCTACAAGAGGATTCTAAGGATGCTTTGCCAAATTATTGGTACAGTCATTAGAATATATTATAACACATAATCAACGACATGAGGGAAATTTGCTCGCATTACGGAAGAAGTTGCATTGAATAAACCCCTGGTTGCACAGTTCTTTTTGGATGGCAAAATTCAAAAGGTGGAGTATGCGTGCCTCCCAAATATATGTTTTACTTATAGAAAATATGGGCATAGCAAGGATCTGTGCCTGGATAACGTGAAAAATGGAGGAAACTTGGAGGATATGGCTGGTGATGCTCAAGCTATCAATAATGACACACGGCTAGTAACGGTGGCTGGAAATGCTATCCAAGGTATCCTAAAGTTTGGCCTTTAGATGGTGGTAACAACAAAAGGGAAATCTCAAACTGAAAAAGACAAGGAGATTTTATGAGATGTGACATGCGGCCATCAAGAAAATTTTGGTAAGAAATCCCGGTTAGAAATTTTGGCTATCATGAATGAGGGGGTACCAGAACACGATGATAATATAGCGTTATCTACTTCCATTGCGGAAACTCACATACCAACAAAAAAAATCCTCAGACAAGCGACTTTTCCAAAATACCAATCTCTAAAAGTGAAATCCCCATATCATGAGCCTACTGTTGACATCCTAGAAGACGAACACCTCTGCCAAGACAAGTTCAACATAAATATCTTGCCTAATAAAACTTTGACCAACGCTTTGCAACTTTCACGTCAAGCTAACAAGCCCCATGTAAACCAAGCCATCTCACAGGTTATCATTTCGGCCCCCACTACCATGAACCCCATGCAACACTCACGTAAGTCGACCAAATCCCATGCAAAGCAAACTAACCCACCTGTTTCTATTTCCATCCACACTAGCCTTAGTCCCATGTATCATCCTGCCATCTCTTTTATCTAGAACATCGATACTAGTAACGGCCTCTATGTAAATGAGTTGGTTGAGCAACAGTTAGATGGTGATCTTCCCAATGATCAAGGCCAAAATTCCAACCTGGCAGGTGACCTCTTTAACAGTGAAATTCAAGGTTCACACGAAAATATAGATGATGATATTAAAGACAGTGATTATGTGAGTGGCATTGAGGGGCAATCGGGTTCTTCAAAGAAGGACATCTGTTTGAAAGACAAGGATGCTATGGATTTTGATCAAGAGGCCATTGAGTCATCTCTATAAAGTCCTCATTCTCTTAGTTCTTATCCTTATGTCTCTAACCATTATATTTTGGAATGTTCAGGGGGCGGCCTCGCAGCGGTTTAACCAAACCTTTTATACTTTAGTTAAGAATTACCATTTGTCCATGGTTGTTATTTTGGAGCTAAGGATCCGTGGTCAGAAGACGGATAATTTGATGAAGAATAGTAGCTTTAATAGATCTTATCGAATCGAAACTATTGGTTTTTTTTGTTGGTTTTTAGATTTTGTGGAAGGATATTTTTTAGGTGGAAGTGGTTAGTAACCATAAACAGTATATACATTTTAAAGTGTTCAGGCAGAATAAAATTTTATCGTGGGTTACCAAGGTCTATGCTAGCCTCATTCCTTCTCTCAGAAAATACTTGTAGGATCATCTCGGAAGAATTGCCACGTCTATGCAAGATCCTTGGCTCGTGGGGACTTCAACTTAATCCTTTATTCGTCTAAAAAAAAAGGAGGGTTCTACCAGAAGTGGTGTTTGTGGCTTATTTAAGAATTGGTTTTACACTTATAGCTTACATGATTTGCACTTTCAAGTTCCCAAATTTACCTAGGCTTGCGATAATTTATTTAAAAGGTTAGATCATGCTCTGTGTAATGCGGCATGGCTTAACTCTTTTCTAGAGAATACAGTCCTCCATCTCCTGAAAGTAAAGTTGGATCATCGGCCAATGTTAGTGAGGTTTCAACAACATAAAGAGAAGAGGTACGGTGATAAGCCTTTTCGTTTTCAAGCAGCTTGGCTAATTAATAGAGACTTTACCAATTTTTTGGCCTCAAATTGGACCAATTTCATAGCCTCGAATTGGAGTCCAAGTGAGCATTACTATCTGGTGGTCCACAATTTCATTAATAAGGTAACAGTTTGGAATATGGATTTTTCTAGCAATTTTTTCAGCAGAAAATGGAGGTTGTTGGCTCGTCTGGGGCTTATTCAAAGAGTGCTAGAGAGTCAATGCACTAAAAGTCTTTTACGACTTGAAGTGAAGTTAGAAAAGCAACTTGAAAAATTCCTTTCTCAGGAGGAAATCTTGTGGCATAAAAAATCTTATAAAGATTGGATTTTATGTGGGGGCCGCAATACATCTTATTTTCATCAGAAAACTCTGACAAGACAAAAAAAGAACTAGATTGTAGCTATCAAGGATTATAACACAGGGTAGTGGATGTTCGAGGCTGAGGAAATTAAAAAGCATGTGGTTTAATTTTTTTTTTGAGGCTTTATTCTAGTGAGGAAACTGACACATAGCCTTATCCCTTCAAGGGTCTCTTTCCTGTTATAGAGGACTCTATGTTGTTCATGCTCCAGAAGGCTGTTGATGATGATGAAATTAAAAAGATCATTTTTAGCATGAAGCCTCTAAAAACTCTAGGAATAGACAGCCTCCACGCGATAATTTACCAAACTTATTGGACCATTATTGGGCCTTCCTTCTGTAGATTTGTTAAGGAAACTTTCTACCTTAATAAAATCCCTAAGGCTGTTAATAAAAATTTATTAGTTCTTATTCCCAAGAATGAAAACCCTATAAACATAAAGATGTACCGCCCCATTAGTTTATGCACAGTGGCTTATAAAACCATTACTAAACTAGTTGTTAATCGGTTACAGGCTATTCTACGTCAGCTTATTGGTCCTCATCATACTAGCTTTGTCACTAGCAGACATATAATTGAGACTATTGTGGTTGCTGAGGAAGTTATGCATACAATGCGAAAAAAAGTTAGTAAGCGGGGTCAGATGGCGATCAAAAATAGGCCTGGAAAAAGCATATGACCAAATCAGCTGGAGCTTTATCCATGAAATGCTTCTGGATACTTGCATGCCTATAAACCTTATTCGGGTTATCATGGAATGCATCACCGCTGAGCGCATGAATGTTTTGTGAAAGGGAGAGTTTACAGAGTCGTTTAAACCAACTAAAGGGATTAGGCAGGGAGACCCTATATCTTCTTACATTTTTGTTTTATACATTAATAGGCAAAGTCATGGGATTGGGAATCTGTTGAAAATGGGAAAGTTGAAACCGATCGGATTAGTTCGTAATAGTACCCCTCTCTCCCATTTGTTCTTTGTTGATGATCTACGTCTCTTAGCTGAAGCATCCAAAGACTAGGCTAGAGTTGTGAATTCCATCTTGGATGTGTTTTGCAACAGCTCCGGGGTAAAGATTAATAACTCGAAATCCTTGCTCTATTTCTCAATAAATGTTACTGTGAGTACATCTAGAAAAATTGGAAATATGTTTGGCTTTTCCGTAACTAACAACCTTGGGAAAAATCTTGACGTGCCTCTTTTACATTCTCGGGTGTCCAAGCATACGTGTCAGGATATCTAATAACTCTATGAAATGAGAGTTATTTACAATACTTTTGGACTTAAATCAAGATTATCCAGAGAGTAAATGAAATGTTTTAACTGCATTTTAGTTATATTTTGCATACCTAATTAATTTTAGTTTATTCTCAATAAATTAGGTTTTTTTGGAATAAATTATATACTCATATCATGTGCTTGATTGTAGGCAATTGGAAATGAAATTTTTAAGGAAGGAATGTTGTGTAATGGGCTTGCAAGAATGAGGAAAGAAATTGGCTGTAGAAAATTAGAAATGAGTCGAAACAGTGCAGATGTTGTAGCCAGTGCTATAGCAACCGTTACTGTAGCAATCCTGGAGCAAACAAAGGAGAAAATTTCACTAGAATCTCAAAAAAAAGATGCGATTTGCAGTTTTCAAATCTAAAAGATATGTGTCTTAGATGTCCAGTTGCTCTAGTTTTCAATTATAGATGAAGCACGCACACAAGAGGAAAGGGGGAGACGTCAACCACAAGTAATAACAAGAAAAGAAAAAGAAAACAGCAAAGAAATAGTAAATTCCAAGGCTGAACAAAAGAGATTGCAGGCATAAGGAAGAATAAATCAAGCATCTCGAAGGGCCTTACGCCTCTATCTCTATTTTATTTGTTTTTTTTATTTATAATGAAGTATATAACAGCTAGAACTATTTTTGTTTTTGTTTTGTTACAAATAATGAAATAAATTTTCTTGTAGTTGAGTGATAAACAAGCTTGATGGTTTATTTACTGATTTTATTGTGTTGCTGCATGATTGCTATAGCATTTTGTTTTGATAGTACTTAATTTAATTCACTATTTCGGCTAACCACCCTTTTAGTGATACTAGCTAAAAAAGAGGCACAAAAGGGTCTGTTTTAGTAGAACATATCATAATAATACCTGGTTTTAAATTAGGCTTCCTAAGTTGGGTAAAGTCAATTTGAATAGTGTCATGCCTAATCTAAAACTGGTAATGAACTAGACATAGAGATTCATCTTTTAGGGCATTAAGAATCTTGATCATATAATGCTATATCTTGTGTTGGCATAGCAATTGGTCATTGTTAGGTTGCATATAGATATAAGAATTCCAATGGGCAACAGCTGAGGATGCATTAGGATTCTGCCAAGTGCTGTAGTAATTTTTTTAATAATGGTACTGTAACAAAAAAAAGTCAATACCATTAAGTGAGTTGATTCACTCAACTACATTATCCTTAGTGAGACATTCTTGTGTGAGACATGTTAATTTATTTTATTGCATTTTAATTTTCTATCATTTAAATTATTTAGTTTAATTTAGTAGATAAAAGAGTTAATTTGATCAAATTGAATTTGCAACATAAGATTGCTGTAGCAACTCTGATAGCATCAATCCTTGTGGAGATGATACTCAAATACTTATCATTATATTACTTATTGTGTATATTTACACAATAACACCTATATTTTAAAAGATTGAACCCAATCCACAACAATATCATTGACAAAGTAGAACGAAGGCTTTCTGGTTAGAATGCTTCCCAATTATCTCTAGCAAGTAGAGTTACACTCACCTAATAAGTTTTGCAAGCCATCCCTCTTTATGCCATGCAAAATTCTAATTTACTTTCAGGTATTAAGGTCAAAATTGAAAAAGCTTGTAAAAGATTTTATTTAGAGTGGTGCCAATCAAAGTAACAAGATCAACCTAGCCAATTGGGATACTACATGCCAGCCAAAAGTTTGCAAGGGGTGGGTCTAAATAATTTGGAGTTAATGAATGGAGCCCTCTTGATGAAAGTGGGCAGAGCCTGATTGTTTCTCCTACTAGCTTATGGACTTAGGTTCTAATCACGAAGTATGGTTTGTATCCGTTTAACCTGCTTCATGTGCTATCGACGAGGTATGGCTCTCACTTATGGCGTTCAATTGGGGGGGTTTGGTAGGATACTCTTATGAGGACCCGATGGAGTATAGGGGATGGTAAGAAAGTCATATTTTTGGTAGGACTGTTTGGTAACAAAAGACAAGCCTTTGATTTTTCATGCAAATTGTCATATTCTTGAAAATATCTTGTGTAAGGTGGTTACAAATTTTACAGATGAGTGTTGAGACAGGAAGTGTCCTAGTTTCAGTCACTTGCTACCCCACAATATTATTCTACAAATAGCTTCCTTTCAACCCCTGCTTTTCAATAAGGGTGAAGATAAAGTGTGTTGGGCAGGGTCCAAAAGGGGTATCTTTACAGTTAAGTCAGCTTACCATGTAATTTCTCACCATGGTTTCAACAAAGAGCATCAGACTTGCAACTAGGCTTGGAAATGGAGAGGACCACAAAGTATTCGTATTTTTCTTTGGCCAATTCTACATAATAGATTAAAAACTAACACGGAGGCTTTGGGTCGTGTACTCGAGTGACTTTGTCTTTTAAGGACCAGATTATGCATGCACAAATATGATGAGATATGAGGTGATATTTTTCAATCTATCCATGTAGCTCCGGGGCATGATGTTACTTAGATAATACGTCATTGCCCGTCCGTTGTAGTCCGGATATGATGAGATATGAGATGGCACTTCCCTGTCTACCCATGTAGCTCCGTGTCGTGATTGTACCTAGATAGTACATCATTGCCCGTTTGTCGAGGTCCAGATATGATGAGATTATTTCCCCTGGGTACTTATCTGGTGATAGTTTTCAGTATTCAGTATTGATAATATAAGTATTATGATTTCATTGATTTTATGCAGTTTGTTGTGATATTGTTATTTAAGTACATGATTTGAATTTAATAAATTATTTAAGTTCTTTTGATCTTTTGATGAAATTGTGTTTCGATATGATATAATTATTTTAAAGTAAAGTTATATTCAAAAACTACAATCTTCTTACTGAGCTCACCAAGTTTTATACTCATCTCGTTTTATTATATTCCCTCCCCCCCTTCCACAAGAGATTCGCAGGTATAACAGTCGACCCAGCAATGATAATTATTTTAGAGTTATGGCCACGTGACAAAGTTAAAAGTCGTAGATGTTTTATTGAGACTATTAGAATGTATAATTTATTACATTTCGGGGATTGTTGATAACATTTGTATTTTCTCTTATCTTGAATATTTGAGAGATTTAATATTGTTGAGGAGATTGGTTATTCAGAGATAGTTATATTTGAATTTATTTTGGGAGTGCTTGTTTTATAATTTTTGTAAATTTAGTTATGTGATAATTATAAGGGAGACTGCCAAATTTTCGGCAGAATACTCATTGATTAAATTGTTTCCAATCAATTTATTAAAAACTAGGCTGATTCACCCTGGGAGTTCGGGGCGGGTCATAAGGCTTGCTCTAAATATTAAGAAAAAGAAAGATCAAAGCAAGAGCTGTACTAGGGCATACTTCTTACAAGAAGTCGTTTCCTTTAGGGACATTTAAAGCCCATGGATTCAAAAAATTCTAGCACCAATTCGCGGGGACCCTGGTAGGCTGGTACACAATCTGGCCATCAGATAGGAGGATAATATCATCAAATAGATCATAAGTCTCTGTTGCTGAGTGCAGAAGAGATATCACAGCAGTTCCACTGTGGATGTGAATATTTTGCTTGAAATCATTAACAATTTGGAAAGTCGTTGAGCTGTCTAAACCAGTGGAAATTTGGTCCATAAATAGTGCAATGATGGACCAACCGTCATTTCACCTATAATTCAATTAAAATATGGTTGAAAAGGATTTTATTTTGTTTTTTCAATCATTGAGAACAATAAAAATGAATTTATGGAGTTTGGTATTTACCAGTTGTAACACGCTTCCTCTGTCCTCCTGATATACCTCTTATCATTTTATCATCTATCATAATATCTGCCCAGACATCCAGTCCCAAAACCTATGTATCTATGATGAACAGCATTCAAACACGTGACATCAGTTAGTTGTTCCTTCGAATAATTCTCAATTTTAGAATGATTCTAGATAATAATCAGTGATCACATTTGTTTCTCGGCCTTCAGTTGCTATTGCCTAAGACATAAGAATTGACAAAGGAATGCAAGAAAATCACCAAAAGTTCTACTCCTGTTTTAGGCCACATGAACATCTGGTTGAAGCGAGCTAGACTTAAACCGACAACCCATAAATGCGATCAAATTGGTTAAATTCTAATCATGTTTTGAACAAACTTCAGCTATTCTCACCTTCATGTGCACATCAGTATCCGGATCAGGCTTAATACCATCTGCCTTTTCTCTTTCGGTCAACTCAATTAACATTTCTGCATTTCCCAGAAGTAAAGACCGTTTAATGCTTATATCACATCAAAAAAAATTCTACAATCTGAATTCTATATAGGTGAACAATAACCTGCCATAACGAGTTCCAACCCCTTGGCATCAAGCAGAGAAGGCCAAGTTTTCCCTCGCAGTCATTTCTCCTATTTGATTTTCATATTGACCGATATAAGCAGCTGTTCTCTCAGGCACAAACGCATTCATATCGTGGCCACTGTACGTCACCCTACCAGAAACCTGCAAAGGGACATTTCGATTCTTCTATTAGAGATAAAACCAAGAGTGAAAAAAAATGCTATTAGTTTTAACAATTATCAAAAAAATCCACCTTGGGACTAGAATCAGGCTTCCCAGTCAAGGCCAACAAAATTGTGGTCTTTCTAAAAGCTGGAGGGTCCAAAAGCAATGTCAATCTGGAACAAAAGAAATGAACACAATTTGTGATTAAGCATCAAGTACAAGTAACTATCAACGTGTTCAAGTAACTAGAAGTAAGTTGAGAAACCACTGACATCTTTCGGGATCGTCAAGTGTTTCTTTTCACTTGGAAGAATGCAGAGATAGTTCAAGAAATCCTTCAAACACATACATATTATTAAAATTTTACCAGAGAAATTAACAAAATATAATTTAATATAAAAAAATAATGATTTCATTTCTGAAGATTGCTATCTCAAAGGTGGTGGTATAGAATTTAGCTAATGATTGCAGGGCATTGCTTGCTAAAAACGCTTCTGCTTCAATATTCAAATGTTCATATCGAACTTCAACTTTGGGAAGGTCGCTTCCAACTCTGCGAAAAATTAAAAACAAAATGAAAATGAAAATTGTTTTTTCCCTGCATCCTGGATTCGAAATAAAGACTCAACTAAGAAACAACTGGGGGAAAATAATTATTAAGAAAAATGAAAATCATAACTTAAAATACAACACATAAATTATTAAAAAAAAAAAACCCAAGAACTCTAGCCGATAGCTCTCACTCTAATACAACTTGTTGGGACCTAATACCAAGCTCTCAACATTTTTACTGAACCAAACGTTTTCAACATTTGATCAAAATTAATGTATGGCGCTAAATTTCCTATAGTTTTTTTAATAACCAATAACTCTCCTAATAGCATAATTTTATAGTATTATTCTCGTTTTTAAATAGAACTTTATTTGTAGTTATTACAAATTAAATAAATCATATTAATAAAAATAAAATAAAAAATTTAAGTGCTAAAAATAAGAAAATATATTTTTTCAAGTAAATAAAAATTAATAATATAATATTTTTCTTATAATTTTTGTTCTTTAAATGTTTTTCTTATAATAAATATATATTATATTTTTAAGTTAAATTATCAAACAAATGATTCATTTATCCCTCTTTTTCATTAATTTTTTTATGGCAAAGAGTGTTATTGACTATCACAAAAACTATAGGGGGTGATTTATGTTTTTCTCCGCAATCACCAAAATTCAGAGTAATAAAGGGTAGAGATTGGCGTTTTAAAAGCGAACTACATTTTTCTCAAATTTATCTGGCATACCTGACTAATTAGTTAATATTTACCAAAGATGCAATACATGTTTTATGTAGTTTATTGTAAGAAAATTTATAAAGATAAAAACAATATTGAACTAATATGTAAGTGTAACAGACCCTTTTTTATTATGATTAAAATTTATTTTAAATTATTTTGATTTAACTTAGTAATTATATAATGTATTAAATTAAAGTAACTTATAAATAATAATATAATTTCATCTCAAATCTTATCAAAATTTGAAGTTAATTATGAACATGAATAAACATTTACTTGCTGCTTGCGATATTTACCAAACACCCACAAACTTTTAGGCAAAATACTTCTTTTACTATATAGTTACAACACTTTACTATCAAATGGAGCTTGAGATGAAAAGACAAGATACTAATTAGAGATGGCAAATTCCGAATCCTGCATCCGGATCCGGATCCGCATTGAATTTTTTACATCCGAAAAAAAAATGCAGATCCAGATACGGGTAAGATCCACACGGGTTGCGGGTGGATTTTCTGGATATCCGGATCCGCATATTTTTAAATTTAAATATAATTTTAACTTTAATAATATCAAATAAAATTCAATTATAATTTAACAATTAACAATTTAACATCAATTCAATATAAATAACATACAATATCACCATAAATTCACAAATGATAATTTCACAACATAAATAAAAAATAAAAAAACTAAAGTAAACCAATTCATTTTAATATTCTCTAATTATTATTATTATTATTATTATTATTATTATTATTATTATTATTATTATTATTTTAGCTTTTTAACATACTTTTTATAGTCAATGAAGATTATAGAATTAATTATGCTTATAAATATTTTAATGTATATATTTTTTAATTAAAATTTAATTAAATAAATTAATTAATTATATAATAATACGGATCCGGATATCCGACTTTTCGGATGCACTTGCATCCGAATCCGGATCCGGATCAGCATTGATCTTAACTTTTAAGATCCGATTCTGCATGTTATAAAATGCGGATCCGGATTTTTCCGGATCTGGATCTTCCGGACTTTTGCGGATCCGGGCCAGATCCGGATTTTAATGCCAGCCCTAATACTAATAGTATGAAACAAGTTATATGGACATCAATTGCTGGGGAAGATTGAATTAATGCCCAAGATGGGCGAGCTTCTGAAAAATTAAATTAAAAATCTCTTACTATTTAAGTTGATTTATTAACCAACATCTCGTTAATTGAGTTATTTGGCACATTTTCTCCTTATTTAATTTTATTATGCTTAGAGGCGGCATCGGTTTGGTTCGAACTAAAAAATTGGGATCGGTTTGGCTTTGATTTCAAGCGAATTCAAAAACCAAAACCAATCGGTTTTATTTTTATTATATTAATATGTCCACCAATAATAATGTAACAAATGTCTAATTTCTTAAAATTACCAAAAAGTTCAGCTTTCGGTTCTGTTTTCAATTCTAAAATTTTGAATCAATAGCCAAACAGTAGTCAGTATTCGATTCTAATTGAAAAAAAATCAATTTTCGAAAATAACCGAACTGAAACTGAAAAATTGAATCGAATCTACATTTTTTCTTTTTCTTTAATCAGGTTCACTTCTGCCCACCACGAGTTATATATGCTTACTTTCCTATTTCCTTCATTCTGTACAAAAATTAAGATTTCTTTGCAACTTATTCTCTTTTTTTACAATAAGGTCAAATTTTGTTACCCGTTAATTTTGTTAAAAAGAATTATATTATATTGTTGTTTAAGCTTGCCCTTCCTGAATCACACTCTTGACTGGCCAGGGCACCTGGAGCTGCTGAAAAATTTAAAAAAAAAAGAAAAAGAAAACTGTACCTATCAATGCGGTTCCTGAGATTCAACAAGAACTTCTCATTATCAATGTCAGTGTCTTTCACCAATTTATCGATCAACCTTTGCCTTTCTTGCGGTCCAAGATTTGAAACATCAACTTCAACAGCTTCCCCTCTTGAAGTAGTTGATATCCCTTTCCTCAAACGATTTTAAGTAGGCAATTTCCCAAGAGCAGCCAGTTTTTAGAGCCTCCTCCTCCTCATCTTCTTCTTCTCTTATTCTTGAAGACCTCGAAAAAGCACCTCCAGAATTTGTTCTTCATATAGAATTGCTTCCATACAAACTAGTACTGCCCATGAAAACATCATGACTACCCTCCATTCAAAACCAACCAAAAACCCACAAGTGCTTTTCTCTCTTCTGTTGAGTTCAACAATAATAGAAATTCATGCACAGAAATATTGCGCATTAGTTAATTAATTTTGCAGAGCAGCGTCGCTTATTATATAAATGGCTATTGATTATGTATCAACTGATCATGTGTATTTTTTATTTGTTATCTAACAGCATAAATGGAATGGTATGGTAGAGGCGGCTATGATTTTATAATTAAATTTATAAAAATTCATGGCAATATTCGTTAAGTAGAAGAATGACTGTAACACTCAACAGCTGAGTAAACGGTACCAGTGTTTTAACATTGAAGTGTTGATATATTATCTCTAATTTATGGAGTTGTCAATTGTCATCCACTAAAAGATTTTCGATTAGGATATGTGTATATAATAACAAAAATAAAATAAATAACTATTGGGCATTTAGGCAACTTATAAAACTCTTTTATTTTTCTGCCTTAAATTACTATTAAACAGTGCTTCAACAGACTTTGAAAAAATTGGGGTGGCAAATAAATCGGCACCCACCAAAAAATGGAACCCAATTGATGATTTGGTTCGGTTCTAAAAATCAAAAAATAAAAGAAATTCGTTGCTAAAATGAAGAAAAACAAAAGTCGATCGATTCAACTTAATTCAAAATCGAATTGAACGGACCTAGCCACTGCCCACCCACCCATAGATAAAGATCGCTTTAATAAAAAAGAAGCCTTACAAATTTCAGCTCTGAAAAAGAAGTTAAATGGGTCATTTTTATCTCTTAGCATGAGTTGTGACACATTTAATTGAAGTTATGTTTTCTTACAACATATCAACGTAAAAAGTCAAAAAATGTCATGATAATAATAATTTTTTTATTTCAATTCTTGAACTCATTTTCCAGGAAAATGTATTTACAAATATTTGTTTAGCACTCTGTCATAAATGCAAATTTCTATCTTACACATTGTAGTATGCACAAAATCTTCCTCATGCTACTTTTAAAAATAACATCTTTATTTTACCCTCCATCATGCGCGCAACTGTAAATAACGAATCTTACCTCTAACTTACACATTTATATATTGGGTCTGCCTAAGTTACATTCACTGGAACTTACGACTCTTTTGTCTTTTCTTGCTTTGATTATTGTCAAATTTCATTGAGGCTCCTTATATTCTACTTTATATATACTTTAGTTATAAATATTATAAAATTTTTAAATTTATTCATAAATCATTAAAGTATTCAATTTACCCCCTATAATTTTTAAATTTCGAAAACAACCTTCATGTAATTAAAAAATATAATTATCATTAAATGAATTATATATAATTATAATTATAATTATAATTACATATAATTATAATTTTAAATGGATTATTATTATTATTATTAACAACAATAAAAGGTATTATAATTAATTAATATATTAAAAATAATTAATAGTAATTTTTATTTAAATTGTTAATAGTAATAATTAACAATAATTAGTATTAATAATTAATTTTTGAATAATAATAATAATTCAATTTATAATTTATTCATAAATATTATAAAACTTTTTACTTACCTATACTATAGAAATTCAATTTATCTCCTTATACTGTTTTTCATTTATTATTTTTTTATAAGTGTTAAAAGAGTTTTTGTTTACACAACAACACATTAGTTATCATAACACACTAATATTAATAAAAAGATAAAAATATACTTAAATTAGTACTAAAAAAAGCTCTTTCCTCTCTTGAAAAATTACGGCATCTCATCTTCCATTACTCATCATCAACAAAATTTTCAAGGATACTACCATTCATCCTTTTTATAATATCATCTCATAATAATTAATACTTTCATGATAAAATTATTAACAAAATAAAAAACAAATTTCCTTTGAATCCATCCCTCTCCACTATTAATTTTTCTTCATCAACAACCTTTATCGACAATTAAAGCTACTATTAAACTCATCACACACAGAGAGAGCGAGAGAGGGGAAGAAGAAATGGGAAAAAAAGTATATGAATGTTTACAATTTTATAGTGTATTCACTAAATGGGAATCGAAATTAACTGAAATCAGAATGGGTTATAATCGTAATAACTAAAATCGAAATGAAGAATTAAAATCAGAATAATTTATTTACTTGAATTATAGGAATCGTAGTTAGAATGAGCTATATTGCTATTGATATGTTTATTTTGTCCTAAAATCAAAATCGTAATGAGTTAAACTATAATAAATTACTATAAAAATCTTAATTAATTTTTATCATAATTATTTTTTTATATTTTTATTATTGTGATTATTATTATTATTATTATTCAAAAATTAATTATTAATAATAATTATTGTCAAAAATATAAATAATAATTAATAATAATTATTGTTAAAAATATAAATAAAAATTATTATTAATTATTGTTAATCTATTAATTAATTATAATCTTTTATTTTTGTTAATAATAATAATAATCATTTAAAATTATAATTATAATTATATATTTTTTAATTAAATGAAGGATATTTTTAAAATTTTAAAATTATAGGGGTAAATTTAATACTTTAATGATTTATGAATAAATTTAAAAATTTTTATAATATTATAAATAAAGTATATATAAAGCAGAGTATAAGGGGTCTCAATGAAATTTGACAATAATCAAAGCAAGAAAAGACAAAAGAGTCGTAACTTAGGTGGACCCATATTGGTTATAATATATGGTCTTTGTTTTGCTCTTCCTTTTAAAAAAATTATGCGTATGCAAGTTTCCATATCCAACATTTTAATATATACTGCTGTTTCCTCCTCAAGAGTTATAGTTTTGTTAACTTATGGGTGTTTTTAAAATATTTTAAAATAAAAGGGCGTTAAATGTGAATTTAAATAATAATAATAATAATAATGGAATTTCAATCGTTTTAATTTTGTTAATCTTTCTCTTCCCCAAGTTCAACTCATTCACACATAGATCCATATTCTTGTACATGATTTATCCATCCTTTTGCTAATCCCATTGCATTAATATTTTTGCTTGATACGGACACTAAAATGAAATTTTAGAATATATTAGAGGTAACATAATTAATTAATATACGCATGATATGTGTAATTAAATTTAATACAAACATTAATTGTATGTGCTTTTTCAAAATAAATCATATATATAGTATTATTTGCTTACTGTACGGCTAGTAGTCTAGTACCTCTAATACAATCTAAAATTTTTCAATGTGAAAAACCACGTAACAAATTTTTTTTTGGGATGTTTTCGATCTTAATCATTTATTCATCTTTAATAAAATGATTTAAAATCGATATAAAAACTTGTGTAATGTTAAGGATGCACCGATCCTTTCCCATGACTAATTGAGTATAAGCACTTTCACCTCTTTCATAGTTAAAAATAAAGGTTTTTGCTGAAAACTGCAGAGTGTTTCACGAAATGCCTCAACGAGGCGTGGCTTGGTGGGAAAGCTGTTACTCGAAATTGTGAGCTAAATCAGCAGAGATTCATAAAGATCTTATCCTCATTGTCTTATTCAGCAGCGAATATTGACCACCGATCAAGTGCAGCGACAGCTATTACAGATCAAATGTATAAACTGGGCTATAAACATCAACGTAGGCGAACCCTACTAATAAACATACAAGAACAAAACTTTTTTTTGCTGTGTGAGTGTGTTGTCTATTTCTTATTTTATTTGCTTCATAATTTATCCATTCTTCGCAAACTACGCCGATAGCTCCTCCAAGCAATCTTCAAAACCAGTTTCTAAGTGGCACCAATTAATGCTCCGTACAAACATAATATGAAAAAACTATTATTTTAATCAATTCCCATAACTATCGATATAATTTTTGAAAAACTTTACAAAATCCTGACAGCTCCCTTTTATGACATTGGGGAGGAAATTGCCAACCAAGACTAGCCAAGGCATCTGCGGCCCATTCCCCTTCGTGCGTTAGAAGGTTTGGTGGCAGTACTTTTTCATTAAGCAGACATGATCTCAGGAATGAAATTGAATTCCTATCGATTCTGGAAATTAAACCTCTTAATTCCTACTGCGAAGAGCACTCCAAACAGCACTGCAAAGGCTGCAACAACAACTGCAACAACTCCCAGAAACTCATGTTTGAAATCAAAGTAACTTCTAACAAACTGTTTCACTGTTTCACCACTTTCCATTTTGTCCTCTACGTCTCCAAACTGTGAAGCAACCAATCCATACATAGTCCAAGCTACAGGGTTTGCCCAATAGTACCATCTCCACCATAGAGGAATCCTCTGTTGTTTGACAAGTTGAAAGATAAGGAGAAAAGATAGCTACAGAGTTTCAGTAAACTATGAAATCTATCTAGTATCTAAAATTGAAGATAAGAAAACAATTAGCTAAAAAATTTCTAGTAAGCTATGATATCCAGCATCGAAATTAGAAATGGGGAAATTGAAAACAATGTACTTACCGTTCTGGGGATAACAAACCCGGAAAAGACATTCCACAGCCCGTAAAATAAAATCGAAACAATGGCAGCAATGTGGTGGTTTGGTGTCATAGCCACAGTCATCATGCCATAGAAGGTGAAGTACAATAAACTGAAGAACATGAAGAACAAATACCAAAAGAACTTGGCAGCTGTCCATTCGAATCCAATCATAGCATAGACTATAATCCCATACACTGCTGACAGAACAAATATGTAAGGAATCTCAATCATAACCTGCAGAAAAGAAAATAGAACATCAGTAAAGAAACCCAGTTGCTTTGAAAATTAAAACAAATAGATAATGAGTAAAAAAGAGTACTTGCGCAAATGCATATGGCATGGCAGAATACATTCCAGCTCCTTTTTCTCTGTAAAATACTGCCCTTTCAACAGCGACTACTGGCTGCACTGATGAACAATATTGAGCACCGAGGAAGAATACAGCAGTATACATGGAACCCATTGCATTGAACAGATCTTGGTTCCTTTTCCTACAAATTAAAATTTCAAAATTTAGTGTAGAAAGCATATCAAGCTGCAATGTACTTACATAGATTTTAAAGGGTCCTAGTTGTAACTCACATTTTAGTGCCCATGTCCCAGAACATTGTTCCAAATGTCAAAGCTATGACGGTCGTAAAAACAAATCTAACGGCAGTGTATGGTGGATTTCGCCAGTATGAAAAGTGTTGTTTCCACAAGCAAGCCATGCATTGCATGAAAAATGACTGAGAGTAGTGAGTAGGAAAATACAGGTCCTTTGAACCCGGAGCAGGCTTGCTTAATTCTTCAATGAGTGCTTTGTTTCTCCTGATACACATGACATACATCAGCATCAATTCTTAGCTAAAGAAATTCATTGTCAAAGTGGTGAATTTATTTTGGTTTATTGGTTATGTACCTGTATAATTCTGAGCGTTTGTAAATATCAGTAAAATCAATCTCCAAAGTTAATTCTTGCGACTTAGCTGTAACTTCCAGCATCCAGGTTGCCGGATTGTAACCATATTTAATATTTGCTACTCCGGGAATTCCCTTCAAGGTAAAGGTATCATATAGCAAAAGCTTCATAATGTAAATTATGCAAGTCAATTTTAATATTATATCAAGTAAGATTTCTAATGTAAACATGAGGGGCATACTTCAAAATAGCGTATAAGATGGCAAGAATGGCGACCCAATGGTCCAACATAAATCTCTTGTCCCCCTCGCTTCATTAGGAATAGCTGCAATCCATTGTTAAATAATGATGATAGCACACGGGAAAGGGAAAGGAAAAACTAAAAAATGATACAGTATTAACATTTTCTTACCTCATCAAAAGATTCAAATATATCAATGCTTGGCTGATGAATGGTGCACACTACTGTTCTACCAGTGTCCACCGTGTTTCTGACAGTCCTCATTACAATAGCAGCAGCCCTTGCATCCAGCCCGGAGGTTGGCTCATCCATAAAAATGATGGACGGGTTAGCCACAAGCTCAACCGCAATGGTCAGCCTCTTACGCTGCTCTGTTGACAGACCACTCTCACCAGGCAAACCAACCAGTGATTGTCTAAATGGATTCAGCTCCACAAGCTCCATGATTTCCTCAATAAACATCTATAAACCAAAGGGTTAAAATATAAACTAGTATGACTACAGCCAAGAATATATTCAGGGAATCAACTGTCTCAATGATGCAACACTCCAGGCAGTTTAAGTACAAACCTTTTGGGTTTCAGAATCAACTTCAGATGGTAAACGAAGCCAGGCTGAGTAGAGCAAGGACTCATATACAGTAACAAAAGGAGAATGAATGTCGTTTTGCTCGCAGTATCCTGAAATGCGAGTGAATAATTCTTGTTTTTTCGGGTAACCAGATATTGTTATGTTCCCAGTAATGTATCCACCTGTTTTCCTACCAGCCAACACATCCATCAAAGTGGTTTTACCAGCGCCGCTGACACCCATTAAAGCTGTAAGAACACCTGGCCTGAAAGCGCCGCTCACACCATTTAGAAGCATCAATTTGTCTTCAAGAATACCTTGAAGTTTCATTTCCTAGAAATGTTAAAACCAATTAGTTGTCATGTCTGGACCAAAACGTATTGAATCAAGATATCATCCATACTTCCATATTCTTAATTGGTTTTAATATGAATGTTACCTTTGGCATGTCAACAGAGTATGTAACTTCATCAAAGGTGAGGGAATGTGGTTCAAATGGAAGCACCATTCCTCTTTTCTTTAGTTGAGTTGCCCCAACAGTGGCTTCCCTCAAGGATAACAACTGGGAAAAGGAGTCTTTCACTGTAATGTCTTCACTCTCTACTTGTTAAAACAAATAGTTAGCATCAAAAGACACTTACAAAATATCTCGTATTTGTCAAAAAAATAAAAACAGTTTCATCACCTGAGCAAGTTTTGTGACTAGAGTTACTTCCATGGGTTGATAATTGCGCAGTTCCTCCAGCTCCAATTCTGTCGTCAAGGTCATTACTTTCAGATTCATCTGATATTACAGCCCCAGGCTTCTCAAATTCTGCACATATATATTCACACAAAATTACAACATAAACTCACTTCTTTAAAAGTAGTAGCTAAAGTAAAGAAGGCAGAGACATCCACGGTTGAGAAAAGTAAGAGACAACGTGAAACCGGTGTTGAACAATAGTACAAAACCAATTGTAGCCCCCAATCCTAGCCAATACCAATATGCATGTGGGAAGAATCCACGAGACTTTAAAACTTGTACACCAAGTGTTTCATTTAAGTCACTTGTAAACTGTGACACGAAAAGATTAGACATCAGCATTCGTTTTTTTTCAAAGGCAAATAGATAATCATGTAAAAGGTTCATTCAGAGAATTACCTTTCGCCAACTGTGGCCAAAAAACTCATTAGCCACTATTGCATTCTGCGCATACATCATTGGCGAACACCAGTAACCCCATACCCACCATTTCTTGATGTCATCTGTGTTATTAAAAGTGAAATGGAAGCATAGTTAAATCTTGATAAAGAAGTTTCTCGTTCGTTTATATACGTTTTATACCTCGTGAAAGGACGAATCCACCAAAGGCGAAAAGCACGAGCAATACAAATGAACCAAATGACATAGCAACAATCATGTTCCTGCCTGCTGCTGCAATGAATCGGAACAATGCAGAAGCCATCTGGTTAACAAGCAAGAGCAGCAAGAACTGCTTAAACAACCTGGACCAAGAAAAATTACCTCGTAAACTAGTTGTATAAAGAGATCGTGTAATAAAATATTCTCTGGTTACTGGCAAATTTACCTTCCAATGTTGGGATCAAACCCAATTACATAATAGGTAAGGAATACCCAAACAACAACCTCCAGGAACGAGATAGGGATCTTGAGGATCCATGCAGGAAGAGCATATGCCCATGCTGGATAGAATCGGAGGTCTCTTTGCTTGTAGAAGACAGGAAGCTTGGCTATGGTCATAGAAATATCGGACATTCCATTGAACATTGTCATCATAACAGCGAAGAATGTGGCACCAACATAAATTCCCCCATCACTTACTGAATCTTTGTGCATCTTTGTTCTGAAGAAGAGTGTCATAGATACCAATGCCATACTTGAAAGCTAGTAGCAAGGGAACAAATCAATTATCATCATCAGTTCAAGAACAGATTAAAACAATTCAAAACTTATGTGCTTGTTAATACTCACTTGGGTGAGCTTGAAGATGTAGACAAATGCGTTTCTTTTCATCAACAAAAGTTCTCTTGAGATGTTAGCTTTCAGTAACTCCTTCTTGCCCACACCATACATTTTGGTAGTCAAAGCAGCTGGGTGACTCTTGCTCTTATCAAATGGAGTTCGAAGCTCATCCGCGAGTTTCTGTCCAACAATGAATGATTGGAATGCCTCGGAAAATTCTTGGGCTGTAACAAACCTGTACGGCATCTGTTTACGGACCCAATACTGCTGTTGATCTTTCCTTGAAGTCACCTACAACATATTATTTGTGAAGATTGAATATGAGAAGTTACACCCGATGCTCATCTTAGTTTTTAGAACTTCTTGCAAGAGGCAGCTCATAAGAATCTCTTTTAACTGAAAATATCATAGAAACGGCCCTTTCTTGTTAGGAAATATGTCTCATTTTTCAATAAGAATTTCTTAGGATATTTTTTTTTTTTAAATTCCTATGTAAGAAATAAGTAATTTCTCCTTTTGGGTTTTGACTTATTTAAAGAAGAATATTACTAGTATAAGAAAAGAAATATTTCCTCTATAAAAAATAATCATTATATATAGAGAGGTTGGGTTCACTTATTTGTATAACACAACAATTAGTTCTCTACAGGTAGACAGTTTCTAATGTGAGAGAAACAATAGATTTATTAAATGTGTGTTATTGGGATTTTGGGTGTGAGGAAAAATGCTTGGGTGATTGTAATAATTTTTCACATAATGAATTTTCTCTCGTAGTCTTTGGCAGCAGTGGTTTTTTCTTCATTATAAGAATTTTCCATGTAAATGCTTGTGTTGTGTGATTAGTTTTATTTTCCATCTGTTTTTCTATTTTTTATTTGTTTGATATATTTTTCCTTACAAGATCTTTGTGGAATTAAAATTCCCTAACATTTCTACACTTACTTCTTGCAAGAAGTCAGCCTCGCCCTTCCTTTCAGGACATTTAAAGCCCATAGATTCAAAAAAATCTAGCACCGGTTCGCGGGGACCCTGGTACACAATCTCAGAATCAGATAGAAGGATAATATCATCAAATAGATCATAAGTCTCTGGTGCTGGCTGTAAGAGAGAGATCACAGCTGTTCCATTAAGAATGTGAATATTTTGCCTGATGGAATTTACAATTTGGAAAGTTGTCGAGCTGTCCAAACCAGTAGATATCTCATCCATAAACAGTGCCAAGGCAGGTCCAACCATCATTTCACCTGTAATGGAATGAAATTTTCTCAAGTGTTGATAGTAGTTTGTATCTGTGAGCAAAATAGAAAATAATTCTTGAGTTTGGCATTTACCTGTTGTCACACGCCTTTTTTGCCCTCCTGATATACCTCTTACCATTTCATCACCTACCAAGGTATCAGCACAGACCTCAAGTCCTAGAACCTTTAGATAATAATCTGTGAGCACATTGGCTTCTTGGCCTTCAGTTGCTGCTGCCTGAGACATGAGAAAGACTGAGAATTACAAGAAATTCAATCACCATGAATGAAACTCCTTGCCTATAAGATTGATTCCCATCAAACTCTATAAGATTGATAATATCGTTTACCAGGATTTAATTTAAGCCACATGAACACGTGATTGAAGACATGCTTAAGCTGAAACTAAACTTGTAACAAACAACAGGTTTGAAACATATTTCAGCTTTTCTCACCTTCATGTAGACATCAATATCAGGATCAGGCTTAATGCCTGCTTCCTTCTCTCTTCTGGCCAACTCCGTTAACATGTCTTCAATTCCAAAAAGGAATGAGTTGGATTTATAGTCGAAGTAAAAACAAAAGGGTAAAAAATAAAATAAAATCAAACCTACCATAACGGGATCCAACACCCTGGCATCTAGCAGAGAAGGCCAAAGTTTCCCTCACAGTCATTTCTCCGATATGAACATCATGCTGACTGATATAAGCAGCTGTTCTCTGAGGCACGAATTCATCCATGTCGCGGCCATTGTACGTCACTCTACCAGAAAACTATAAAGAGGCATTTTGATTCTCCAATTAGAGACCATACTCTCTGAAATAATTAGAGCTGTTACTAACTATGTAGAACTACCTTTAGCCTAGAATCAAGGTTTCCCGCCAAAGCCAACAAAAGCGTAGTCTTTCCAGAACATGGAGGGCCCAAAAGCAATGTCATTCTGCAACATTTGAGCTTAGTACCCATAAATTCAAGAAAATACAAGTGAAATAAGAAAGAACGGGAGTTTAATTCTCACCTGCCTGGCTTTATGATTCCACTGACATCCTTCAGGATTGTCAAGTGTTTCTTTTTAGTTGGAAGAATTTGGAGAGAGTTCAAGAAACCCTTCAAATCCAACCAATTTTAATTAACACAAACACAAACATTTTCAACTAAAAAAATTAATGATTTATATTTGCAGATTGCTACCTCAATGATGTTGGTAAAGAATCTAGTAAAAGTTGGCAAGGCCTTGCCTGCTAAAAACGCTTCTGCTTCAATATTCACATGCTCATATCGAACTTCAACTTTGGGAAGGTCTATTCCAACTCTGCAAATTATCAAAGAAAAATGAAAAATCACAACTCAAAGAACATGAACAGAGCTCCTCGGTTTGGCTTCCAAGAAAACTTTCAAAGAAAAGAAAATTATACCTATCAATGCGGTCCCTGAGCTTCAACAAGAACTTCTCATTATCCACATCAGTGACTTTCACCAATTTATCAATCAACCTCTTCCTTTCTTGCAGCCCAAGATTGTCTACATCAATTTCATTCGTACGTCCACTCGAAGTGGTTAGTATTCCTTTCCTCAAACGATCATACGTAGGCAATTTCTCAAGAGCTGCCCATTTTAGAGCCTCCTCATCATCTTCTTCTTCTCTTGAAGACCTTGAAAATGCACCCTCAGAAGTGCTTCTCCATCTAGAAGCACTTCTACGTAAACTATTAGTAGCCCAGGAAATAATATCGCTACCCTCCATCACAGCTCAAACCAACCAAAACCCACAAGTGCTTTTATTTTCCTTGTTCAAGTTAGCATTGAGAAATTCAAGCACAGAGATGGGTTCTGGTTCGAAACCGTGCTTTGTGTCTCTTTCATTGGCTTCATATATTGAGGAGCCATTCGATCATCCAACTACTCAACTGCTTACAAAAAGTTTTAATGTCGTAAAAAGTGACTCGGACCCTCAAAACTCTTTTTTATTATTTGATCTTTTGATAATTTTTTAAAACTTTTATATCAAATGTAGGAACTTATTAGACATCGCATAATTTTTTTATGAATAATGATGCTTGTACTGAAAAGAGTATAAAGCTTAGTACGTAAGAGATAAAAAATAATTTGTCTTTTAATGAAATTTTTTTATCTTGCAGTGAAATTTTTTTGTCCTGCAGTGTTATTTTTTGTGCCACCGTTATTATGAAATTTTAAAATTTCATCAAAGTGTGTAAAGTCTAAATTAATTTTTTTAACCTCTTACTTCTTCAAGATTTAAATTCCAATAGGAAACTACTCAGTTAAGCACTTAGTGTCATAGTTAATGAACTTTTCTTTACGATTTATTTTTTAAAAAAATAAATGGGTGAACAAAATCTAAATTAATTTTTTGCCAGATCCTTGGTCACAAGGATAATGTACCCTTTTTTTTCAAACTAGTGATAAAAATAACCAATATGTCTGTTGGAACCTACCTCAATGTATCAAATTGAAGTTCAAACTAGAAATCTAAAAGTAAAATTAAGGTCACATTTGTTTTTTTTATCTAACTAAATAGAATTGAATCAATCTGAAATTTGAATAGATTTTAATATGTAAATTTGAATGATATATTCATTTTTTAGTCTCTAAAAATAAATATTAAATTATTTATTTTTTAACGTAAAAAATTAAAAACTTGTACTTTTAAATTGTACACATACTAAATTTAAATGTTGAATGAATAATATATTTATTAAAAAATCTAATATGGTAATATTTTATTATAACGTAAATCATATGCAAGTGAATGGTTGTAAAATTATAATATATAAAATACTTTAAGCTTTAAAATAATCACAAATTCACAATAATAAGCTTTAAAATAATCAAAAATTCACAATAATAGTGCATAATATAAGAAAAAACAAGCTAACAAGATACTTAGAAAGAAAATGAACAAAATTCTACAAAAAACTACCAGTGGAATCAATTGTGGATTATCAAAGGAACCTATTCACTTCTAAACTTACAGTACAGAACACTACATGCCAAACTATGCTTCATGCATTAATATCCTTTCAAATTGGGGAATCTTACGACCAAATAAATCATCATTTGCTCAAGCCAAAATACTTGGCTTTATGTTAGATAAACAAGTTAAATACAGTTTAATAAATAATAAAGAAATCATGATAACTAGCAATAAAATTTGGCAAAAGTAATTTACACAGGAAAATGATAGAGCACTTGCTCAACCTAAAGCCCTAAACCCAAATTCACATCATAAAGGATGAATTAAAAATGTAATTAAAAAAAAAAGATTTTGTGAATAAAAATTATTAAAAGATGAGTTTATTAGTGGGTATATGTGCATTTTTTTTAGGCAAGTATGAAAAAAAATAATAAAATAATGATATTTTTTTATATTAGAATTTAATTGCCTTACTCAGATTTTTTCATTCAGTAAAAATTAAAAAAAAATAACTTACTTTATTCAGCCAAAATTATATAAAAAGACTCATTAAATTAGAAAAATAAACATCTTTAATTGACTTAAGTAATTAAGTCATTTTAAGTCATTAAGTCAAAAAACAACTATCCCCTAAATGAAATAATAAATAGAAGAGCTCTTACACTTACCATAAAAACTAAACTTTCAACCTAAAAAATGAGGCATAGAAATATCTAACCTACTTAATTAAAACTTTCTATTTGGATTTTTTCCAGAATTTTTCTAGATGAAATGTAACAAATGTTAAAATGGGTGGCATGTCATATCTACAAGTTGGAATTTTCGAAATTGGCACATAACGTGTCAACGCTCATAAATTTTGCTTTTTTTAGTTATTAATGTTTGTTCTAAATGTGGGTTGAAATGAAAAACAAGAGACCCCTTTCTAAGAAACATGGACAAATAAAAATTTAACTACCATAGAAGCTCTTCACATAACCTATTGAAAACTTACATTCAATTTTATGAGAAAAATAATACTTTTTAATTTGATTAATTGTGACCCAGCTTCTGTGCACCATTGTTTCCGTACATAGTGGCCGTTAGATCTAACATGGAAGTTGTTTCAACGGCATGGATGTATTTTGTTTGGTTTTTAATGTTGATGTCCCCATTGTTTTCTAAAAATAAAGAAAGTCAAAGGTTTAGAATTTGACATATAATTTTGAATCGTTTAAAATTTTTATACTTTGATAAATTGACAAAATTTGATTATTAAAATTAGTGAGAGTGTAAGGAGAAAAACCTACAAAGAAATTTTTAACACAAAATCTATATTTTTAGAAGCAACATAATGACTGTTTAATCGGTAATAAATAATTTAAATATGTAATAAAAATATATTAATTTAGTAATTATATAAATCTATTTTTTTATAAACAATGTAACATCTATTTAACCTATAATCATTAATTTAAATATGTAATAAAAAATTCATTTACCAATAACATTAATACATGAACAAACAATAATGTCAAAAACTTCATAATTTTTAAAAGCATATAGGACTTATGTTTAAAGTTTTAAAGTCTCTATTTTTTTAATTTTTAGTAAATAACAGGGCCGCACTGTAAATAGCTAAGAATGGGGGTGCAGTGCGCCCCGTGCACCGTTGCTTTGTCCCACATTGTAAAAGCGAGTCTTCAATGGGTCTTTATCTTGTTAAACTAAGTAAACATAAAATTATAATTTTATTAACATATGTTTATTTTTAGGATATAAATGTGTCAAAGCAGATATTTGACTTAACATTTCATCATTTGAATGATATTTGAGGTGATTAAGAGTGGAATCAAATAATTTCCATTGATTTTTTAAATTCTTAGGGGTCATTATAAGCAAGATTTTTTTTCTTTTTTTGGTTTGAGGGTGGCAAAACTGAAGAAGCCATAAATTTAATTTGACTATTGTTGGGATTATGTGCTCTTTCAAGCATTTTGATTTATTTATGATATTTTTTTGAAGTATCTTAATCGCATAAATATTTTGAATAAGGTTTATTTAATTATATTATATATATTCATATTATCATCATATAAATTCACAGAAAATATAAATATAAGTGATCTTATAACTAAATAAAATGAGTTTACAGTTGATAAATATAGTTGGATGCTTTATTTATATTTAGACTAGATTGAATAATTTATCTTAATCATGTATAAATGTACTAACGTAGTTTGACTATATTAAATTATATCACATATGAGATTTAACTAACCTTGACATCATAGTCAAACTTATTAAATCTCATAGGTATTGATTTTTTTGCAATCTTAATCTTGAGTTAATTATAGTTTCATAATTATGATTGTTAGTCCATTTAAGTTATCAATAGGCACAATATACATTTGTAGTTAAGATTACCCAATATCATAGTGGAAACAATTATTAGCAGTAAGATTATAGATTAGTTATTAGAATTTGTACAACACATCTCTTGATGGGTTTTTAGTATTTGATCATAAAATTCTCTGGCCAGAATGTGTCAACATAATTAGTATATTGAAAATAATCATTAAATTTAACCGATAAATGTCAAAGGACAAGATGTAATTAAATTGATTAGACATTGCGTTGATATTCAATTTAATTAATGATGTGTCATAATGGATTGTTTGGTGAAGACATAAATGTGACATGGGTCTAATTATTATTCGAGAACAGTATATTAGATAGCATATAATTTTGGAGATCAATTACAATCTTTTAGTAGAGTAAATTTAAAATTAAATAATTAGGCTAGTTTTGTTACAAGTTTAATTATTGTTGCTACTATTGTATGTACCAAAATGATTCTCGGGTTAGCTCACTTAATTGACTGTAGGGTTGGCAAAATCCCAGGCCGGGTGTGGGTATTGCAATACCCGAACCCGACACGGATGCCAATTTTTTTTATCCGGGCCGGGTATTTTAAGCCCGATACCGGGCCGGGTTTTAATCCGGTACCCGAATTTTATATTTTTTAATATTATAATATTTTTTTTTATTTTTTTGTAATTTTATAAGTTTTAAATTTATTTTAAGGAAATTTGACATGAAATTATAAACTTTAAGTGTTTAAAAATATTTGTGTAATAAATAAGTCAAATAAATATAAATATTTAAAATAAAATATATTTTATAATATTTTTTTAATAAAACCCGGGTTTCGGACCGGGTCCCGGGTTTATGAAGTAATGCTCATGCCCGGCCCGCCTTCACACTTGGGCCGGGTAATCACCTGGGTCCGGGCCGTGCGGGCTTTTTTGCCATCCCTAATTGATTGCACCACTGTTGAATTGATAAATAAGATAGCTAGTTATTTGGGTTAAAAGCTTAAATTTATTAATTGGTAGTAGGCTCCATTTAATATGTTTATGTATTAATGGTCTTGTGTTGTTTTGTGTTGTTTTATAAAGTGGCTCTATAACAAGCACAAATGATGCCCCATCACTTTTGGCTTTATCTTATATTTTAATTTAAATAAAATACTTTTGATTTAATAGAATTAAGAAAAAGATATAGACTTTTCATCAAAAAGATATAAAAAGACTTATTTTTCTACAAGAAAAAGAAGAGAGCCATGATATATGGTAGAAAAGAAAATTTTTCTTTGTAACTTCGAGATAAAAAGTTTTCTTTTGCTAGTTGCTTTCAGTAGGGATAAAGACACCCACACGTTTAAGTATAGATCAAACTTGAGTCATAACCTATAAGATTATTGCTGATGGATCGTGCTCTAATATAATTAGTGGTGACAGATCGTGACTTAGGAGCCTAAATTATCATAACAGAAAATCAAAAATACGATTTCTAGATTATGATAATTCTATATATTATATAAGAAATGCGATCTAAATATTTCCATTACAAAACAATTTATAACCAACAGCTATAAAATTAAGATGGCAGCAATGAGGACCATAATGATAAATTAAAAAATTGGATAGATTAAAACGTAAATTTATTAAATGTAAAGGGGTCAACCATAATATATTCATAATATTTGTGTATCCTCAAGTCTCAAAACGGTACCTAGTTCAGCCCTCGTCTGGATCGTAATACGAGAACAACAAACTTGAGAAGATCAAAACGCAAATGAAACAAAAAAGATTATATAAATTAACTAAATTTATTTTTTCATAATTTTATTTGAATATTATCTTTTAATAATTTGAGGAGGTTAAACTTTACTTATTATTATTTTTTCAGCTGCTGTTCGTATTACCTTTTGTCAATTTTTGTCAAATTTCTGAGGATATCTTTTGTTTTTTATTTTTCTAAATTAGAACTTCTAAAACACCCAAAAAAAAATCATTTTTTAAAAGTGAAATTTTATATTAATAAGCAACCAAACAGAAGAATTTAAGCCTTGAGATGTCCGCTAGCTACTGATTGTTTATTTTGGCATTTTCATGTTTTCTTCTTAGGTCGAGCGTCAATTAAAAAATTTTAAAAAAAATTAATGGACTATTTTAACCTTATTTGAATTAGAGATTTTATATGACCAAATTTGGCCGCCGGCGCGCGTTAACAAATGATAATCATGAATTAATATATCTATATATTCTGAGTGGTTTAGTTATTTGTATTAGTAATTTTACTGTGCGGAAATATTTTATTTTTATAGCAACATTAATTTATATGTTTGTATGTTGATGTTTTTATTGCACACATCATTGAGTGTTCATTAATATTGTAATCCCCATGTATGATAGTTTATGTCAAGCGCTACAACAGTGTTACAAGGGCTCGTACAAGCAAATTAGAGTTTTACTTATTATATGTGAAAAGGATCCACATGGATATGTTGAGAGATATTTTAGCATGAGGAGAACGCACAAGGCAAACTTATATGGTGTAGTTAGTGTGAATCATGGAGAATATTGAAAACTTGGCGTTACTTCGTGTAGGAACCACAAGATCGATTTAATTCAAGAAAAATCAGACTCTACATGGAAATTATCTGTGAAGATCAAACAAGCAAAATCCTAGGAGATTGAGATTGAAGATGGCGTTATCCTTGAAGATTGAGATGTAATTGTTTTGATATAAGGAAGATAATAAAAAGATATTGAAGAGATAATATTACTGTATTATGATGAAGAGTTGCTTATATAGCTTAGGATCATTAAATGATTTGGGACACTGTCTTCAGTCTTCCGAGAAAATGGATCATATGCTCGTAGTATACATAGAAATTCTACAGAGAGGTGGCATACCGCTTTATTTGAAGACTTGTTTGGGAGAGAAAGTAGAAGATGTATGGTGCTCGCAAAGTGTTCACTTAGTGAGATTATAACAAGGTGGCGGTAATCATCGAGAGGGAGACTCATATTATGTAAGGTTCCAAGAGTTTGTAATCTCTTAAACTTAGTGAATTACTTTATGCTTGAGCGTGCGGTTTCATGGCTCAAACCACGGAAAAAATCCTCCTGAGTGCTTTAATTTATTTGGGTAAATGCTTGTTTAGTTTTTATTTTTTTGAATTAAATGTTTGTTCAGTCTCTATATTTTAAAAAATACTTTAAAATACCCAAGTTGGTAATTATATTACAATCATACCTTTACTTTTTCTTTGCTTTTACAATAGCACTTCAACAATAGTATTCTTGAATATATTAATGAAAAGAAAAAACTGTAAATTTATCAAATTAGCCTAAAGAGTTAAATACAAATTAGTTGTTATTATTTTGCTTGTAAGATTAATTCGATAAACTAAATTTTTGCAAAAAATTATTAGTAAGATTGTTGCAAGGATATGAAAAAAACTAGTTGTTTCATAAATATTTATTTCTTAATTTGCTAGTGGGTACTTATTGGTTAATTTGCTAATTAACTTCTTTTGTAAATTAAAAAATTAATTTCAAAAGCATTGTTGCATGGGCCTTATTGTAAAAGTAAAGAAAAATAAGGATAAGACTATAATATATTTAATAGTATGAGTATATTGAGATATTCTTCAAAATATTAGGACTAAATAGCTAGTTAAATTAAAATATAGTGACTAGATTAGTATTGCTTTACTTTTAGACGCTTTATTTTTACCTATTGTTTTGTCTAATTAACTTTTAATTAAACTTGTAAGCCCACTGAAAGTCGATTTAATAATTGTTTTGTTATAGTGAAGTTCATAAATTATTCTCAAAGTCGCTCTCACTTTTTCTCTGAAACAAAATCCTAACCGTTTAAACAATCTTCTCCCCATCGATCCTTTGTGGGAGAGGAGGAAAATCATCAGTCTCATCTTCATGATAACAATAAAATGATTGTCTATCTCTTTTTTCCGTGAGAGTTTTAATTGTTTATGAGAGTTTTATATCTTATTTATTTATTTAGAGTCTTGTCATCACTAATTGTTTGAAGGTGATCTTCCCTATTTTGTTAAGAGCTTTATGGAAAAATTTGGGTCACCATCATTAATTGTTTCCACCATTTAGATTTTACATCGATAGCATCTCTCTTCTAGGCTTCTAGCCGAGTCCTTTCAATCTATAGAACACATACTATTGATACAAATCAATGACGACCCTCGCTCATTCAAAGGTCTTATTACCGATACTCCCGCATTTTGGTACTAAAGAGTGTTTTAACGAGTTTAAGGTTTTGGAAGCTTTTTGTACTATCATAGAGAAGTTTATATTACTTTGAATTATTTTATTATAACTGCATATGTCTCCTCAATCGTCATATATTTAATCTCGCTTGAATACGTTTGCAAGCACCAGTACGTGATTGTATCTTTCAAATAAAGGCATCTCTTTTGGGAAGATAATCTGCTCTCATTTTTTCTTTTTTTTCATTTATCAGATCCCTGAACTTGTGAACTGTGAAGTCTCATTTCTGTATGATCAGGAACATTCGTGTAATACATTTATATATATATATATTACTGTAAGAGGATTAGTTATACATAACTATGTAAAATTTTAATTTATTTGGGCGGGCAGCAGGTGACGCATATATGAGTTTTAAATATTACCCACCTTTGTGTATTTCTTACGCTTTCGATCTTGGCATGTAGCTCTCCGGCCTGCATGCACTCGTTCTTTGTTTTTGTTAGTACTTGTCAACACCCACTAGCACTTGGATTTTTCACTCACACCCCAAAATTTTTATTTACAAATAACAAATCCTTTTCTTGTTGCTGTAAATGTTCTAATTTTTCACACCAAAACTCTGTTTGTTATTGAACTAAAAGTTTAACGTGAAGTGTATTTTATAAGTTTTATCAAACACAAAATCATATTAGCTTCTAAATCAAAAACTCACCAAATACTTTATTTTTGTAGTTTAACCTCTAGATCTAGTTAGTAGGGAGCAATAGCAAAGTAAGCCTAATGACTCAGGTTAGTTTCACACATACTTAACACAAAAAGTAACTCAAGTATTTTTTTTTTTTTTTTTTGGATTGGAAAATCGATATCCATCACCTTAACTCAAAGAAAAGTGAATATAAGAACTGCAATTCTAAGAAAACGAGAGTAAAGGCAGAAGACTAAACGTACATTATTTTAAAAACAAAATTGTTGAGGCAGATTCATTATTAGATTTGTGTTAGGATGATTTTGTCAGATTTTCATAGTTTTAGTGGCATTGTGTAAATAAGTCAGGGTATAGTGATAAGACTTACAGCCTTAGGGCGCCACCGCTAGTTAGTCGTAATAAAGGCGGGAAAATTAGCCATACCACTTATGATGACGTGCGTAACTAATTGGAGTTAACTAAGTTGATCCGAGTTGACCAAAAGTGGGTTTATAAGCCGAGAGATAGGTATGGTTCGTTTGTTTTGCTTTCCGTTTTTACTTAGTTTCTAGTAATTCTTTAGATTCATTTGTTAGTGATCTTGAATAAGATTGTTACTTCGTCGGGTTGATTAAATCAGTCTGAAATTCATTACTTGAACAAATTTTTTAATCAAAGAAATCAATACTTGAGATGCATTTGGAAGAGCAAGAGATTTTTTCATGCGAAATTCCCAACTCTTGCTACGACCATGTCGAACATGACCTCTGTAATCATCTTTATTTACCCCAACATTGGTGATTGCTTGTACATATGAAATGCCCTAATTTACAAGCTAATGATGCTATACGCATAACCTGGGGAGGAAAGTTCCAGCAGGTTAACTCAGGAAATTGCATTACAACATTGGCCCACGACTCCCTTCCACCTTACGCCTTCGAATATTTGATTTGAGTAATTTTTCCACTAAGCAGACTCGATGTAGAAAATGGAATTAAATTTCTATCGATTCTGGAAATTTAGCCTCTTAATTCCTACTGCGAAGAGAACTACAAAGAGCACGGCAAAGGCAGCATTAACAACTGCAACAACTCCCACAAACTCATGTTTGAAATCAAAATAACTTCTAACAAACTGTTTCACTGTTTCACCACTTTCCATTTTGTCCTCCACATCTCCAAACTGTGAAGCAACCAATCCATACATGGTCCAAGCTACTGGATTTGCCCAATAATACCACCTCCACCATAGAGGAATCCTCTGTTGTTTGGCAAGTTGAAAGATAAGAAAAGAATTAGCTACATTAAACTTTCGATAAAGCTATGAAATCTATTTAGTATCTAAAATAGAAATGGAAAAATAATACTTACAGGTCTCGGTATTACAAACCCTGAAAAGACGTTCCACAACCCGAAAAATAAAATCGAAACAATTGCAGCAATGTTGTGGTTTGGTGTCATAGCCACTGTCATCATGCCATAAAGGGTGAAGTACAACAAGCTGAAGAACATAAAGAATAAATACCAAAAGAACTTGGCTGCTGTCCATTCGAATCCAATCATAGCATAGACTATAATCCTATACACTGCTAACAGAACAAATATGTAAGGTATCTCAATCATAACCTGGAAAAAAAGAAAAATGAAATATCAGTAAAGAGAATACAATTCCTTTGGAGAATTAAAACAAATGTGTAATGTGTCATAAAAACATTACTTGGGCAAATGCATATGGCATGCCAGAATACATTCCAGCCCCTTTTTCCCTATAAAAGACCGTCCTTTCAACGGCTACTACTGGCTGCACTGATGAACAAAGTTGTGCGCCGATGAAGAAAACAGCAGTGTACATGGAACCCATAGCATTGAACAGATCTTGGTTCTTTTTCCTGAAAATTAAAATGTCAAAATTGGGGTTAAAAGAAACATCAAAATACAAGACTCAAATAAGATTCATCTGCATTATTAAGTACATATATTTGCAGCTTCCTAGTTGTAACTCACGTTTTGGTGCCCATGTCCCAGAACATTGTTCCAAATGTCAAAGCTATGGCGGTCGTAAAAAGAAACCTGACTGCATTGTATGGTGGATTTCGCCAGTATGACCAGTGTTGTTTCCACAAGCAAGCCAAAAATTGCATGAAAAATGAACGAGAGTACCGAGTAGGAAAATAGAGGTCCTGTGAATCCGCTGCAGGCTTGCTTAATCCTTCAATGAGTGCTTTGTTTCTTCTGAAACATATGGCATACATCAGCATCAATTTTGAGCTAATTAACATATACATTCATGGTAATTTAGTAGTTTAACTAAAACACACCTGTACAAGTCTGAGTGTCTGTAAATATTAGTAAAATCAATCCCCAGAGCTAATTCTTTTGTTGTAGATGTAACTTCCAACATCCAAGTTGCTGGATTGTGACCCTCTTTAATTTTTTCAACTCCAGGAATGGCCTTCATAAAAATGAATGTACATGCATCGGCGTCAGCTATGTTCATAATGTAAAGAATGCAAGTCGATTTATAATGTATTTCAAGTTCGATTTCTGTTGAAATATGAGAATGTTCGTCAGGTCATACTTGCAAATAGCTGATAAGATTGGTAGAATTGCTACCCAATGGCCCAACGTAAATTTCTTGTCCCCCTTGCTTCATTAGGAATAGCTGCAATACATTTATTAAACAATAAAATCAGCAATGCTGGAAAAGAAAGGAAAAGGAAAAACTTTTGACTCCTTTGATTAAATATTACTAATTTCTACCTCATCAAAGGCTTCAAATATGTCAATGCTTGGTTGATGGATGGTACACACGACTATCCTTCCGGTTTCAGCTGTGTTCTTAACCGTTCTCATAACAATAGCAGCAGCCCTTGCATCCAGCCCTGAAGTTGGCTCATCGATAAATATGATGGACGGGTTAGCCACAAGCTCAACTGCAATGGTGAGCCTCTTACGCTGCTCTGTTGACAGACCACTTTCACCAGGCATACCAACCAGTGATTGTCTCAGTGGTTTCAACTCCACAAGCTCCATGATTTCCTCAATAAACATCTGTAAATCATGAGAGGAAGTACAAATTAGTATGAATATACCCCAGAATGTGTTCAGGGAGCTAAGTTATTTCTCTTCTAGTTGACTTGGTTAAACTGTTCTAGCTCTCGATTGAGGGAATACTCCAGGAGAGTTCAGTACCTACTCAGAGTAGAGCAAGGACTCATACACAGTAACCAAAGGAGAGTGGATGTCGTTTTGGTCACAGTATCCTGAAATGCGGGTAAATGTTTCCTGTTTTTTTGGGTAACCAGAGATTGTTATGCTCCCAGTAATATATCCACCTGTTTTCCTGCCAGCCAACACATCCATCAAAGTAGTTTTACCAGCACCACTAACACTCATTAAAGCTGTAAGAACACCTGGCCTGAAAGCACCGCTCACACCATTTAGAAGCACCAATTTGTCTTCAAGAACACCTTTAACTTTCATTTCCTAGAATGTTAAATTGAACCAACTAGTTGTCATATCCGGACCAGAGTGTATTGAATCAAGACACCGTTCATACTTTTGAAATATCATAATTGGTTTTATAATTAATGTTACCTTTGCCATGTCGGCAGAGTAAGTAACTTCATCAAAGGTAAGGGAATACGGTTCAAATGGAAGCACCATGCCTCTTTTCTTTGGTTCGGTTTCCACAACAGCACCTGAGTTTGTGTTGTGACTTGAATTACTTCCATAAGTTGATAACTGTACAGTCCCTCCAACTCTGTTATCCAGATCATTACTTCCAGATTCCTCTAATATAACAGCCAGAGGCTTCTCAAATTCTGCAAATATATATATTCGCAAGAAATTGCAAATTAGTCTCACTGCTTTAGAAGAAGTAATTAGAGTGAAGAAGGCAAAGATACCCACGGTTAAGAAAAGTAAGAGATAGAGTGAAACCAATGTTGAACAATAGTACAAAACCAATCATAGCACCCAATCCTATCCAATACCAATATACACGTGCGAAGAACCCACGAGACTTTAAAACTTTCACTCCAAGTGATTCAGTTGAGTTAGTAGTAAACTGTGATATGAAAAAAACTTACAGACATTAGCATTTTTGTTAAAAGACAATTACACAATCAAGGAAAGGCTCATTCAGAGAATTACCTTTCTCCAACTGTGCCCAAAAAACTCATTAGCCACAATTGCATTCTGCGCATACATCATAGGTGAACACCAGTAACCCCATATCCACCATTTATTGATGTCATCTGTGTCATTAAAAAAGAAATGGAAGTATGGTAGTTAAATTTTGACAAAAAAGCTAACCAGTCTCTTTTGGTTATATATATGTACACACACACACACGCACGCACACACATGTATGTATACACTTTATACCTCGTGAAAGGACAAATCCACCAAAAGCAAAAAACACGATCAGTGCAAATGAACCAAATGACATAGCAACAATCATGTTCCTGCCTGCTGCTGCAATGAATCGAAACAATGCAGAAGCCATCTGGTTAACAAACAAGAGAAGCAATAACTGCTTAAACAACCTGCAGCAAGAAAATTACCTTATAAGGTAGTTGGATAAATAGATCATTTAATAAAATTTTCTCTGGCTACTTGCATATTTACCTTCCGATATTAGGATCAAACCCAATTGCATAATAGGTAAGGAATACCCAAATAGAAACCTCCAGGAGCGAGATAGGAAACTTGACGATCCATGTAGGAACGGCATATGCCCAAGCTGGATAGAATCGGAGACCTCTTTGCTTGTAGAAGATAGGAAGCTTAGCAACGGTCATAGAAATATCCGACATTCCATTGAACATGGTTATAATAACAACAAAGAACATGGCACCAACATAAATTCCCCCATCGCTTACTGAATCTTCGTTCATATTTGCTCTGAAAAAGAGTGTCGAAGATACCAACGCCATAGTTGAAAGCTAGTAGGAGGGGTACAAATCAATGAAATCATTATCATTTCAAGAAAAGAGTAAAACAATTCAAGAGTAGTCTAGTACTCACTTGAATGAGCTTGAAGATATAGACAAATGAGTTTCTTTTTATCAGCAAAAATTCTCTTGAGATGTTAGCTTTAAATAACTACTTCATACCCACACCGTACCCTTTGGTAGTCAAAGTAGCCGGGTGGCTCTTACTCTTATCAAGCGGAGTTCGAAGCTCATCTGTGAGTTTCTGTCCCACATGGAATGAATGGAATGCCTCAGAAAATTCCTGGACTGTAATAAATCGGTAAGGCATCTCTCTATGAACCCAATACTGCTCTTGATCTTTCCTTGACGTCACCTGCAACATATTATTCGTGAATATTGAGTATGAGAAGTTACATCTGATGCTCAATCAGCTCATAAGAATCTATGTTGACTATTGACCGACTTACTTCTTGCAAGAAGTCAGCCACGCCCTTCCTTTCAGGGCATTTAAAGCCCATAGATTCAAAGAAATCTAGCACCAGTTCGCGGGGACCCTGGTACACAATCTGACCATCAGATAGAAAGATAATATCATCGAATAGATCATAAGTCTCTGGTGCTGGCTGTAGGAGAGATATCGCTGCGGTTCCGTTTAGGATGTGAATATTTTGCCTGAGAGAATTCACAATTTGGAAAGTTGTCGAGCTGTCCAAGCCATTAGATATCTCATCCATAAACAGTGCCAAAGCTGGTCCGACCATCATTTCACCTACAGTTGAGAATTGAACTTTTAATTTATATGTTTAGATAACAAGTATTGATAGTTGTTTTAATTATCTGTGAGCGCAATGGAAATGAGTTTATTATCAAGTTGGCATTTACCTGTTGTCAGACGCTTCCTCTGTCCTCCTGATATACCTCTTAACATTTCATCGCCTACCAAGGTATCAGCACAGACGTCAAGTCCTAGATCCTTTAGATAATAATCTGTGAGCACATTCGCTTCTTGGCCTTCAGTTGCTGCCGCCTACACATAAGAAGACAGATAACCACAAGAAACTCAAATAACCATGAATGCAACTTATTTATTCCCTTCTAACGAGCAAAAAGTAAAATGGGCTATTCAAGAATACGACAGGATGAAAGTTGATATACTAGGATTTAATTTTAAGCCATAGGAACATATGATTGAAGATACGTTGTACCGACACTAACTCTTTCCTGATGATTTTTTTATTCGCCAAATGCTAATCATGTCTTAACCTCCATTTGATATAACTTTTAAAATAAATCTTATTTAAGTATAATTTTTGTTACTAAAATTTTATTAAAAAAAAAGTAGTTGTTAATGATAACTTTTATTAAGCATTATAAAATTATTTTAATAGGTAAATTTTCTAAAATTATGTTACAAAATAACTGAAATAAGATTATCAAATAATTAAAGGATATTTTAAATATTTTTACATTTTAAAAATATTTTTTAACTTATACTTTAAAAACTTAAAATTTGAGTTTTTGACAGTATAAACAAAATAACTTATTTAATATTTAAAAATTTTATTCAAAAAATTAACCAAACAATAATAATAAATTTGAAAAGAAATTATGAAATTAAATAAATATCTATAATTATTAAATAAGTCGTATCAAAGAACAAGGTAAACAAACTTCAGTTTTCTCACCTTCATGAAGACATCAATAAAAGGATCCGGCTTTATACCTGCTTCCTTCTCTCTTCTTTCCAACTCTGTTAACATGTCTGCATTTCCCAACAGCAATGAGTTTTATAGTTGAAGGCAAAATAAAAGAGAAAAATAATAATAATAAAACCTACCATAACGGGATCCAACACCCTGGCTTCTGGCAGAGAAGGCCAAAGTTTCCCTTACGGTCATTTCTCCGATATGAACATCATGTTGACTGATATAAGCAGCTGTTCTCTGAGGGACAAATTCATTCATGTCGTGACCAGTATATGTCACCCTGCCAGAAACCTAAAAGGAGACAATACCAATGAGTGAACCACCAATGCTGAAAGCAAACCTCTCCGAAAAAAATTAAGAGATTTTTACTACGTAATCACCTTCAGACTAGAATCAAGCTGTCCGGAAGTGTGGTCTTTCCAGAACTTGGAGGACCCAAAAGCAATGTCATTCTGCATCATTGAGCTTAGTTCCCATATATTCAAGAAAATACAAGTAACTTAAGAAACAATAGGAAATCAATTCTCACCTGCCTGGCTTTATGATTCCACTGACATCCTTCAGGATTGTCAAGTGTTTCTTTTTAGTTGGCAGAATACGGATAGAGTTAAAGAAAGCCTTCAAAAATAACTAGGTTGTTAATAAATAATAATAATAATAATAATAACTTTAGTCAGAAAAACAAACACGGACACAAAAGATTTTACTAAATTTCAGCTTCCTACCTCAATTATGTTGGTAAAGAAGTTAGTGAATGTTGGCAAGGCTTTACTTGCTAGAAACGCTTCTGCTTCAATATTCAAATGTTCATATCGTACCTCGATTTTTGGAAGTTCAATTCCAACTCTGAAATAATACAAGAAAAAAAATGAAAATCCTAACGTAAACACAACACTCACAACTTCAAAAAACAAGAACGCAGCTCCTCTGTTTTGACTACCGTGAAAAACTCGAAACAAAAGAAAATTACCTGTCAAAGCGGTCTCTGAGCTTCAACATGAACTTCTCATTATCAACATCAGTGACTTCAACCAATTTATCAATCAACCTCTGCCTTTCTTGCAGTCCAAGACTTGGCAATTTCTCATGAGCAGCCCACTTTAGAGCCTCCTCGTCATCTTCTTCTTCTTCCCTTGGAGACCTTGGAAATGCATCCTCAGAGCTGCTCCTAGGAGAAGCACTTCTGCTACTTGAACCATTAGTAGCCATCACAGCTGAAGCCAACAAAAACCCACGAGGGCTTTTCTTTCCTTTACTAAAGTTAATATTTAGAAATTCAAACACAGAGATGTGTTTTGGTTAATTTGACACGGTATTGTCTCATGCATTGAGGAGTTATTCATATCATCCGGCTAAGGGCAGAAGCCTCCAAGAATTTCTATTTTTCTTTGTAGATACCTCCTATCAAAAGTTAGTTAAGCGGCCTCCGTAGTGCACTCATTTTTCATTTTGAAATATTTAGCTGTTCCGCCTTCAGGGAAAAAAAACTACTTAAAATTGATCAAATAAGTTTCATCACTTCAAAAATCCTTTTGACGATAAGCTTATTGGATCTACAAGAATTGTATTTAACTACTTATGTTTGTATGTGAATTATGTGAAGTATGCTCCACATGGGCCATATTCCATGAAAAAATAATTTTTTTTTGCAGATTCTGTTATTTGGAGTTGCCCCTCGCTAATAAACTTGCTTGCTCCGCCGCTGCTTCCAACCATTGCAATTTTTTTATAATCTCAACTGCTTATAAAGGCTGTTAAAGTGTCATGTTATACTATTATGTTTGGGGATAAATATGCTCTCATGATTTGATCATATATATATATATATATATATATATATATATATATATATATATATATATGTATGTATATAATATAAAATCTTTTGATAAATATGCTCTTTTGTTTATATATAATAAATATTTACTTAATTATTATATTTTCATTCATTAACTACTAATTATGTAAGTGTATTTCCCAGATAAAAGATATCAGGAGAGAATTCTAATCTTATATTTGGGTCTTATGATGTTTTTGTCTAACTAATTTCTTCATAATGCATAAGCTATCAACTCGGCATGTACATTTATTCATGGTTGTATCATTATTGATTCTTTTTTTAAGAAAATACCATGCAAACTGTTAACTTCAGTAAAATTCTTAAGAATATGTAGACATAAATTTTTTTCAAATATTTTGATATTCATATTGAATTCTCAACTAAAAATTAATTTTTTTATAAAGAAATATACTATAAAGTAGCTATAAAACAATTAACTAATCCTTAAAGGCATGTCGAGTGGTTTTCAACTAATTTTCTTTAACTGTTCACTCAAGTTTGACTCTTAAGAAAAGTAGGGTGAAAAAATAGTTTGGACTTTGTCTACCATACCTTACCTTTGAAAAAAAAAAAGGTTAAAAAAAGTTATGAACTCTATTGCAAAGTTTTATTAAAATTTTGAATTCCAACCTAGAAATCCAATTCTCATTTTATTTACATGGTTTGTGTTCTTCATTTTCTACAATTCCCTTCTTTCTAATTATTTCTTCAAACAATAAGATTTATTTATTTTTTGAAGAAAACTTAGAAATCTGACTTGAGCATCAAAGCTCTCGAGCGCCATTGAGCTCCTCAGGTCAGCTCCAAAGAGCTCCTCAATCTAATAAATTGATAAAAATGACCATCGCTATGTCATTGTTCCTTCAAAACTCAACAAACTTTAGGCAGAAGCTAAGTTAATCACAATATGTGTAATTTACATCAACCTCTAAATAGTTTCTCACGACCCCTTAGTTGTTTCTTTATAATAGTTGAGCCATACAAAACACTACTTATGAATTGATGAAAGTTACATACGATGTAACTTAGCAATACCCCAAACTTTAATGTCTAGTGGTCTAGGCGAAAAATGACCTAAACCAAATGAAAATAAACCCCAAACTAGTTGGCAAGATGATATATGTCAGAATTTGGATTTTAGTGAACTATTCTAGATCCGCATAAAAATATAAAGGTTAATTTCTAGATTTGGATGCTGATAACAAGTTGAGTTTGAGATACCTTTCTTATCAAGGTATCAACTCAAAAGAAAACAACATTACAGCAACTTCAAAAATAAATTTTAGAGTGTGTTTACTTGTAGGATTAGAGAATTGAAATCAGAAATGATAATAATTGATGGTGTTTACTTGTTAAGTAAAAAAGAGAATAGGAATGTGTTGAAAAGTCAGCACCGAATTTGGTGCTTGACTTTGGTGCTAGCAATTTGAAGACTTTTGGTAGCAAATTGAAGAAAATGAAAACAATAGCCCACATCTTTTGACACTTGAGATTGACAAAAGTTGATTGACAAATTGAAGCCACAATTTAAGGGCTGAAATTGTTGATTTTCTTGACCATTATTTTGCTATAAATAGAAGTGCAAATCAAGAGTTGGAGCATCCCAAAACATTTGTGAGAAGCATTTAAAAGCTTAGAGCAATTCAAGTGAATTGTTGAGAGAGAGCAATTGGAGAGTGTGAGCAATTGAGAGGTATTTCCTTTCAAGTGTATATGAGAGTATTGGGTGTATTTGGGTTCTGGCGAGTGAGATTTGTTACTCAAATATTGTACTCAAATAATTATTAGTAATACAATTATTTTTCTCTGGCTCCTGTGGACGTAGGCATAATTGCCGAACCACGTTAAATTTTTGTGTCTTTTATTTTTTCTGTAATTATTTGGTGCACTTGTTTCTGCCTTCCGCGCACAACAATTGGTATTAGAGCCGAAGGTTCATACTTGGGGAATACGGTACTGTTCATATACGGTACTGTTCACAAATACGGTACTGTTTACGAATACGGTAAAGATGACTATTTGTACTTAGGAGACAATCTATTGTAAGTAGTGTGTATTTTTGCATGTCTAGGAAAGTTTTGTCAACAAGATGATAAGAGTCTAAGGAGTCTGGGTTTTAAGTGGGACCGTTGTGACCCCTCCATTCTCCTGGGAACTTTCTTAGTGCATTTATTCGCATGAAATAAACATAATAGAGATTGTTTTTCAAGTAGGAATAGTTCGTTGAGAAAATGGTAGAAGGAGAAACTTTCAGAAGTGGAGAGAGATCTACCCAGACTATTCCGGGAGACAGTTCAGGAGGAAGGAGGGAATTGTCAAATCGCCTTTCAGCACCTGTTATTGGAGGCCAGAAGATCGATATTGAAAAGTTTGACGGAAAAATCAACTTCGGCATGTGGAGACGCGAAGTTATGGATGCCCTTATTCAAATTGATCTCGACATTGTTCTAAAAAATAAAAGACACTTGTATGACGAAGAAACTTAGGATTGTATGAATGAAAAAGCATGTGGTCAGATCAGATCTTGTTTGACCAAGGAAGTGAAATACCTGGTGAAAGATGAGGAGTGTGCGATGACTCTGTGGCGTACATTCGAAGAAAAGTACTTGCTAAAAAATCCCGAAAATCACCTCCATGCAATGAGTCAGGTATATGGCTTTCAAATGAAGCTTGGAGTGTCAATGCACGACCATGTCTCAAGATTTGAAAAGGTACTTGTTGATTTAAAGAATCTTGATGAAGATATAAAGGATGAAGTCAAGGCTATGATTCTACTGCACTCACTTCCAGAAGAATATAGCCATTTTGTGACTACCTTGTTATATGGGAAAAGCATGATTGTTTTTAAAGATGTCTGCACAGCATTAACCAATTTGGAAATTCGAAATAATGATAAACATTCCGAAAGAACATCGTCTGAAGCTTTGTTAGCCAAAGGAAGAGCAATGGAGAAAAAGAAGAAACATGGTGGAAAGAACTCTTGGTCTAAGTCAAGAAGCAGAAATATAGCTCGAGATGGTGTGCCTTTTGTCATGAAAAGGGCCATTGGAGGAAAGATTGTCCGAAGGCTCAGAAGAAAGATGGGAAGAAACCAGTAGCAGCGAACATGGCATACAAAGATGAAAACTCTGATTATTCACTAAATATTACACCTACAACGTATGTGGCTAGTTCAGATGAGTGGATACTTGATACCGGAACAACCTATCATTTATGTCCTGTAAAGGAATGGTTTACGAATTTTCGTAATTTAGAATCCGGTGCAGTTGTGATGGGAAATTATCAACCTTGTCGCACAATGGGGATAGGGACAATTCAGCTAAAGATGTTTGATCGAATAGTCAGAGAGTTAAAAGAGGTTAGATATGTTCCAACTCTAAAGAAAAATCTAATTTCTGTGGGTGCTCTAGAAGCTAAAGGCTACAAAGTTACCATTGAAGATGGCAAAATGAAATTCACATATGGAGCTATGGTGATTTTGCAAGGAGTCTGGCGTCATAATTTGTACTATTTAAAGGGAGGTACAACTAATGAAGCTAATGTTGCTGAGGCGCATAGTAACACCATCAAGCTATGGCATGCACGACTGGGACATGCTGGAGAGAAGTCTTTGCAAACTCTGATGAGGCATGGACTTTTAAAAGATACCAAAACCTGTAAATTAAATTTCTGTGAGCATTGTGTAGTAGGCAAGAAAACAAGGGTCAAGTTTGGTACGGCTAATCACGATACTCGTGAGATCCTTGAATATGTTCACAGTGATGTATGAAGACCAACCAAGACTGCATCAATTGGTGGAAGCCATTATTTTGTTTCATTTGTTGATGATTTCTCTAGACGTGTGTGGGTGTACACTATGCGAGCAAAGGATGAAGTTCTAGAGATTTTTGTGAAATGAAAGAAACTAGTGGAGACTCAACTGGCAGAAAGATCAAAGTATTACGGTCTGATAATGGAGGTGAATATACTTCTGATCCATTCTTGCAAGTATGCTAGAATAAGGGTATAAAAAGACATTTCACGGTGAGACATACTCCGCAACAGAATGGTGTGGCTGAGCGTTTGAACCGTACTTTACTTGAGAAAGTACGATGTATATTATCTAATGCTGGTTTAGATAAAAAGTTTTGGGCTGAGGCTGTAAGCTACGCAAGTCATTTAATAAACCGGTTGCCTTCTGCTGCAATTGGAGGTAAAACTCCTATGGAAATGTGGTCTAAAAAGCATGTACAAAACTATGATTCCATTCGTGTGTTTGGGTGTCTAGCTTATTATCATGTAAAGAATGATAAGCTCGATCCTCGTGCAAGGAAAGCTATCTTTGTAGGATTCAAATGTGGAATTAAAGGTTACAAGCTTTAGGATCTCGAAGATAAAAAGTTTGTGTATAGCAGAGATGTTGCTTTTGATGAAGCTTCTATGTTGAAGGCTTCAAATTCTCAGCAGGTAGAGAACACGACCAAAGAGGTATTGCAGTAGGTGGAGTTTGATGCAACTCCATATGTATCATTTAGTTCTACATCAGAGAAGAGTTCAACTTTGGAGGTGGCCCTAAGAGTTGAAGAAGAAGTTGTTTCTGTTGATGTCCCACAAGAGGAGGAAACAACTGAAGAAGATGCAAAAGATGAAAATGAGTCTATAACAACAAGAAGGCCAAAAAGAGTGATAAAGAAACTCGGGTGGCTTACTAAAGATATGGTGGTAGCCTATGCACTTCCAATTATTGATGATGACATCCCCAACACTTTCGGTGAAGCATTACATAGTAGTAAAAGTGATTAGTGGAAGTTAGCCATAGAGAAAGAGATAAAATCTCTTTATCAAAATCAAACTTGGGAACTTATGGAGTTACCTAAAGGAAAAATGGCTATTGGCAATAAATGGGTCTACACCAAGAAGCAAGGATCTCTAAATCAATCAACTCTTCAATACAAGGCAAGGCTCGTGGCAAAAGGTTATGCTCAGAAGGAAGGTATTGATTATAATGAAGTATTCTCTCTAGTTGTGAAACATACTTCCATTCGTATCCTACTTGCCTTGGTAGCTGAATATGAGTTAGAGTTGGCTCAATTAGATGTAAAGACGGCATTCTTACATGGAGATTTGGAGGAAGAAATCTGTATGTCTCAGCCTAGTGGTTTCAAAGTTGCTGGAAAGGAGAATCATGTGTGTAAATTGATTAAATCTTTGTACGAATTAAAACAATCACCAAGACAGTGGTACAAGAGGTTTGATCAATTCATACAAGGGCAGAAATTCATCAGAAGTGAACATGATCACTGTGTTTACTTTAGAAGACTACACGATGGAGCTTTCATTTATTTGTTACTCTATGTCGACGATATGCTTATAGCTTCGAAGAATAGAGGTGAGATTGAGATACTAAAGAAGCAGTTAGCTTCTGAGTTTAAGATGAAAGACTTGGGAAATGCACAGAGAATACTCAGGATGGAAATTCATAGAGACAAGAAGAATGGAAGCGTGTGGTTAACTCAAAGGTCTTATTTGAGGAAGATGCTAGAGACGTTTGGCATGGATGACAAAACTAAATCGGTATGTACTCCTCTAGCTCCTCATTTCAAATTAAGCTCTTCTTCATGTCCTTCCTCCCAAGAGGAGCGCGACTACATAGCTCGTGTTCCATATGCAAGTGCTGTGGGTAGTCTTATGTATGCTATGGTGTGTACAAGGCCTGATATTTCTCAAGTTGTTAGTATGGTTAGCAGATACATGCATAATTCGGGTAAAGACCATTGGCTTGCAGTGAAGTGGATTCTTCGATATTTGTATGGAACAGTTGATGTTGGGTTATTGTATAAAAAGGATTGTGGTCAACAATGTGACAGGTATTGTGATTCTGATTTTGCTGGAGACCTAGATAAGCGAAGATCAACAACGGGCTATGTATTCACATTGGGTGGAGGTCCGATCAGCTGGAGGTCGATTCTATAATCGACAATTGCTCTGTCCACTACGGAGGCAGAGTATATGCCAGCAACTGAGGCTGTAAAGGAAGCTATTTAGTTCAAAGGCTTGTTAGGTGATTCGGGAATAATTCAAGAGAACATTAAGGTGTTCTGTGACAATCAGAGTGCAATATTCCTTGCGAAGAATCAAACGTATCATGCTCGGACGAAACACATAGATGTGAAATATCATTATGTCAGAGAGATTATCAAAGGTGGTGATGTGTTATTGAAAAATGTCAATATTAAGGATAACCCATCTGATATGTTGACGAAGGTGATTTCTGGAATTAAGTTTCAACATTGCTTGAAACTAATTCAAATTCTTCAAATCTGTTGAGTTTGGAGAATTTTGAACTACGGTTGGCTTGATCCTAAATTTTGGGTACGTAGGCAGTCACAAAGATGCAGCCACTTTGGGGATGATGATTCGTTGGTAGTCGGCTCAGATTTTGATAAATATTCGCCGAGGTGGAGAATTGTTGAAAAGTCAGCACCGAATTTGGTGCTTGACTTTGGTGCTAGCAATTTGAAGACTTTTGGTAGCAAATTGAAGAAAATGAAAACAATTGCCCATAACTTTTGACACTTGAGATTGACAAAAGTTGATTGACAAATTGAAGCCACAATTTAAGGGCTGAAATTGTTGATTTTCTTGACCATTATTTTGCTATAAATAGAAGTGCAAATCAAGAGCTGGAGCATCCCAAAACATTTGTGAGAAGCATTTAAAAGCTTAGAGCAATTCAAGTGAATTGTTGAGAGAGAGCAATTGAAGAGTGTGAAAGAATCGGTAGATATTTCCTTTCAGTGTATGTGAAAGACTTGTATTTGGATTCTGGAGAGTGAGATTTGTTACTCAAATATTGTACTCAAATAATTGTTAGTAATACAATTATTTTTCTCTTGCTCCCGTGGACATAGGCATAATTATCGAACCATGTTAAATTTTTGTGTCTTTCATTTTTTCTGTAATTATTTGGTGCACTTATTTCTGTATTCCGAGCACAACATAATGAACATATGAGGCAACATGTTTTTTATATTAAGGAACAGACATTTAATTTCTATGTAGGTGGGAAATCAAGTTCACATTTCTTAAACTCTCCATTTTATTCCCATTGAATTATCATAATTTTGAAATTGCTCTCAATTAAGTTTTGTCATTTTTCATTTAGGTCCCTACAAAAGTTTTGTAATATTTGCAAATAGGTTCTTCAATATTATTATTAGTAATATAATAATAATATAATTATAATCATAAGTATTATCATCATTATTATCAATATCATCATCATCATAATCATTATTATTGTTATTCATTAATGCTATTATCATTATATTATTAATAATATTAGTGAAACTTATTAATTTTTTAGGTTAATTATTCCTATTATTGTCATTAATTTCATTATTATTATTATTATTATTAACAATGATATTGTAAACAATAATTTTTGAATAATAATAACAATAATTAAAATACAAAATAATAATTATGACAATAATTAATTAAGAACTTTTTGGTAATTTGTAATAATTTAACTTATTTCAATTCTGATTCTAACACAAAGTAAAAGCATCAATAATAATACAACTCATTCCGATTCTAATTTCTACAACTCAAGTAAACAACTTATTTTAATTCCAATTGTTCATTCCAATTCTAAACTATTTCAATTCCTATTTAGTAAACACACCATTAAGTTAAAGTCATTTCCTCAGACATCGATGTTGTGTGTTTTACAAGCATTCTAGTAAATAAATGGTTTAAGAGATGCACTTATCACTTCCTTGCATTTGAATGTAAAGTCATTATCATTTCTTAATGTTTTTAACTACTGTCTATCTTTTCTATCAACGTCCAGAATAGATTTCTCAATTTTGGAAAGCAAATTAACTATAATTAATTTTTTATCTTTTTAGAATTGAGCAATCATAATAGTGAAAAAAAATCATTTAAAACACGTAACATATATTTATTGAAAGGTTCATTGGAGCTGTGCTATATAAATTTCGATCTCCTATAATTATTCTTTAATATAATACAATAGTTACATAGGAAAAATAGCACCTACACCCTCAATATTTGTGAAAATGGTTATGTATGCCCCAGGTTTTCAATAAGGGATACCAAAACCCCTTTTAACTAAATACGCTTTGTAGATAGTAACTAAAAAAATTTAACTTTAAAATTTTTTAATAAATACAAATATAATTTAAATAGTTTAATTTGTCTAGTAGATAATAATATTAGAATATTTTTAATATATAAATAATTTTTAAAATGTAAATTATTATATTTATTTTAACAATATATTCGTATGTATTGTAAAAATTTTATATAAGCCTTTGGATTAAATAGATTTTACAATTAATAAAATATATCTCATGTATTAATAATATTTAAACAATTTTTATATAAATATTGAATATAATTTAATTTTTTATATATTTATTTTAATACAAGGTATTTATTTATTATAAACTTTAGTTTAATACAATACAAGATTGTAAAGTACTAAAATAATTTTTTAAATATTGAAATTATTTTAAAACGTATATATTGTAACATTTATTTTAATATTATATTTTTATTTTTTATAAAATATTAGAGTCAATTTTTTTTTTTAGTCAATAGAGCCAAAACATTAGAGTCGTCTTTTTAGTTAATAAAGTCAAAGAGTATCATAATTAAAAGTAGGTCTTAGTATCCCTTATTAAAAGGTTAGGAGTTTACATAATAATTTTCTCAAATCAAACCTTGGGTGTGCATTTCCTTTTCATATAAATTAACGTGCTTTCTCATTAGGGTTTTGACTTTTTTTCATTCTTTCTTGGTGATGCCGGATAATTATTAAGAGAATTGTTGTCTATTTCACTTTTCTCATTTTAGTAAATTTTATTTATAGTATGCCAATTGGATATTCGTTAGCCTATATGTCTTAACATGCTGTCTCATTAGAGTTTTGACTTTTTTTTATTCTTTCTCGATGATGCCCGATAATTATTAAGAGAATTTTTGTCTATTTCACTTTTCCCATTTTAGTACATTTTATATATAATATTTCAATTGAATATCCATTAGTTTATATGTCAATAGCCTACAGCAAATACTTCTTTTTTCTTTTTCTTTTTCTTAAAAACCAACAATGACATTTATTGTCAAAAAAATCGGTTGACTTTAGAAATTTGAGAGTACGATTGTACGAGACTCTATTCCGAATAAGACAAACTCAATTGACTTTGAGTTCCGAGTTCTCGTAAAATAGCAAAAAAGTGAAAGGATTAATTTCGGATAATCATGAATTGTTTTATTTTTAAATTATTTTTTATTTTAAAAATTTTAATTTATCTCTTATTTTTATTAGAAAGATAAAAAATTTCCATCATTCTACACCTTTTTTTTTGTTATCTTTTACAATAAATGATGGTAATTTAAAATTTTTAAAAATAAAGAAAATACTTTGAAGATAGTCAATTCATCAAGGAATAATTCAAAATTTACGTAAAGTAAAATAATAAATTGATAGTAATTACGTGCTAAACCATACAAGCAATTGGTGCTAAAAGAATTGAATCTTAAACTTAAATTTAATTAATGGATCAGTTTCTCTCTTGCTCCTAATTTTTCCTTAACAAAATTTAAGATAGTGGTCAATCAGTGGCCAAATATAGAATTTAGTTCAATGGGGACTATAACAAAAAATCTACATACATCTATATATATATATATAACCTGTCGGCGTAACTTTGGACGTTATATAATTTATAATAACTTTTTTTGATGAACAAGAACTTGAATTATGTATCCGTTCACAATTTCGTTTATGGAGATGATCCCGGCAAAGATATAGGAATCAAAATGTTAGGTTATGTCATACCGTTACTAGATAAAGGGTGACACTTCTAGTTAACAAATAGGGTAGGTCCCTCCACTAAATGTGTTAGTCATTGAATTTGATATAGTGATATATTAGCTAGTCGTTTCATTTGAAGAGAATTGTTGGGCTGTGTTCTATATTAGCTAATTAAAATGAGTCACTTACTCTTATAAATATTAGAGATGACAATAGTACTCACAAACTTATCAATCTGCTCAAATCCATCCGCTGTGGGTAATTTTATGGGTTGCGAGCAGATTTGGTATTATAAATTAAAATCCACACTAAGTTGCGAGTGTGTTTGGTATTAGTCAAAAATTCGATGGATACCCGCATGGGTATTCGGTAAACACACAACTTTTTTTAAATTTAATTTTAATTGAAGAATATTAAATCTAAAAATATAGTTATATACTTGTCATAATTTTGATTGAATTTCCTTTAACTTAATGCATAGATTATTCTATTATTATAAATTTATTCTTTGGATTAGTATTTAAAAAGTACTATTATTTAAATTAACTATAAAGTACACAAATCTATAAGAAAAAGCCACAACTTATATCTAAAATAAAAATGATATTGGATTGATGTTGAAATTTTAATTTTTCATTTATATTGTTTAAATTTAGAATTGAGTATGTTATGTAGAATTTTATATTATTATTATAAATTTACATATTAAACATTTACGATTTCAAATGCGGAACCTGTAAAAAATCTATCGGATACTCACTGCGGGTTTGGTAATTGTCAAAACCTATTGCAGATGGGTTTTTTTAAAAAAATTAAAACCCACAGCAAGTTGTGAGTGTTTTTAGTAATTTAAATTTTATGCAGGCATGGGTTTGGTAATGGCAAACACACTGCGAGTGGTGCTCATTACCATCCCTAATAAACATGATAGGTCCCTTTACTTATTAGGCGAATCTTTTGAATTGGATACATTAACATCTTAATCCTAGCACCCCAACAAAAAATTAATGAGCTATGGGAATGCAAAAACAATAGTTGCAACAACTTCTAAAAAATTATTGAATAGTTTTATTTGGTCGATCATCTCAGTTCGAAATCTAAAAAGGTAGGGGTTAAAAAACTGATTAGAACTTACACATTCCTTTACTTTTTTTTTTTTTCTTTAAAAAGAAATTTTGAAAATGTTATTCAAGTCTATTTGACTTGAGAGGTCTTAGTGTTTAAATAAAATGATCTAGTGAATACTAATGTCCATCATATGGTGAACACCTGGGAACGTAGTAGAATTTTGTGACTACCTGGGAATAATAGTAAAAGTATAAATTAATTAAACAGTATCATATGATATGTGGCTTAATATTAAATTAGCACAATTGCCCACTAGATAATTACGCTCTGTCTTGAATTCTAAAGTCCTGGCTCCATTCTAATAATTTAAGTTCAGCCACTTAGCTAGCAAGCAAGTTTTGATTGTAGCTTTATTTATTGATTGATATGAAAAGCCTGTTGATTAACTCCGACATTAGAATGTGAAGTTGCTTTTTAAATCTTAAAGTGCTATTGTCGATTGGTTTACTGCTTATAATGTTTTAACAAAGGATTAATTAACCATGTCTAAATGTCCTAATGTCGCTTCATCGATGTTCTCTTCTTTGGACTCTATCTGCCACCTCGTCACGACTTCTTTCTAGGTAGGAAGTTTGACAGATTGCTTGAAAACACAAGGGACCGAAATAAGGCCGGTCGAAATTGGTGTCTATGTTGGGCTGGACCGACCCAATGTAAAAAATAATTTAAAAACATTTTTTAGATAAATCTATATGATTATTGTAAATTTAATTGAACTTAGTTACAAAGTTTTTTTTATTGACTTCCATCACTCTCATATGAGTTTTTATATAAACACATATATCATATATGATATCTAAAATAGGTAGGAGAGATATGAAAAATACATAGAGCACCAAAAGTGTAACTTGAGAAAATTTATTTTCTATATGGAATCTTTTTTTTTATGATTTTTCTCCAACCATAAGTAAACAGTAGCATAAAATGTTGCTTGTGATTATCCTCTTTCTCTATTCAAATTGATGGTAACATAATCTTAATTTGACAATGATATAATTTCAATGTGATTTCTTTGCACGTTTAGTTATCAAAAGATACACTTTTGAATTTGTCATTAATTGTATTTTTAATACGCACGAATATCAACAAGGCCCACTAGGACATATTGGTAGAATTGCTTCATTATCTTAACATATAACCCCAGTTTATTTTGGGTATAAATATAAAGTGATTATGTACATATTTGTTCTGCATTCAGTTCATTATAATAAATTTTTCTTAATTTAAAAAGAAACAAACCAATTTAGCTCATATGCAATATAAATTTTTATATATTTTATAATAACTATTAAAGCTAATAAATTTTTAAAAACTTAATTTTAAAAAGAAACCATAAGAAGCAAAATACTTGATTCTTTGAGGAAAAAAATCAACCCTAATAATCTGCTTATTTTTTTTAATGAGAATGTTTTTCCCAAGGGATTTTTCTTCATTCTCTCTCTTGAAGAGATATGTGAAGGTGGAACTTACCAAAATTTGTGTTTGATGTTAATTTCTAAATTTATGTTTGATAGATATCATGTGTACCTATTTTTGCTCGTTAATGCCCTAAAAACAGACTTAACCAAGGCGTTTCCTTCGTGAAACGAAAATTTAGTATACTCTCTTGAATTGTTGCAGATGTGCAAATTTCTTCAGTAAATTATGGAGAAACAAATGGCATGAATTATAATCACCCGCAAGATTCTTAAAATACCATACGTACGGTCGATATTTAACAGGTTTGATATAACTAAAAATTTAATGGTAATTAACTTGTGCGGATATCAAATGATTTAATCGATACGAATTTGAATATAAATAATGTTTTCAAATAATACTTTCTTATTATCATTTTTTAAGAATTCAAATTATGTTTTTTGTTTTGGGTGGAATTAGAGATAGTCAACGATGCAGTCAAAGAAAGGCTCATGAAGTCCATAGGTTTGGCACAGCGCAGCCTACTATGTGATTTAGATTGTGCTTAATTTTTTTTCCTTAAGCATAGCATGGCACATGTGCCGACAATTTTTTTTTAGAGGGCATGCTAAGTCATTGGCGCGCTCTTTTCAGGCCAGTATACTTTTTTTGGGTTCACGTGTCTTTTGTCAAATTCAATAAAATCAAAAGTTTAAAATTCAAGTCCATATTTTATAATAAATTATTAATAATAATAAGACAGTGTAAATATTAATTATTAAGTTAGATTCTATGGTATTAAAATTATTTTTTAATAATTAACGATAATAGCAATAATAATAATAATAATAATAATCTTTTTTAAGAGTTAACTTAATCATTAACTTGAACTTATATAAAGTCATATATTATCCATAATAACATCAATGTATACATTTATAAAATTATGATATTTATGATTTTATTTATTAAAATCATGATATCAGTTATTCATTTAATAAATTATAAACATAAACGTAATTAGAGTATTTCTTTACACTAAAAATTAAATGAATTTAAAAAAAATCACACTAATAAAATACATTAAAAGATTTAATTTTAAATTATTTGAAACATCATAAAATTTTTAATTTATGTTCAATTAAAAATTTTTACTTTGATATATTTTGACTTGTATTCAATTGATGGCCAGTAAGTTACATATTAATTTACTAATGAAATATGATTATTATGTACTTTTTTTTGTTGTAATTTTAAAGTCAGCATACCAACAATTTTTAGTCTAACCCAAGTAAACCGTATTTGTGCCGCCGTAGGACGTGCTGTGCAACCTACTGTATCATGTGCCGCTTAAACGCATGATAATCTCTATGTCGTATCTTATAAACATGAGCTAATAATAAGTCTAAAATTATTTCATTTAAAAAATAATGTTATATTTATTCATTGGGGATGTTGTTATTTTTTTAGAAAATTTAATCATGAAACTTAAACGGATCGTATCATTTCTCGTGGAAATGAATTTTATCAAAAGGAGCGAGCAATATATAAGCTGAGCAGAAAAAACGAAATTAGTTGAGTGAGAAAGAAGATGGGAGGCTATTGTGGAGTTTCGATAGGCACATTATCACCAGCAATTGTCTCATCTGGAGCAAGATTCTGCATTGCAAATGCAAATACAAAGCCCTTCTTGAAGCAGAAGAGTAAGAAAAATGACGGGCAAATTCAATTCAAACTCTGTTGCTGCTCGAACTCAAGCTCAACCTCAACTTCACTCACACTCACACAGACTCAGCCAGAAACCAAGGACAGGAGATGCCGCGAGGCTAAGCATTTTGATGGCGATGATACTGGCGACTTCGTGGTGGTTAATTTTTATAAATTTGTCTCCATTAAACACCCTCAAGAAGAAGTTGCCAAACACCTTGCCTTCGTTGAGGTTAGCTTTCTTATTTTATTTATCCATTTTTTTTAAAGCTTATTTAATAATTGTTGCAAGCAAGTTGCTGCTTTTACCCCTTTTTTTTTTCTTAGCTTATTGGAGAAAAATAAGCTAGGAAATAAAGTATTGCTTTGAGAATTGAGACTCTTCTTCCTCCCTATATGAAGTGAAGAAGCTTAGTTTCTAGCAGCAGGTTGTTAGGCACCGAGAAAGGAAAATACCGTGCCACATCTAGTGCCGGCTTATAGGAACTCGTGGGCGGCCTCTTTGGGTCTGACCCCTTGAAAGGTATGGGGTTTGAGTGGGGTACATTGCAGGTATAGGGGATTGGAGATGTCATAATTTTCATTTGATTTATGAGGGCCTCATCTTATTTATTTCCAAATGGATGGGATGCAAACATGGTTAGTAATGGGTCCAATACAAGCCCCTGGAAAAGTATATCTAAAGAGTACCCCGCTTTTCTTAGTTTTAATGCCTTAGAAGTGGGAAATGGGAAGGCTATTTCTTTTTGGGAGGATAAATGGAGGGGGTGATGTTTTGTTATGTGAGAAACTCCCCCACTTGTACAGGTTATGCCCTTCTAGTAATATCTCGATTTTCTCTAGCATGGCTATCTCTCCACCCTCTATGAATTGGATTTTGAAGTTCAATTCTAAAAGAAATTTGAATGATAGAGAAGTTGAAGAACTTGCAACGCCTATGTTGAGTATTGAAAAATATCAATATTGATGAATTGGAGGAAAACAAAAGGATATGGAAGCTGGAAGCCTCGGGACAGTATACTTGCAAGTTATATTTTGAGAAGTTGTGCAATGGTGATTCTGCTGGACAGATTTTACCGCTAAAAATGATTTGGAAGGCTAGCATCCCCCTAAAATTCAAGTCTTCTTGTAGGCCTTGGCACAAGGAAAATTAAATATGGGAGAAGTGATTCAAAGAAAGTTTCCTAACTTTTTCTCTCATTGGTGTGTGATTTGCAAGAAAAGTGCAGAAATTTCAAATCATCTTTTTCTTCACTGTTTTGTGCCTTCAAGGTTTTGGTATAAGTTGTGCAAAGAAGCTAATATTTTGTGGGTCGTTCCGGGATCTTGTGATTCTCTTCTTACGGAGTAATCCTTTGCTTTTGGTAGAGGAACAATGGTTAAAACTGCTTGGAAATGAGCAGTAGCAGCTCTGTTTTGGGTAACATGGGAGGAAAGAAATGTTTGTATTTCTTTAGAGGAAAGGTGCGGATAATGTTGAAGAAGTATGGGATAGAGTTCGTCTTCTTGCTTCACTTTGGGCTTCAGTTTCTAAAGAGTTTCAGGATTCATCCTTTTTCTTCATTCTTCTAGATTGGGATGGGGTGTTGATATAGGGAGATATAGGTGATTTTAGCCTTGTATACAGGTGACTGGGTATACTTTTTTATGGCACAAATAGTCCTAGTTTTCGTTTTCTTAATGGACAGCTGGTCCACTATCTGTTTAAAGCTACTTGATCAATACATTTTGAGTTTCTTTAAAAAGAAGAGAAATGTCTTCATTTTTTTTTACTGAAAATTACTTGTTTCTAATTCTAACATGATTGATGATGCATGTATTCAACACTTTCTAGTATGTCTGACTGACGCATTTTGGTAACTGAAGTATATTAATATTTGCCATAGCTGTTCACTTATGTGAAAACTTAACTTTGTCCATCTACTACCAGGGTCTCAACCTACGTGGTCGTATATATGTGAATGAACAAGGGATAAATGCACAGGTACCGTATTCCTTTCTCTAAATTGTATCCGTCATATATCTGGTGAGTTTCTACTTTGTTTGTCTAATACTACAGACTGACCATAGTCCTCCATGTTTATTTGATGGTTAGACCAGTAGTGCTGACATTTTGTTTCTGTTTTATTATCATTTTTAAGAACATTTAAAAGATACCGGTTTTCTGACAAGTTGTGGGTACTTGTTGGTTAATGGGTAAGACCTCTAGAGCTAGTAATCCTGCTCACACCAGATTGAGGAGGGGTTTGGTTTACATTTATGTACCTGATGAAGGGATTTTGACTTGCACATTTTGGATGAAGCAGACAACTAAAGTTTTAATGTGGCCAATGTGTCTTACAGATTTGTTCAGTGCAGTACCCTTTAGAACTGGAATGTAGATAACTTTAACCTTAATGCGTTTTTTATATTTCAATTCTATCTTCAGGAAATTACTTATTAGTTAACCTTTTGGGATTTATGGTGTTTCAATGTGGTATTGGAGCCTATTTGACTGAGTGTCTTATGTTCGAATCTAAAAGGTCCATCGATCCGATTAACCGAATTTTAGCAAGTTGTGTTTCTTGCTTTGTTTGATGCATGTGGCAAGCCTGTTGACTAATTCCAGACTTAAAATGTAAGGGTGCATTTTAGAACTTTAAATACTATTGTTGGTTTAGTGCTTCTGAGCTCAAGCTTGTGGGATTGATGGTGTTTCATCAAAGGATTAATTGTCTAAATGTCGTAGTGGGCTTCATCTATGTTCTCTTCTCTTCTTTCCTCTTCACTATTTCTTCTAACATAAGAGGTTGACAGACTGTTTGAAAACACAAGCAACTCATGTCATTCTTTCTTGTGTATATGATGTTAAATCACCATGTTAGGATGTTAATTTAGAGAAAAGTTCTGATGAGTACTAATCGATTATGTTTGATCAACATCTGCCTTAAAATTTCATTCTGATTAGCTTCATCTTTGTGCAGTACAGTGGGCCATCAAGAAATGCTCTTGTCTACGTTGAATGGCTGAGAGAAGATGAAAAATTTTCTGATTTATTGATTCAGATATCTCCAGCTTTAAATGGGCATGCCTTTCCAAAACTGAAGCTGCGGTATAAACCTTCACTAGTGCAGGCAAGCCACAATTAATGATCATGTTTCTACTTTTTAATATAATTCTTCTTATTCTCCATATCTCTTTTAGCGACCATTAATATAGTGCTACTACCCCTTTTTTCTTGATTTACCATACTGCTGTAGAATCTTCAGTCTTTAGAATTATATTCATTTTCATTTTCCCCATAATGATCTCACTGGGTATTTTTTGAATCATTATTTTCACTTTAGTACTTTGAAGTTCCTTTCTTACATGAATATCTTAATCGTGTTTTTGTATGTTTTATATATATATATATATATATATGTATATTTGTTTATATTCTCCATTATCTGATGGTGGAGATTGAAACAGAAATTAAGAACATATGAAATTTATGTTTTCTAACCCCAAAGACTTCCCATCACAAATTACCTCATAATTTGAACATGTTATTGCTGGGAATTTCATTGTTTCTAACCCATAAGCAATCTGCATATGCCTGCAAATGCTCCATGAACATGTATGTGCATGTTTGCATCCATATCAATATGTTTGTGTTTTTGCTACTATTGATAAAATTTTGTCTTTTCTAGTTGGAGGGAGGCATTTCACATCTTCCTTTGCTTGACCCATCAATGCGTGCAATACCACTGGCACCTTCTGAATGGAGAAACAAATTGGAAGCAGGAAAGGACATTGATAAAGAATCAAATTCAAATCTTAATAGGGACTTTATTCTATTGGATGTGAGAAATGGTACTTCTTTGCTTCTAACATGTTGTATTTGGTGTTTATCTTATTGTTAGAGTTGGCAATTTTTCTCATAATTCATTGAGTAGGACTTGAAAATTGGTAAACTCTAGCGTAATTGGATAATGTATGTGGTACCTGCCTTATTCATCTCAGCACCGCAAGTCAATCCCCAGTTAACTCTAGATCTTTCATATCAACTTACAACCTTATTATTATTATTATTAAAGCATAGCGTGACTGGTAATCAAGTTCACTCTCCACCCATGTGGCCGGGATTTGAACCCCAGATTTCTTGTATCATCCAAGAGATTTTACCAACTGAACTAGCTGGTACTCATCCATAACCTTAAAAAATTTTTTCGTCTACAGAGCCTGCCTGTTTTTAAGTTACATGCTCTGACATAAGAATACCTTTGGAGTAAAATTCTAGTTAAAGAAAAGCTTTAATTATTTTGCTTTCTTAGTGTCAGCTGTCCACTCCTTGTAATGATTCTTCATCTTTAATGCAATTTTCAGTTTCTTATTAAAAAAAAGAGAGAGAGAGCAAAACTCTAGTTACAGAGTTAACGGATTTACTGCAAAAGTAGTAAAGCTTAAAAACATGATATTACCATGGGTTTTTGATGCATCTGCACTGACCTACCCTTATTCACACTATCAACTATTGCAGCCAAGGGCCTATTCTGGATTGGCTCTCCAGTTTCGACCAATATTAGTGATGCTGAGTATTGCCGCTGAGTGCAGCACGTCTAGTCTAGGTGACTGATTTGCCCAATCACCACTCTTAGGGATTTCAGGATTATTAGGTTTTCAGATTCCTTGATAGGCAGATAGCTACTCTACCATAGAAATTGCAGTATGCTATATGCATAATTTCTGCTATCAAAGATTGACAATGATGTAGTCACTTGTAATTAGGGTATGAATGGGATATTGGCCATTTTCATGGTGCTAGACGACCTGACATGGACTGCTTTAGGAGCACTTCTTTTGGGCTATCCCAGAGAGAGGTATGGTCTATCTAAGCCTTTTTATTAAATTCTGAACTTTTAGTTTGAACAGCTTTTCATACATTAGTATGAACATATTTAATGTATGCACAAGCATGACCTAAATGCACCCGAAGACTGCATTTACTACGAATTGCAGTCTTCATGGAGGACATCCTAAGCAATTCGCACATATCAGAAACTCTTCTGCAGTTTCCCCATGATGGTTATGAATTCTTCGCTTAGTCAATACAATCTGTTTGTTCAGGCTTTTGCTTCAGATCCTTTAGCAGATCTTGATAAAGAGAAGACGGACATTTTGATGTATTGTACTGGAGGCATCCGTTGTGATGTTTATTCTACAATCCTAAGGTAGCTCAGTATTTCCTACATTTGCCTTCTTTCAATTATATTTTTGGGATTGATTTTAAACTTAGTAGATCAATCTGAATCTACTTTAAACTAGGCTGATTCCTTTTTAGCGTCAACCTCTTTATAAGAGACGGTTACCAACATACTTTTTTAACAAGAATCTGAATTTGGGTTGATTGTATGGGAGATTTGCAAAAGTGAACAAGCTGTCCGGAAAAACTAGATTTAGCCTTCGAAAACATTTGAAATTGTACAAAAGGAATGCTATCCATGCTAAATCAAAGCTGTTTAAGCACAAACTGAAATTATTATTCTATGTAGTGCCTAGCAACTTAATCAGAAGCAGTTGAACTTGATGTGCTAAACAACTTTCTGTTGGCTTACGACAGGGTTATTATGTTGGTAGATTTTATGTGCATAAAAAAATGAACACATGAAAAGTAAAGCATGAGCTATGACATCATTATGTTGGTAGATTTATCTGCATTCGATATTGAACTTCTCATTTATTTGCAGATGATAGGAATTTGTTTTGTTGTATGGGGTGGTATCGTACATTGGAAGATTGCATGTGCCTCTCCTGGGCTTGAGGACTACTAGTAAAAATAATCAGAAAGAAACAATAAGGAGTACATTTATTGTTTAATTTTGGCTTTATCCAGCACTTTGAGTTGTCTGTTTATGTGGTCTACTTTGGCTAAGTAGAGCACTGCATCTTTAATTCTTTGCCCAATTATGAAGGGTTCAATTTTTATTTGGCAGGCAACATGGTTTCCATAATTTGTACACCTTGAAGGGAGGTGTTTCTCACTATCTTGAGAATGAAGGTCCTGTAGAATGGGTTGGGAATTTGTTTGTGTTTGATTCCCGCCTTTCTCTCCCACCTTCGGCTTACAAGCCTGATGCTCTAAGTGAAGCAAGCATGATTAGAAAGGTTTCTGAAAGTCCATTTGCCACATGCTACATATGTAGTTCACAAGTTCGTGAACTAAGACATCGCAACTGTGCAAATCTTGACTGCAACCTTCTCTTTCTGTAAGTTCACTTCTGTCTCTCCCCTCTTAGTCTTCTACAATTTCTGTAACTGGACTCCAAACTGTCTTTTCATGGTAGACATATAGGCCGCCAATTTTGTCACCTTCTCTCATGATTCTGATTGTGAGAATTGCATGTTTGTGTATCAAACGAAAATCATCGGGCTTTTGCCATCCTTGTATCCTGAAAAGAAACCTCTAATTATGCGTTACAAAGTACATAATTTTTTTCCTTTAATTTCAATCATGAGAAATATGGAATTTCATAAAAGGGGTATGGGTTGCAAATGGAGTCTAACATCTATACAAGTAATTCATCACATCACCATAGGTTAAAAGGAGCTGTTATCGGTACTTATACAAAATTTTATGAAGCATCTCAATGCTTGCTCAGGCATGAGAACATCAAACACAAAAAAAAAATTTGTTTAACATTTTTATTCATTTAAAACCCATTTTATTTCCAAGAAGTAAAATGAACTCCAAATGTTGAATGACAGTTGCAAGATAGAAAATTTATTATCTTTTCAAAATTAAACCAGAATAGTCCCTCAGAGTTCAATTGATGCCTTTTCAATTTTCTGTCATCCCTTTGGGCAACAGCTTCCCTTAATGTAAAGATTGTTATTTGACGTGGACATTGTATTTCTTGTGCATGGTATTTTTCTTAGACTAGGAAGACCGATTTAAGCTGATTGGGTCAGTGCGTCTCTTTTTCAGATGCTGTGCAGATTGTATGAAGAATTTATGTGGTTGTTGTTGCTTAAATTGCACTACTGCCCCTCGACTTAGACCTGTTCTTCCTGGGCATCAAAGATACAAAAAATGGCACTTATATCGTGATTCAGAAGTCCAAAGCGAGTTAACAATTTAATCATTCATTCATTTGCAAGGTCAGAAGTAGATAATTTTCTGGTCTTCATATGTTTTTGCTGCATCACTACAATGTCTTCCGGTGAGGATCTAGTTTAGTTCTTAAGCAATTCAGATGGATAATGCAACTTCCAGTTGTTACTGAGAAGTCTTAAATTTTTTTATCCCAGCAAGATGTACTAGAGATTCCAGGATCAATAGACATCATTGGGAAGGAAATCTTGCTGTGATCTGTGCATCTGGCATTGGTGACCTCTATTTTCCAGGTATGTGCACAGAAATACCTCATTGGAAAATAGCATACAGGCTCTAGTGTAAATGTGATGCACAACAGAGTTGCTTACGCCTTGTTAGATCTGCACAGACTGCAACTGTAACTCCTTATTGTAAAAACTTGAATTTTGTTTTATATATTTTTGTAGTTTTTCCATAACTCTTTTGGCATACCTTTTGTTTTTGGATCATTTTTTTCGTGTATTCATAAAATAAGTTAGTAATAATCCGCAGACCAAAAATTTCTTTCAACCAAATTGTGTTTACGGGTGGAATCTTATTGGTATCTTTCTATGACGAGTTGTCAAGTTTTTTGGCTTGTGCTTGTGGAATGCCTTTTGCAGTCCAGATTGCTTCGAGTATTTTGGTAAGAAATCGACAAAAGGTCCATTGAAGGTTTAGAAAAATTGTCCATTTGGCCGATGACCAATATTTTGCCTACAAATAAAGCACACTCTCTGACCAACTGAGCTAATAGGCTTCGTTAATGTTTCATGACATCACAACTCATCACACGAATATTCACCAATATTCATTTAACAGAAACGTATATACACATTGGAAAGGCATGTGATGATTATTTGCATAATCTATTGCCCTGAATCCCCTAATAGGTATTTAGCATTTAGCAGGTTGTATAGTACTGAAAAATAAAAAATAAAATAAAATAAAAATTTACTCTGGAAACAAAAATTTTCGGACCTGCTGTGTTTACATTCCCAATTACGATCCCATAAAAACTCGAGAGAAATAGAGCTAACTAAATCTGCTCTTCAGCTATAGAATATACCATAGATGTTAAATCTGAGCTTTAAATCCCAGTAACAGTATGTCAAATACTATTAACATTCCTTGCCAAGCAATATTTAACATACTTAACATGGTCATAATTCATAAAATCGAATTTGCATTCCAGTGAAGTCTCAACCTAAGTGTATATACTGCAACAAGGCAGTAGAGGATGTGTGACTAACCATGGCCAGGCATGTTCGAGGGCCCAGAACCAGACTCGTTGCCTTCAGTTGTAGGAAAGAAGCTTAACGCCTGAATCGTTCTCAACTGGCCTGGAACAATAGCGCCTTGTTGATCTTGATTTACAGTAGCGAAGACTCCCCCTTCAGGCGCCTCAATCCACTTCCACTTGTTGATTTGGAACCAATTCATGTAACTGCTCCATCTCTACACGCAACGCTTCTGTCCGTGCATGTGATGTTGCTGTGCAGCGTGTGTAATGGAAAGGATCCGCCTGATTGGATTCCCCTTCAGTATGCATTCTATTTTTTATACAAAAAATGGTTAATTTATTTTTTAAAGAACGAATCTCGGGATCAACATTAGAAAATATGGATTTTGACCATGCCCGATGAGTATATGGCAGCTCTGCTCGAGTAGCGGTAGTCTTTTCGTTCGCTTCTGTAGATAAGCAATGGAAAAGTTAACGTGTAAGCACAACCAAAAAGAGAAAGAAAACCTGAAAAGAAGTATTTGCCTCAAGAGTGTTTGTTTTCAAAATATGTTCAAAACCATTCCCAATCTTACTCCGTTTCATTTCCGTAAGGATGCTGGCGTGCCTCTTCTGCTGCCTTGAACTTCTTAAAATATTGATGGAGCTCATATCTAGAATCCTTCCGCTTCTTTTCCTTCACATAATCCACGCATCTACGGAGACCGAACTCTCCCATGTCTGCTTCCTGTTTTCAGGGCTTAAACAAAATCAAAGCTTACTCTTTTAGTAACGGGCAAGAAGAAATCTAACACCCCAAGGCCCTGCTGCGTCCTGGAAAGGTACACAGATCAATCCTATTTAGCATAATTTCATACTGAAATTGCAAACCTTAACCCTTGATTCTAGTCTCAGAAAAATTCAGCAGTATCTCCACCCAATTCCCTAAGACACACTATTTTAAAATGTACGTAGAAACTAGAGTAGCCATGAAAATTTCTGTGAAAAATCAAAGACCGAACTACCATTCAAGAAAGCCAAATGTAAGGATGCAGAGGATGCAGAATATGCAGCAAGTTAAATGTCCATCCTGGATGTTCTGCGGCAAACTAAATGTCTATCCTGGACATTTCAGCTTGAGAGGGGATGATAGTGAATATAAGGATGGAGAACATAGTAACAATATGTTGACAACAGCAGCTGATTCGTTCAATGAGCTAGCTGACCTAGTGAAATCAGTTAGTTAGTTAGAATATGTAGAGCACAGCACGTGTGTTTAACAAATTGCAGTACAGCTAGATCATCTTATTATAAATATGTAATGTTGCATGTATTTCATTGAGTTTTGATTAAATGTGAAAATCATTCTACAAGCTTCCATTTGCTTCTATAATTTTCTTTCTCAACTTTCTCATTGTTTCTTATTTACCAAACATTTTCTTTAAATTCGTTCAAAGAAAAAAAAAATTGTACATTATCAATGTTAGATGAAAAATCCAATAATTTGAGAATCTTTATTTGACAAGAGATTTTGATCATCACCGTTTAATTCACAAGGATAAGCACTCTCACGTCCGAAATAAGTCTGCAACAATGCACGCAATCAATAATCATATGTAAAAGTTCAAACGCATAAATTCCATAATTCGATTAATTTATTTATTAATAATTTACAACAATTTATTTATTAATTACAACAACCAAAATAATTTGATTACTTATTGGAACTAATAAATTAATTACTTACGTGTTTAACTAAATATTTAAATTTGTTAAAAATAAATAAATACTTTAAATGCCTACGTATCCAATAATGATTTCATATTTCATAACTTAATTGTTTAGATTTCTACAATCCACCAATCATTCCATATTTTAATCTCAAAAATATAAGTTGTTTGTGCTGTGCAGATACAATAAACTACTAATTAAAAAAGTAATTTGTTGTTTTGATTTATATAACTTTGGGTTCTGCTTAGGGCCAGTTTGAGATTGTGGAGGTTGATGAAATACGTTACTTGTATTGTGTAGAGCTAATTAAAAAAGTAGCATGTTGTTTGGTAAACTGTGCTGTTACGGTTGCTGTGAATTTAAAAAATAAAATATATACGTTTGGTAAATTTTATTATGAAAATGTTGTTTTATTATATAATGACTAAAATAAACATAAGTTTTAATTATTTTTTATTTTTAGAGTATGTTTAATAAATTGTTTACATAAATTTTTTTCTAAAATAGTACAATTACATTAAAAAAAACTCAATTAAAAAAATTTAAAGAACTTCATAATTTATTACATAAAATATGATAAAAATAAATGTATGATTTATGGATAAAGAATATATAATTGTGTTTTTATTAAAATCTATGGTTATAATAAAAATTTTAAAAAAAATATATTAGCTTATTGAATAAATTATTCATGAAAAGAAACCTTGTACGTACTTTTAAAAACTACTTACAAAATAAAGAAAATTATTAAATAAATAAATTTTATAAAATTTATCAAATATTATTTTTATCAAAAATTATAAAATAAATAATTCATTAAATTTTAACCGCAATTCTAAAGTGACCTTTAATCTATTAATTCAAAATAATTTTTCATTTTGTCCGTGGAATATGTCCGTCTAGGCGCGCTCGTTACTGTTTGAGTTGTGTAATGGCGAGTTTTCATTGGGTCAGTGGGCCGAACAACAGAGTTCTCTCCAATGAAAACTTACCACGCTAGTGCGCCCACAAAATCAAATTCCGTGATTCGGTTCCTTTGGTCAAAAGTCGCTGAAGCGCCAAAATTGGCAAAATATAAGTGGAGTTTAGCACTCGCTATGATGGTTTTGTATTTATTTATTTATTATATCACGTTTGTGTGAAACTAATTTGTTTGGCTTGATAAAAAATTTTAAAAAATATTTATGGCTTATCTAAAGGTGGAATATGCCTTTGTTGAAGGTATTGATTTAAGTTTTCAGGAGATTCTTTTTTAAATGTTCTAAAATTTAGTCTTAAATTTTATTCAAATGATGTAATATATGATATAGTATTTATCAAATAGTTAATAATTTTTTATAAGTACTAAGTGAATTAATTACATCACCCTATCATCTCATAAGAAATAAACTTTTAGGATACCAGCATTGCTCATTGTCAATGTTGGATAAAAGATGAATGGTCCAATTTATGAAGGAATTTCCAAAATTACCTGCAAGTTATAAAGGTTGCGATTAATTAAAGTTCAGATTTTAAGATTCTAAAAATGAGATATCAAAATTCATTACCATTAAGCTTTTGGATTTTGAATCAGAAATTGAGAATTCAATCATAATTATCATTAAAGACTTATATTATTACTAAGCAATATTAAAAATATTAACAGTATTATTATTAGTAATAGTAGTTTCTTCAAAACAAAACAAAAAAAAACTAAAAGATAGTATCATTTTATCACCTAATGTTTTCTGACATATTACTTTACACCAAAATTTTTTGACAATTACTTCTTCCTACTTAATATTTCAGCGTTTATCATTTTATCACAAAACTATTGACTCCATTAATAAATTGCTGATGTCATAATGGTATTTTAGGAATTTCACAAGGTATAATATTTACAATTTTATCAATTAATTATATAAAATAATCATTTGAGAAGAGTTTTATTTCTTTGTATATGATTAATTTTGTGTTTTTTTTTTAATTTAGAGGAATAAATCAAATTTACACAGTTTAAGGGTAAAATAAACTTTAATATAACTTATATTAAATTTCTATTAACTTAGCAATTTAGTGGTAAAATGATAAAACTAAAACATTTAGATTAAAAAGTTATTGTCAGAAAACTTTTAATGGCACAATAATATATCTAAAAACATTAGGTGGTAAAATAATAATACCCCAAAATCTTAATATTGCGCTCAATGTTATAATAAAAAATGCATTTATTAGATTCAATATTTTAACTAAGAGCATTTTTGTAACTTGTAGTCATCAATTTTGAATTTTTAATTACAAAATAATGTAAACACATCAATGAAAATATAGTTAATTCCAATTTCACTTTTTATAACTTAAGTAAATAATTTATTTTAATTTCCACTCTCCATTCCGATTCTAATTTATTTCGGTTCTATCTTATTTTGGTTCCTACTTATTTCAATTCCAAGGAAGTAAATTCACTATTAGAGGAAAATAATTTATAATTATATAATACTAGGAAAAGAATTGTTATACTTCGAAGGTTTGGATAAATGTTCACAAAGCACTCAAAATTTCTAATAAGGAACACTAGTACCTTCTTTTGACCAAAATATTCTTTGCCTCCATTAAATTGACTCCAATGATTTATAAAAATTGAAATATAATATTAAAAATAAATGTATATATACATATATATAGCTAGAAATTATAGAAAAACAATTGTTGATTAGATGTAATTAGTAGTTGAGTATTAGTAGAAAGGAGCAATGTCTATGGTGGATTATTTTGTCAAAATGGAAAGATTGGCTGGTAATCTTGCTTTAGTTGGGAAACTTGTTGAATTGAATGATTTTATGTAACATATTTTTATTGGACTTAATTCTTTTGATTATGAATCCTTAGTTAGAACTGTCTTATCTAGAGGAAACAAAATTATCTTAGATGAACTTTATTCTTTGCTTTAAAATCATGAAAACAAGATAGAATAGAAAAAAAAGAGGCAAAATCTTTAATGATGTTACATGTAACATAACAACACATCTAGCTCAAATAAATCATAACTATGGTAAAATTGTCACTGGTTATCAAAAGAACAATGGAGGCCCTTATGATAGTGATCATATTTTTTTTGCTACAAAGGTATCAATAATGGTGGTCAAGGTCAAGTCAGTGGTGCTACTACTCTTGACATCATCTGTCAAAATGTGTTTTACATCAGGCCATAGGCAAACAAAGTAAAAATAGATACAACTCATATTTTGCTCCTCGGAGTTTTAGTATAGGTGGCTTTAATAGTGGTTTTTTATCTAGTTAAAGACAATATGGCATGGGACATTTTGTTTTTGCTAATAGCGGAGGCTATAGACCTTTTACTAGTTTTGGAAGACTTTACTATAGTAACTTAGTAATGTCAGGGGTGTCAAGTTTTGAAGTTCATATTATCTATCTAAACCGACTTGCTACTACTTTCTATGCAAATAATACTATTGTTTTTTTATGATTCCGCACGTGATACTTACTTCTTTAGCACTAGAAGTTCTCTTAGTTTTACTTGTTTTCCTGATATAAATGGTGGTCTGTCATCCATTTCTTATGTTCCTTTAACTCTTGTTTTCACTCCTAAGATAATGGAAATTCCTCCTTAGTATAAAGATAGTGGTGCAAAAATTATATTATAAATGATTTATGTAAACGTCTTGATTCTAAAATACACTCTAGTGCTAAAAGGTTGCTTATTGGAAATGGTACAACTCTAAATACTGCCATATTGAATCAGTTTTGCTTAACCTCTCATGAACCTCAGTTGCTAAATCATGTGCTACATGTCCCTCATATCACCAAAAACATACTTAATGTTTCCAATATAACTAACTATTGAATTTTTAAAACCTATCTTTTGTTAAGTTTAGGAGCTTTGAGATCATTTTACCTAAAAGAGTTGTAAAAGATGGCTTGTATCAACTCTAAACTATTGCTTAACTATTAGAAGATGGTTTAACTTTCCATGGTCAATTTTCTTCTAATAAATTTTAGTCTTTTTTTGCTTATTGCCTTGTTTAGGATCCTGAACATCTATTCTAAGTCAAATAATCTGTTATGTGACTCACCCTTTAGTAGTTAGTATGAACTCTATTGATGTAAACCTCCTTTATAGAAGATTAGGACATCCAGCTGTTTATACTCTTATGTCTATACTAAAGGCTAATAATAACTTTGCAACTTTGAATAAAACTCAAACTTGGGATTTCTATAATGCCTATCATTTTGGCGAAAGTCACTTTATTTTGATTATGTTCTAACTAAAACTACAGCACCATTACAATTGTTATATGCTAATCTACGGGACCTTTTCATGTCTCCTCAACACAGGGTTATTCCTATTACTTGTTTACTCTAGATGATTTTAGTCGTTTTACCTGGATTTTTCCTTTGGTTGCAAAGTCAAAAGCTCTTCAAGTTTTCACTAAGTTCAAAACCTTTAAGCACATTAAAACTGTCTGGATAGATTGAAGGGAGAATTTAGAAACTTTTATTTTTTGCTTCCTCAATCTAGTATTCATATTAGGCATCCTTATATTTATATTCATCATCAAAATAGGAGAATAAAAAGGAAGCATAGACATATTATTGATATTGGCCTTACCTTACTAGCACAAGCATATTTACCATTAACTTTTTGGTGGAATACTTTTCACACTATTGTGTTTCTCATTAACAGACTTACCACACCTACTTTAAATAATATTTCTCCTTATCAGAAATTATTTCTTAAAAAACTAAATTATTCCCTCCTAAGAGTTTTTGGTTGTGCTTGTTACCCTTATCTTAGACCTAATAGTAGACCCAAGCTAGAGTTTAATACATGCAGGTGTGTTTTTATTAGGTATAGCTCTGATCACAAAGGTTATTAATTCCTCCATTCTTCCAAAATAGTACATGTTCCAAATCATGTTACTTTTGATAAAAGTGCTTTTATTTATGTTCCTGGTTTAGATTTTTCCTCTGTATTCAATCATGCCAATCTTTAAATAACAATTCACCTTTATCCTCAACTCAAATATTCAATCCAGTGACACAAGCTCTCTTTCAAGCAACTCCAGCACAACTTGAGTGTCTTTTCCAATTCTTGGACAACTTAAGATAAATTCACAAGCTGAGGCGAGTTTACTACCCTTTCAAATACAGTCACCAATGCATATCTTGTTAGTAACTCTAATTATTAGTCATCCTATGATCACAAGATCTAAGGCAGGGGTTTTTAAACCCAAGTCCTTAGCTACACCTCAAAAAACATCTATATCTCAAGCATTGTCTAATCTAAAATGGTTCCAAACAATTAAGGAAAAGTGCCAAGCTCTTCAACACAATCACAATTAGGAGCTTGTTTTACCCATTGAACTAGTTAAAGTAGTTGGTAATAAATGGGTTTTCTGGATTAAGTATAATTATATAAGACTATTTCCATAACAATTGGTAGCAAAAGGAGTTTGTTAGACTCATGGAGTAGATTATCGAGAAACACTCAACCTAGTAGTTAAAGCCTCCACTTTCAAAATTATGTTAAGCTTGGTTCCCATGAACAGGTGGACAATAAGGCAGGTTGATCTTAACAATGCATTTTGATTAGTGTTAAAAATTGTATGTTTATTAAGGGATAAAAATGTTATTTTGTGCATATATTATCATTTATATTTGTATTTATGTAATATATTAAGAATTATTAATTATGTTTTAATTATATTTAATTTTAAGTATTTTTGTGTATTTATTAGGTAAAATATTGATTTCACATAATTCAAGGCTCCAAACAAGAAGATGAAGGTCAAATTTGGATTCCGGAGGTCCGAAAACTTTAGGATGGGTTAAGACCAGCTTAAAATTCAACTTTTAGAAGAAAAATTGACTTTTTCAGTTGACCAAATATTGATTGAATGATAAAATGAGCTTACAATAGATATAGATGCATTGGATAGGTGTTAATTTTGATTAAATCTCAGTCGTTCATTATTCAATGGCCAAGATTGTGCCACGTGGCAGTGGTTGGTGAAGCAAGTTGAAGGATCCGAATGTTTGTATTTGGGTCGACCCGATCCACCCATTAACCCGCCAAATCTCAATCGTTCTTTGATCAAATCGGACGTTTCATATGATACCATATGTAAGGTTGACTTTTTGAAGTTTGACCAGCCGTTGGATCTTGATTTAATGATTGTGTGGAGTGTATGCATCAAGCTTATCATAGACCGTAAAATACTGGATTATGAATTTATTTCTCTGTAAATAGAGCCTCATTTTTGTGTTTTTAAATCATCACTCTTCTTCTCAAATTCTCTCAATCTCCTTGTAATCCTCTTTGCTAGGTGTGTTTTAATATTTTTTGTAATTATTTTCATAAATAAATATTAGTTTTATTTTCAATTTTAGTTGTTTTATTTCCTTTTAATTATGAGTAATTTAATTTCAAGAATTATTTTTATTTCAATCATGCTTAGTTAAATAATAATAGTTATGGTAAGGTGAAACTCTTGAAAAATAAATATGATTTAATCAAATTCTATTTTTAATTATATAAATTAAATTATTTTCTAATTAATTTTATACATATTTTATATTTTGAAATTTTGATTTATTGCAGACAAAAAAATAGATTTTGGCACAATAAATTCTTTATATCTTAATATAAGATATGGTAACATGGTATTTTGATTTATTGTAGACAAATTAAATTTTGGCACAATAAATACTTAATCCATAATAAAATTAATGGGAAAATAATAATAATTTATATAATTAATCTTTTTGGGCAATAAATCTAAATAAAAATGGTAAAAAGAATTTGTTAAATTTTATTTACTATTAAGAGTGAATCTATAACCCTAACTAATTCAATTTCATAGTTTCACTTAAATTAAGTTTCATATATTCAAGTTTATTTTATTTTTTAAAAAAATAAAATAAACAAATTAAATCTTTTCTCTGTAGATCAACCTTGGACTCACCGAGCTATAATAATATAAGAACTCTTATACTTGTGAGTTATAATTCACTTTGAAGTCGTGTCACATTTCTCATCTTAGCTGAAGATGTATATACAGCTCAGCTTGAAGGTTTCATTGACACTTACAAGCCACATCACATTTGCAAGCTCAAGGAGGCTCTTTATGGTCCAAAACAAGCTCTGAGGTCTTGGTTTGCCAGGTTCAAATTCAATTAATAAACGGAGCCAATTTATGGCTTCACCAACATCAAGACATTGAAGGCTTACAAGCAGCTGTTACAATGTTTGAAGGGAACAATACAATTTAGTCTCCAATTCTATTATTGTGGCAGTATGCAATTGAATTATTTCAATGACTTCGACTAGGCCTATGATAAGGATAATAGGAAATTAATGGCAAGACATGCTATTTATCTTAGTCAAAACTTGGTATTTTGGTCCTTTAAAAAACAACTAGTAGTTTCAGATCAAGCGTAGAGGCCGAGTACAGGGCTTTAGTACATAAGGTAATGTGGATTCAATCCTTACTTAATGAGTTACACATTTAACTTTTCGCATTGCTGATTATGTGGTGTGATAATCAAAGTGCAATTGCTCCAGCACATAATCTAGTTTACCATGCTAAGATTAAGCATATATAGCTTGATATACACTTCATTACAGAGAAAGTAGCTACTAAACAGATTGCTATTTTTTTTTTATTCCAAGTGAAGATCATACAACTAATATTCTTACCAAGTCTCTCTCTTTCGGTCAAATTCCATTATCTACATAGCGAGCTAAATGTCCATCCAGGGCAGTTTAGCTCGAAAGGGGATGTTAGGGAATGTAATAATTGAGCATAATAATTATAAAGTACAGTAGCACAGACTTGATTGTAGCTTACTTGCTGACATGTTATTGAGTTGATCAACTAAAAAGTTTCAATTAATTAGATTCTGTTAACACATCTTATAATTGTAATAACTTAGATAGCTAGCTATACTTAAAATATATATTTACTAATATTGTAAAGTGTTCCAGAATAATAAGAAAACTTCTCTAGATTGTTTTATTCAAGATTCTCTTTGTTTTCTTTCATTTTCCTCTTCACTTTCTCACTTCTAAAACACATTCAGCTACAAATTCTTTCATTTCTAGAGGAGAGCAAAGATTGGCAACATCCCTTGCTTTCACATTGAAGAGAAATGATATCTGAAATAAAAATTTAACAGAAAGCTGACAAGTACAATGGTATACCCAGCCTGGTTTACTTTATTAATTGAAAAGTACAGTAATCAATAAACATGTTAACCCCAGACGGATATAATGTTATTTTTGTTAGCACTCTATGTAAGCCTTTGGTTTCTTTATCATTTTTCAATCGAAAATGCCAGTCACTTGTTTTCCATAGTGAAATGCAGAGGCATGATGCTCGATATTTTATGTCCCAATAGAGAACTGGTTTGATCTAGTGTTGTTATTTTTTGTGCTTTCTTTTTATAATATTCATATATTTATAACAACGTACCATTAAGATTCAATTAATTATGTATATATTCTTGTACCCATAACCATTAATCAAATAATGAAACTGTTAAGTTGTGTCCCACATTAGCTAGTAAATGGGAGATACTTGCGTTTATAAAGAGAATAGGTCACTCCACCCAATAGATTAGTCTTTTGGGTTGGATACTTAAATATCCTAGGTTAAGTCCTCCCAATAATTGGTATCGGGGCCTGACCCTAGTAGCCGGAATGTGGTGGTGGACTAATTTAGGTGTGTTGGACGAAAGGATCGAGGTCCGGCAATGGTTTCATTCAAGGGGGATTGTTGAATTGTGTCCTACATTAACCAGGAAAAGGGAGATACTTCGATTTATAAGGAAAATAGGTCACTCCACCAATAAGTTAGTCTTTTGGGTTAGATACCTAAATATCCTAGGCCAAGCCCCCAACAGAAACTAAATCTCCTCTCTTCATTTTAGTTCCTATTTAGAAATATTTGTGTCAGATGTTTTTTTAATAATTATGTACGATCAATATTCCCAAAAAGCACTCTTTTTTTTTTTTTTGTTTATTTATTAATCACACCAATCACCCACCTGAATTTACTGTGGAGAAGATAATAAGAAAATTCTTATCCCGGTTTGATAATGAAACTATGTCTTATCAAATTATAATGGATCTAAATAGCCAACAAATTAGCAGCTTCTTTGTACGATATTTCAGTTAAAAAAGAACTTCATGATTTATCTAAACATTACTTCCATTCTTCAAAACAGTAGACGTTAAACACTTTTTACAATGAGCAGACATTAAATTTGACAATCAAATTAAGGAACTCCATCGTTCAATTTGTTTCCATTCCAAGTTCGAACACAGAATCACTAGCTGCAGCTTCAAAACACTTTTGTTTCTCTTCTTCTTCCTGCTGCTTCAGGGTTTCATAAAGAGGAGCATTTTTAGTCTCTGGCAGCCACAAACTCAGAACCCCACTGAAAATGGACAATGAGCCAAATGCTAGGAACGACAGTGATGGACTCATCCGACCAACAACCACAAGCAATGGCGAAACTGAAGCCCCCAACATCAAAGCCTGCCGCAGAAACGACACCGCAATGTTCCTTACATTCGTCGGGAAAAGCTCAACGCAGTAAATGTACATCACATCAAATGCTGTTGAGGCTGCCATGAATCCCACTCCTTCAATTATCAACTGCGGCCAACTTCCCCCAGCTTTTTCTTTATTATTATTATTATTGGAAAATAATATACACAGAATGCTTGCAGTTCCAGCTGTGTAAGCTGATTGAGAGAAAAGCAAACGCCTGTTTGTGAAGCTCAATAAAACACTTCCAATAACAACCGCTGGAATCTCCATCAATGCATTGAGTGCAACTGAGAAGTAGAGATTAAAGTTTAAGTTTTCAACATTGAGTTGGATTCCATAGTAGACAAACCCTACTCCGAAACCAGCAGCCATGACCATAATTAGTCTTTGAGCTGCCCATTTTGTACCCCACAGGCTTTCAGTTTTATTGTCACCGTTATTGCTTCCCGTTTTGGCTGCTGACGGATTTGATAGGGTTAAGTTCGCGGGCAGCTTTTTTCCATTGAGTCTTGCAAATTTTTTTAACACATCAAGTGCTTCTCCACTTCTCCCCATGACTAAAAGCCAGCGCGGAGATTCAGCGACAAAGGGTAGTAACAAAAGGACGTAGCAGAAAGGAAAAAGTGACAAGATTTTGTATAAAGTTCTCCAAGAAGTTCTTGTGGGATAAGCTATTAAAGGGAGAGAGAGAAAGCCAGCTGAGAAGAAGAAGAAGCCGTACTGGCCAACTTGGCCGCGCCATTTACGGCCGACGGCTTCTGTCGCGAGAACCAGACAGCATATCCCGATGCCAGAGCGGGCAAAGCCATTGGCAAAGCGCAGGAGAGCATATATCCAAATATTTGGCGAGAGGGATGTGAGAAAAGATGTTGCTGAGGTCAAAATGCATGAGAGCATAACTGCTTTCTTTCTTCCCAGCCATTTGTCAGCTACGCGTCCGAAAAAGGCAGAGCCTGGGCAAGTTAATAAAAATGAATAAAGGTCATTAGTATTCAGTCGTGCTAAGTTGAGTTTGTACTGAATTAATTAATAATGTGCCAAGTACTGAATGAATACTCAGAATCAAAAAATTATTTTAGCACGAATGCTGAACTGACATTTTGTTAATCTTTTAGAAATATATAATTGGTATTTATTAAGTAAGAATATATAATTAAATGCTAATTATGTATTTTATACATGCTTGTAAAACAAAAGATTATAAAGAATTGAGTATCGATTTATAAAGAATTGAGTATCGATTAACTTTTAGTACAGCTTATCCCGTATATTACTAATAAAAAAAGAATTAACAAATTTTAATTAAGTGAATATTAAATAAAAAAAAAGTTATGTATATAAATAATGATTCTATTGATTCATTGTGTATACTTTTGATGTACGGAAATTTTACTCATTGGCAGTGAAATTCTTTTATGCCTCTATTGAACATTGAACCAACCAATTCTTTTATGAAACGTGCACATTTAATATTATATATACATGTGATGATTTTATAGGCTGAATATTGTACTTACCTTCTCCGATGTAGAAATTATTTTTCTAGTTTGTGGAGATTAAAATTATGTTAATAACATGCATGCATATTTTTTTGACAACTATATATTCTCAAAAAACATATAATTATGATTCTTACTTTAAAAGAGTCTTAGTTTTTTTTAAGAGGAAGCACTTGACTAATTTCGACCATCTCAAATATACTATTTGGAGAGAACAAAAAAACTATTGTTGTTTAATAGAGTTATTATATATTCTCCTTTTGCATTCATTCATTTTTACTCATTCATTTTTAGTATATTACTTTGATCAATCAAGAAAATGTCATAGATACATGATAAAAAGTGAATGAAAGAAGAGCAAAGGACGCCTTTAGTTTGAATTACAGCACATCACTTCCATTTTTTCTCAGTTTTAATTTTACTTTACGTAAGCCAAGAGAAAATGAATAAAAACTGTGCAAAAGCAAGTAAGAATTACCCAAGAGAGAACCAAGGAAGAAAAGAGAAGCAGGAATAGCAGGAAGAAACTTTCTGTCACAGATGAGATTCCACTCGGCTATAGTTGAGCTTGTATTCCCACCAACCCATTCCCATGTCCCTGCTGCTAACCCACAGACAGACCCATCAACATTTACTTTTTCTCCATTATTTTCCAAGCAAAATGAAGAAGAAAATGATGATGATGATGATGATGATGATCCATTAACAATAATATTAACATTACTGCTGCTGCTTGTTTTACATCTCCATCCAGATGGCTGAGCATCAGAAAAAATGGTGGCCAAAGTGTTTTGAGAATCAAAAATCCATGCCAACGACACCAGTAAAACATGCAAAAGCTGTGAGATTCCAAAGGATCCAATGTATTCTTCCACCACTTCATCTACTGTCAGCTCCAATTTGCTTGCCGCTAACTCTGCTTCTCCTTTTTCTGCAGCACTTATTTTGTTTCCCTCCTGCAGACATATAAGCTCTTGTTCTTCTTCCATTATTTTGTTCTTGTTTTGACTTTTTTTTTTTAATGTGACAGTTTTGCTGTACTTATATATATATAAAAAAAATCAATCTCAGGTGTGAACATCCTTATTTTTTTAAATGCGGATACTCTACTAAACCATGCAATTTAATAGCATTAAAATCTGACTCTATTAAAATCTATTGATTAAAAGCATATTCACAAAAAAAAAAAAAAAAACAGATAGCCGTGGTAAGGACGACCCCCATATATTTGGGAAAAATATGCACTTCCTCCGAAATGAAAAAAAGGCGGTCTATTTCATTTGGTATTTTGGCTTAATTTTTTTTAGTCCTCGATACTTAATCAAGTCCTTTGTTTTAACGATTGAATGCCCCCCCAAAATCCCCCATTTGGTAATTCCAAAACTCTTTCTTCTGTATCGAGAATCATCGAAATAAGCAAGAATACTATTTCTACGAAAAACACCCCTTACGGGTATTTCAATCACGATACCTAAATGGGGCATTAGCTCTTTCTCTTGCTCTTGAATCGAGTGGAATGGAATAAGAAATCCATTTCTTTGCCTTTTTGCCAATAAATCCGAACTCACATGACAATATCCATAAATGGCATGTTTTGGCAAGAGGAGGACATTACTATATGTAAATTTGGGTGCATCGTACACATCAGTACTCCAGTGCATTTCTCCCTTTGAATCAGAATAAATATGTTTTTGAACCCTCTCTTTAAAATTCAAAGTGTATGCTCCCACCTAAATCTTGGCAATCACTTGTTCTGATTCGACATATTGATCATTTTGAACTAAAAGAAAACTTTTAGGTGGAATAGTCACATTGTGCATAATATCTTCACCCTCAATGATTACATCCAAATCTATAGAACATAGAAAACTCAAATGCCCGTGATGTGTGCGCTTAGGATGAACCAAATCCTCATTGAATTTGATTTTGCCATTAGAAAGGGCTCATACATGTTCTACAGTTTCGTCTGTAAATATGTCGCTGATATGAAAAGTTCTTAATGTTAGTTGAGTCCCTGGTTCCCCAATAGATTGACCCACAATAATACCTATGGCTTCCCCCAATTCATCCAAGTCACCATGAGTCAGACTCTGATCATAGCATAATCGATAGATCCATGATGTACTCTTGCAAGTAAAGGTGGTTCGAATGATATTGTTTGTGTTCAAAGGGTTATGAGTCAATTGACAAGTTCAATCCCAATATCTTGATTTTTAATGGCGATGGATCGTGGGCCCATATATATATCGTTTGCTAATACACAACAAATTAATGTTTGACTAAAAACCCTTTCCGACATCATTCTATTTTGATTTTGAGGACTCACAGAAATTCCTCAGACAGTGCCATAATCTGTTCTACATACAACAATATGTTAAACTACTTCAACAAGTCTACGCATAAGATATCCAACATTTTTTGTTCGAGCACGGTATTGACAACTCCTTGTAGTCTCCATAGCAAGAAATGATATATTCTTTTAAAAAAAGGTCCTTCGTGTAAATTGCTTTGAATGGGTACATCAATCATTTGCCTTGAAGATCAGACATTAATCCTCTCATACCCATCAATTAGTTTACTTGAGATGCATTTTCTCTAGCCCCCGAAAAAGACATTATATGGACTAAACTAAAAGGCTCAGTCATCCTAAAATTAGGATTCATTTCTTGTCGCAAATATTCACTTGTAGCATACCATATCTCAATGGATTGCCATAGTTTTTCTATCGCGTTTACATTCCCATAATAATAGTGTTTTTTCAAAAATAAAACTTTATTATTCAACATCTTAGACTAGCCATCGCTTAGAAGGTATCGTTAAAAGATCATCAATGTCTAATAAAATAGATGTAGCAATGGCTTGCCGGAACCCCAAAGTCTTTACTTGATCAAGGATGTGTGATGTATATGCCATTCTGAAATGATCTATTAACTTACTAATAAGTCGTTTAATGACAGTTTCATCTATCATTTTATTGCGAAAGACCAGACTCACCTGTTTTGCCATAAGTACCTCTGTGTTCCGCTAAGTAGAATTGGCCAACGGATTTTAGTCAATGAGTGGAAAAGCTCCTTTTCTCTATCTTGATTCGCATAGAAAGGTCAGCAATGGTGGTCATACTTGAACTAAAAAGGCCTAAGGAGTTGTAGAATCACTTAGTTTAGACACCAAATGATTAGATACCATATGAGCAGGCCTGGCAAAACCCTTGTATAGCTTCTTCAATTTCTTGATAAAGAGAAATATGATCCACAGTGGTTTGAATGTATATAGAAAGTATTTTTTTTCTTTACATTTCATACTGTTAGATAATGCCCATAAATCTCATGAGAGGTACCCAAAGATTCATAGTGAACTTCGATGGGAGCTTTCCTTTAAGCAATAAGGCGTTGATCTAATCACCATCGAAGCCACAACAGACTATCTAAATTGATTCTTTTCTATCGATAAGCTCCAATTGCATCATAGGAATTACAAAAAGTGGTTCTTTTGTATACTTATAGCTATTATTGTCAATTCTTTCATCTAGATAATTTCTTTGATTACATGTATTATACCTATTTGCACAAATACGTTGACGATTACCACTCGTTAATACATATAGCCCAATAAGCATATCTTGAGTCGGTACGGAAATGGAATCTCTAATAGTTGGAGACAAGAGATTTATATGAGAAAACATAAGTAAACGAGCCTCCACTTGAGCCTCTAAAGATAAGGGTACATATACACACACAATCCTTTTGCTGAGTTTAGCTAGGCATTGAGATAATTTCAAAGTCTAACGTTTTATATTCCAGAGTCTAATTATTCAAAGTCTAAAACTGATTACTGTTAGACTTTGAATAACAATTTTACTCTTAATATGGTATTTGGATTCAATGGTGACGTGAGCTTAGGATCACGAATATCTATGTACAATTAAATATTTACTCTCTCCATATATATTTGTGTGTCTGTGTGTGTGTACAATTGGCTAATTGCTCTAGTGCCATGATGCCAAACACCCCACTAAAATAAGTCCCATTGAGCCTGGTCCATCTAAACCACAACCAGTGTATCACACTTTGTACCATATGATAATATACATATTTATATTTCTATTTCTTCCCAACAATTGTATGTCGGTGATTTGATAGGATGATTATATATATAATACTTCCAGCCAGTACCTCAATTAATTACTTGGTGCCTAATCTCTGAAGTTGACACATTAAAGTTAATTTGGTTCCAAGTGCGTACTTGATCATAATAATGTAGTGGATTTATATATTATCAACATCCAGTTTGATAAAATAAAGCACAAATACACGTTTAGTATTCTTGAAATCAATTTAAATTTCGCGATGATCTGAGTTACGATGATTTTTAAAAATCTGACGATTTCTATGCATTTATGTAGGGTTTAAATTTAATTATATATATCTATTCATATTTAATATGATTCATTATTCGCGAGTTATAATGATCTTATCTATGTACAAATTTATAACATAACATGTGTGCGTTCGTGCGCGCATCACGTGTAAAAAAGTGATTTATAACACCATACAAGTACAACACAAGGCGCACCTGGGTGTTCGGTCGAGTGGGACTATAAGTAATTGTATTTAACCAATCACCTGAATTTAGGTCTAACAGAAGCAGTGGATTAAAAAATAATTTCGAATCATCTCATTTTTTGAAATATGAGAAACAACTAAAAGTTCACGCATTACTCTTAAGGATTAGAGTAGTATTTATCAAAACTTATTTTATATTTTTTTTACGAAAGAAGAATTTTTGGAACACCAAACAAGACTCGACAGAAAAATATGAATAAGATTCCATCCAAGATTAATGTTATTTGTACATAAAATTATACACAAAATTGCACATGACCACTAAAGTCGAGAAACACTGCATAATATTATAATGATTTATATTATTATTTATGTTAAACGAATATGAGTCATTATTTAGAAAGAATTCCCTTATTAAGATATGGTAGGGGACAAGTTAAAAGATACAAAAACATGAATTTTAATACATAAAATATATTGAATTAAAAGTGCATGTTTTTTTTATTTTTAAACTTATCAATTATCACTTACTTTATCTTATTGAAAAATTACTTTTTATATATATATAATCATTCTCTTATGCGAGCACTCTCTTTTTTTTTTTTTCACACAGAGATGTTGTTAAACTATATAATTTAATAAAGTTAGTGCATACATGCTATTAACCCATATGGTTTTATAGTGCATTCAAAATTGACTCTATTAAACTTCATGGTTCAATAGCATTCTTGCACTAAAAAAAATAAGGATACCCACACTTGAGAATGATTTTATATATATTTATTATAATTAGGAATCCCGATTATATTAAAGTTAGGGATAAGTTAAAAGATAAAAAAATACAGACTTAAATGTAGTGTATTTTGTCCTATAATATGTTGAAATCTGTATTTTTTTTTAATTTATTTTAACTTATCTTGAAGTAATATGGTCTGAGATCCTAATTAGAAATTCACTATGTACCCACACACACAAATACATATACGAATGACATAAGACCATTGACTAAGACATCTAACTAAAATAAGAAGCGTAAAATAAATTAAAAAATACTAGTAAGTATTTTAATTTAATTAAAATAAATTAAAAAAAGCTTATGGCAATAGTGGTATGGTATAAGTGTTATGAGGTAGGTGGACTCACAGAATGATACATTGGTGAAATTCAATCATGTCGGTTTTCAATGAACAGTACAATGATCTGCCATTCGATATATGAATTTGAATTTACTCCTACTTTATCAAATCAAATTATATCTCTAGGGTTTAAGCATCATGTTTGCATAATATATGGGCCATGGCTACTTTAGAGTTACTCTACAGTAGACTTCAAATTATAATCACAAATGTAATGTGATAAATAATAAAAAAATACGTTATAATTTTAATCATATAATTATGAAAGAGTGTTACATTATAGAGTGATTCCAACATATAAAAACGCCTAATATATGACTTTGCACATGTGGCTGTCTTGCATTCAACTTTCGTTATCTAATTATTTGTTTATGTATTCGATAATGCGGTCAAGTGATTGTTAAAACCATTAAGAGAAGGAAAAGGATCCGAGAGATTCTCATCAGGCTTATAATTACAGCCACAAAATGCTACTCAAGCTTTATTTTGATTACTTATCGTCATCATTAGTAGCCAATTTACACGTCACACATAACATTGTGCCTGTCCGCAGTGCAAAGCACCAAAATTTTCTAAAAGTTTAATTAGAATAAAATTTTCTGTACAGGATACTGAACTTTACAATCATTCCCTGATTAACATATCTAGAGTTCCCAAAATTTGTGTTAGTGTAAACTTGTCATGTTGAGTGAACATCTTAAGCATATACTTTTATTTTACTTTATTTATTTTTTATTTTTTATTAATATATCAGATTTATAGCGCGATACATTGAACGTATTATAAACCTTTTATATTATTTGCAAACGAAAAATATGGCGTAAGCTTTTTTAGTTTGTATCAGGACTTGCAATCTGAACTAAGAAAAAAAGTAAGAGCCCACACCTGTTTGATTAATAATAACGAGATAAAGCCCAACAGAAAAAGATTTCAAAAAAAAAAAAAAGAGATATCTTGAAATTTCATAAAAAAAAAAAAAACAATGTATGGCGAAAGTCTCTTGAAAATTGTAATAATGGGTCGATTAAGGTTTCTAAAGTCCTAATCGAAATATAAAGTAACTTTTTGAGCGGAGCTATTGCACCTCTTTGAAACTCTTATAAAACCCCGTTGTTTATAAATTTACAATTTTAACCTTAGTTTGAATTATTTTATAGAAAAGTTAATTAAACGCACCCATCTACTTCAACAATATCATCAACCATCAGGTTTGTTATAAACCCAGATACAAAATTTCAATTTACAAAACCATTGGTCAATTGGCATGAAACGAATCTTTCAAAAGAACAATTTTGATAGAAGACAAAGAAGGTTTCACTCTTATTCAAAGTATAAAAGCTTTTACAGGTAGATACCCCCCCGGGGCGCGGCGGGTCAAGGAACATTCATTGAGGGCCGTTCTTCGAACACATTCAAGTCATTTGGTGAGAAGCGGACCTCGTGTTCTTGTCCAACTTCCTATCTAGGTACTGAAACTTGCCTATTGAGTATTAAAACCGGGCCCTTATAACAAATTATCGAGTGTTTATCTGAACTAAATTTTGGCATAAACATGAATTAAGGGTTGGTGTTCGCTATTTCAATTTAGTGGGTCATCTCCATCCAAATGTTAGATGAAGAAACAAACAAATAATAAACACTACTAGACTTGTTGGCAATCTAACTATCAGAATGGATTGGTGACTTTAAAATGTTAAATTGAATGCTTGTATTAATAACTAAAATAGGTAGCCAAACGCCAATGAGTGGAATTGTAGAAATGAAACTCATCATACACGATGATTTGGAAAAATACTCTGTCGGCTAAAGAATATAATTGAAGTTATCTTACTCAGAATATATACGGCTATAACGTACACAATTATAGAGCTTTTTAACTTGGAGGTGGCTTAACACGTCAACTAGCACTTCAACAGGGAATGAATCAGCTTCTTTAATGAACCAAGCGTGGCCACAAAAAATGTCTACACACTCCCCACTTTTAGGGCAGGCATGCCACACGATAGCTTTGTGGATCGATTTGAACAATTTTTATTTGAGCCAAAGTAGCTTTAATAATGTAAATTTTCTAAGGGCAATTGCTGGTGCTTCCTGACTCAAAGGCCAAAAGATTGAGAGGGGATTAGCAATAATCAGTAGACAAAGCATTAATGATCCTTTTTAATTTGTACTTCAACAAAAAAAAAATTCTAAATTTGAATAGAAAAATTTCAAGCACAATGTGTGTAATTGATTACAAGTATTTGAAGACAAAAAAGAAAGGTTCAAATTTAATCTAGGTGTGCAGTTGGTGGCAGGATAATAAGTTTGGCATTAGACTAATTCTATAAACTTAAGAAAAATAATATTTATCCTATCCTAGGTTTGGTGCATACACAGCTTTGAAATAAACTTGTCCTGGGTCTGCGGAATAATCCTATAACCTTAAGAAAATTTATCCCATGACCCGCCATGAAATTAATTTGTTGGGATAATTTGTATAGCTCAAGAAGATTTACTAATTTATCAATTATCAATATCAATGTCATACCAATTTATGTAATGTTTATGAAAAAAAACTAATAATAAAAAAATAAAATTAGTAATTGATTATGAAAAGAAAATATTCAACAAATTTCTCTTAACATATTTAATATTTATCATTATAATCATTTATTAAGTATTATTATAAATATTATAATTTAATGCAAAATAAATAACTAATAATAAAAAATCCAAACATTTATTAATTTTTATTAATTTAATATAAAAATCATATATACAATTAAATTCAAATCTATGTTATACCAAAAATTAGGCGGCACTAAATATAATCATATTCTATCTTATCTTATCTTATTTAAAACGTTTCAAGTTTGATGAGAAAGATTTTATAATTGTTGATGCACGTGGACATGTGGGGCAGGCAAGAGTGCCACATAGGTCAAATAAAGACGGGCCTCCCATCAGTATCCATTAAGGGTGGGAAAAACTGAATCAGACCCAAAATATTATCAATTTGGTTTGATTTTTTTATCCAATTCAGTATTTTTCTTTGAAAAAAATTGAATATATTGATTCGGTGTAAAATCGAATACTCCGATTTAGTTCTAGATTCAATATTTCAAATCTAAAAACTAAACAAAAAAAAATCGAACAAATAATTTTTAAATAAAAAATGCCGCGTGTTATACGGGGAGAGCTCAATTTGGTATTTTTGGTTTTTGTTCAGTTTTATGGTTTTAGTTCGGTTTTTCAGTTCAATTTTTTGTAACTAAAAAATCAAATGGTTTAATACCAAAACCGAACTGAATAAAAATTCTCAAATCGGGTTTTCAAAAATTTTCGGTTTGAGAATTTTCAAACCGAATCTAACCGAGAATTTCAATTCGGTTCAATGAAAAAACTGAACCGAATTGGTGCCTACCCTTGGTATCTATGTAGGTGTTGTCTTTTGACACTGCCTTTTTTGTTGTCACATGCACACTCACATAACACATTCCTACTTTGTTTGATTGGAAGAGTAATGCTATTTGCATATAAAATTGCGCATGACAAATACAATAAGGACACATAAAGACAAAATAAAACAAATGAGTTTGTTCTTTTTTTTGTGCAATGTTTCTAGTTTATTTTTTTTAGCATTTAATATAAATAACAAAACATTTGTTTTGCCTAATTTTACCAAGCCATGTGTCTTCCAAATGGCTGGAAAGGTCCCCAGTGGAGTCACTAAATGTTTTAATAGGATTTTGATTTGTCCATGTGTTGCCTCCGAACTTGTTGAAGACTTCTTCAAATGGGAATACGATTTTAGGTATGATCTTTACTTGGGAGTAAGGTTCACAAAATTACTTAGGCGTTGATCCCTTGGATAAATTCGTGCTGAAGCTTTGACTAGTTGATTTGTTGAATTGTAGATCTGGACCCAAATGGTAATGGCACTTACATTAAGTAGTATTGCGGAAATAGATTACACCAATGAATAATAAAGAATATGGTTTAGGATATTGCCGTAGTGACTAATGCAACGGTAAATTAGAAAGAAGTTGTAATGCGACCTAAGGTTTAAACATAGAATTCTAGGATGATGGTAACCTAAAAGTGCAAATTGAGTGATACCTAAGGTAGTTTTCATATTGGTTTGTAAAAATAAAAGGATTTGGGTAGCGAATTCAATATCATTGTCATAACAATTCATTGAAGTTTAAGGCTAATGTTGAGGATTTAAGCGCATTTGAATGAGAATAAAGAACTATTCTAAGTCAAGAAAGATGTTTTAATGGTGATGGGATAGTATAGATGGTTGGTCTAGAGTTTCTTGAGGTTGAAGAAATCTAAAATAAGGTTCTTTATTCAAAGAAGAGGAGCTTTCCTTGAACAAAAGAAGATGAATGGTTGTGGCTATTTAGAGGATGTTTATGCTACTAAACAATTGCTATTTTGCTGGTGACTGTGGGTAAGTCATCCTAATGTTAAATCTTAGGTATTCGATAAACAATGAGAACTATGTATAGGGTGTGTTTTATTTATAAGTTTTATGGGAAAACCTAATTGATGAGCATAGGAATGTCACTCTTAGAAAGTAGCATAAATCCTTGTATCATAAAGTAGGATTCTGAGGATTTTTTCATATTTTAAGAATAGGAATGAGTGCTTTCTTAATTGGATTATGATTATGGAATTTGTATCATAAATAAGGTTTTTTAGCTGCCGCATCTACATATATAGGTAGGAAAGGAGCTATGCCGAAATTAGGATTTCATGGATCTTCTAGAAGGTTTAGTAAGCTTTAGGCCATAATTAACAGCCAAATCAAAGACATTAACCTACTGATAAATCAATTATGAGCATGCATATCAATATGCAATATTAAGTATGTTATTGGCTTTTTATGAATATTGGTTCTTCACTAACTTGTTCCACAAGACATTCCCTTATGGCCTAAAGGTTCAATGCCAATTAAGCTTTATTTTAAAATATTTGTACTTTTCAAATCACAACTTGCATTGTCTGCTACGTGTATTGGTGTGGATCTACCATAGAATACATACCTGATGGGATTGATCAAGCCCTTAGGCCTAATGTCAATTTTTAAGTAACAAAAATATTATAATTTGAAGTTAAATCTACACGACAACAAACATATTACCATTTTTATTTTGATCTACCCTAATACAACACATTCAAACAAGTCCAATATAAATGCAGCGTACCAAATGCATTCAATTGTAGGGGTGTTCGCGGATCAAATTTTATAGATTAAGTATCAATCCATATTTGATTAACGATTTTGTAAATTATAAATTTTCAATCCAATCCAATCCACGGATTGGTGAAATTCAATCTAAATTCAATTTATACATTTGCAGATCAGATGCAAATTTGACCAAATTCATATCCAATCCATCATTTTACAGATTTTTTTTGCGGATTAAAATTTTTTAATTATTTCCAATTTATGAACTAACTAAATAAAAAAATTTAATATAAAAATAACTTTACTACCGATCAAATTCAAAATTAAATAAGATTTAAATAAATTAATTGTTCGAATAAAAATTAAAAATACATTTAAAGTTTTAAAGTATAACATATCAAAAAGAAAAAATCTCATTTATTTAGATCAGTACGTGAAAATTAACTGTTTGGGAAGTTATATTTGTTTAGTTAATTATTTTTTATTTTATATTATTATTGAATAAAATATAATATGGTGTTAATGTAACTATATTTTAACTTATTATTTATTAGTAAGTACTAATGCCATATTTCCAAGTTTAATTTTTTAATTAAATAACTTTTTTTGAGATTCACGGATTTTTACGGATTTATAGAAGTAAATACATATCCAATCCATCGATTGCGGATTTTTAAATTTTCAGTCCAATCCAATTCACCAATCTCCAAATTGAATTTTTACGAATGAGATAGATTAAACAGATTACATTGGATTCTAAACACCTATCCAATTGGTCAGAAAAAAAAAACATAACAAGTGGGGCTAAATTCTAACGAGCAAATTCCCAATCGTAAACTAAATGACTCCAATCAAAATATCAAATGTCTAGCCAGAAATTGGCCATCCCAGGATTTGGGCTGGACCGTTTGTGATTGACCCACAATTTTTTCACCAAAACAAAAAGCGAGCGCCTCCTTCTATCTCTTCCCTCGACAAGTCACAAAGACAAAGTTCTTGTTGTATGACTGTCACCGGTTTTTAGCTTAACGCATTTCTTGTTTTGCTTTGTTTTATACAATGAAGTTAATTTAATTTTAAATATTAATACTGTATATTTTTTTCCAATTTTGTTATCAGGCTGTTGTTGAGTTACATATTGTCACTATTCAGTAGCTACCATCATTGAATTGGCAATTATTGAACCCTAATGGCTCCTTTGACACTAGGCGTCGATGCAAAAACCTCTTCAGGTAACCATTTTCACTTATGTTTATGGTTAAATTTTTTTTGATTAATTCCAGTAACTTTGAATTTTAATTTGATTTCGATAAGTTCAAGATATTTGAACAAAGTGCAGAAATTAACCATGCACTTATTAGTAAAAAAGATTTATTTTTTGTTAGCTTCTAATTTTAGTTTATTTTATAGAGCAAAAGAGGTCAAATTTCAATATATGATACAGTTTAGCTCTCATATTGCTTATTGTGTTGCCTTTTTTTTTTCTCCTGAGAATGTTGTGTTCAAGCTGATCACTGAATTTAACTTTGCATTGGTATAGATTGGTTGTGGTAAACAGTAAAACATGGTGAAATGCCTCTAACATTTTGAGAATGAGATCCCTTTTTGTGAAGGATGCGAGACAATTTACTTACATTAACTCAGTATTTATAAATTTGTGTTATGTTGCTGTATTTGTTGTTCAGAGTGTTTTTTTCTTTTCTTCTTTGGGTAGTCAATTTCTTTACTTTATTGTGAATTTTCTCTTATTTAATGCAACTTCTCTTTGTTTCTCATAGGAATAATTTGAACAGGTGATCTGTTTTTGCAGATGTATCCATTCAGAAAATGCAAAACTTGCAGCTGGAAACGAAAAAGTTATTTGCATCTGTTAGCATGGATGAAGAAAAACCATTTGATTTCTTTCGAGTTTTATTTGGTATGTGCAGTTTATTTTTAATTTTTTTGTGATGGATGTAAATGCTTCAAATATTGCACAGTTGACATTGCTCATGGACCTCTGGTGTAAAATGGACTTGTGCAAATCCAAGTGCTAATTGAGAAGAACTTTATTTAGGGTTGCTAGCGTATACATGTACTTTCTCTCCCACTCTCTCTCTACCCACAACCCCTGCTCTCTCACCACGCACTCATATATTTGATCTTTTTGTCAGGTTCTTATGCCAAGATGTTCTGGTTATAGAGGTTTGAGTTGTCAAGTCTAAATATGTTGGTTTACTTATAATCCATGTGGAAGAGTAAGTAACCTGATGTGGTTCAATGCACGGGAAGCATGTCTTGAATTACATGGAGGGCAACATTCAAATTTTTCATTAACAGAAAATCTGGTTCCTTCTACGCTTGATTGGCTAGAAATTTTAAGTGGCAAGTTTTGCGAAATCTTTTTTATATCAAGAGAGCTTTCTCTACTTGGTTCAATTGGTCCTTAATTGTGCATCAGAAAATGGAGTAATTAACTATATGGTTAATCAATGCTGAACTTGTATATAACTGAAGCATGTTTCTATGATGACCATGTTCAAATTCAACAAAGAGTTAGTGAAGGAAAGAAAACTCTGTATTCTTTTTCTGTAATCAATAAATTTTGGCATACAACGTGTACAGAGTTTATAATGCCTTTGTTCCACATAATGAGAGAAAAGTTAGTCATATGTCATTTTCATGTACACTTATTAATGTGACCAGTTTTGCAGAGGGTGTTATAGCAGGAGGTACAGCTGGTGTTGTGGTTGAAACAGCTTTGTATCCTATTGACACCATAAAGACACGGCTACAGGTAGGTTGACTATGTAGTGATAGAGTTATTTGCTTTTGGGCCGGAGTTATTTCTGTATGAATTGATGAAAAATGCTTATTCTTTGTTGACTGCTGTTATTTCTTTGGTGTTAAACTGAGATGTACCTTATTCTTGATTTTATAAATGAAGTAAGCCAGTTTCCCCTAAACAGGGGGAATCAGATTCTTTCTTTTTCCTTGAAACTATTGAGCCCCATAACTTAGTGACAAGCTTGTTTGTGAAAATCACTTTTTAACTATTTTATAGGCTGTTCGTGGTGGAGGAAAAATAAATTTCAAGGGACTCTATTCTGGATTGGCTGGAAATCTTGCTGGTGTCTTACCGTAAGTGCTTTCGAAACGCGTAACTTCTATGTTTTACCCGGAGTCATGCTAGATCTAATTGTTTTGGACCCAATTACGAATTGTATTAAGCCCTTTTTTTTTCACTTACATATATATAAATTGTCCTTGAAGCACTATTTAATCAAATATTTTGTAGCAAATCATTCCTTTTGGCTCTCTGTTGGGTCTCTCTCTCTCTCTCAATTTTTAAAACTCTTTTATCTGCCTATTATTGAAGTCATAATGACTAACAGGTTCTTGATCCTCCAGTCTCTTAGATTGTTATTTATGGTTTCTCAGAAGTACTACATTTTGTAATCGGACCTAGGTTTTTGTTAACGCATTGTAACTTAAAGAATCAATATCTACATCTGCAGGCTTTCAAGTTCATAATTAGTGGTTCATGGCTTAGAAATACCTGGGTATTGGTTCAGGAGTGTGCTTGCCATTTCATGTCTTAGTTCTTCTATTAATTCATGGGCGCATGCTGACCTGTGGATGGGACTAGGACAACTTTGTTTGAGCTTATGAGGTATTATTAACGAATATGTAGGAAGAGAATATTGTTAATGGTTACATAATATTATCTGGTAAAGATCTGTAATCTGTAAATATTTCTAGAGAAGCTTGTTCAATTATTATTTTACAGTTTTATTATTGTCTATGTGTTAGTGATATGAACTCTTATTTGTTCAGTTGATTTGGTTGTAATTCTTTTTCCTTTTGTTTACAGGGCTTCTGCGTTGTTTGTCGGTGTGTATGAACCTACAAAGCAGAAATTGTTGCGGATCTTTCCTGAAAATTTTAGTGCTGCTGCTCATCTGGTAAGGGAGTCTTTGATTCTTTCTATCTTAGCTTTAGTATATGACTGTTGGTGGCTCTGAGAATAAGCTTCTCATTTCTAAGTTTGTGTACTAATGATTGTCCTAATCTGAATATTGTTCCTTTGAGCAAGGTGTTATAGTCCCAGCTATACTGTAGCTGCACAAATTTTTTTATTGTCTCCAAACTTTCTCCATGGGACAAATGTCTGCCACATATGTACATTTCTTTTTCACCCCTCAATTTTATAATCATCATCTTTTATCCAATGGGATAAAAAGTCTGTATTACACATTTGTTTTGGCCCCAGATCTACTCTCTTCATGTATCTGTTGTATCAGTTTCCTAGAACTTTTTGGAATATTCATCAGTTTTTCTGAATGTATTAGTCCAATAATTTCGTGAAATTTGTTTTGCTTAAGCTTGCACTTCACCTAAAATTCCCAATATTTTTCCATTTTGTGAATATCCTTTCCTTGCAATAAGATCTTTGAATCTTATGCAGACAGCAGGTGCCATAGGAGGATTTGCTGCTTCTCTTGTTCGTGTTCCTACAGAGGTAGATTTTGCCGCCTATGCATTTTATATTTAGAACATCCTTACAAGCCCTCCTTTTTCTGGGTTAATTTTTCTCCTTTAACAATCTGCAGGTTGTAAAGCAAAGATTGCAGACTGGGCAATTTGCTTCAGCTCCTGACGCAGTCCGGTTTATTGCTTCTAAGGAAGGATTTAAGGGTCTTTATGCGGTATGTGATCTGTACCTTCCTGCTCTGTCACCATTTTGCATGCTCTCACTCATCCTTGTTTCAGATATAATCTGAATCTCTGTGCTTCTGTACATAGCAAATTTAACCTCTGATCTTGCTTTGGGAAATTGTATTAGTTCATTTTATGCAGTTCATTCTGTTATTTTGTTCTTTATATCTTTGACGTTTAATTCCTGACCTGCTAGCTTATGGTTATTGCATTTTGTTAACTAGTTTGTATATGCAACTTGAGCAACATCTTTGAGATCTCAGGGATATGGATCTTTTCTATTGCGGGATTTGCCCTTTGATGCAATCCAATTCTGCATCTACGAGCAGCTTCGGATCGGTTATAAGGCTGCAGTAAGCTCCCTGCTATGTATCATTTCATGTTTTACAATTGCAATCATCCAAGGAATGTATTCTATTATTATAATCACTTATGAATGTTCCCCCTCCTTCAGCTGTGGAACATGCTAGCTCCTTTGTCAAGTAGTGATTTGGTTGCAATTCCATGAGTGTAGGAGTTATGAGTTCCTTTTGATAATATCTTAATCACAGAAAATTTTGATTTTAGCAGTCCATCTTTGGCAGATTTCACATTTTAAACTTCACACACATTGTGCAAAACTCAATATCAAGGCTGTCAATTGTAGCATATTGCTTATGCATGAGTGAATCCAGTAGTCCACCAGTCCTAATTCTTTTTGTTTGTGTTCTTATGTGGAAACCAATGTGAAATCTTAGTTTAATATGTCAAAGACACCAATAGGTATACAAAACCGCATGAAACCAAGCTCTAGTTAATGTGGGATTTCCTTAGAACATCTTTCACGTGCCAGCTGAAGAAGAAGAATCTAAAATGTATTGTTGAAGAACTCAACAAGGAGGAATCTATAAATTAGGCCAAATAAGGACAGTCTGTGATACCAAATATCTAATTTTTGATGCGGTATTATCAGAATCAAATATGTAAAGAGGAATTAACTGTGGCAGTGGAACTTCAGACTGTTGTCTCGTTTTGATATATGTGAAGTTGTATTATAGTTCTATAACGAATATTGTTGTTTGGATATTTGACCTTTTTGTTTTTCCTGTTTTGGGTAGGCACGAAGAGACTTGAATGATCCTGAAAATGCTATCATCGGTGCTTTTGCTGGTAATGACATTTCGCATACATTTAGAGTTATCCATACAATGACTCTTTAGTAATGTAAAAATTGACAAAAATCAGTCTAGGTCTATTGTTGAAAAGCAGGATTTGGAAACCAGAACAATCATTCTTCAAAACCTAATGTTAAATTCAAATGGCCCAATAGCATTCTGCATCTTTCAAAAACAGGATTTAGTAAACAAACAAAACACTTCTACTTCTCCAAGGGAATTGTATTAGATGTGCTTTCATTATTTTTGTTCTGAAAAAACACTTCTTATAATGCGTTAACATTTGTGATCTTGGACTTTTAAAATCTGCGGAATTCAATTTTTTGCTTTCATTACACGGATTAGTTTTCAAAAAATGTTGTTCAAAGTGTTACCTAAACTGTGGGGTGGACTGGTGAAGGAACTGACTACATTTTATGTGGCATGATGAACACTAAATGATGCAAAATAGACTCTAAAATGATAACAAACGGTGCCAATTTATTTCATGAAACAGTAATTTCTATGAAAAATCTAATATAGTTCAGTCACTGTTGGTAGGTGCATTAACTGGGGCTATAACTACTCCCCTGGATGTGATTAAGACAAGGTTAATGGTTCAGGTATGGCAAATATTTTTTCTGCCCTGTCTTCTTTTGTTAGCTGTGTATTTATTCGATTCGTGGTATTCTTTATAGGGATCGGCAAACCAATACAAAGGAATCTTTGATTGTGTTCAAACTATTGTTAGGGAAGAAGGACCTCCTGCTCTTCTAAAGGTACGTGTCTTCTGTGTTTCCTTTTTCTCCTCACTATTGGGTATCAATTATCAGCAGAATGTATTCTCTATATTTGTCTAAGCTTCTATGTCAATTGACAAAGATTGATGTTGATAATGTGTTGGTTCAAGCCTAATGAGTGTAAATTGGCTTCTGTTCCAAACAGAGGTAGAAGAAAAATCTGTGATCGGTCCTAAAATGTTGATTTATTGTGAGAACTAAAATTTCCATCCTCAAAAATTTTTATGCATCTTTTTCTCTCGTCATTGCAGGGCATTGGGCCAAGAGTAATGTGGATAGGCATTGGCGGTTCAATCTTCTTTGGCGTCCTAGAAAGCACAAAACGGATGCTTGCTCAGAGGCGTCCTGTGCATGATCAAAATTCAAAGGAGGATTAAAATGTGAATGTCGGTCCTGAGACATTTTCTATGGTACTTTTTTTCGTTTCTCCGACGACACTTAAAACCCAAAACCTTATGTCTCCTGCTCTTCTGTTGCCCCTCTGGTAGATTCTCTTGCACTGGACTTTCGGAGGAGAAGATTAGATAGGACCTTACTAATCCACCGAATTAGGCATCTCAAACATTATTAATAACAGAGGCGTATCCTCGGTGGAAATGTCAAGCTATACATGGTGAGCTAGGCTCGAGCATATATTTGATTCTTTGTACAAGCATAGTTTCCCATAGGAAATGCATTCTGCTTTTAGCGCTCACAATCATCATATGCTTGGTTTTGATGTGCTAAGCCCATTTGATTCAACATTCAAGTCTTTTGGATACCTAATTGCCAAATAAACTTAAAATTAATTTTTTTTTAAATTAATTAAAAACAATCTAGCAAGACTTCTTTTATCTCTAATGTCCATTATTTGCTTGCATATCACATTAGCGTGATAAATATATAAGGGTCTTGTTAAATTATATAATCTATAACTTATACCGATTAAAAATCAATTTTCTGTATGACTCATTTGTTAGTGTCAAATCATTACATGATCAATTTCAAGTCAGCTATAATCTACAAATAAGGTGCTGTATGTTGTAAATTTGAATTCCGCGCCACGTAAAATTCTAATGTGCTGCCTCTTTTTTTTTTTTTTTCTTTTTTACTTACTGCTTTTGGTAAAATATTTTATTTTAATTTATTCTTAATAAAAATCAGCCTGCCTATAAAATTGAATCTTTTACGCAACCAAACTAAAAAAAAAAATCAAACACTTGATATGTTCACATATTTCTAACTTAACAATTATATGCAATATTCAAAAACTTTCACAGTTAAATATTGTGAAGGCAGGTTACTGCTCAATAGCACACGCTAAACGTGATGAAGTAATTTTATAAAAAGAAACATGGTAATTAGTTGCCGGTTCACTGCAGGGCTCATGACTAAGATTGCTTCTGGAAGACTCAAAAATTAATTTGAAAAATTAAAAGTTAATTTTGGTGTTCACAAAAACATTTTTAGAAATTACTTTTGGTAAAATTATCCGTTCTACAGCAAATTTTGCAAATCTAATTGTAAAAATCAATTCTATAGTTAATATGATTCTATATATATTCTCATGTATATTATAAAAATCTAAAATTATATGTATTTATTAGGAAACAAAATCATTAATTTTAAAGAGATCATTGTTATTACCAACTGTATTGAGATAATGAAATTAAAAAGTAAAATTAATAATAGAAAATAATTATTTTAGTTATCAATTATTATAAATACACAATGAAAAATATTTTATATGCATGTTTATGAATATGTAAATAAATTATATTCAATATTTTGTCCAATTCATTCATTTACACTCTCACAACAGTTTATTAGTAAGATTTACCGAACACATACGATTGCTTTTAAAATTCACATTAATTTTAAAAATAAATTTATTAAATATTTAACTAATTCTCGTTACAGTTAATTATTTTTACAGTATAGATAATAATAATTATTTTAAAAGTTACGGCTCTACCAAAGTGACTCTAAATGTTAAATAATTAATTTCTGTAGGCCCAACCCAATCCAATCCAATTAAATTTTGACGAATTGAATGGGTTTTTATGGGTTAATTGCATTAATTTTTTTAAACCCAATTAATAATTGGGTTGGATTAGATTAATTATGATGAGCCCATCAAAGGCAACTGAACCCACATAAATAATAATAATAATAATAATAATAATAATAATAATAATAATAATATAATTCTTGATTACAAAACCCTAAAGACATAAACTGCTAATTTATTTTTTATCCTCTTTTTTTCTTTTATAAAAAAGACTATTTCATTATTATATTTATTGCTCTAAACTCTAATTCTAAATCTAAAATTAGTCTCTCAATTCTCAAATCTCGATTCCTGGACAAGTAAGTATTTTCTCCCATCTATTCATTCTATATTCTTTTTTATTTTAATGAACATGCATGTTTTTGACATAGAATATTATAAGTTATAACTGACGGCTATAAGAAAATGAACAATGAAACCATTCCTTTTTTTATTATTATTATTTTATGAACACGCATGTTTTGGATATGTAATATTAGAAGTTAGAACTGACAGCTATAAGAAAACAAGCCATGAAAACATTATGAAAAGGATTCTTTCTTTAAATGTATATTGTTTTACTATTATCAATATTTATTCATTTATTGTCATTGTTTTTTTATAGATGGATAACGGTTCGACTTTGCAACTAAATGATGTTAATGTTCCTAAAACTAAAAATCCTAGTGACGAGCATTAAAAGCAAAAACCTACGAGATCACCATCAAAGGTAACATTTTACCAAGTATGATGGAGGTCATAGATGTAAGTGTAATTATTGTAACAAAGATTATTCTAATGAATCAGGTTTTGAGGCTAAAAATATGCTAATCATTTGAAATTAAGATGTCCAAATATAATAATATTGTGGCAGGAGTGGATAAAAAGCAAAAGGTTTTGGTGAATGCAAAAATAACCAATATATATGCTCCTGGTAGTCTAATAGCCATGGGATTTAGTAAGAAAGAATGTAGAAAAGCATGTCGTCACAGGACGTTTAAATCTCCCGCAAACAGAGACTAATTTAAAACGCACAATTGCACTCAGTAAAAGTCCACCTAGATATGGAGTGCGCTTAGAAGCAGAATATGCTTAGCACTAGAGGCGAGATGCGCTTCGAAGTGGGGTGCGCTCCACTTAACAACGAGATGTACTTAAAAGGGGATTGCGCTTAATAATGGGCCATCTCAGATAACTAGCCAACCGTGGTGCACTTAGAAATCATCCAAACCCAACTCGAATTCTAGAATTCTCTACAATTATAAATAAACTAGAAATTTCTAGGCCTTTACACTTTAGTCCTTAGCTAGATTTTTAGGCAAAGTTGACAACTTGCATGGTGAGCTCTAGAACCCACCATCCAACGCTATAAATAACCTATCACCCTTGCCATTTTTGCTTACCACACCAACAATTTCCAGCACACACACAACACACCATACATAAGCTCTCAAGCTCTTGTAAAAGGCTCTCTTATTATTTACTCTTTGTGAGTAATAAAATTATATATTTGGCCATATTGCTCTTAATTTTCTCTAGCATTAGTACAAGCATTCTTGCTTAACTAGTTTAAAGAGTGTTCTAGGCTTACTTAGTGACTTGTATGATAGAAGTTGTCTAATTGTTGCACAGGTTTGTTGCGTGTAAAGTTCATCTCGTGACAAGTGGTATCAAAGCTAAAGTTTGCACGCACACAAGATAGCTCGTGAGCAATGACCAACCCTCCTAGCAGATCACAAGAGGGCATAGTCGGTGTGGAGTCACTTTAGCCAACACGCGGCCGTGAGAAGGGAACCACACAAGCTAAGTCTGCGGTAAGTCCAAGGCCGCTTCTGTTGACCCCTTGGAGCCCACATTGCCACGCTCGAGACTTCTATACCCATTGTCTAGGACACCCTCAATACTTTGGAGGTGAGGGTCGATGGTCATGAGGATGAGTATAGTAAGTTCACGGTTGCCACCAAGGTCCTCATGTAAGACCAATTCGACTCTCTCTGAGGGGAGTTTCGAGCACTTCATGATAAGCTGTTGAATTTGTGCAGCTTTGTACAAAGAGAGCTGTGAGCGATGAGTGCCGAGGTCAACAAAGTCCGCTCGGATTGGGATTGGCACAAGTGCACACTCACGCCTGGCCCAATTTCCACAAGCATGAGTGATGCTCGCCCTATCGATGTGCCAAAGCCTAACATTTACGATGGTGCACGCAACATCACCATTATGGACAACTTTCTCTTCAGGCTAAAGCAATACTTCGATGCCATGAGTGTTCGAGATGAGGTATCGAAGGTAGGCACCGCACTTACATTTCTCTGAAGCGCTACACAACTATGGTGGCAGCGAAAGCATGGTGAGATGGGCAAGGGCATATACACCATCAACACATAGGCTGAGTTCCAATGAGAACTCCATAACTACTTTGCTCCAAACAATGCGGAGAAGGAAGCGTGAATACGCCTATGTTTGCTCAAGCAAACGGGTAGTGTGCGCATCTACATCAACAATTCCACTACCTTAATACTTGAGATAACCAACATGTCCGATAAAGATTCTTTCCTTTACTTTCGAGATGGTTTCAAAAGATTGGGCCAAGGTAGAACTAAACAGGTGTGGTGTACAAACTCTCGACGATGCCATTGTTGTTGCAGAATCACTTACCGACTACTCTGCCCAACTTAAGGACAAGAGGCCTAATTAAGGTAAAGGAGGAGAAGTGGGCCAAAAGGACAAAGGCCACAATCGTAAGGATTGGGGGTAGAAAAAGCCTCATAGGGGCAAGAGTAGGCAAGGTAAATTAGATAAGAAATAGCTGCCTAAACCTCAAAGCCCATGTTTCATATATAATGGCCTTCATTGGGTAACCAACAATCTGAAGAAGAAGTCGATTAATGCCCTAGCCGTACAACTTAAGGGTCATTCCACACCGTCGACAGAGGAACCTCAACATAGCATAGGTACCCTCCAACGCCTTGGCACACTCAAGAGCTACCCATCTGCAGCCACGAAGAAAGGGTTTATATACGTAAGTGCATATGTCAATGGTCATGTCATGTGTGTGTTGCTAATCACTAGAGCAACACACAACTTCATTTCAAAAGATGAAGCCAAACACCTAGGCCTCAAGGTGACAAAGGAAGGAGGCATCATGAAGGCAATGAATTCACCTACTAAGCCCATCGTGGATACTACACAAGGCGTGCATGTAATGCTCAGGACGTGGAACAGAAAGCTTGACTTCTCAATCGTGCCTATGGATGACTTTAAGATGGTCCTTGGCATGGATTTTTTTTTTACCAAGTCCATGCCTTCCTACTACCAGCCACGAACTCCCTAAGCATCATTGACCAAAAGTATGGCGTACATGGTCCCTGCTGAGGACTCCAAGACCGCGGACAAGACGCTCTCAGTTATGTAATTCAAGAAGGCTTTCCGAAAGGACCCAAGCTTCTTGGTCTTCATCCAGGAGTTAAATGATGGAGAAGATCACAAAGACTTGCCAAGCTAAGTCCCACCATTTATCCAAGAGATCTTAGACGAATTCAAGCACATTATGCCTCCGAAGCTTCTGAAGAACTCATCTAGTTTTTGTAGAATGGATTATATTACTCCCAGTATCTATGCAGACCTTTACATGAATCTATTCTACAAGCAATGTTTGTTGATCAATAGATAATTGAGAGAGAAAGGTCATTGGAAAAGACCTTGCTAAATTACATCATCTGTAATTTACATTGATTAAAGATCAATTTTTTTATATGACTCATTTGTTAGTGTCAAACCATTAGAGGATCTTGGGAGACCAATTTCAAGTCAGCTATAAGTTACAGATAAGTTGGAGTAAGTTGTAAAATTGATCTCTCAACCAGGTACAAATACTATGCATGGCTATGTTTTATTTTCTGTTAGTTATTGCTTTTGCTAAAATTACTTATTTCTATTTATTCTTAATACAAATTGGCCTACCCATAAAATTGGATCTTTTGTGCAACCAAACTAGTAAAACAATCAACACTTGATACTATCAATGTTTCTAACAATTGTTCAAAACCTTTCTTTGATAAATATTGTCAAGACATGTTATTTTGCTCAATAGCATGCACTTAACGTGATGAAGTAGTTTTATAAAAGGAAACATGGTAATTAGTTTGTTGATTCATTGTTAAGTTGATGACTGAGATAATTTTTGGGAGGCTTAAAAATGATTTTGAAAAGTTAAAAAGCTAATTTTGGTATTTGTTAAATATTTTTAGAAATCAATTTTGAAAAAATCACCCCATCTTACAACAGATTTTGTAAAATAAGAAAGGAAACATGGTAATTAGTTTGTCAATTCATTGTTAAGCTGATGACTGAGATAATTTTTGGGAAGTTTAAAAATGATTTTGAAAAATTAAAAAGCTAATTTTGGTATTTGTTAAATATTTTTAGAAATCAATCTTGAAAAAATCACTCCATCCTACCACAAATTTTGTAAAGTAAGAAAGGAGTAGCTTTTCAAAATTTGATTTTGAGAAGCAATTTTATATTAAAACAATTCTATATAAATCATCACATATGTTATAAAATTCAAAATTATCCTTATTTATTAGGAAATAAAACCATTAACTTTAAAGAGATTATTATTGTTGTTGTTGTTATTGAAAAAATGAAATACAAAAATGTTGCACCTTGATTCTAATTCAACCAATCAAGAACACCCGAAAACCTTACTGAACTCTCTGATGATTGATTCAAAACAGCAATTAAAACCACCAAAGCAAATCCAAAACAAAAACAAACAATCAAAAAGTCACAAAATTATAATGGTTTGGCCTGGATATGGCCTAACATCCATTTAAGAACAGAGTAACAGCCTTTATTCATTCACGGAGATCAAGATACAAGCTTAAAGAAGAAGTTATAAGCTTTCTACCACTCGTTTTAGCTCCTCATAAGGCTATATATACATGCTTAAAGAGCTCTCGAAAGATCCCCTACTAGCCAGCTATATTCTAGTTTTGGTTGTAACAAAAACCCAGAATTTTCCCGCTCTCTCAACTGAAAATAACAACCTTCAAGACACATGTCGTCCTCATAACTATATTAAGCTCAAAACGACTACCAACGTTGTCGTATGAGATAAGTGAAAGCACGTAACAATCACATGATTACTTATTTGAATATGACCGATAGAAACAAAACATCATATAGGCTTATATGATTTTCAGTTGGTATGTCATATACTACCATTTTCTCAAACCGACATTTTAGCTCATCTTCTGAAACTAGTTTCAAAGCTGACACTTCAACAAAAAATAAAGATAATAGAAAATATTAATTTAGTTATCAATTATTATATATACAAAATATAAAATATTTTATATATATGTTTATAAATGTGTAAATAAATTTTATTGAATATTACATCTAATTCAATCATTTACATTTTATAGCAGTTTAACAGTAACTGTAAGATTTACTAAACACAGACGATTACTTTTAAAACTCACAACACTTCTACAAATAAATTATACCAACCATTTAACTACTTCTTTTCACTTCTGATTATTTTTACAACATGACTAACATTAATTATTTTAAAAGTTACACAGCATTATTGAACTAACCATGAATGCTAAATAATAAATTTCTTTGGGCTTCACCTCTGCTTCATCACATTTTTCTCTAGCTAATCCTATCATTCAATTTATACACCTTAAATTCGATATTTGGAAATTAATGGCGATTACTTTAATATTTGTCATTAACATCATCATCGCTGTGACTTGCAAAAAATCAATTACAAATCCCCATTAGATTTACAAAGTACCAGTCACCCCACTGACACAATATAAGCAATCTTGTGGGTAATATAAAGTGTCACAAAAGCGGCACAGGAGAAAACTACTCTGAAACCCTAGCTGCCCCACCGTAGTCAATGATTTGCACATCGCTGAAGCAGTGGATCTACTAGGCTCATCGTCTTGCTATATAAATTAAAAAAATTTACCTTCTCACTCATATTGATGACGGATAAGAGACAAACTTTTCATTTGCAGGTCATGAAAAGCCAATTTGACTAAGACCTTATTTGAAACTGAGGGTAGGCATATGCAACTTTAAGTTACAACACCAAAGTTTGATAAACACTAAACTCTTATAGCTTATAAACTAACTTAATTTGATTTTACACTTAGGTGGCGTTTGTTTTTCCATCTGAAATTTGAATAGATCTGAATTAGTCTGAATCTGAATAATGTGTTTGTTTTTTTTATTTGAATCTCTGAAAATAAGTATTAAGTTGTTTGTTTTTTAAATTTAAAAATCTGAAAATATATATTTTTACATTTGTATCCTTATTAAATTTAAATGTCAAATAAATAATACACTAAATACCATAATATTTTAATATTTATAAGTAAAACTATATTCAAGTGAATACATAATGATTTTGGAATTATAATATATAAAATACCATAAATTTTAAATTTTATCACTAATTCTCAATAATAGTACATAATATAAGAAAAAAAAACTAACAAAATGATTGAAATAGTTGATTTGTTATTTCATCTCGAAGTTGTCTCATGTAAAGATGAGATTATGTAGGATAAACGTCTATGGGTGAGTTTTGGAATATGTATGAAAAATAAATTATAAAATAGGGATATTTTTGACATTAGAAATTAATTAACTTAATTCAGATTCTTCTATTCAGCAAAAAGCTAAAAAAATTGGCTTCTTTTATTAAGTCAAAATTATCTGAAAAGTCTTATTAAGTTATAAAAATAAATACCTCTAATTAACTTAATTAATTAAGTTAAGTCACTTTAAGTTATTAAGTTAAAAAACAAACGCCACCTTAGTATAATGAAAAATTTATTATATATTTATTAATTATTTTTCAAAATTATTATTTATAAATTATATTTACTACATTTTTTTACAACAGTTGTAAATTAAAAGCTATTGTATCTCAATATTAAAGCGTATTTAAATTCGAGATTTAGATTTCACATATTTATAAATATTCTTTTCATAACGTATATCTTATGCATTAACAAGTAGCACGCAAAACACGAAATATGTTGAATTTCGAGATTTTTAAAATTTGAAGTTGAAAAAATAGTTTACAATAAATAAATTAACATGCAATAACTGAATGGCAAGAATAATTTAATTTTTTTTTTTTTATAGAAACATATGCACAATAGGAATATTGGGATATTATAAAAAATACAAAAATTAAGTGGACAATTAGCACAAATTATAGAGATTGAAATAGTAGTGTTTCAAAACTCAAATATTAATTTGTGAAGAATTAAAGTATAAGTAAAGACCTTTTAAACCCCCCCCTTCTTCTTCTACCCGCAAAAAAGAAAAAAAAAAAAAAAAAGCAATTAATCAAATATTTATACCTTATTCTTATGACCAGCACTCGCTCCATTATCAAGAGTGTCCATGTGGAAAGCCCAGACATCAATAATGCTAGGTCTTCCACGACGTCGTTTTCGCGAATTTGCAAGTTCACGTTCACGAGAATGAAAAAGGAATGTGAAATATCTCGAAAACTCTCCTCTTTAAAAGAGCAGCATCTCACCTGAAATAAACTAGACCCTGCTCTAAATTTTGAACCATGATCTTTCAATAATAAGAGAGACATTGATCACCATAGATTAAGTTTACGTATTTGAAAGGAGATTGAGATTGAATTTATAAAATGGGGCAATTTGAACAAAGTAAATGTGACTTGAAGCGGACAAAAAATATCCAGTGTCTTACCACTTTTGTGACACTCTGTGCATAACGTATACACTATACAGTAACAACCGGTAGAACATGCAATACATTAAAATTAATAATTGAAATTCTTGAACCCGACAAAACCTGTCACATCTTTTACGACGGTCTCTGCATAACATTTATCTTTAAGTAGTAACAAGTGGCAATACATGCAACATATTAAACTTAATAACTTAAAATATAGAATTTGATGAAACACATCGCCTGATTTCATGTGTTTTACGAGTCTTTGTATAACGTATATTAAAAATAATAATTAAAAATATGGAATGTGAGAAAACACATTATATGATTTCAAGTGTTTTATGATAGTCTTTACATAACATATATCTTGTACAATGATAAGTGGCAACACATGCAAAATATTAAACTTAGCAACCTAAAACATAGAATCTAACAAAATGCATCAGGTGATTTCACTTGTGCATAAAGTATATATTATATAGTAACTAGCGGCAAAACGTGCAGTATTAAAATTATTAATTTTAAAATATGGAATATGATGAAAGACATTACGTGATTTCGTGTGTTCTATGATAGTCTCCACATAACGTATATCTTTTACAATAATATGTGACAATCCGTGCAGTATATTAAAATTAATAATTTAAAATATTGAATTTGACAAAAAGCATGAATTAACACATGGCATATCACGATTAAAGTCTTTGATAAGGTTGAAGATATTTGTTTTTTCAATCCAGACTTTAAGATCTAATGTTTTATTAAAATCGAAATACGATTAATAGGTCTGTCATTATTGTATTGTGACCCCTCTTTCATTCTTTTTGTTTTCAAACATTGAAATATATATATATATATATATATATGTATTTGTAATAATATATGAATATATGTTTGAAATTTAAACATTTATATATTTTTATCCAATGACTGTAGTAGAAATCTCAACTCTGGATGCAGGCTCTCAAAGAAAGTACGTATACAGGTCTTCTTGAGTAATTACTCACTTTTAATCACACGCAGAACCTTGGCCTTTGACCAGATGCATGTAAAACATTTTTTGACTTTTGAATCTCCATGACAACTCATTCCCTTGAAGTATATATTTTGAAAAGGAAACACAAAAAACGTGTTAAAAGTGAATAATATTAAAAATACATCCATTTTCTTACAAATTATGGTATTAAAAAAGCATTGGTTGAATGCATTATTAAAAAAAAAAAAAAGTTATTGAATGAAAATACAAAAATCAATGCAGCTAATGAAAATAATAGAAAAGTATTGCACGTACATAATAGGATTACATACTTTATATCCAAGTGACGCGGCATGTGACTTATAACTCACTGATAAGTTTCGTAAGATTATCGAGAAGTTTTAATTGGTACACATTTCTTGAAATACGAACAAAATTGGTCCCAAATATGTAAGTGAAATATTATTAAGTAAATTATTCAAAAAGAAAAAATAAATATTATTAAGTAAATGCTCATTAATTAGTTATTATTTCTTATGTTGAAGGATATGTAATCCTCTTGTGAATTATATATTTTTTTTTCTTTTTAGGCGTCATTTATTCAAGAGAAACGATAAAGAAAATGTAATCTCAAATCATTCAAATGTAATATCGCGACAAACGTTGTCTTCCTGACCTTGTTTGTGTTCAAAATTTATTTAGTGCTCTAAATGTTAAAGCTAATAATTCTAATTTATTGCTAACTACTATTTTTTTTTGTTAGATTTATAATGTTGCGGTTATCAGTTTCAACGTTTAAGTGATCATTTGAACTCCAAATTAAGAGTTTATCCACCTAATTAAAAATATTCTTTTAAACATTAGATGAAAGTTTTCGCACATTATTTTCCTTTAAGCTTTTAACTTTTGACTTGAAATTTTGACAAAACCTTCATGGGTGGGCTTTTAGTTTGGTTCGAAACGAGAAATGTCAGTCTAGTTCAATTTTGATCACTAAGAACTACGGGTGGGCACTTTTAAGTTTGGTTCGGTTCAGGCCTAGAACCGAACTAAATTAAAACTAAATGGTTCATGAATTTATGAATCAAATTTTAGCTCGGTTCAGTTCGGTTCGGTAATTTAATTTGATTTGGTTTGGTTTGGTTTCAATCTATATATAATATATTCATTATTTAATAAAAATGATATAATACTAATATATTATTACTACAACAATAATCCTTAGTCTATAAATCCACAAATAATAAACAACATAAAAAAATCTAACAATAATAAATTAACATAATAAAATTCAATAATAATTTAGAAATCTACAAACAATAAATAACATAACAAAATCTAACAATAATAAAATAACATCATAAATCCAACAATAATTTAAAAATCCAATACATATTACAAAAGAAACTTTAATTTCTTCACTGAATCGTTTGGTTTGGTAATTTGGTTCGGTTTAATTAAAAACCAAATGGTTCAAAAATTTTAAACCATTCGATTTTATACTGTGAACCAAACCAAACCATATTATTACAATATTGTTTGGTTCAATTCGGTTCGGCCTGAACCAAACCAAATGCCCACCCCTAGTAAGAACTAAATGATTTAGAAAATATGAACTGATTAGTTTTTTATTTTGAACTGAATCGAGCCAGGAACTAATAAGTTCAGTGTTAAAATTAACAAAAAAAAAAGAGATCAATTTATATATACAACAATATTTTTTTAGTAGTATTCTTGCATAAAAAATGAATGATTAGTGACTATAATTGAATTGAACTAAAAACAATAATCAAAAGCAAGTAAAAAGTAAAAAAATTTAGCTAATATAAAAAAAATTAAATTTTATGAACTGAACCATATAAAACCAAACCGAACAAAATGTAGGACCGATCGGGCTTTATTCGGTTCAGTTTTCAAGTGGGTTTACGTTCACCCCTACTTCACCATATAAGTTCGTTTCCATGTGTCAATTTAAGAAAAAGTTCATTCTATCCCCACCGTTTATCAATCTAATTGTAACATTGTTTGCGCATAATCATTACTATCTATCTCAAATGTTTCTGCAAATTTGACGGGAAGATGCATACATAAAGAATGCATAACAGCTTAAAAGTCGGCAAAGTACTTCAATAATCGATATTCACCAACTACAAAGAGACCACTTGCCCTTCGCTTCAGTGAATCAGCAGTATCCAGTTTTCTGTAGAATGGATTATATTCCTCCCACTATCTGACCGTAAAATAAACCATTAACTATGCGGACACTTAAAATGAATCTGACTAAAAGATATCTTGCAGCTCAACTCAAAAAAGATACAATATTCAATTTGTCCTATGTTAATCATACAACTTAAACACTATAACATGGCCTTGACTTTCCTTCAAAGCAAAATTGAAGTTAACCGTCCTTGTTCCAGCTCATCCCATATTAACAAGCAAGATAATCCATCACGCATTGTTCATCAATCTGACCGAGAGAAGAAAAATGATTGTTCAAACCAGGGCATGGGAGCAGCTAGCAAGCTTGGAAGTCAAGGAACAGACGCAATTTCTGCAGAAGCAGCTCCCGAGTGCCAAAAAGAGGCTTGCCACTAACAAGCCAATCCTTCTTGAGAACACCTGCTTTGGCACTACTGATCATCTCATCGTGGAAAGCAGAAACTATACAGTAAATTGAGGTCCTTAAAACATCAGCCATGGCAAATGCTTTTGAATGCAGCAGCCCACCTCTCTTTTTGACCATCCCAGTGTCTCTTCTTCCTGTGTTTAGTTGAGCCCATTTAATACCAGCCGGGCCCATCAAATGATGCGGCGCTTGCAAGTTGGTCTTCTTCCCCATAAATGCTTCAACAGCAAGCAGGCAGGATAGAAGTGTTGAAAGAACATCAACATTGCTACCAGAAAGTTGAGCAACTCCAAACCTGTCCTCCTTGTGAGAGTGTGCAGTCAAAGACGCAGCTGTCCGAGCACACCAAGAACATAACTGCATCAATACACCATCCTCTAATTAATAGACTCTCACAATAATTCATACGAAATGTAAGCAGCACAAGTTCCTCACATCCATTATTCTTCACAAGCATCTGTAGAAGCATAAAGACAGAGAGAAGAAAAGATAAAAGAAAGTCAAAAGCACCTAAACAAAGTTCCACAAAACAAAGAAAATTCCTACATCGGTTATAACTGAAGAGCCTTTCAGTTTATAAGAAGCCTGAATTGAAGATCGACTCAGCCCATTCAGCCAACAGTTCAACAAATGGACCACTGTACTTCCTACCACGCTTTCAAACATACGTGCATTGACAGTAGATAGACTATGCTGCAACTGAGTAGTTGAGAATGGTTATGGTACGCGAGCGGAGATTTTCTTATGCAGGGTTCACTTGCAGGATAGAGAGTCAAGGCTATCCTCTTTTTGAAGATCAAATCATACTAAGTTTGGGATTAGAAGATATTTTTAATTGATGGTCTCCCTCTGTCTCTCAGAGTAAGTATATGGCTTCTTCTTGTTCCTATTTCTGTTGAGTTCTAACTAATATACAATTGCACACCAAAAGATAAACTAATTCCTTTCTAAACGTCAGCATTATCTCCAATACCTAATAAATCAGCCCCAATCCTCCCAAAAAACCACAAAGTACAAACCTTGGCCTTTGGTCCATTTAAATTTCTTCTTGTGAAACCTTTAAACTGACTAAGCAAATTTTAAGCCGGATGAACAGGTGTGGATGCAACTAAATAGGGCATGACCAATAACTTACTGGACTTAGGCATGTGGAAATCTAGCAAGCTTCGGTAAAGAATGAGATATGACTCAAAAGTATCCATGCCAAACACACATTTGATACTTATGCGCAAGCCCAATCTAGCCCACAATCAGGTCCCTGGGATGTTTCTATCCAAGTATTCTGAATCAATATGCTCAAACTTTACCTAGTAGAGGACTCCTAATCAAGACCAATTCAGAAGGAAATACGTACAAGCACAGATGCATGCATGCGTACATTAAACTGAATCCACAAGTGTTTTCAACAGCAGTTCTGGATACCTGGAAGTTATTCAATTCTTCAGAATACTTTGAATCTACTCGCATGTCAGTTGGTGACAGCAACTGATTGGATATGTCTTTGTCAACAGAGCCAGCTTCCATACCTTCACCCAACTTTGTTGCAAGATGTTTCAGAGGCCTCAAGCTTACATTTATAACTCTTTTGTAAGTTTCACTGGTTTCTTCAAAGAAAGCAGCACGCCGCCACGTGTCAACATTATTCTCACAAACCATACAGAGATCAAGATATGCAAGATACTGTAGTAGAGAACTTGGAGTGCTCTCCTCCAAAGCTGCAAGAAGAGGTTCACTTGGATTCGTTTCTGCAGCTGCTGATCCTTTAGGTGGAGCAAACATAAACCTTTTTGTGTGTAGTACCTACATAGCAATGTAAAAATGTCACATATACATATAAATAAATATGACAACATCAGGCAGTGAATGTGCTTTGTGCCTGCAGTCACCTAATAATAGGAGGACAATGATTGGTGTCTAGCAAGTGAGGTTTCTTATCCCCATCCAAACATTTTAAAAATGATAGAAAACTTTAGGCTACCAGTATCTTCAAACAAATAATATTTTTAGAAAGATAGCACCTTAGGGAATGGGAATGGTTACAGAAACAAAACTGCTGCACTGAAATTCAGCATTCCCAGCTCAGCAATCCACGCATAACTTTACACCCAAAGGAATGCTAGACTGAGAAAGTTAAGTAGATGTGTTGGCTAATTAAAAGAACTAATGTAGAATATCAAAAAAAAATATGACCAAGATGCAGCACCAATAACGCTTGTTAAATTTGCCATTTAACTTTTCCATTAACACCCACACAATGGGAGGGCATTGCGGAGAAAAGAATGAAAATTGCGAGCTAAAAATATTTAACTATAAACTTTGTTCAGGGGATATTTTATAAACAACTTTGTCATGTTGTTTCTGACATTTGTAGGAGTTAGAGTAGAGCAGGTGACTCAAACTTGTTGTGAATAGGGTGCAGTACTAAGAGGCATGATAATCTATTTGTGACATTCAATATATATAATTTCAAACAGAAAAAAATCTCTCATATTTCCTAAGGAAATACATGTATTGAGTCTTCTAAATTCCCTGCTACAGCCTACTAGTATGAACAAGAAACTCACTACAGCCAACATGGATCAAACAGGAAAACAAATCAACAGCTAAATAACCAAATTCAGAAAACAAACCTGATGTAAATGGTGATCTAATTCCCAACAGAGAAACACAGCAAAAGTCCCAATGTAAAAGGTGATCTGCTCAGAAATAAACTTTCCAATCCCTACTTCACTTTTAAGCTGATCTGCCAGAAAAATTACTGGCACAGCTGAAAATAGGTAAGCTGCACCTGACAGCTTTAAGGCTCTTTTAATAGCTGAAGGGAGGCCCATCTTGAAGCTGAAGAAAGGGGGCCGCTGTTGAAGCAGACATTTGAAAATCAATGGTATGAGTCTAATGACTGGAAAGTTGAAGGGACATGAAAATTTCTTAATGAAGAAAATCATCAAGGACCTCAAAGCAGTTAAAAATCAATGCCAAGCAATCCATTTCAACTACCAAGCTCATCAGAACATAATATGACATAATACCTCAATTAATACCTCAACTTGTTGGAGATAGAGCCAAAATGTCTTCCAAAATTCATCGCCAACATTACCAGATAAGCTCTCATAACCAACATAGAAATATCATAAATACAAAATCGATTGATATCACCTCCTACAAACTAAAAACCTAATTGAGAAGCTCACCGATACTTCCATTTCAAAATGTCAAACTGAACACCAAATGTACACAGGCAATCTTACACTCATGCACAATCAATTACCAAGAAAATAATAATAATAATAATAATAAAAAATCCATTTACTCTAGACTGAAGTATTAACATAATTAAGAAGACCTGACACAATCATCACACATGGTCCATTTTAACAACACAAACAATCAAATGACGAAAGTAGGCCATGGATTGTCGCGATTACATGTTGTCATAATGTGAATATACACAATATCATACTCTTTAAGACTGTGCTTAGCTCATATTTACAGAGATTATAACTCGGACTCTGCTGGTAATCTGAATTGTCTACCAAGCATTACCTCAGAAATTTACGTGCCGAGGCATTAACTGATATTAATTAATTAAAAAGAACAAGGCTGACCTGAATAATGGGAAACTCCAAAACCCATCTCTGCTTAAAAACATAAAAGAAAGCATAGAGCAACCCACAGACAAAACCCCTAAACCCCACCCTCCAAAACAACTCGACCCCATCAAAACCCTCAGGCCAACAAACGGACGCGACGGACAGGAACCCGGAGACGGCGGCGACCGCGACGAAGAGCATGAGGGTGAAAGAGACGACGGCCCGGCGGGGGAAATCAGGAGACCAAGAAGAGAGGAGGGAGAGGGCGAGGCGGAGGGGAGGAACGGGGCGTTTGGGCTGAGGAGGAGAGGAGACGAAGGAGAGGGCGGAGGAGAAGGCCAGCTGGGACACGTGGAAGGTGGAGAGAGTGAAGAGGAACGTGAGGATTGAGCAGCGCGGGGAGAGGATGAGGAGTTTGAAGAGGAGGAAAATGGCCGTCGAAGGAATTGATTGCCATATCAGGAACCCTAAGTGCCGATTTTTCACTACCGTTTCTTGTTCTACTGGTGACGACGACATTTGGGGATTTCCGAGAAGAGACTGCCCACCGAGGCGGGAATATGAATTGAATGGTTTTATGAGATGCTGCAAATGCTGTTCCCTTTCCACTTGCTGAAGGCATGTACTGCACTGATTTCAAATGTAGATGTACCATACCCAACTTGACACGTTGTGCTTTGTTCACGCGGTTGAACTCACCCGAGGACTCGAGAAATTACAAAAGTACTCTTATTTAAAAATCAATGTGCCCTAACTGATAGGCATCTACGATGAACTGAAATTAAAATAGGTAAAAATTAAAATTATAATAAGTTGTTTATTTTAATATTAAAATTAAAATTGAAATTAGTTGTATTCTCTCATTGATATATGTCTTTTTTAAAAAAATCAGAATAAATAATTTTAAGCTATTAAAATGTCATTAGTTAATTATCTTCATTTTTATTATTATTTATTATAATAATAGTGACTATTATTATTCAAAAAAATATGTTAATAATAATCATAATAATAGCCTTAATTTCAAATTATAATTTGATTAAGTTTTAAAATTGAGCCGTAGTTAAACGTCTTAACCATTTAAATGGGTATAATTTAAAAGCCCATAATATTTAATATGTGAGTGAGACTATTGACATCTCTCTAAATATCTCTTAACACTTCTTTTCTTTATTAATCTCATTACAATATTTTAGAAAAGTATAAAATTCTTTTAACACCTCTATCAATGACAAAAATATCCTTAATCAAAACTTATTAGAGTAAATCGTATTTTCTAATTTTTATTTATTTTTATTATTAAATTCCATTTCAATTACGAGATTTTTTCCATTCAAAATAAAAAAAATAATTGGGTTTTTTTCTCTCCATTGCAACCATTAGTGATAAATTACTCACCCAAAAATTAGAGGGAAAAACAACCTTTTAATTTCCAATGTTAGATTTTTTTTTAAGGGAAAAAATTATTTATCCTATTATGTACTATTAAAAAAAGGTTAAAATTATAAAATAATTAAAGGGATTTAAACATATATTTGGAGGGGTGCCAATAGTCCCACTATAATAATAATAATAATAATAATAATAATAATAATAGCGGTAATTTTAAATTATAATTTGATTAAGTTTTAAAATTGGGTCTATAGTTAAAAGTCTTAATCACTTTAATGGGTTTAATTTAAAAAACCCATAATATTTAATATATATTAATAGCGGACCGAACAATTAGAAGGCGCTAAAATGGCTCTATTAACGAAATTTTCAAAGGCTTAAAAGGGGTTGAAAACCCTTCCGGGCCTTAATTGGGTCCACCCACGTAAAATCAGCCACTATTTTTTTTTTTTAAATATCAATTTATTTTATTACATGCATAATTTATGAATTCATGTAATGTGCCTTATGAAATATCTATGATGATGTACTGGTTACCAATACTGAATCAGTTGTTACTAACATTCCGGAAGAAAATTGTAAAATTAACAGATGTTTCCCCATATTAGGACTAAAGGTATGACTAGTTTGATATGTGGTTGGGTATCTTTAATTTTTTAGATACAATATTAAAATATTTAATAAATACTTGTACTATGATTAAAATATTTAATAAATACTTGTATTATGATTAAAATGTTTGGTAAATTTAATCTTACACTTATAAGATAAAAGCTCCATATCTTTTTCTAATTTTTTTTAACATTATCATTTAAAAATTACAATTTACCAGACACTATCAATTTTTAATTTACAGGTATAATTTTTCTTTTTTAATAATAGGTGCAATTTAAAAGTCATAATATCTCAATACCAAATTAGATTAGAATTTAACTGGTGTGTAACTCTTAAAGTAGAAGAAGCAAGTCAAACAATCAATTCGCGATCAGATTAAGGAAAATTTCTCAAAATTTAACTTTTAAACTTGTTCATGAGGTGAAATACAATCCGAAATATTGACTGTACATACATATTTTTTTTAAAAAAAGGAAATGAGATTCAAGTACCTATTTATTTGTTTGTACTGTTCTAAAATGAATGAGACTTTTTGAACTCACAACGATGAGATAATTAGAATACATCTAATATTGTTTTTTGAATGGTGTATTATTTTGTTAATGAAAATAAAAAATATTTTTTTTGTTTCAAGTCTGATAATTATGTGGTAAGTGTCCTTTAAAATTGTAATCCAAACATATAAACCAAGAAAACGTTTTCGAAAAACATTTTCCGTGGATCAATTCTGTAAAACACTATCAAACATAATTTTGTAAGAATTTCATGCTTGAAAACCAATATCCAACACCCTCGTTGGTTACTATTTAATTAAGTACAACAATGATAAATATATTAAAATAAATATATATTTAATGAATATTTAATTTCCTTAGGCTCAAATCACAAACTATTCACCTAAATTAACTGAGCATTAGTTCAAACCAATGACTAAACAAATATTTGCCCAGTCCAACTGAACAATATAATTTGGTTTGGTGAATATGAAATACTTAAAACAAGGGGGAAAAAGAAGACCTTCCAAAATCAATGTGAAAAAATAATAAGATACATATCTGAAGACTGAAATAAATAATGAAATAAGAGTATAGGCCTATAAACTAATTAAGTGTTACAACTATGGACATCATTCATGCCTTAATCTATCTTGTTCTATAACTACTATTATCCTCCCCATCAACGGCAACATGATTGAACTGCCAGAAATGGATGGCTGCAGGCAAGCAAAATTTAATAAAATAAATACATTGAACTGAGATCACCTTTTATTGTGAAAATTTTCGGTCCTTGATATTCTTCAACACTGTGGAACAGGAGGCCAGGAAAAGATCCCTCTCAAATATCTGCAGTATCCTTGATCTCCTGAATAAATGAACGAAGATCAAAGATTATTAATTCTGAAGAGAGTGGATTGCAATGAACCAATCTCAATGTGTACTCTTTGAATGATTTTACCTTGTTCTCGAGCACGGCTCCATCAGGAATTTCCAATTTGATCCCCGGTTTAGCAACAATACTTACTTTCCCCTTCAGAAATAGAAAATGGGAAAATGTTAAATAAATCAGTCAACAGAAAGAAACCCACCTATGGAATAGTTGCTCCTAAATACACCTTGCAACTGAAATCAAATGCTCAATTACTGGCATTACTAATAAGTTGTTATATTCAAACATCCAAAGGACCAAAAAGTTCAAATTTAAATCAGTGGTGCAACATTATAAAATGCATGTGTGGACCCCAGAAGGAGTCCATAATAAATGTTCTCTTTACGTAAGACAAACCATTAACGAGAGCTCTAATCTGACCAACCAGCACGTCATACAGAAGTCCTGATTTGTCAGGAAGAAAAATGGATAAAGGTTTTCCTTTTTGGAAAAGGAAACAAGAGAAAGCATACGACCTACATGTTAGTCATAATTCACAAGAACCAATGAATATTATCTCATGTGATGGTTACGTAATCACATGTAACTTCCAACTGTCAGTTTGAGAAATCAGAAAGGTCATTACTTGACAGCATCAATGTAAAATCCAATTTATTTGAAATTCATAAGCTGGAATCAAACATTCAAGACCCCAGCAAAGAACAATGCTGCTGCTCCAGAAATACCTTGAGTGTAATCCCAGCACCAAACCACACATCGCCTTCTACCTTCAAGCTATCCAGCTTAATAATGCTAGGTATTGACTTGAAGCGACTTTGGAAGTCATTAACCTGAGAACGAAGGATATAGACACTCAATAAAGACTGCTACATCTTTCAACGACATAGCATGAAGTAGCAACACAGTAAAATCACCTTCCCAAATTCAGGTCCCAATTCTATAGAAGGATTTACAGGATTATCTCTAGCAGGATTTCGGACTAAAATGCCTTCATCAGCGGTGTACAGATCTGACTGCAAAACAAATGAGTGTGATTAACAAAGAATCCAATCCAAATTCAAGACTTTTCCCTATTAATCGCAGCATGCAATTGAAGCATCACCTGGAGAAGAAGTAAGTCTGACGTTGAATTCACAGGGAGATAGTGAGATTGAGCAACATTGATGCCAATAGTGTGATCAAAGAACTGGTTCAAACAAAAAAAGAATATAAGAAAAAAAACGCCATTGACCTTCTGGGATAACAGTGACTTAGTTAATTGGTACCAAATACAAGAGTTCTTAATATACATGAGAAATACCTGTATAGCTGAATCAGCACCTGTTCCCTGCGAAATGATTTGATCATCATTGACTTCCTGGGATAATTTATTTGTTTTATGAATTATTTCCCTCCTTAATAAAGATAAAGGACTTAGTAAAGATAAAGGAATGCTACCTTCGAACTAGAGAAATTTTCAATCTTTAGTTCATCAGTATCAATAAGTCTCTTGATGGCTCTTAACTTCACCCACCTGAGAAAAATGAAATACATATAGAATTAAGAACTTTTTTTTTGAAAATACAGAATTAAGAATATTTGAAAGTTATAATGAATTCACAAAACCTGGCAGTTCACTTACATGCTTCTTGTATCCATAAACTTAAACTTTCCTCCAGACTTTTTGACCATGATAAAACAAAATATAAAAACATTGATCAGCTAAGAAAGCAAAAGAACATATGGAACAAATCATACTAAACATAAGTACTATTACAAGTCTATAAAGGAAATTTAAGACAACATGCTAAAAACTCATTTTTTTACAATATGTTAATAGTACAGTACACACACACACACGCACGTCTTACTTGCTTAGCGGGATTCTGAGTGATGTCCACAAGCTGCACCACATAACAAAAACAATGTGGACTGAAATAAGCAGAATGAACTATTTTTTTTTTCTCAGCGGCAAAAGAATGGCCCAATTACATACCATCAGCACTCACTATTTTGAGGATCTACCAAATTCTGAATCTAGCCAAACAACACTAACCTGGAACTTTCCTGGCCGCAAATTAATCATAGTATTTCTCAGGTCAATTGCGGGAACTGGAGCAACCTGAATATATGAAGACAAAAGTATCTGTGAGCCAAAGTCAAAGAAGCATAATGAACAATAGTCATTCCACAGTACCTCCATACAGAACTCAATCTGGTTTTGAATCAAATGATTGAAGATTTCTAAAGCATGTCAAGGAGCACAAATACCACAATAACTTATCTTAAGAACAGAATGTAAAAAATAATACCAATATACTTTTCAAAAATCAAGAGACAAATTACTAAAACCCAGACAAGGATACTTGGGTCAGCAATAGCTGCAGCGTTGTCCGAGTCAACCACAAGGGCGTACTCCTTACCCTGGATGATAAGTGAAAGATGTTTAGTGATCCTTTTTCCTAGCAAGAACTCTTATTTCATCGTTTCTCTGGTGAAATGGAGGAATCATTAAAACCCATGATTACAATCGCTATGAAAGTACTACCTGTAGCAATAATATATCAAGGGTGCCGCTTTTCATTAAGGAAAGGAACACTACACAGTGATCAGAAGAAGGATACCTGTCAAAGTGCACAGAATTAGCACAGTACACCCAAGGCACCAAAGGCATCTACATAGTCAATATAAGAAGCATGGAAAATATAAAAACTGTTGCAATCAACGTCAAAAAAAGCTGTAATTTACAAGACTTCATCTGGAATAAATTTAAGTATTAAATAACATAAATTAAGGAAAAAAAATGTATAATTCCTGCAAGCCATCAACTTCAACAAATCCCACGTCCTCGTCCACCAAAAGATTACGAATGCTTGATATGAACTCATTGTCAATAGGGAACAGTCAGCAAAAAGAAAACAGTTAACGGTAGTGACTTTTCATGAGAAAGGCTAGTGATCTTGGAAATGTAATTGAACACTAAGGCTACAAAACACATCATAATGCAGACCATATTAATCAATATCTAGCACATTTAAATCATAAAAAATACATGGGGAAAAAGGAAAGAAAGAATTTAAAAGACATACAATTTGTCCTTACGACTATGTCCTTCAAATGATTTCTCGTGAGGTTGTTGGCTCTACAAAAGTCAAAACATGTAACTAATCATATGCCATAAACCAAGTTGTAAAGAACAAAACTCACAATCTCATGTGGTAAAAATTTACTAACCAGACTTAAAGAATGAACATCAACTTTTGAGTTAGAATATTTCTCCAAAACCTGCATTGGACAGTTTTGATGAATAAACTCTGGTAATATACAAGGTCAAAGGAATAACAAAAGCAAATGACCTTTTGAACATGATCGTGTGTCTCAGCTGTATCCATAAGTACTAGAGGAATATTGCACCCATACTTGGAATTGAGAGACTACAAACAATCAAAATAGACAAGAGAGAAAATGTGAAAAGAAATTTTGCTTTTAAATAAGAAATAAAACAAAGAGAATGCTCTAAATATGAGAAACAAAAACCAAAAGCTGACCTCAACTTGATCAACCATTAGATCGAGAGGAGTCAAGTTATTCTTAACTTCAATTGCAGATCTGCATGAAGAAAATACAAATAGAAGAAATTTTAAAAATTTAAACAAAGGATGTAAAGGCAATTACATGGAATGGCAATAAATAAACCTCCATCACTGAAACTCAAAAGCTAACACACATCATCTAAGGCACAGAAGAATGGTACCAAATAGTTGCTGATGACGCCTATTAGATGACAAGAATATGCCAGGTGGAGAATGCAAATCAATAGAATGCATGGGTCTATTCAACGTAGCTCTACCATTTATATTTCAAACAAATAAATATATTTAATAAAAAAATATTTCAGGTCTTGCAAAGAAACATCAGATTAACAATCAGAAAACTACAAACATCCCTGTAGCTATATATAGAAAATTACTAACTTCACAGGCTCTTAATTTGAAATTGCCTAGGGATTACCAAACATGTATCAGTAATCCCAAATTCAAATTAACTAAACCAAACTCTCTGATAAGATGATAGGACTACTAAAGATTCGATTCTCTTCAAAGATTAGAACATAAATTTATGTTCATTACTAAGATCAACAAAGAGGAGCTTAATTGATACAAGTAAAAAGGTATCAACTGATTTAGCTAAAAGATTTCAATGAAAATTTCCAATAATTTAACACTTACTTTGGCCCACTGAAACCCATGTTTGTTCCCAAAGTTCCATTGAACTTCACCACCACAAGCTTGTCCAGAAGCATCTTAGTTTCCGCAATATCTGGATTTAGAAAACAAACGAATCTAGAATATGTTCCTTTTTCAGCAAATCATATACACAGATACTTACATACCTACATAATGACTTGCATATACATATAAAGCTGTGTGCTTGTAAATGCCAAAATAGGATAAAATTCGTGAATGAACAAATGCAAGGCTAACTTGAACTGAATATTACCTTCAGAAATGGGTGCTAGGCTGTCATAAGGAAGAACAAGTATTTCATCTTTTGAATCAATCTCACTCTTGGTCTCAATTTGTCTCACTTTCTCCCTTCAATTTAGAATTCAGTATCATATAATTTGAAATTATGCCAACATTGAAAAATAGATTTAACAATGCTATAAAAAGCCCTATAGGGAAAGAATAAGGTATTGGTAGACCACTACCCTTTTCTTTCCACTCAGTTTGCTCCTTTTCCATTTCTCACATTTCAAACAAATTTCAAGTATCACAAAAAATAAAAAAGACAATCAACAATGAAAGGTTCTCACATTCAGTTTCATAACAGCTCAAGAATAACAAAACTAGAATAGTTTCTGTACAAGATTATACAAACCCATAAAATAAAGAAATAGAAAAGGAATACAATTATATAAATCACGTACTAACATCTAAGGTAATGGATATTGAATCCTGTTTAATCATCAATACTTGTGTAAATTTCATATACTTGGCTGAGCCATAGCCAAAACAATGTTGCTTCTTCTCTTGTCAAAATCAAAATACAAGAACAGATCTGGTTATGCATTATGTTCGTCATAAAATCCCTCATACTATCAATATTAGCAAAAAGATATCATAGAACAGATTGTATGAAATAAAAAACCCTGAAGAATGGCATCAATGTCATTGTTGCATTCCACAAATCTCCTCAGACTTAAAGATATTCACAAATTAATTATACTGCCTACAATTCAACATCCACCATAAAGATTCTTTTAATTTCTTCAAAACTAAACTCCACCGACTCTTCTCTACACGCATCAAAAACATATTGCATTAATAACCATACTCTACTCAGCATCCACCATAGACATTATTCTAATTGCAAAATTAAGTTCAACAAATGAAAAACTAATTCAAAGCATAAAAACCTGCGTACCCATTTCCTTTCTTGCTATCAATTCTTTCCCTCCGATCTTCATCATCCTTCAACAATCCCAACTTCTTTTGCTCGACCAAGAAGGTTTTCGTGATCATATTACACAACAAATAAACAAATTGCACCGAATCATTCCCAGGCACGGGGTACGTAATCTTGCTATAAACATCCAAAGGCACACTCGAATCCACCAATGCTACAATCGGCACCTGCAGCTTAGCAGCCTCCATAATCACTGACGACTTTCTCTCGGTGTCCAACACCACCACACAATCTGGCAACTTGGTGGGACCAAACCGAATCTTCTTGTTCCTGGACCGAAACTTCTTGGGACTTGAACTGTTTGTCAAGAAACCACCCATACGCCAAAGGGCATTCATGTTGGGGTTATAGCAGCCTATCTTTTGAGTCATTTGGAGGACAATTTCGTCAAACAAAGGGTTCGTGTTCACAAACATGAAGGCGGCTCTTTGTCTGGCTAACAAAGAGATGAAGTAGCAGGCGTTGCGGAGACAAATAAGGGTCTTATCTGAATCGATGATGGCCATTGCGTTACGTAAGCCGTAAGTGTATTGCTTGAAGTGGTGGGCGGCCACGCGCCGCCCCAAGTGGGCGTTCGTGCTTAAGAGTTTTTGAATAATGATTGAGTGGAGTGTCATTTCTTTTTTTTAAATATGAATCAAATGCTTTAATGAGTCACTGATAAAAAAATAAAAATGAAGCGATTCTCTGCTGATGGGTTATGTTTTGAATGTGTTTCTTTTCCTTTTCACATTCATCAGCTTCCGTGGAGTCGCCGATGCTCGATGGTTACTGTGAGTAATAGGGTTTATGAGCTGAGAATTTGGTCGGGCTTTTTCCTTTTCAAAAATGGACCCATTTTACAGGAACAACAAATTTCCGGGTTTTTTTTTTTCCGAACTTGGGCACAAAGACAATTCTGTCAGACAAAAATACCCTTTTGTTTGAACTTCATTTAATTTAAATTCAAACTCCAATGGCTAGTAAAAACAAAATTACTTAAAAAGCATTCAACCAACCGTTTACTAGTATGTGATTTTCAACATGAGAATTAGAGATGGCCAATGGACTGGACAGTACGAGGTATAGTACGAGTATAATATGTTTTTATATAGCACGATATGATAAGAGCATATTTTGGTGGAGCACGCAGCATAGCACATCATTTACATGGGCTGAGCAGGGCTTAAAATTTTAGGTACGAAGACTTTAAAAGTATGGCACGATTAGAGATTGGTTAAAGCATGGCACGCGAAAAAATATACAATAAAAACATTTCACTTTTAATGAATGAAAACTTTAAAATTTTATGATTTTATAAATAATTTGAAATTGAATCTTTTAATATATTTTATTAGCTCAAGTTTCTTAAATTTATTTAATCCATAGTTTCAAAAAAATTATAATTGATTTATATTTATAATTTATTAAAAAATCATTGATATTATGGTTTTATAAATAAAATTTTAAATATCATGATTTTATAAATATGTATTTATATTATTTATGAACTATGATATATGACTGTACGTAATTTTAAGTTAATAATTAAGTTAATCCTAAAAAAAAATTATTATTATTGTTATTGTTAAGTATTATAAAAGAATTCTAATACCATAGAGTCAAACTTAGTAATTAAAATTACATTCTCTTATTATTATTAATTTATTATATTGAATATGGACTTGAGTTTTAAATTTATGATTTTTTAAATTTGAATAAAGGCACATGGATCAAAAAAGATATATATGTTTAAAAAAAATGTCAATAATTTAATATGTGCTCTTAAGAAAATAAAAAAAAAAGTTTAGTGGGCTTTTTTTTTTAGGCACGACTCATGGCACGGCACGCGGGTGTGGCTGGGCCTAAGAAAAAAAAATTAGGCACGGCACCGTACGACACGAAATGCATAGTAGGCACAGCACGACACAAGTATAAGCACGCACGGACTTTCCTTTGCCGACACAAGCCCAGCACAGCACCACTCGTTGGCCACCTCTAATGACAATACGAGTATATGGGAATTTAGAATGAACTAATTCATAAAATGGATGATTTCTATTTATAACAATTTAGGACTTTTTTTTTCAAATTTTCTTATGGTGTAAAATAAGTTCGAACTTTCAAAAAATGTGAAATATACAAACATCATATTTTATGATTAGTAGAACAAACATTTATAATTTAGAATAAGAATCTACTTGTGTTTTGAGTATAAAAAATATATTTTAAAATGTATATTTTTAAAAAGAAATTGTCTAGATTTAATGCATATTTGTTATGATTTATTTAATAGTTATAAGTGTTTATTTAATTCTAATTTTTTAAAATTTTTGTTATTATTTGGTTGTATTTTGACTAGAACTTTTGGTGAGTAAATAAGTTATTTTATTTCTATTACTAAAACCTCAAATTTTAGATTTTTGAAAATAGAGATTGGAGAGTTTTTTAAAAGTTAAATTATCTAAAATACTTATTATTTATTTTACCATTTTATCCTTTTTTTCATAAAATGATTTAAAAATTTGTCTATTAATATGATTTTATAAATTTCAATAAAAATTTTAATCGACAACAAAAACAACTAATATCATATAATAGAAACTCTACTCATAAAAATTTTAATTAAATAATTTTTTTTTGAAAATCTAGGTCGAACAAAGCGTGTTTTATGAGTTGTGTTTACCCTTGATCAAATACCATTCTGATCGTCCGATTCAAATAGTGGGTCCACCCGAATTTCCATCATAATAATGATAATACTGGATTGAAATGCGAGAACAATACCACTAAATTTAAAAAGTAAAAGTAAGATAAAAAATGAGGGTTAAAACCGCCATTTAACATTTCTATGAATAATGGTTAAAGCCTTGATGATGGTCAACTCAACCGCAGCCCGCGGCCTTCGTCGAGAAAGAAACCCAACAGTAAACACCAATTCTTCAAATAATAAAAAAAAACAATAAACACGAAACCACAGTGCAGCTTGTAAGTCAAAACCCAGTTTAAACCCCTAAAAAATTTGTTAAAAAAATAAAAAAAAATCATTAATCAAAGAAGAACAGCTGATTTCCAATGGCTTTCAGAACCCAGTTTCGTTGTTTATGTTCTTCCGAAACGGTTTCGAAAGTAAAACTCTCATCTTTGTTCAAAAGCCCAGATCAAATTGCGGCGGTTTCAAGTACAGAAACCCAGCTTAATGAGTTCCTCCAAGAGAATTGTAAGTCAGGTATAATCAATCTCAATGAAGCTCGCTACTTTTTCGGCTACATGATGCACATGCAACCCTCTCCCCCCATCTCATCATTCAATCTTTTATTTGGTGCATTGGCTAAGAATAGACATTATGATGCTGTTATTTCGTTTTACAGGAAATTGGTTTCAATTGGGTTGTTGCCAGATGTTATTACATTAAATATTTTGATTAATTGCTTTGGTTATAAGAATCGGGTTTGTGATGCTCTTGTGGCTTTTGGGAATATTTTGAGAAGGGGTTTTAGCCCAAACGCTGTCACTTTTAATTCTTTGATAAAGGGTTTGTGTGTGGAGAATAGAATCAAGGAGGCGACTTGGCTGTTTAAGAACATGATGGCATTTGGTGTTAGGCCCAATGCGATTACTTATGGGACTTTGATTAATGGATTGTGTCGAACAGGAAATACAAGTGTTGCTCTTAGGTTACATGAGAAAATGGTTAGTGGGGATGATGAGAATGGGCTTATTTCGGAGCCTAATATCTTTTCCTATAGTATTATTATTGATGGTCTTTGTAAAGAGGGATTGGTGGACAAGGCAAAAGAACTGTTTTTGGAAATGAAGGGTCAGGGAATTAATCCAGATGTAGTTGTTTGCACTACTCTAATTCATGGTTTCTGTTGTGCGGGAAATTGGGAAGAGGCTAATGGTCTTTTCATTGAGATGTTAGATCACGGTCCGCAACCTAATTTGTTGACATTTAATGTGATGATAGATTGGCTTTGCAAGGGAGGGAAGATTAATGAAGCAAATGGGTTGTTGGAATTGATGATTCAGAGAGGCTTGAATCCAGATACATTCACCTATAATTCGTTGATGGATGGTTATTGTTTGGTGGGTAGAATTGATACTGCAAGGGAGATCTTTTTTTCTATGCATAGTAAGGGTTGTAAACATAATATAGTTAGCTATAATATTTTGATGAATGGCTATTGCAAGATTTTGAATGTGGAGGAAGCTATGAGTCTTTACAGGCAAATAATATCTAATGGGGTTAGGCAAACAGTTATTACATATAATACTTTGTTATCTGGCCTTTTTCAAGCTGGTCAAGTTGGTTATGCACAAAAACTTTTTGATGAGATGAAACTTTATAATGTTGAACCTGATTTAAGCACGTATAATATTTTGATTGATGGGCTTTGCAAAAATAATTGTGTTCCAGAGGCTGTAGAACTCTTTCATACTTTAGAAATGAACAAGTTTGAATTTGGAATTGAAATTTTCAATTGCCTTATTGATGGATTATGTAAAGCGGGGAGACTAGATAATGCTTGGGAACTATTTCACAAATTGCCCCAGAAAGGCCTGGTGCCAACTGTTGTAACGTATTCCATCATGATACATGGGCTTTGTAGAGAGGGGAAACTAGAAAAGGCAAATGATTTTTTATTGTACATGGAAAAAAATGGCTGTGCTCCAAACGTGGTCACATTTAACACACTTATGCACAGTTTCTTACAAAACAATAAGACATCAAAAGTGGTTGAACTTCTACACAAAATGGCTGAGCCTGAGAGAAATTTGGTGCCAGATGCCACCACGTTTTCCATAGTTGTAGACTTACTTGCAAAGGATGAAAAATATCGTGAATGTTTGTACTTGCTTCCAACATTTTCTGTCCAAAAGCCAAAAGGAAGTTGACATGATGAAAGTTGGGTGAAGGGAAGATGACTTTCACGAGCATGTTGCGTAATTTTGATCCTTTGATAAAATTGAGTCAGGTATGATTATCTAAGCTGAATTGCTTCCTGCGTAGTTTTCTATATATGGTTACTAAAGTGTTTGTTTTATTGCAGCAACTAAATACACAGATGAAGGTCTCCAAGCTCAATTATGATGTTATATGTGTATAACTGGCATGGTGATTACTGGTAGTATCTTTAGCCGGATTATCCATTATTTACGATGTCACAATTTATATGTGTATTCTAGTGTGTGTTCTTTATTTATTTATTTATTTTTTTTTTTTTTGGTGATTATTGCTAGGTTGATTATAATATTACATGGGCAGGCCGTCCTTTTAGCAATATGCAGTGAGCTTATTCTGAGTTACTAGTGATTTTCTTTTGAATTTAACTTTGATAATCTTGTTTGGTTTTAGCCATAGTTTTTTGTGAATATTTTTAGTACATAACTTTTAACTTATTACCCCTTTATGAAAAATGTAGGAAAGGCGCTAACTTTTGCTTAAGCAAGACTCCCTTTGTATCATTTTGTACCTGTTTAGCTGGTTGGAGACTGGGTCATAACTTTCTTTAGCTAAAACAAATACCAATTTTTTTTTCTCCCAAAGGGAAATAAATAACAAGTTAGGATACTTAAGAGAAGAGAGGCCTGGGCTTGGAGAAGGCTGAATGGTAACATATTCTTGTGAATCTCCCTTGCGTTGTTAAAAGGCATTCTTCTCATTAAGCCTTAATTTCACACGGCCAAAATGTAACATAATTAGTGATTATTCTATCGAGCAAAAAATCTATAAATAAATAATCAAATTAATTTATTATGTCGTCATGTGATAGCCAAGTTCATATAATAGTTGTTGAATTTTGTTGTTGCTCTGTAATTGACAGGTTCTGCCGTTTCTAAATCTAGCTGCAGAGCCTGGCTATACGTGATAATTTTTCAGCCTTCAAGTCCTGGAAGCAAAATAGGTAAGGAAGAACTACTATAATTTAAACTTATTCACAGAGATCAAGATACAAGCTTAAAGAAGAAGTTACAGGCTTTCTACTGCCCGTTTTAGCTTCTCATAAGGCTATATATACAAGATTAGAGAACTCTAGAAAGATCCCCTACTGATTAGCTGTATTCTAGTTTTTGTTGTAACAAAAATCTAGAATTTTCCCGCACTCTTAACTGAAAATAACAGCCTTCAAGACATGTGTCGTCCTCATAACTATATTAAGCTTGAAACGACTGCCAACAATGTCGTATGAGATAAGTGAAAGCACGTGACAACCGCATGCTTACTTATTTGAACGAGACGGACAAAAACGAAACGTCGTACAGGTTTATGTGATTTCCAGTTGATATGTCATATACTACCATTTGCTTAAACCGACATTTTAGCTGATCTTGTGAAATCAGTTTCAAAGCTCACACTTCAACAATCATTAATCAATTAGAAGAGATTTTCATGAAAATCTCCTTAAACAAATGAAATGTAACCTTGTTTTTCCAACTTCGCATGAGAGAAAAAAGAAATGTGGCCTTTTGAAATAGATTTCCAGCTACACCCACGGTATAAATAGTCGCACAAATAAAAATTTTGATGTTATATCTCAAGATATGCTTATAAATTGGTACTTAGTCTGACAGGAAATAATAGAACAAGCAATTTCGTTATTTTAAAATAGACGTTTCAATTCGACATGGAATTTTCCAAATGAGTATATCAAACAGTATCATTGATATTATAGAAAAGAAAACCAAATTTAATCATAAATCAAAATGACATAATAAGAACATAAGCTCCAGCGTCATCCACTTAGATAAAAATGTTATTGAAGGTGCTGACAACTTCGATCATTATATGCACGATAATTCAAAATAAAATGAATTAGGAATGATACCTGGTCACTCTTATGATTCTGACTTAAACTCTCAATTCTAGTAGAAATAAGTTGATTGGAAAATTGATCGGACTCTAGTGTATGCTTGCGAAAGACATTATGACGCTCAAATTAGCGTTTGACGATTTAAAAGTTAATTTAAATTTAGAATTTTTCTTGACTTAAAAACCGACCAGAAGATTGTTTCTCAATCTTTGGGCTTGTATTTATAAATGGAGACATGCAAGATTGGTAGGAGTTTTTTTTCAGATATGAATCTTCGCCATTCCTTCTTAGTTTCATTTCGACCATTAGATTTAATAACCATTTTCGTTCGTATTCGTATTCTCAGCAGGCACGTGCCATTACTTAGTTGATTTTATTCGTTTTCTTCAATATTTTCGTGTGAATCATTTGATGGTCGCTGATCTCAAATCCGAGTTTAACAATGAGTTCTATTCCATATTGATTTATATTTCAGAATCAACATGAGCCATGTTATATTGATCTTTAGTCCTGAGCAATATGAAATACATTCGGCGACGGCAGCAGGAAAGGTTGTGGCAGTGAGCGGATCTGAAAGCTGTAAGTTCTGTGAGTGTAGCGTTGGTAGCAGTAAGCCTTATGCGCAGTGGTTGACCATAAACGATGATATCTCGCCACACCTCTTTGCCAACTTCACGAATGGAAGACTGCTTTTATGCTATACCCATCGACATAGAAACAGGCAGGATATGGTCGCAGTGCTGGAGGTTGACAGGAGATGAGCGACAACAGCAACGGCAAACGATCGGGAGCAGTGGCGTCGGGCAGAGAAGCGGCAGCAATGGTGGCAGTTGTTGAGATAGTCGCTTTTTAGCACACCTCAATTACATATATTCAATAGTATTAGGATTGCTTTTAGTGTGATTCTAGTTGATGCCCAACAATGTAACCAAAACATATGAGGAATGAGTTTTACAGTGGACAAATGTTGTGAAATAATAAGTCTAGAATGCCATTAACAAGTCAAAGTCATCTTGTCTAGCCAGAAGCATTCAAAATTAAATCAAAGATTCATATGCAGTGGTATATTATAAGCTTGAAGCAAAGAAAATTTTAGTAGTTTAGAATTCCAACGTAGTGGGGACAAATTTTAGCGAAGCTTAGAAATTTTCTAATTCAGAATTCAGGATTTTAAAGTGTGAGAAAACACAGGAAAATTTTAAAACCGTGCAGTTTTAAATCTTAATTTTATAATACTTTAAGACCCCATGATTTTAAAGATTTCTTGGACATTTCCATATTTTAAAATTCCAAACTAAAAAACTATATATATAGGGAGAGAGAGAGAGTCGTGCTCAAGTGTGAGCATCTAGAAGCAAAATTTATGTGAACGAAGCTAACAGATAAAAAAAATACAAAGAATTCCAATGCACTAAAAGACCAAAAATAGTACATTGAAATATATATTTTTTTCTTTTACCTGTGTCCGCATGAGACAAACATACACACACACTGATAGAAATTAGATCTATTGCAGATAGATGTAAGTAATATTAAAACCCTAGTATTAATAACTAATTTTTGAAAATATTGTTCACCATTATTGTTCACCTAAACGGTTTGTGAGTATTGTTCATGGGTATTGTTCATCCGTATAAAAAATATTAATTTTCTAAAAAAAATAAATTGTAGAAATTAAATGAACGAAGATTTTTACGTGGTTCAGATTAATCAATCCTACAACCACAAGGCCACACCCAGATGAACCCAGATGAAAAGTTATTCACTAAGTTGAGATGTTACAACCTATGGATTTACTATACTTAAGACTTTCACTTACAATTTATCACTATATAGTTTATTCAACCTTAGATTGAATATGTTTCTCTTGAATAATCGCTACCCCTCTTGATCCACAATCCTCAAGGTAGTTCGCAAAGTGATCAATAGCGATTCTTCAATTCTTCAATGTCTAGTGCTCCAAGATTCACAATCCACTAAGTTGATATGTTACAACCTATGGATTTACTAAACTTAAGACTCTCACTTATAGTTTATCACTATACAGTTTACTCAACCTTAGATTGAATATGCTTCTCTTAAATAATTGCTACCCCTTTTGATCCACAATCCTCAAGGCAATTCGCAAAGTGATCAATAGCAATTCTTCAATTCTTCAATGTCTAGTGATCCCAGATCCACATAGACTTTCCATAGAGATGAAAAGAAATAATCTCATAACAATACTTAGAAAGAAAACAAATTAACACAACATTATGCGCCAAATCCGAATTCTCTAGAGAGGAGGCCCAATTTTGCTTCTCTGCTTTATACTCTATGTTGCACCTCTTCAATTGTGAAATATCTCTCTTTATATAGGTACTAAGGTTTCACAACAATTGTAAGTTTTTAAAAAGACCTGTATTCTTTCCAAATAAGAGTTTCTTTCCTCTTATAATTCCTATGAATCTGAATATAAATAAATCTGATTTTCTTGCCTTGCTTGTCTCACAAGAAATATCTAGAACATTGAATAACTTCCTGTTTGAACTAACTTCTTTCTCTACATAGATTTCATGAGTCAATTATAGAATTCCATCATTGATTGACTTCTTAAATTAGACACTTAATTAAAATGGGAAATAAATATTCCTAATAAATTGAAATCTCACTAAATTAGGGAATTAATAAATTAATCTCTATTACAAAATATGTAATAAATAAAATTTCAATTTAACTAGACTTGCTATAAAATGCCAACTATATAAATAATTGACTCAACACACACAAACGAAATTATCTCTTTTTTTAATAGTAACCTTTAAAAATGATATTCAAGCAAATATAAGCGATTTATCCAGACTTACACATAATTAGGGTTAGCAATGGGACGAGATAGGCTGGGATTTGCCAATCCTGATCCTATCCCAACCAGTAAATCATAAAAAAAAGTGTCATGATCCTATCATGAATTCTTATCGGGACCCCGAATTGTCTAGAATGACATAAGTTCTCTATCATACGTTGTAGATTCTGTAATAAACGATATGTCATTCACATGCATATAATTGACATATCATATGTATATTATTAATTAAAACGACTTGTAATACAAATATACCAATATGTCATAAATATGTAATTCATTAAACCAACTTAGCATACATTTCTAGGAACCTAGACTTTAAGACATTCAGGATCCTGCTCATGCTCTTCAAATATCCTAAATCTTGACCTGAATAATAGATTGGAATAAAATTTTGTCTTAAATCCCATCCCAAATGAGTTGGGATCCCAAATCCCCTATCGAGACTCGGGGAATCCTACATACAATGAACAATACCATGGCATAAAGTATATAAACCCATCCAAGTACACAGATTTTAAGAACCAAGATTTGTTCAGTAATTTATGCTATTTTTTTAATAACCTGGATTCATATATCGATAACACCATATATTTAGAATGATGACTTTTAAGGAAAGACAAATGAATTTAAAACAAGCAGAAAAAAGGCCAAAAGCAAGATATGCTTTCTATAGAGAGATAAGAATAGAAATAATATTAAGGAGCAATAACACGAAGAAAAGGAAAAATATAGTTTCTTACAAACCTTAAGATCTTGTGATGTTGCCCAAAGTCTCGATAGAAGCTCGAAAGCAGAACTTAAAAGTGACTGGCCGCTCGTTAGACATTTATTTTAGGGATGATGTTATTTTGTTATGGAATGTGAAATACTTGAGAAGTAGAAGAAATTAAAATATTGAAGTCACACGACCTCGCCATTGAGAAAGGAGTGAGAAGGGAAATCCGTATTATATTGCCATGCAGCCTGACAACGACATTTAAATGCTAGAAAACCATAAAAAATTGGTTAGCACTTGGAAGAAAATCACTACAACACAGGATAAAGCTTTGTAGAATATTCATTGGAGCCATATCAAATTCAAAATATATGTTGTGGGTGAAACAAACTAAACTCAAGTCCAAAACAACAACACACTCCAAGCTCAGCCTACATGACCTCAAGGCAAGTCATTGGCACAATCTTTATTCCAATTTAACAAAGAAACAGATCAATGCAGACTACTTTTTTCATTACATCATCTGCTGTAGTAGGACTCCCAAATCAAATACAATAACTCTATAATAATTGCCTTATTTCTTCAAGAATATCTAAACCATCTACTCTATAAAATATTAAAAAATGGATCTGGATACAGAAATTTGGGATCCTCATAGATCTGGATGTAAGTGCATATGGAAAAATCATATATCTGGATCTGGATAAATTTTATTTTAAATTAAAAATACATATTAAAAATTAAATAAAAATTTAAAAAATAAATTTTATTTGTGTATTTGTGTTGTTGTTGCATGTTATTCATGTTGAATTATTAATTGTTGATTATGATTGGATTTTATCTGATATTAATAGGTAAATTATTGAATTTTATTTTAAATTAAAAATATATTAAAAATTAAATAAAAAATAAAAAATTAAATTTTATTTGTGGATTTATGAGATTATTGTATATTATTCATGTTGAATTATTAATTGTTAAATTATGATTATATTTTATTTGAGATTATTAAGTAAATTATTGAATTTTTAATTATATATTAAATTATTAAATTTTTATTTTTGTGAATCTGGATATTTGAAATATCCACCGCATCTGTTGCGGATATTATCCATGTCTAGATCCGCACTTTATTTACGGATCTAAATATAAAAATATAAATGTGGATCTAAATTTGAATGCACATACATCTGGATCCGAATCTAAATTTTACCATTCCTAATAAATACTCTGTGGTTGGTCTCATGTCCTCTTCAGTAAAAGATACAATGAAAATTGAATACCAAGTTTAATGTAATTTAAACAAGTTAGTTAATGCTAAGTATACACGCTGCACCAGTTCTTTAAGTGTGGGCAGTTTAAGCCACATAAAGAAAGCCAGAGTAAAATCTCCTCAGAGTTGGGCTCACTGTCCGTGTCCAACAATAATTAAAACACCAGAAAATTAACTGGAACCAAATAAGTTAGGAAGATCAAAGGTATACAAGATCATTTCACACACATAATGATGCCAAAAGATCATTGACCACACCATTTGCAAATGTTAGCCGGTGGACATTTTGTACGTTTTCGATAAAGGTCAAACTCGTAATAGTACACTTTTTACAATAACCTCATAGGCTTTTTACAATTTTCAACAAGTCTGGGGATCCTCACAACCAGTTGGAAATCCTTGAAACATGGAAAAGATGATGTCATCCAATGTAACCTAACAAAAGACAATTTATTGCTTAGCATTTGGGTATTAAAGAAACCAAGAATGAACGCTTCTTAATTAGGTCAAAGCAAGTGCAGCAACCTCAAAGTTGTCCTTTTCCTCGGTGTATAACCCTTTAGAAGAGGGAAGTATATATGCATTCACGTGCGTATGAACCTCACATGGACACATGCATATTTATGTATGCATGCATTTGTCCTACTAACTAGGCTATCATAAATAAATAGCAAAAGCAGAAAACAAACAAGGTCAGGCAAATGTGAGCCAATTGAAAACAACTAGCATTAATGCCGCTCTTTGCCAATCTGCACTAAGTTCCTACATCAAGATGAACACAGAAAAAAAAAAAAGTGAATTTAAAGAAGTCATTCAAGAAGAGACTAGACAAAAAAAAAGCATGTGAAGGGTTATAAGCCCAACTGTTCTTTCTTTAGATTGAGAATCTTGGATCTCTCGAGCAATAATTTTAGTGGTTCCCTAGTAGCAGGATTTTAATACCGAGTGCAGTTTTCTCTAAAATTGTAATTCACAAGCCAAGTGCTTCTTCTAATTGAAAGCAACATAACAATTCTACTAGTCATTTGCATATCACATAATAACAAACTAATAATGCATTCTGAGGAAGAGAAGAAACATCATGTCACATTACTGTTAAGATTAGACAAACATACAAGTAGATCCCAAACTTTTGTCAAACATCAGATCTAAATGCAAAAGAATTGATAAATATTCCTTTATTTCAATATACAGCTAAAATTTCGTTTAATTTTAGTAAATAGCTGCTTCATTCTGATTGAAAGTAAAAGTAACTTGAGAAGAAAAAAATGAGAAATGGATCAGTTTAGTTTCCCGAGCAACCAAAGAAGAATAAAAACACACATCGGCAATAGATTTCGGCAAACTCCGACCATTATGCAAGGTAGTCGCCTTGAAACTGAGGAAACCAGTCCCAGCAAGCAACACACTTTTTATCCTCTGCGGCCAAGATTTCGATTAAGTGAAATGCACTTGAATTAGGAATCACTTATATCTCCATCATTTTCTAAGAAATTCAACCACTTTCTTCAGCTTGCGATGTTGCAAGAAACCGAGCGTGAGGGTGCCAAATGTGATACATTTGGAGCACAGCCTTTTGCAGTCATCTTCACCTTTACCTGGCCATTCATGCGATGCCCATTGATCAGAATAGAGAAGGTATGGATATCCAGCACCAACACAAGACGAAGTAGACTGTGAGAGAACATTAGAGCAAAGTCCATTCTCTCGGCCTTGAAGAATTTATCAGTAAGGGTGCTAAAGCTTCTGATGTCAAAATTGAACTCGGACTTCTCTAATTTGTAAGAGAGTTACTGCGCGCTTTTAAAAGATATTTAGCTTTTGACAAGCCATCAAAGAGTATAATCACAGTCTTTGTACAAAGTGCAATGTTTAAACTGTCATCTAATTTAACATATAATATACACCGATGAGTATATTCACAAGTGGAGATAGCACAATAATTCCTATGAGTGACGAATTGAACATAACAATATTCAGGTAAATTCAATTAGAAACCATTTCATTGTAAAGAATAATGGCTTCCTCTACATTTACTAATCTAAAATAACCATAGATCATGGAGTGCAACCTTGTGAACTATCGTCTCATTTAACACATAATGTACACCTGCAAGTATATTCACAAGTAGAGATAGCGCAACAATTCCCACGAGTAATGAATTGGACGTAACAATATTCGGTGAATTCCATTAGAAACCATTTCTTTGTAAACAATAATAGCTTCCTCTACATTTGCCAAACTAAAATAACCATAGATCATGGAGTTATAGGAAAGAAGATCAGGATTGAACTCAAATTTTTTAAAAAAACTTGAAAATCCTTTCTATCTTCCATATCGCCTCTAAAGTAGAGGCTGTCTAATGAAACTCCATAGGTCACCAGATTGGGAAGCATTCACAAATCAATCATTGCTTTCAAAAGCTAGGAGGCTTTGACAATTTCATTTTAAAAGTCACCATGTAAGCTGTACGCCTTGACCATTCATCTCCGTCACCAGCATTTGACTCTATTCCAATCACTATAACTAATGAGTCCATGAATTAAGCCGCTGTAAAGAACCATATCAGGAGCTATATCCCTACTCTCCATTTCAAGACAAGATCTACGGCTTTCTCTATGGCGCCATCTTTATAGAGTCCCTCCATGACAGCACCATAAATAATTAGGTTTACTGGATAAATACCACCACACTCATCTGTCATTTTCACCATAAGCTTATGTCTCGGCGGAGTGAAAGTAGCATTCCCCAACTTATTACCTTTAATAAGAACCCCATAGGTGACAACATTATGCCTACAGCTAAACAGTATCATTTTTTTTGAATAAATTTGTGCTTCAACAAGTCTTTTCTCCCCACAATTATTGTGGTACATGTGACCACGTTAGGACGAGATCCAGTCCCAAAGATTGATCCCGTACCAGCAAGGACTTCAAAAACTCTACTCATATTAGAAATACAGTTAATTTCAATAGTAATTGTGACAAAAGTAGGCCTTAAATTCAAATCAACCAACCTATTGTAAAAACTAATAATAGTGATATATTTCCGTTTACAAGCAAGAGTACCAAACACATTGTTAAAATCGTCCAAAGGAGGAATAGGACGCATCGAAAGCATGTAATTAAATAAGGAAGTTGCTTTATCAACACTTAGTATATACTTAATTTGCATCATCGGTGTAGGAATTTGGCCAATTTCGGGTGAACTCTTTTAGGAAAAAGAGGTTGTCAGAAACCTAGGGTGTCTGATGGAAAATAGAAGCATTTGGTGGACAAGAGGGATCGGCGTCGTTCTTTATCCAGTGAGAGAAAATTAGAAGACATGATCTGATGCTTGAGCTGTGAGCTGGTACTATTTGCGAGTAGCTTTAAATTGTGACATAAATATCGATGTAACAAAATCGATGTCGTTTAGGTGTTCATTTTTTGTTGGCTGCGTTGCCATCAATACTACTCGTTTGTTGAAAAGAGTCTTCAGTTGTGTGTGTCTTCTTTGTCACCCATGTGTCTTTATCAACATCACTTATTACTAAGTTTGAAAGAGTTCGAAAGGTCTAAGCCAAATGCAACCTCAAAATTAGCCCAGATGCATAAATAGGTTTATTCACAGTTTTTGTATGGGGTGAACTCTCATCTCATTGATCACATAATATACACTTGTAAGCATATTCACAGGTGGACATAACGCACCAATTCTCTTTAGTAAGGAATTGAATGTAACAACTTCTGAACAAATTCAATTAAAAACCGTTTCTTTATAAATTCTAATAGTGTAATACCTGAAAATTAAGTAAGTAATTATTAATATTATTTTGAATTCACTGTTTTGATTAATAATTCATTTTTGTATTTTATTGTTAAATTTTTTCATTACGTCATTATTATTATTATTGGTATTTATTATTGCTATTAATGTTATGGTGCATTTACTTTTTGGATTAGAGAATTGGAATCCAGAATCGAAATGATTGATGTCGTTTTCTTTGCAAAAATTAAGAACGAATCAGAATTAAAATTATGGGGCCCACCATTATTTGGAAATGGGGAATGAGAGATTGATTCCCATGGGGGAGGTGGAAATCAATCTCTCATTTCCTGAAATTCTCATTTTGCCCATCTCTAAAATTAAAAATATCCACTTTGCCCTTATTTATAGTTAATTAATATATTATAATTAATTAATATATTGATACATTATTAACAATAATTATCAATAATTATAATTTTTGAATAAATAATCACAATAATTAATATATTCTTATTATAATAATATTATTATAGTTAATTAATTAATATAATTATTATAACTAATTAATATATTAATATATTATTAAAAATAAATATTAATAATTATATTTTTTGAATAAATAATCACAATAATTAATATATTATTATTATTATTATAATTAATTTAACATTATAATAATTATTAATATAATTATTATAATTAATTCATATATTATCATAATTGATATAATTATTACTATTAATTAATATATAAATATATCATTAACAATAATATATTAATAATTATAGTTTTTGATTAAATAATCACAATAATTAATATTTTATTATTATTATAATTAATTAATTTACCATTATAATAATTATTAATATAATTATTATAATTAATTCATATATTATCATCAATTAATTGATATAATTATTACTATTAATTAATATATAAATATATCATTAACAATAATATATTAATAATTATAGTTTTTGATTAAATAATTACAATAATTAATATGTTATTTTATAATCATCATTTTATATTTTAATGATAGTGATTATTTATTAAAAAATTATGATTATTATTATTAATTATTATCAATAATATATTAATTATTTAATCAAAAACTATAATTATTAATATATTAAAATAGTATATTGAATTATAATAACATATTAATAAATATTTTAATAATATATTATAATTATTTAATTATATTAATGGTAATCTAATTCATTCCGATTCCAATTTAATAAACGTAGTATTAGTGTTAATAATAACTTTATCTTGGTGATTGGACTTATTTGTTATTGGGCCTAGTTTTAGCCAATGCCCATTTTAGCCATTTCATGCAAGCCCATTAGCTAAAAATCCTGGGTGCAAACAGATAACTTAAAGAGAGAAAATGAGAGCTTGCTTCCTCTACTTCACCTCGTCCGCTAGGAGAGGTTCATTGAGAGAGGCCAAACCTTTTCTTGTTTTTATCTTTTAAGTGCAACAATGGTTGGGATATTGTGGAGGAGGTATTTAACGTCTGTATTTTTAAAACATTTGAGTACCCTGTTGATATATATAAATATATCTTAAAATTATTGGTTTGACCTCCATGATTGTTATGATTCTTGAGATTTTGCATGATTTTCATAGGTATTATGTGTTGGAAAATTATTACTCGAACGAAAACCATGAGGATTAAGGAAATGTGCTGGATTTAAATGACAGTCACTCACTTCAAAAATTATTCAAAATTTTATATTTTGAGGTATAAAAATATGTCGATATCTGGTGAAATTAGATATCTTGAGGGTTACATAGAATTTTATTTCATCCAATAATGTCTTATATTCTATTTTTAATGAATCTTCAAATTAGGCTCTGTAGAAAATTCGCATTTCTGCAGTGTTGTAAGATTGAACAAAATGTTTAGACCGACCAAAATTTTTCAAAGATTATGAAATTTTCTAGATCTACTCCTATATATGTCTAGTTTATCATATGTAAAATGGTGGTACTAACTCCTTGCATTTTAGATGCCGGGTAGATTTTCCATGCTTTTAGACTTTCATGTAGGGGGTGATAAATTCCGTGAATTTTCGAACTTGCTTCCTTTCTTTTTTGTCAGAGAATCGATCTGCAGAGATGTCGATGATGAATAAAACTTTGGCCAATACTGTGAACTTCTTTGAGGTCAGTTTTAACTTGTAACCTCATGGATTAAATGTTGATAGGTTATTTATTGTTATTTTGCCTATTGGAGATGGATTTGTGGAGTGAATTCTTTAGCTTTTTTCTAACAAAATTTGGAATGAATTTCATCTAAGAACATTAGGGCTAAAACCAAAATTTGTAATTCATTGAAACTAAATAGATTCAGAACTTTTATGCTTTGTCATTCTTTGCATGGTTCATCAATATACAAAAGTAAATATTAGCACATCTGATTTTCAACCTTGATCATCCATCTCAGTCAAAAGCCTTTGATCAAAATCTCATAGGTAGCCATAGTAGACCTACAACAATGATAAATACACATTTTCTCTATATTTTACTATTAATTTCGCCATCTTTTTCTTGTTTTAGTCTTAAATATTATAATTATTTTAGTTAATTTTTAGTTTAGTTATTTTATTGAATTATGTTTTATTATGTTAATTGTTGTCTTAATTTTTTATTATTGTAGATTGTATCCTGAATTTAATATTTGCTAGTTACTTTTAATTTTTATTTTTAATTACATTATTAAATAGGGAATTAATTGGAGATTATGAATAAAAAAGGCATGAAGAAGTTCAATTTAAAAAGCAATCAAGATTAAATTGGAAATCAATTGAAAGACAAGAGAAAATAAAGTAAAGAACCCGTGGCTAACAAGAATTTGAAGACCATAATCGGAAGACAATTTCCTCGAGCCTCGAATGGACATACATTATTGGAAAATAAACAATTCACTTTGGTAATTGCATGTTCATGGCCATAAAAAAGAAGGAATGGAAGTCCGAATGCGATTCTAAGTGGAGAGCAGGAACAAGACTAATCAAAACAAATTAAAAAACAAAGCTTCTTGGCTTTAGAATTGGAAAGGGTCGGCGCCCAATTTTTGGCATCATAAATAGCCAACCTTTGGCTTTTGAGAGGCAGCCTGCACACAGCAAAAAGCGGATTGAAGAGAGTGAGAAGCAGCCGTAAGAAGAGGAAAAAAAGACAAAAGAGGGAGGAGGAAGCCGCACATGGTTGAGGATCAAAGAAATAAGTTGTCCTTAGCTTTCACCGAAAGTTCTAAAATCAGTTGACCTCTCTTTTTACATGTAGAATCCAATACTGTTGAAGAAGCCCATGTAGGTTTGTCAGGAAAAACCTGAAAGATTCTCTTCTCTTGAGTCCAATGCATAGCCCAAGGGGGCCTTTGGCCAAGCAAAAAGAAAGGGGTGGTGAATTCAAAACCCTAAATATGTCATGTGATTTGTATTCAATTTCTATCATTCAATTTATTTAATTGAAATTGTTTATGTTCTTTTATAATTAATGCTTATGATTTTAGTCTTGTCTTATTTAAGTGGCTAATTAGATTGGATTTGAATAGATTCTATTGCTAGATTAACATTCTTGATCCATAATTGTCTTGATATTTTAATCATTAGTAGCAAATTGGGATTAGTGATTTCAATTGAAGAACATAACTTAGGTTAAATAATCCAAACCTGTGTGTTCATGGCCTAGATCAACATAATATATTTCTCCACCAAATGCTTCCATCATCTTAAATTTAAAGAGCTTGTTTTAAATTATTTAATGGTTAAAGATGAACTTGTTTTGCCTAAAAACTCATTAAAGAAAGGTCGAGATTAATACAACTTATTGTTATCTACAGTTGATAGTTTCAATAGAGATTGATGATATAATTGATATATTGATTATGTGCATGTTTGGTGGCAACGAATGATCCTTTGACCAAAGTTTTCATCATCCTTATTTCTTTATCCCTTGATTAGAGTTTTTAATTAAATTATTATTTTCATAATTTTAATCTCTTTATTTCTTACTATTTAGTTAAAAATTAATAAAACCCCTATTTATTTATAGTTGAAATTTTCTTTAGTTAGATTAATTTATTATTATTATTTTATTTTATTTTGAATCTTTATTTTAGAATTGATAATAAATATAATTAGGATAATCCTCGTGGAATCTATACTAATTGTTTATATTATTAATAAGGCTTTAAATTTAGTGCACCCTAATAACACTACTAAACAAAAAAAAAAAATCTTATTAAATCACTCCGTGAAAGTAATAAAAATTTTCTTAAATTACATTTGTTGTAATTTACAACCAAGTTTTTTAGTGCAAAAGTGAGCAACAAAACAGTGGCATCAAGTGAGCCAATGAATGAATTTTGCCTGACTTCAAGTTATATTAATGTAACTTAGGGAAGCCCAAGTAACAAAACTAAAGCTAGACACTTTGGAACCCACCAAAGTAAAATATCAGCCTGCTAATAATGACTTGTCCTTAGAAGAGCACAAAACAAAATTTTGAAATCTTGCAAAGGAGGAGGGGATCTATTATCGGGAGAGCATCTCAAACATTTGCCCTGATTCGATTAAAATTGACAGTTGGCATCATAGAGTAACAAAAGAGCAAAAGATAAAGATAAAGATAAAATAGTATGAGCAGTACATTAAAGACAAAACAGAACAATGCTAAGACAAATTTTCAGGAGTGACAAAAGCAAGAAAACCTTTGACCAAAGTCGTCCACTGAAAGTATGCTGTACAAAAGTTGTCTCTTGCAGTCTCGGGTCAACCATGCTCTCACCATCGTTTCTCTCCAAAGCATATGGATTGCATCGAAGCAACTAGAGGCGTCATTGATTTTAAGAAAGAAAACTTGTTGGAGAGATGAAATTTGAGATTTTAATTCAGAGTAGGAAGCATGGAAATTCATACTTTTAAGTTGTGCAATTCATATACTAATATGTGAGAAGAAGCAGACCCAATATCGCTAAGAGGAATAAAATTATTAAAAACCAAATCAACTAGAAGATTCATAGACAATAAAATTTTTGTGCATTTTCCTAACATCCATCCTCAATCTAGTAACTAAAGGCATGTTCAATATTGTTTCGGAATTTGTATTTTTTGAAAACAAAAATGAGAATAAAATTGGTGTTTGGCAATTGTTGTATTTGAGTTTAAGTATGTGTCTGATATTATTTTTTTGTATCTTATATTTTAAAATTGAAAACAACAATATGCCTTTGGTAGACACAATTGAAAATAATAAAAATAGTGAATATGTGTTCGGTAGTGCCATTTTCAAAAATAAGTTTTACTAAATATTTAAGTCATATTTATAGTTAAAAAATAATTATTTAACTAATACATATACAAATGTACTATAAATAATTTAAATAAAATAATTATAAAAAATTACTTGCTGATATGGTTTTAGTATTCGCATTAATAAAAAAGCTTTTACATCATCATTGTGTTTATACTATAATTAAGATATATATTACAACACATATGATTTAAACAAAATAATTATAAAAATTCATATGATAAACATCATGCATTACGTGTGTAATCATACCACATAGAAGTTGCAATTCTATCTCTTATAACATTCATTTTTGCAACACTTACTGAAAATAAATCAATATTAGTAAGTAACCTACTAGTATCTCTTTCTTCATTTGTAACCATATCTTGCACATTAAAGTCTTCAAACAACATATTAATATCAAACAACATATTAATATTTATTTATTTATTTATCACATGTATATAGTGTCAAAAATCCATTCATATTTATATATCTAGAATCCACAACATATTAATAAAAAAAAATATTAACAATAAAACTGGACTTAATAAAAAAAAAGGCCAAAGATACTATATAAATAAATAAATAAATAAATAAATAAATAAATAAATAAATAAATAAATATATATATATATATATATATATATATATATATATATATATATATATATATATTAGTGTGTAAAGTGATACATGTGTATCACGAGTATGTAATTATTGTATGTGCGATCCTTTACATATAAGAGACAACTATAAAGTAGATTCCTTAGGATAAAGATGAGTAAAGTAAATAGTATTATGAATAGTATGTAACAACAGATCCCTTGAGCCTATAAAAGAGAGCCTCTAGTTTGTGTCAAGGCATAGTCGAATAGAGTCCCGAGTGTGCTTGTAAGTGTGATTTTAAGCAACTAGCCATCGAGTAATAAAAATCCAAAATTGGTATCAGAGCTAGCCTTCCCAAATGGAAACCCCTGGGTATTCATTAACAAAGTATGCTTTGTGGTTTCCCATAGATTCGGATCTTCCACATCATAACTGTTAACCGGATACTAATTTGTTGTTCCCATTTTCCCTGAGAAGTAATAGTACGAGGACAACCTCGAAGGGTACACCACCTCGTTATAGGCCAAGAGAGCCATTTGTAGTGGGTCTTCTACTTGTAGGGCAATCCCTAAGAAACTTCAAGCTCATGGAAACCCAAAACAACCATAGATCAGATCCCCAATCCTAGCTTGAACCATCCACAACTATCAGGGTTCCTACTGATAGTTTCCCCTCTCTAAACTTCTAATTCGAAACACAAAAAGATGAAAACAGAGAAAGAGCGATTTGGTCTTTCAGATTGAACACTTTTGACCCATACAAATACTATTATATAAACACCACCCTAAACTCCCTTAGAGTCATCATACCCATCCAACAGCTAAAGCTTAAGTCCATCTACAAGTCCTCGGAAATCATAATACAATCCATATCCTTAAACACCAAAAAAACCTACCTGCCTATTCTCTCTGTACTAGAGATAACCAGGTATAGAAGAGAAGACTATAATGGATTACACCTTGGAGCCATCCAGATAGGATTACAACCATTGTTCCTAGTTAGAAAAAACGTAACTTGCTTCGTAGCCATCCTGGATATCAAATGGAAAACCTTTGAAAAGGCATTCATTACAGCAGTAGAAGTAGGGCTAAACTAAGGACATGTAGTCCTGCAGGTGGAAACAAATTTCACCTTTGATCTTCACAAAACTTCACTCTCAAAGTCCATCAAAATACTAATCCAGCTCAATGGGTTAGCTATGAAGCCGAATGAATCTGCTCTGGCGATTCACCACTTGATGACCTATACGGTGCAGACTCACATGATCTCTATGAGAAGTATTGGTAAGCCTATCACTAGATTTATCACTGGTGAATGAAAGGTGATCTAGCCCAGAACATACAGACAAAGCTAGCTTATTTTTCCCCCTCAGTGGATAAACAAGTATGAAAGCCAAAGCAAGCCCTAGCAAGTCCATAATATCCCTAAAGTTGACAGGATGCAGGATGGAAGGATCTTGGTTTCTTTTCCCAAAGAGACCAAACCTGTGTACCCTTGTGAAAGATGCCAGATTGAAGGGAGACATCTGTCTTCCTGCACACATATGTCTAGGAGATCCTATTCTACGCGATTCATGAGTCTCATCCATATGATCAACATATCAGATCTTGATAATGAATTTGTTAGGAACCAAACATGAGGAATAACCTCGGTTAAATGGATAATCTAGGAGGCTAATCCAATAGAGTTCGGACCTATTGAAAAGGCAGTTAATTAGAGAACATAAACTCTGTGGAGCAAAATGAAGCATTAACAGAGATCCTCACGAACTAACAACAGATACTAGCCCGTATGGTAGCATTAGAGGTGAGAGTGAAGAGGCTCAAGAAGTCTCATAAGATGACAAACCTACAGCTATCAGACATGCATGACAAGGCCAGAACGATAAAAGTGATATTCAGAACTAAAATAGATGATGATGAGGGGATAGAATGGACAAGGCAGCGCTTTAGAACCTAGAAGAAGGATCAGCCAACAAAATCATGATAGATCTAGGAAGAAAGCACAACAAGCAATAACAAAAAGACATTTTAGAGAGACTGCCAGATGCCACAACAATACCCATGGTCGATTAAAGCTTTTGGATGGGGAGATGACCTGGAACTATGCAAATCATCTGATGAATTGTCTCAAGATTCAGATGACTTTGCTGTAAGGCTGATAATGATGGAACAAACTGATCTTGTAAATCTGACTTATACAAACACTAGGAGAAAGTTCACAGCCTTTACACATGAGCAGGGACAAACATCTAATCCAAAAAATCCAAGTGGAATCACCCAGCAAGAAGAAGGAAACATCAAGGACGAAGATATGCCACAGGCCTCTAGAGGAGGATTAACTAGAGTATTAGAATAAAACCCAGTAAATGAAGAAGTGACCTAGGAAACAAGAATAAACCTAGGCCATTCAACCATGGGGAAGATGTTTTGGAATATAGACAATGTAAAGCCTAAAGATAGGATAGCCTACTTAGAAAAAATGGCTGCTTGGTACGAAGGAGAATGCTAGAGGGCTTCGCAGCTAACCAGACGAGCTGCAATGATGAGAGTTGTAGCAGGCTTTATAGGTTTGCTGAGAAGATGGTGGGGGTAAAAGCTCATAAGAGAGATAAGAAAATACATCCTCAACAGAGAGAATCAATGTAGAGCTATGATGCACAACCTATTAATGAACTTCATCTGACCTTACCAAAAGGAGGAAGAAATGACAGAGAAACAATTCTTTCAGAACAAGTGCTGTGATGTGAGACAAATAGAAGAATAGTACATGGAGCAGGAAAGGCTTTATTACATATTCAACAAGTCTTACGTCACAGTACATAGAATTTTTATTCTGACTATGCCCAAACCTATAACAGAAATGATGGAAGCTAAGTTTAAGGTAGAAGGAATAACAAACTTAGCAAACCAAAGCTTGGCTCAACTTTACAAGATGGTGATAGAGTAGATCTAGAGCCACTGCAGATCCCAAGACCTGAAAAGGCACATCAAGCAGTTGGAAAGGACGTCATTTTAGAAATATTGTGATGACAAGCCAAATATGTTTGGATGCTAGCACAATAATAAAACTTGTTCATGCAAGATCCCTAAGAAGACAAAGAAGTACTGGAAACCGTATAAAGGAAAATAAAATACAGGTATGTCAAGAAACGTAAGCATTTAAAAAATACAGGATGATACTTCATATGTGGGAAAAAGGGGCACTACGCTAAGCAGTATAAGAAAAAAAGGGAGGATACCAGTAAAACTACTCTAAATGGTAGAACAGCCTGAGTTTGATGATGGCTGGTATAGCTGGAGCAGTAAAAGAGAAAGGGCAATCCTTGCCTCACGGGAAGAAAACAAGACAGGCGAAAGCGACTTGGTCAACACAGAATCATCCGAGAGAGAAATAGAATCGATAATTATGCTGGTGGAAGACCATAAGAGAAAACAATCTAAGCTCATGAATGAGCAAGCTTGGCCCATAGATTTGAGCATGCAAAATGCTACATTCTTCAGACCCTACATAAAGGTCATCCTAAAAAATACAGAACATGAACGGGAACATGTGGCATTCATGGCACTAATAGACATAGGAGCAGTAAACTACATTGTGAGAGAGGTGTGCCTACCCAGACATTATTTTGTTCCTACCTATGTGGCCTTTTCAATAACCAATAGAGAAAACTTCTGCAGCCATAAGTACATAAGGCCGCTGAAAGTCTTACAATTTGGAAAAAGGCATAGTTTCTTTGCCTTTGACTATACAGGAGAAGATCTACTATTGGGCGCTGATTTTCTCAAGCTAATAGCACCATTTGGGTTTTTTCTTGAAGGATTCCCTTACACAGTATCAGATTCAGTACATGGAGTAACTCGCAACTTTCTCCTACCCTGGATAGAAAAACACCCCATCTTTAGGGAGGGTGAATGTAGCAAAATGATACGAAGAAACACAATCCAAAAGTTTAAAGCCTAAAAAAAAGAACTATTGGAGTGCTGTGTAGAACTCCCAATTAAGTTTTGGGCTAAAGAACAACACTTCGTATCTCTGCAGTACAAAATGGATGGATCATGCCGCATCAAGCAGTATCACATCCAAGGATGCCTCATGATGAGGAATTGTGCAAATAGGAGATCTAGACCTTGTTGGATCTCAAGCTAATAATGCCCTCAAAGTCCAATTGAGCCAGTCTAGCATTTTATGTCAACAAGCACTCAGAACAAGTCCGTGGAAAGAAAAGGTTAGTCATTGATTACAGGAAACTCAATTATTGCCTTCAAGACATTAGGTACCCCATTCTACACAGAACATACTTGCTAAAAAGGATAACTAGAGCAAAAGTCTTCTCAAAGTTTAAAATAAAGTCAGACTTTTGGCAGATTGGCATAAAGGAAGAATACAGGTACAAGACAGTTTTCGTGGTACTACATGGCCACTAAGAGTGAAACGTGATGCCTTTTGGACTAGAGAATGCCCCATCAGAGTTCTAGAATAGGATAGATAAGGTTAACAAATCTATTTTGGATTTATGCCTTATTTATATTGATGATGGTTTGATCTTTAGCAAAAGTGAAGAGAAGCATGAGAGACACCTGTCAAAATTCAAGGAAATCGGCGACAGCATGGATGTCCTATCGAATCTAAGATGAAGATAGGCTTGGAAGTTAGGGCTACACATTAAAGAAGGATATCGATTCTCAACCACACATTGTTGTTGAAGATATTTCATTCCCGCAATGTACGGTCATCCAGAAAGTAAATCCAGCAACTCCTCGGGATAATCAACTATGCTGCTGACAACATTCAGAATCTGACAAAGATGACGAGTCAGATTTCCAAACACCTAAAGAAAGGTGCTTCACAATGGTCAAACAAAGCGACAAAGGCGGTAAAGGAACTAAAGCAAAAGTGTCGGCACCTACCACCTTTAAAGATTCCCAATAATGGCCAGCTCATTCTTCAGACAGATGCTAGTGACAACTACTAGGGTGCATTATTAATAGAGGAATCTAAGGGAAATATGAGAGTATGTGGCTATAAATCTAGGCAGTTCAATAATGCTCAAAGCCATTGCCCATCTTTAAAGAAAGAAGTCTTTGTAGTCACAAAAGAGATTAAAAAGTTTTAGTTCTTTGTCTCTTTAACTCTCTTTGTAACGGAAATCGATTATAAATACTTGTAGGGATTACCCAAGCGTAAAGAAGGCAAAATCCCAGACCTTCAATAGGCAAGGTGGTCAGAGTCACTTTCGAGATTCAAATTCGAGGTCAAGCACATAAAAAGAGAGTCTATCACAGTTGCAGACTTCCTTTCCCGACCTATCACCATGCTAAGGAAAACCATATCATAACACTGAAGGGAAGGAACATTCAGAAGAATAAGCTTATCGAAACACAAGGATGCAGGAACATCCAAATGGTATGAAGAAAGGGCCTAATTCCTGAAGGATATCTCAACCTTTCTTTCATGGCTCCCTCTAGAAGTCAAAGATATAATCTTCCAGAAGGTCATTAACCACAAAGGAGGATTTTACAATGATGCTCTCCGTTGGAGAGTATGGATGTTAATCAGCAGGTAGGAATTCTGGCCTAATTACAAAAGAGTCAGCCATAGGCCGTTCGAGCCATTCCTTGACTAGGACCAAATGCATGAGACCACGTTTAAAGTAGGATGTAACTTCCACTACGTGGTAGACGAGAACACCAATTGGGGACATTATGTCATCTGTGACATAACCCTCCAAGCCTATTACATATTCTCGTACTGGTTAAACATGTACCCAATTGTGCTCTTATTCGAACCTAACTTGATCTATACAAGCAGGAGGTACAACAAAAGACGGTGATTCAACCGAATGTTCGCCCCCATATTTGAAGATATCCTGATAATGAAGCTGATAAATGGGTATCACATCACCTATAATATAATAGTAATAGTCCACCTTACGGATATTTGGGGAAGGTACAAGCTTCCAATGGTCTAAGTTATTGAATATGAGCATCATCATGAAGAAATCGATGCCATGTGGTCAGGATGTCTTATAGCAAGAAAGGCCCTAAGAGAGATTTATGAGACTAAACTGATATACAACATGTATAGTCCTGTCTCACCTCAGTTTCAAGGAACCCCAAATCTCTTTTGTCAGGAAGAAATCAGAAACATGCACTTTCATGATGACAACGAAGGGAGAGAGGAGCTACAGAGGCAATACGATGGCTACCTAAAGTGGAAAGGCAAAATAGGAGAAGTTACTCCATCGAAAAGACCTAAAGTTTACCTGTGGAGGAACTAGTTAGACGAACTCGAGCAGTGGCTAGACCATGGATCAGACCAAGAGGTTTGGCCAACACCTGGACGGGTGTAGAACCAGCAGCAAGGAGGAGATGATGATTCGCTAGAGCCACGGGAAAAGATCGAGATGGGATTCAGGACCCCATCAAACGACATGATGCCAGACAGTGATAACAACTGAGGAAGCGAAGTGGACCCTGCAGTGGAAGCGATGGTGATAATAATAGAATAGATATTTTAGTGTGTAAAGTGATATATATTTATTACGAGTATGTAATTATTGTATGTGTGGTCTCTTACGGATAAAGGATAGTTGTAAAGTAATTTCCTTAGGATAAGGATAAGTAAAGTAAATAATATTATAAATAGTGTGTACCAGTGGATCCCTTAAGTCTATAAAAAGGAGCCTCTGGTTTGTGTCAAGACAGAGTCGAATAAAGTCCTGAGTGTGCTTGTAAGTGTGATTGTAAGCAGCCGGCCTTTGAGTAATAAAAATCCAATTTCACCACTCGATGACCTATAAGGTGTAGATGATCTGGTGTGTTGATCATATGGATGAGACTTATGAATCATGCAAAGCAGGATCTCTTAGGCATATTTGTGCCATCGTTTATGTTCCAGAACATTTTCCCCATGGTTGAGTGGCCTAGGTTCCTCTGGATGTGGAAACCTAAATTCTAGTATATTTAAGGCATCCATAAATGCCCTGGATTTATTGGCAATACCTTCCCAATTAGTATGTACAAATATGAACACAATGTCAAAAAGAACATGCACATATAATATTTTAAGTTATTTAAGCCTTTTTATCTTGATATGATGTCTGTTTATGTGCTGCTAACCACGTAGTAATGTGGGTACCATCAATTACACCAATACACATCTATAAAAATATGTAATAATTATTAATTTATTAGCCAACTGTTAATATCACATAAGCATTGAAGTAACATGTATTAAATTTCTTACCTCAAAATATGAGAAAAAAAACTTTGGATTGTTTCTAATCTCTAGTGGATTATTTTTACATGTCTGTAAAAATATGTAATAATTATTAATTTATTAGCCAAATGTTAATGTCACATAAGTATTGAAGTAACATATATTAAATTTTTTACCTCAAAATATAGGAAAAAAACTTTGGATTGTTTCTAATCTCTGGTGGCATCTCCCCTTGAGATTTTGCTTTTATAATATATTTTGCCAAGTGACAAAGAGCTTTTAGCACATGCTTAGAGTGTGTAAATACAGTATCAACTGAACGTTAAAAATTCTTAGTTACAACTTGTACAATGACGTCATGAGACAATATATATAAGCACATTGCCATGGCCTCCTTGATACAAACATGTCTATCATGCTTTAGCAAATGTAAATGTTCAAGTTTATAACATAATCAAATAAAAACTTCTTTATGCATGCGAAACATGTTATACATCTTGAACAAATTCAATACCGAACAATTGTTCTGTATAATATTGCCTTTTAATAGCATGTTGTTGTTTCTTATATATTTTTATAGCAATGGCTACCTCTGAAACCTTTTCTTTGATATCTAATGAACTTTCAATATCATAATCTTCATTGTTGTTCTTCGTTTTTTTGCTCTGATTAAAAAATTTCACAAGTTATATCTCAAGCATATCATAATTAATAAAACGAAATGAACGTACAAATATAAATTCATACACCAGGTAATAATACTGTACCAAATAAATAAATAAATAAAATCATTACAAAGTTCAACTCATAAAAATAAAATAAAGTTTAATAAATAAAAGTAGTACAAAGTTCAAACCATAAAATAAATAGGTGGATAGTTCACAACCAACAATATCTCGGGTAAGCATATTATATCTTAAAGAACATACTACAAATTAGTTAACCAATATTTTTTCTATTTTCAGGCATGCTTAGAAAGCTTTTCTCTATTTAATACTAGTCACTAGCTTATCCATCAATTTGTTGTATGTATCTCCATCAATATCTCTAAATTTCTACACAACTTCAATACACTCTTTAATTGACCACTTTTCAGCACATTGAAAAGTTGACTTTGCACTTTTACATTTTACCATCTTCAATCTAACATTCACAATTGAACTAGCCATTTTAAAGTAGTTGTCAAACTCACTCTTATTCTTTTTACCACACTCTTTTGAACTTGCAATTGGCCAACAAGCCCTTTTTCTTGTCCTACTCTAAAAAAGAGGTTCCATTGAATCGAAATCATCCTCAATATCAATACGAACTCCATGACTCAAAAAATTCTCTTCCAATTCATGATCCTAATTCGAGGACAACAGAACTTAGTCAGAGGAAAAACGTAAATAGCCAAAAGTTGTAGTAGTGTCAAATATCTCTCCTAGAGTTTGGTAGTTGTCTAATCTTTTTTTACAATATGCCTTCACTTCAAGCTCTCTTTATGAAAAAAAATAATGTATAAAATCAAAAAATATATTTTATTTTCATATGAAACTATATAATATACTGTGAATATAGATTTTACGTTAATATATTCAACCAAAACAACTTTTGGTGCTATAACCATATTTGAAATAAGATTCCAATCAAACCCAGTATGAGCTATTAAGTTAGAAAACTCTTAATTTTTTGCGCAATCTATTAAACTTGAACTTAAGTTGCCCTGCATTAAATCTTTTTTGGGTTTGTTCAAATAACTCATCACTTATAGTGGTCTAAATTTTCTTAGTAAAAGTTGATGTTTGTAAATCACCGTTTTTAACATGCGCAATAAGAATAAAAGTGGTTTCAGTCTTACTAGACCAATCAACCTTATCCTTATGATCAACATCATGTGGATCCATATCTTGTAACAAAAAAATTAAAAAAAATAAAATATATCAAATATTAATCAAATTAAAGAGATTTCTCTTAAACACACTTAGCTTAAACAAACTAACGTACATAATATGCACAAACAGAAGATAAAGAAAAAACACAGACAAAAAAAATGTAAAAGTAAGAACGCACCTTTATGGAGCCACAAGCACATAATTCTACAACTCATTGGACAAGTATCCTAGGACCTACTTGTTATTGTTTTTATAATAGCCATTTTATTTTTGTTTTTAGAATTCAAATTTGAATAAGTGATATAAAGAGCAACTTTATATATGTTGTAAAAGAAGTTGTAATTTGGCTTGAGAGATCGCTTTATAATTTGGAGAGCAACACCTGTTATTTTAGGCCAACCACAATATGTTCAACCAAACTTAAAATTGGCTCATTCCTTTTATTTATTTCAAAATTTTGGGCTTATTCATTTTTTCACGCATTTGTTCTTAACAACACAATTTCTACTTTTAAAGTAATTTCTACCCTTCTCACCTTCAAGCCTAACATATGTCCCTAATTACTTTATGATTACAACTTTACAAGCTTTGATTAAGAAATAAAAAATTACTTGAGCAGTGGATCATGCAATGTAACATGTGTTAGTGTTACTGCCTTATAAACTTAATTATACTGCCTTATTCATAATTTATTTATTTCTCATATTTCTCATATGGGTAATAGATGTGTGTTTCTTTTTTTACAAATCAAGCCAATACCAAATTGTTCCCTTTTCTAACAAATCTTAAAGAAGTTACAAATGCAAAGCTTAAGAGACAAACATCCAATTTGCGTAAAAAACTTGAGCGAACATGATTTAGGTCTAAACTAAACAAAAAGAATCACACTCAATATTTACCCAAACAATACCAACAAGTACAGATGAAGTAAAGAGAGCAACTACAGTACTTGAGATTAAGTAGAGATGGAGCAGCAATAACAGTAAACAAATAGCAGTAGCCAATTTTGGGCATAGAGAGAGACAAAGTTGTGAGAGTAGATTGCGATTGACGAATGACTAGAGAGAGAGAGAGAGAGAGAGAGAGAGAGAGAGAGAGAGAGATGTGATGTAAATCTGGATAAAGAGGAAGGAGAGAGAGAGAGGGTGTTCTGCACAGTTTAGGGGTTGTGGTTGAAGGAGGAGTAACATCTGCGAAGAAGAAAGAGTTGTGAATAGAGATAACAAAAAAAAAGGGTTTGGATTGGGATAAGATATTGGGAGAGAGAAATCACTTTTGGATTTTGTTCCGAAATTTATTTTTTAGTTTAATCTATAATTCATATGGGAACGTTTTTAACACGTTTTCAATTTTATAATGGGTAAAGTGAATCTGAATTCTTTGTTTTATAATTTAATTTTTGAGTTGAGCCACCAAACATGTATTGTATTTGTATTTTTAAAATAAAAATGAAAATGAAGGTTTCAAACGGGTACCAAATAGGCCTTAATACTTCATATGCATTAAAGGATCTTACAATTACCAATGATAGATGACCGACACTTTCTTTTTACATCATTACATATTGCTCAAGTTCACACATGAGACATCAATCTCCTTTAGCCTGCCATTCAAATAATAGGTATGTGCATGTTCATGACAAGTGCACTACTAATTGAAAACTCAATGAGTGGAAATGAGCATATGTATGTACAACCGCTTGCATTTGATCTTCAAATCAACTAGATGCTAAGAGGCTTTGTGTAGGTTAAACATTGTGGCATTGCATTGGGATAACAATTGTATAATAAAAATTTAGAATCAATTAGTTAACATATGAGATGCTTAGATGTAACATGAGGCCCTAAAACTTTTTTAACAGGCATATAATATCCCAGTTATTTACAATTCAAACTCGAATATCTACATAAAATAGTAGACTTTCCACATGATATATGATCTATTAATTATGAGTTGATTTAACATTTTTAAATAATAATTTTAACAAAATTAATAAAGATATAATAAACTTACATCATAAAAATGTTAAATTAAATCAACTTAACTTTTAAGATATAACAGTTAGTTTTGCCAAATACTTTAATACTATACCTTTTAAATTACAGTTGTCCAACCTTAATCTCATCATCTTCATAGTTCTCATCTTAGAGTCGCCATTGCTTCCTTGTGCTAAGTTGGAAAAAAACCTAGATAAACCACGAATTGGTTGAAATATCAAAAGGGGAGGGGGGGAAGAGGTAGAAAGACTACTTGAATCTTCTGCAAAATAGTCCCTTCCTCTTTTTTTCCAAGCGCGATTGTTCATCATCCACTTTCACACGCGATTTTGCCGATTTGCAAGTTTTTTTTCCCATAACATTCATTATATTTCTAGCTTTTATAATTCCATACACCGTTTTGGTTTCACAATAACCATTCAATTCTATATTTTCATTAAGATTCATTTTCCCAATAGAAGTAAAGTCAAGCTCATTTTCATGAGTTTATTTTTGGGATAATAAAACATTTAGTAAAAACTATCACTTATAACCCAGGAATATTCACAAGAATCAACAATAAATTATGCGGAAGCGTACCTGAATCCATAATGCTTAATTCGTCTATAGAGTTGTGTGGTTGACCTTTCAGATCTACACGTTCTCCCAGAGAGTCCTTTAGTTCTCTCTGCGCTTTCTCTCTGATGATGAGATATCAGAAAGAATGGAAAGATTTCTATTTAACGTGTGACCTGAGGACCATGACCACTTATATAGAAAACAGTTTCCTACTGTCACTGGGTATTCCTAATTTTGTCCATCATAGAATTAGAATACTATTGGGTCTCTACACATTAAAAGCCCACATCCTATTAAATACATTAAAGTCCATAATATTGTAAACCTTAACAAATCACTTTTAAATGGGCTTAACCTTATATGACAGTCTGCAACACATAATTATTCACATATAAGCCCAATGTTGGATTAAAGATCCAACAATGTTGGATTAAAAAATTGAACAATCTCCCACTTGGGCTATATGTGTAACCTCATAATTATGTTTTACAAAAAATAACCATATGAGCTCAACCTTACTGTCATTACCGAAATGTATCTATAACCAATCCGGTCCATCAATTATACCAACATAGGATCAAAGCGACCTTCGTTACATTTATCGTAACTTGACCCTCAATGGTCACTATGCCAATACAACTGAATGCATGGATCATGATGTGGATGTGTAGCATGGAAATGTCATGCAATGTGATCTTAATATGCCTATTTCCAACTAGTCCACCTTAAAAGTTATTGAGATCAAACTATACTAAAATCAGAGTATAAACAAACCAAAACTTTATTTCTGCAGAAAATAATTTTAAATATCTAAAAAACTAAAATAACTGAGAATGTCTATATTATAAGAGCATCTAAAATCACAAACTCCCACTAAAACTGAATATCTTTAAATAACATAACACCTATACGAGCAGTGTGCTCATAGAACATCTTGGGTGGCAGTCCCTTAGTAAGCGGATCCGCAATCATGAAGTTTGTGCCAATGTGCTCTATAGACAACTGTCCACTCTGAACTTTTTCTTTAACAACTAGGAACTTGATGTCTATATACTTCAACTTCGTCGAGCTCATGTTGTTATTAGAATACAGCACTGCTGACTTGTTGTCACAAAATAACCTGAGTGGTCTATCAACACCATCTATTAAACGCAGCCCCGTGACAAAATTCGGTAGCCATATCCCATGATTGGATGCCTCATAACATGCTATGAACTCTGCTACCATCGTGGAGGAGGCTATAAGAGACTGCTTAGCACTCTTCCAAGAAACAGCACCTCCTGCTAGCAGATAGATGTAACTCGAAGTGGATTTCATACTATCTTGGCATCCAGCAAAATCAGAGTCAGTATACCCAACGATCTCAAGCTTATCCGACCTTCGATATGTGAACATGTAGTCTTTTGTTTTTTGCAAATATCGTAAGACCCGTTTGGCTGCTTTCCAATAGTCTACTCCTGGATTACTTAAAAATCTACCCAAAATCTCAGTAATGTATGCTATATCCAGTCTCGTACAAACTGAAAGATATACATCGACTTCCTATCACGACGATATAGGAATCTTCTGCATTTCTTTCTTTTCAAAGTCATTCCTAGGGCATTGATTGAGACTAAACTTGTCTCTTTTAGCCACAGAGGTATCACTTGGTTTACAATCTTGTATGCCATATCTCTTGAGAACTGTTTCGATATAGCTCTTTTGTGACAATCCTAGAATACCCTGAGAGCGATCTCAGTATATCTGTATGCCTAATACTAAAGAGGCGTCACCAAGATCTTTCATCTCAAAATTCTTAGTTAGAAATCTCTTTGTGTCATGCAATAAGCCTATATCGCTACTAGAAAGCAAAATGTCATCGACATATAAAACCAGAAAAATATACTTGCTCCTATAGAACTTATGGTATATACAATCATCGACCAAATTTATCTCGAAACCAAATGAGATGATCACTTGATGAAACTTGAAATACTGTTGTCGAGATACTTGCTTGAGCCCATAGATGGATTTCTTAAGTTTACAAACCATATTCTTTAGGTCTTTGGACAAAAAGTTTTCTGGCTGCACCATATAGATCGTCTCATCAATGTTGCCATTGAGCAACACCGTCTTTACATCCATCTGATGTAACTCAAGATCGAAATGCGCGACTAATGCCATTATAATCCTGAAAGAGTCTTTCGAAGAAACCAGAGAGAAAGTCTCTTTATAGTCAATGCCTTCTTTCTGTGTAAAGCCTTTTGCGACAAGATGCGCCTTGTACCTCTCCACATTGCCTTTCGAATCCCTTTTGGTCTTAAATATCCATTTGCAACCAATAAGTTTCGCACCTTATGGCAATGGGACAAGATCTCATACATCATTGTCTTTCATAGACTTCATCTCCTCATTCATGGCATCAATCCACTTTTGAGGGTTAGAACTTTCCATAGCTTGATGGAAATTGATTGGATCATCTTCCATCACGCCAATGTCTACCTCATGTTCTTGGCGAAATACAATGTAGTTATATGGCAATGCATTTCTCTTTTCTCTAGTGAATCTCCTTAATGGCATAGGTTTTTGAGATGGTAGAGTTTGTGCTTTTGGAACAAATTCTTCTATAAGAGTTTCTCCAATATTGTCTTAATTTGTTGTGTCTTGAACAAAATCAGGAATGAGACCCTGATCAATGCCAATAACACCTATGGGAATATCAACATATTCCTCTTCAAAGACAAAGTCCCTAACTGTATCTCCCCCCGCAAACTCGACATCCTCAAAGAACTGAGCATTTCCTGACTCGAAAATCGACTTAGTCATGGGATCATAAAATTTGTATTCCCTAGATCGTTCTGAGTATCCAATAAAATAGCAACTTACCGTTCTTAGGTCCATTTTCTTCTCATTAGGCCTATAAGGCCTTACCTCAGCTGGACATCCCCAAACATGTAGGTGCTTGAGACTAGGTTTTTTACTTGTCCAAAGTTCATAAGGGGTTTTGGCAGTCGCTTTAGTTGGAACCCTATTAAGGATATACGCTGCAGTCTTAAATGCTTCTCCTATAGTGATTCTGGTAAAGTAGAATGAGAAATCATACTCCTCATCATGTCCTTAAGCGTCCTATTTCGTCTTTCAGCAACACCATTCATAGTGGGTGAACCCGGCATAGTGTACTGTGGGACGATACCGTATTCCTCTAGGAATTTCGCAAATGGTCCTAAACGTTGTTCACCTGATCCACCATATCTACCATAGTATTCACCACCACGGTCAGATCTAATGCTTTTGATTCTTTTGCCAAGTTGGCTCTCAACTTTAGCCTTAAAGTTTTTTGAACATATCCAAGGATTGTGCCTTTTCATGGAGGAGATATATATAGCCATATCTAGAAAAATCGTCTATGAACGTCATAAAATATTGTTGACCGTTCCAAGCAGGTGCAGGAAATGGCCTACAAATGTCTGTATTTATGAGTTCTAAGACATCCAAACTCCTATTGGCTTCAAATCTCCTTTTGTTGGTTTGTTTCCCCTTAATGCAGTTAACACAGATGTCAAAATCTGTGAAATCTAAGGGGTCGAGAATTGCGTCTGACACAAGTTTCTTTATTCTCCGTTTGGAGATATGACCCAATCTCCTATCACATAACGCAACTGAATTCTTATTAGTTAACTTTCTCTTTAAACCTTGTGTACTTAATTGCAGGGATTCATTAAATGAATCAATTATATCAAACATATAAAGATTATCATCGCTTGTCAAAGAACCAGAACCCACTAGTTTTGCATCATGAAACAAACTAAATTTTCCATTTCCGAATGAACAAGAATAACCAAATTTGTCCAAAGCGGAAATAGAAATCAAATGCCGCCTAAAAGACGAAACAATAAATGTTTCATCAAGATCCAAATAAAATCTGGTCTTTAATAATAATCTATATTTTCCAATTGCTTCAACTTCAACTGTTTTGCCATCACCCACATAGATGTATCTTTCACCATTATTGGGTTTTCTGCAATTGAGACAACCCTGCATAGATACACTGATGTGAGTGGTTGTACCAGAATCTATCCACCATGTGTGTCTAGGTACCGAAGTTAAATTAACCTCAGAACAAACCATGTAATAACTTTCAACTCCGCAAAAGAAACAACTAGTATCGACTATATCATTTAATTTCTTTTGTTGTTTTTTTTGAGGTAGTGATTTTACAGCTCTCTTATCCTTATTCCTTTTGTTGCCCTTGTCTTTACCCTCATACCTTATTGAAATTAAACTTGTCAAGAGCGTACCAATTTTAGCCTTTTCATTCTTGACAAAACTTTGTTCAATTTCTGTAAGGAACTCCTTAGCTGTATTTGCTTTCTCAGTCATTGAGCTCCTGAATGCTTCTGGAATGGCCTCCTTCATGATCATGATACACATGCGATTTTATCTCTCCCACTTTTTCATTTCCCTTTTATCATCAAGGGTACTATCATCTGTAAGAGGTGGGGGAGAATCAACCCTTAACGCAAGATCAAGATCCATGACTGTAATAACTATTAATAGATTCTCGTGTCATGATTTGAAGTTAGAGTCATTTAACATAGAAATTGAATTGATATTGACAGTAATATTAACAGCAGACATAACTAAATAAAGAACAACAAACAAGCAGAACAAACTCATATTAGTCTTAAAACAAAATTAAATTCAAATAAAGGTAAATCTCATCTCAAGATACTGGGCACTCCATTAATATTTTATCTTTGGACAAAATATTAACTTGTAAGTAATATCTTGGTGTAGTAATCAAACACTGATAATAAGAACATGTCAAAGAATGAATATTCCTTTGGGCTGATTTATTATTCACATGTAAAACCAAATAATTATCATGTATTTATTACCACAAGTGCACATATAATTCTATTAAATATGGATCTTTCTTTGGGTCGATCAATATTTGCAGGAATTACATATACAAAACCGTTTGTATTATAAAATAAATTAATTTTCATAAGAGAGGTCACTTTGGCGACATGTTGCTTCAATTAATTCATCTCAAAATACATATAAACCAACAAATATTTGAATTTAAAAAATTACCCTAAAATAACAAAAAAATTTTTTTTGTCAAAGTCCTGTCAACGGTCAAAGTCAAAGTTTGATCGGTCAACGGTCAATAGTTGACCGGTCAAAATTTTGACCGGTTCAAAACTGCTGACTGGTTCTAAATTGGACCGGTTCGGGTCAATTCAACCGACTGGTCCAGACTGGCCCCAAATCTAAAACTGAAAACCCTAATTTTTTTTTTCTTTGAGCGGCGGCCATACATCTGCCGCCGCTTTAACATGGTTTCTGTTGGGGTGTGGCCGAAAGGGGTCATCTTGCCCCCGTTTTTTTTTTTTTCTTCTTTGAGCGACGGCTTTGGCCGCCGCTTCTTCTTTCTTCATGCGACAGCTATGGCCGCCGCTTGACTGTGCTGCCACGGCCTGGGGCCGCGGCTTCCTACTGGGGTGGCCGAAAGGCCGTATCCTCCCTCTCCTTTTTTTTTTTTTTTCGGTTTTCCTTTTTCTTGTTGCGGCGGCTTTTGTCGCCATACCAACTTGATTGGCCGCTGCTTGATGGCCGGGGTTTCCTCGATGGCGCGGCCAAACGACCGAGCCTTTTACTGAACGCCGGCGGTAGCTTTGCAGCCGCCGGCTTCATACTTTGAAACCGATATTTTTTTTCTTAATTTCTTTAATTTATCCTTAAACTTAATAATTTTAATTATTCTTGTATTATTAAGTTTAAGAACACCAAATCTATTATCATAAAAAAATTATAATTCGATTCTTAATGATTCAACATGAATAGGCTCTGATACCACTTGTTGGGATAATAAAACATTTAATGAAAACTATCACTTATACCCAGGAATATTCATGTCATATCACCAAGAATCAACAATAAATTATGCGGAAGCGTACCTGAATCCATAATGCTTAATTCGTCTATAGAGTTGTGTGGTTGACCTTTCAGATTTACACGTTCTCCCAGAGAGTCCTTTAGTTCTCTCTGCGCTTTCTCTCTGATGATGAGATATCAGAAAGAATGGAAAGATTTCTCTTTAACGTGTGACCTGAGGACCATGACCACTTATATAGACAACAGTTTCCTACTGTCAATGGGTATTCCTAATTTGGTCCATCATAGAATTAGAATACTATTGGGTCTCTACACATGAAAAGCCCACATCCTATTAAATACATTAAAGCCCATAATATTGTAAACCTTAACAGATCACTTTTAAATGGGCTTAACCTTATATGACAGTCTGCAACACATAATTATTCACATATAAGCCCAATGTTGGATTAAAGATCCAACAATGCTGGATTAAAAAATCCAACATTTATTTCCCATATTTTACAGGATTTGATGAGCTTGAAGATCCAAGACTAATTCTTGGTTCAGAGGTGTTCCCTTGTTGGCTACGATAACCATGAGTCTCACATGTAGTCCTTCTAGTAGAACCTTGACCATGGAAATAGCCACCATCTAGTTTTTTTTGGTTTTTTCAACTGATATAGGAGAGGCACCAGTTGCTGACTCCATGATAATTATGTTTAATTACTAAATGCCTCCTCTAGAGCTTTTGTGTCTTCGTCTTCCTGGATACTGTAACTTTTTCTTCAACAATCACCATTAAAGTCCATTTGGTTGCGGGACTATTATTGGGATTGGACTGAAAATAGCCCTGTCTGAAGCTCGTCTTATGTTTGACGCAATTTTCAAGTGGGAATAATTTCTATGGGTCCTATTTGGGATCAAGTATTTAACGAAAATCAGAAAAACTTGTCCTATATCTTCGACGTAAGTGTCTGGTACAAGTTTGATAAATTATTTAATTATTTTTAATTAATGAATTAAAGTTTTTTAATAATTAATTAAAATATTTATTAATAATAATAAAATTCAACATATAATAAAATAAATAAATAAAATCATATTTATAAAATTTTGATTTATAGTTAATTAATTTTCATCTATGTTGATTAGAATAATTAATACCGCAAACATTTTTTTGTTTAAATGACAATATAAAATATATATTGTTATTTTATAAAATATATATTATCATAACAAAAATATATTTAACATTTAAGAATTTGATTTTTTATAACAACAATAATTATCTTTTACAATTTGTACATTTAATTAAATTAGTGGTAAAATTGATATACAAATAATTATTATGTTTTAATTAAAAAATTATAAATAAAAAATTTATAATTTACAATCTAATCCTACCTATTACTTCACCAAACATGATAGAATATTTTATAATCTAGTCTAATCCTATCCAATCAAATTCGGTCCAACATACCAAAAGGATCCTTAATTGTGTTGTAAAAATAATTAGCTATAAAGAGAATCAATTAAATGTTTAGTAAAATTTATCTTTAAATTGTTGTGAATTTTAAAATAATCATATGTATTTAATAAATTTTACTGTTAAATAACTGCAAGAATGTAAATGACTCAATTGAACATAATGTTAAATAAAATTTATCTACATATTTGTAAGCATGTTTATAAAATATTTTTGATTGTTTATATATAATAATTGATAACTACAATAGATATTTTATATTACTAATTTTATTTTTTATTTTGCTATCTAAATATAATTGGTAATAATCATAATCTTTTTAAAGTTAATGATTTTATATCCTAATTAATAATAGTAATTTTGGAAATTTACAATATGTATATGAGCATATATATGGAATGGTATTAAGTATAAAACTGATTCTCAAAATTAGATTTTGAAAATCTATAATAGAATAGGATGATTTTGCCTAAAGTAATTTCTAAAAATATTTATCAAATACTAAAATTAATTTTTAGATTTCAAAAATCGCTTTTAAACCTCTAAAAAATAATCCCAAGCAGGCTCTTAGTGTTCAACTACAATAAAAACCAGTTAAATACTACTCAACAACTATTTAATAAGATATACGAATAGCTCGTCATGACCATTGACATACGTTGAAAACCTAGATTAGCGTCCACTAAAGCTATCTCCAGAGCATTTACAATGAGGAAAAATACGTGAGAAAAATATAATTAATAGATACATACTAGACAAGCAAATGTAAACCAAAATTGTCTAATAATTGAGAGTTTTGAAGAACCAAAACAAACTCTTATAATCTTTTTATAGATAATTGAGCCTTTTCTCTCACCATAGTGCCAAAGCTTAGTGATAATAAGTCCTCTTTCATTGGGCCAAAGGTCCATTAGTGACCTATACATACTTCAGTTTACCTTTTCTAGGATAAGAATGCAAACAACCTCAGCCAGATAAAATATATTACTTATTTTGACTGTATTTCTTCTTATGCTTTCTATGTTTCTTATGTCTAAAATAACTAGGATAATTACAGCCTAAAGTTGATACTTCTGTCATTTCGATACACATTTTTATAAATTGTAACTTTATTTGATTTCTATATTTTTTTTCTTCACAATATTTTTTAAGTCTTCTTCTAACATATTCTATTACTGGTAATAATGTAGCATAATAATTTATTCCTGTGTTCTTTTAGTTTTAAACCAATTAATTAAATCATTGTGTAATTTTTCTCTTATCCTTCCTGGTAATTTGTCTACAAATTTTAATAATAAATCTTCATCAAAAGGTCTTCCTATATCATTCCAATATTTATAACAATAATTAGCATATTTATCAAAATATCTTAAGTCACAAATTTTTAATTGTTCTAAGTTTCAAATTGCCTTAATCTGTTTAATTACATCGTCTTTTTCGTCTACTCCTAAGATTAATTTTTCCATTAAATCTATAAAACTGATTGCTGTAATGTTTATGTTAAAACTGTCTAATTCTTCTGTTTTATTTTTCTTCATCCATTCTCTCCATCCTAAATATATTTGTTTCTCTCTACTTCCTAAAGTACTTTCTAAGTATATTTAAAACATTAACAAAATGTGGTCCTTGTTATCATTCAAGAGCAATGGATTTTGGAGGAAAAGTTTTTGAAAATTAAGGTTTTTTTCTTAACAAAAATAATAAGAACTTAGTAAAAGTTTTTGCTGATTTTCTGAAAACTTCTTTTTAAACATGGTATCCGTTGGCCCGTTTAGCTGATTAATGTGTTGAAGGTGTGTTTGGTCATTAGTCAGGAGTTTAAAAGTGTTTTTAACCAGCATGTTTTCAGAAGCAGTTACATAAACTTTGAATGGCCAGTTTTTGCTAAAACAGCTTTCACGATTTTCATAAAGCTTTTTGGGAATACTCTGTATATGGGCGAGAAACCAGTGACATATATTATGATGGCCATCCTGAATGGGGATTAGATCAGTTTGCACTGCTGGTGTAACAAGCCACGTACAAGTTTTTCCCCTAGAAAAACCCTAGCCTTTTATTTTCCCGGTTCCTCTTCTTTGGCATCAGAACACCTCTTTTGTTCTTATTTTAAAATTTTTTTATATGAGTAGTTACAAGGCAGACTTCATTTTCTTTATGATATATTTTCCACGATTGCTAAGTTTGATAATAACCTCGAAGAAATATTTTCCACAATAGCTAATTTTGAAGAAATCCGTGAAGACATTTATAAAAATCCTTTTGCTATTTTAGACAAAGATTCTAATAGCTGGATAGACAATAACCCTTACATAGAAATTTTAGAACGTGCTTTCGGTATTTTAGAAACTGAAATAGAAAGAATTAATAGTGAACAATCACATCTAGACACTTTATTAGAGGAAAAATTAGGAAATATAAAACTTCTAGTAGGTTACACATCTCCTTTGCCCTCTGAAATAGAAAGAAAGATCAATATTAAACATTACACTTTTACTAATTTACCAATATATAGTTTTAGCAGGAATAATTTGCAATATTATAACATTAACAAGCAAAATAAGTTATTAGACAAATACGAGAATTTAGCATTAAAGATTAAAAATAGACTAGAAGATTTAAGAGAATTAGACAATTAGTTTATGAATTTTAAGAGATTAGAATATTTCGATTTAGAAATTAGCCATCATAGAAAACAAAAGATAAGTTTGACAGAAAGAATAAAAATTAGTTGTACTATAGAACATCTAGAAAATCAATATAAACATATTCCACATACTAGTAATAGTCAGCAAAATTTTATTGTAGACTTATTAATCAATTTACGTCAACATCTAAAAGTTAATTTAGAAAAATTAAAAGAGTTAGTATTAGGACTAGGAAAATTCTTTGAAACCCGTAATATAAATACGCTTAGAAGAAATCTAGATTATATTAAAGAATTATTAGCAGAATTTAATAGTCAAATTAAAAGATTCCCTAGCAAGAAAGAAATAATATAATTAGTTCAGCTTTTAGACATTAAAACTCTTGATCTAGTAGAATTAGAAATTAAAAATATTGTAGAAAGTTTAAAGTTAGAAATAGAGAATATTAAATTTACACAAAGAGACTTACCGATACAATTAGATGCAATAAAAATAATAGTTAGTGAATGAGTTCAGACAAATTAATAATAGAATCTTTAGCTGAATTAAAACGAGAAATCCCACTTATAAAACCAATAGGATATAGCTATAGGGAATTTAGTCAAGAAAGTAACAATATTCAACAAGCGCAAGCTAATACTATAATTAAAATAGTCAAAATCAATAATAAGATAGACTATCTAGACAATAGGCTTAGTAAATTAGAAAGTGACGTTCAAACACTTAAGAAAAATAAAGAGTTAATATCAAACTCAGAACTTAGTAATTCTTTAGACAATTTAGATAAAGAGTTAGACATTTTGACCACTAGAGTAGAAAAAATAAATTTAAAAAGACCAGTCTTAGCACCTAGAATTGTAGACATTAAAGATATTTTAGGACCTAAGGTAATATTAAGAAGCAATGGATTTAGCAAGAAATAGTAGAGTAGGTATAAATATAGTAGAAAGAATTAGAAGATCGCTTTCATTTTCTAGCAAAGGTAAAGAAATTATAGAAAGAACGGAAGATAAAATAGACGAACAAAACCCAAATAAATTATTAGAAAAAGGATTTGAACAAATTAGAAAGAAAAGATCATATAATGAAGGATTAATGTCAAAAATGAATAATAGTTTATGCATTCACATAGATGAAACTAAGTTATCAGTAAATAGAAGAGAAGAATTAACTTTAATTGGTCAAGTAGGAAGAGATTATATTAGACAACAAAAATACACAGATATACGTATGAGAATAATAGTAATAGGAATACTTAGTCAAGCTAGAGAAGGTTTAAACACAAAAGCACATTTATATTTATATGATAGTAGATTTTATGACTATGAACAAGCTCAAATAGCTAGTGCAAAAGTAGACTTAAAAAATAAAGTAGCAGTAGTAGGATGTATACCAATATAAATATAGACATTAGTGAATTCTGTAAACATATTAAATTAAGTGTAAAAACTAAAGGATATAAAATGAATGCAGAATATAAAAATCTTAGAATGAAAACATTTTTTCTAGGAAAGTTGTATAATAAATATCACAAAAAATTTAGATTTGAAAGTAAAAATATTATAAATTGTTTTAAAAGCCAATATGTAAAAATGATAGTACCTAAAAAACTAACCAGTAGTGAATTAAATGGATTAGAATGGATGATACCTAGACTACAACCAGATAGATTATTAAAAGTACCAGAAACTAGCTATACATATATAAACAGACAGAATCAAGTTACTCAAAGATTTATTAATTATAGACAGAAAAGTAATATAGAACTAGAAGAAAATGAAGTCTGCCTTGTAACTACTCATATAAAAAATATTTAAAACAAGAACAAAAGAGGTGCTCGGATACCAAAGAAGAGGAATAGGGAAAACGAGAGGCTAAGGTTTTTCTAGGGGAAAAACTTGTACGTGGTTTGTTACACCAGCAGTGCAAACTGATCTAGTCCCCATTCGGGTTGACCATCAGAATATATGTCGCTGGTTTCCCATATATATACAGAGTATTCCCAAAAAGCTTTATGAAAATCGCGGAAGCTGTTTTAGGAAAAACTGGCATTTCAAAGTTTATTTAATTGCTCCTGAAAACATGCTGGTTAAAAACACTTTTAAACTCCTGACTAACACCCAAAAACGCCTTCAACTTATTAATCGGCTAAACGGCCCAACAGAGATCATATTTAAAAAGAAGTTTTCAGAAAATCAGCAGAAACTTTTACTAAGTTCTTCTTATTTTTTTTAAGAATAAAAACCTTAATTTTCAAAAACTTTTCCTCCAAAATCCATTGCTCTTGAATGATAACAAGAACCGCCTTTTGTTAATGCTTTAAATATAATTTATACTTTCGTTAACTTGGCGAGACTTCTAACCCCGAAAATTATATAAAAGTAAAAAGAAATAAATTACTTACTTGCTAGTCGTTGTCTACAAACTTGGCTAAGTAATATGAGAAAATGGAATTTTTATTGATATTGATTTTTGAAATAGACTCTTGCTCTTGCACTTTCGTTCTCTACTTCTTTTCTCTCTAATTTGTTCAAATCCTTTTTCTAATAATTTATCTGGGTCTTATTCGTCTATTATATCTTCCGTTCTTTCTATAATTTCTTTATCTTTGTTAGAAAATGAAAGCGATCTTCAAATTCTTTCTACCATATTTATATCTACTCTACTATTTCTTGCTAGATCCATTACTTCTTAATATTACCTTTGATCCTAAAGTATCTTTAATGTCTACGTTTTTAAGTGCTAAGACTGGTCCTTTTAAATTTATTTTTTCTACTCTAGTGGTCAAAATGTCTAACTCTTTATCTGAATTGTCTAAAGAATTACTAAGTTCTGAGTTTGATATTGACTCTTTATTTTTCTTAAGTGTTTGAACGTCACTTTCTAATTTACTAAGCCTATTGTCTAGATAGTCTATCTTATTATTGATTTTGACTAATATTTTAATTATAGTATTAGCTTGCGCTTGTTGAATATTGTTACTTTCTTGACTAAATTCCCTATAGCTATATCCTATTGGTTTTATAAGTGGGATTTCTCGTTTTAATTCAGCTAAAGATTCTATTATTAATTTGTCTGAACGCATTCACTAACTATTATTTTTATCGCATCTAATTGTATCGGTAAGTCTCTCTGTGTAAATTTAATATTCTCTATTTCTGACTTTAAACTTTCTACAATATTTTTAATTTCTAATCCTACTAGATCAAGAGTTTTAATGTCTAAAAGCTGAACTAATACTATTTCTTTCTTGCTAGGGAATCTTTTAATTTGACTATTAAATTCTGCTAATAATTCTTTAATATAATCTAGATTTCTTCTAAGCGTATTTATATTACGGGTTTCAAAGAATTTTCCTAGTCCTAATACTAACTCTTTTAATTTTTCTAAATTAACTTCTAGATGTTGACGTAAATTGATTAATAAGTCTACAATAAAATTTTGCTGACTATTACTAGTATGTGGAATATGTTTATATTGATTTTCTGGATGTTCTATAGTACAACTAATTTTTATTCTTTCTGTCAGACTTATCTTTTGTTTTCTATGACGGCTATTTTCTAAATCGAAATATTCTAATTTCTGAAAATTCATAAACTAATTGTCTAATTCTCTTAAATCTTCTAGTCTATTTTTAATCTTTAATGCTAAATTCTCGTATTTGTCTAATAACTTATTTTGCTTGTTAATGTTATAATATTACAAATTGTTCCTTCTAAAACTATATATTGGTAAATTAGTAAAAGCGTAATGTTTAATATTTATCCTTCTTTCTATTTCAGGGGGCAAAGGAGATGTGTAATCTACTGGAAGTTTTATATTTCCTAGTCTTTCTTCTAATAAAGTGTCTAGATGTGACCGTTCACTATTAATTCTTTCTATTTCAATTTCTAAAATACGTAAAGCACGTTCTAAAATTTCTATGTAAGGGTTATTGTCTATCCAGCTATTAGAATCTTTGTCTAAAACAACAAAAGGATTTTTATAAATGTCTTCACGGATTTCTTCAAAATTAGCTATCGTGGAAAATATTTCTTCAAGGTTACTATCAAACTTAGCAATCGTGGAAAGAAAATGAGAGGCTAGGGTTTTTGTAAGGGAAAAACTTGTACGTTGCTTGTTACACCAGCAGTGTAAACTGATCTAGTCTCAATTCAGGTTGACTATCAGAATATATGTCGTTGGTTTCCTGTCTATATACAGAGTATTCCTAAAAAACTTTAGGAAAATCGCGGAAGCTGTTTTAGCAAAAACTGGCATTTCAAAGTTTAATTTTAATAGTGAAGATATAAAATTAATTCAAAAACTTAAAGAAATAGTTAGAAACCTCAAAACATTAGGTTGAACATTACAATAAAAAATTTAAAGAGGAATTTGATATTTTATGTATGAATTTGATTGATTTGAATAAGTACTTGAAATATTTTCTACAAAAAGAAATGAAGATGTCTTCGTCTAGCTTTTTTTTTTTCCTTTTTTTTTTCTTTTGATGAATTAAATAATTAAATCTAAAAGATTTAAGTAAGGATTTTTTTAGCATTTGAAAGAGTGCGCAAAGTAAAATTTAGTTTTTTTAAAATTTTTAAATGAGTGTTCAGAGTAATTTTTAGAGTGCAAATATCTTCATCTAATTAGCACATGTTTGGTTTGAAAAAATAAGAAAAGAAAAAAAGAAACTGAAGACAAAAAAAGAAAATAATAATAATTTTATTATTTAATTTAACATATAATTTATCTATTTTCTTTTTATTTCTTTTCCCTCTCTTCCTTTCTCCTCACTTTCACTCCTTTTATTTTTTCAAATCAAGAATGCCATCAGTACTGGCGGTTGTGACAAAAGAGTCCTTGAAGGAATTCTTCCATTGGTAAGTATATAAAAATCGATCGAATCTTTCTTCCCCAAAGTTAGGGCCACAACGTTTATTTTACTACGTAAAAGAGCAACCATTCCAGCCCTGCACCAATCATCTCACAATCCGCTACAGCTCTCGTAAAATCATCGACTGCCTTGGCACTTCTAGAAAATTCTCCCCTTTTTTCCATGGCTCTAAATTTCATTAAAACCACCACTACACAGCCAAGGCAGGGAGGACAAATTAGAAAGCCTCTTCAATAAGCTCCAAGTGTGCTTTTTATGGTCTGGTTCCCAATTAAAATATTAACCAAAAAAATGCCACGTCAAGCTGTCATCACCACTAGCAATGTGTCAATATCATGCATGCTAAAAGAAAGCACAAGCAAATTTCGGCCTTTATTCCACAAAATAGCCAGCTCCCCCACTAAAGCCTTGTCTTTCAACAACAAAACAATTGGCAGATTGCAGCCTAACTCAGATTCGCACCATTTGCTGCTTTGTCATTTTAGTTTCACACAAGAAAATTACTTTCGAATTTTGTGTGAATGGAGAACATAATGCAGAGCATTGAACGTCGGGCTGCTCCTCAAGCCCCGGACATTCCAACATGGAAGGGTCATTTTTCTTGGCGGGGCTTGGGGCCAGCTACTGTCATTGAATCAATTTTGTGAGAATGCTCAATAAAAGAGCCATCAGTAAAGTTTGGAGAAGAATAAAAAGTGTTACTTCAGAGGATGGTCGTGTGGATTTAGGTCTTTTTCCATTGGGTCTATAAGGCGTTTGTGGCCTGAAACACTTTGTGCAGGAGTTGAGCTTTTAACGCCCCCTAAAATTCTTGTAACACTCATTTTAAATTTTGTTTTCTAAAATATTCTCGATTTAAGTTATAAAATACTTACCATATATTAAAATTAACCATCTCACCATAAAATTTTCCTCTAAAAAGAGTATTTCTTTTCAGTGTTTATTTTAAAATACGTAAAAATATTAAATCTTGAATTGGCTTTTTTTTTCTTATCATATGGTTTCTATCTCCATAATCCTAAATTTTTTTATAAGTTTCTAAAAAAAATAAATATTCTTAATTAAAATTTAAAATACAATCGAATTTCTGAAATGAGATGGGTGTAAAAAGTTTTTAAAAGAAAATTTTATCTAAGGGTGTAATTAAATTCTTATTTAAAATAAAAATAAATTAATTTAACTTTAGTTGTTTCTATAGAGATTTTTATTCTCATATTAATTTATATAGAGTTTGTGAGCTTGTGAATGTGATTTCCATGTTAAAATTTAATACAATCTCAATTTAAAATGAAGATATAATTGAGATTTTTTTCCCAAGAAGCACTTTTATAGCTTCAGCCAGTGGGAAAAAGATTAGCATGTCATCAATTGTGTGGAATGTAGACAATAATTTTCTTGATTTTCTAATTTATTCCATATATAACTATTTTCATGTAATGACGTTCACGTGCACCCGCACCTCCACCAGTGTACCACTGCGTCTCCCGCTACTAACCACACCTTAAGTTCGATCCTTTAAATCAAACGATTAAAAACCGTTCGATTGGACTGAAAAATTTTGAGAACACAAATCACGAGGCACATTGTCATAGAACGTTACATCCTGGTCGAGTTTATTCTGAGTGATTATCAAATAGATCCCTAAGGTCTAGTATTTTTCTTAAATTAGAACAACGTTTGTCTCTTCGTGTTAAACAGTTCCGCTTCTCCCTGTAAATGACCACATTACCCTTCGGGTTAAGAGATAGAACATCTTCAAATATTTCTTTAAATAAAATTTATTATTTATTTAAAAAATTACGTCAGTATTTAATATTTTAAAATATATTCTAATTAAAATTCTTTAAAAAAATAATTTTTTTTTTAATTTTATAAAATTATTTTTTTCCTCTTTAATTTATATTTTATTATTTATTTTTTATTTAAAAAATATTTATTTAATTAAAATAATATTATTTTATTTTTTGTTTAAAAAATCTGATGAAGAATAATATATATTTTACTTTATTTTTTAGCACGTAAATAAATAAATAAATAAATATTTAAAAAATAAAATTATTAAATTTTTGTTGAGATACTCTAATCTGCCTGCATTTGCTCTTTAAAAATCAACGATGTTTAAAGGGTTACTTTAGGTTAGGGACTTATTTACTAAATCTGGGAAACCACTTCACTTAAATTTGATTAATCATAAAAGGAAGGGACGTAGGTAATAAAATTTGATAAAATTATTATTATTGTTGAAAAGGCGTTTTACTACTGTTGTCCCATGACAGGCCTGACCCTGAGAGAGAGTGCAGGCCGAAAGTGAAAATTTCAAACAGAAATACTCCCCAAAAAATTGAAAATAAAAATTCTGAAAAACTTTTTGTAATGTGTAATACTCTATGTTAGTCTCCATTATGTGATGGCTATGGGATCCACATCCAATCTTCCTGCCTTGGATTTTCGTGCCCTCATTTCTCCGTCTTCGATCTGTAAGTATTTATTTTTAAAAATATGATTCAATTTTTTTTTTGTTATTTTTGAATCTATGGTTTTCTTTTTCATTTTTTTTGAATTTTTATTATGGGAGTGTGAATCTCGGGTTGGATAGTGTTTGGTGTATACGAGTTTCTAGGGTTTTGTTTGGACAACCGGGGATCTTTGCGTCGGCGGATTTGATTTTTGAGGCTTTGTAGTTGGAAATTTTCCTGGGGTTTTTTGTTTTTCTTTTTGATGTTTGTTTGGCGAGAAAATGTGCGAAATGGGGGAATGGTTTCACGTCTTCAAATTTGTATTTTTGTATTTTTTTAATTTTAATTTTTATTTTATTGGGGACATGTGAACGACACTAAAATAAGCTAAGCATTACTGAATATTCAAGTACTGTAGTAAAATCTATATGCTGCATGAGGATTATAGTTGGGGCTTCTTTGGTGGTTGAGGCGCACAAATTTATGTAGCTAAGGTTTTGAAATTTGATGCCATTGTGACACTAGACATGCTAAGCCCTATGTTGCCCATCATCGGCTTAGTTTGATAAACTCATATTTTGTTGGAAAGCGTAACAATGGACAGCAGGATTTTAGATTTTTCTTTTCGTCTTTGTTGCCAAAGCTTTCGGCATAACGTGACCTGACATAGTGCATCCGCTGTTTTCAGGTTCAGTGGACTCTTCTTTCTAGTATCTCCCTTTTATCCCTAGTCGTTGATAATGGAAGACACAGGCACAGTTGATGTGATTCTGGAATTTTTGAAGAGAAATCATTTCACAAGAGCTGAGGCAGCTTTGCGCTGTGAGCTTAGTAACCGCCCTGATTTAAATGGATTTATTCAGAAACTTAACCTTCAAGAGAAAGATACAACTGAGGTGGTGCGAGAAGAGAATGTGGGCAAATTGGCTAGTAAAAATCAAAGTTCTAGTTCTCGCAATAGTGGTGAAGTTTCTAAGGAACTTATTGTGACAGAAATTGAGTGTGGGACTGGTAGAAATGGTTCTGAAAGCAAATGGAGAAACACTGCTTCTACTGGGAAGCGGAATAAGCCTAATGAGGCTAGTGGGACTAGCAAAGACAAGAACTTTACTTTCTCCAAAGGATCGGAGGATACTGTACTTGATTTGTTCTCTTGGAACTGTAATTCTAACAATTTTCCGTCAGATCCGTCCAGAAATGATAGTACCCATAACTTCTCGGAGCTTCAGACTTTGGAGCAATCAAGATATTGTACGACTGAAATTCCTGGTGTTGGTAAAGTCAAATTGAGACCTCGAGATTCGGATTCCAGTGAAGAGATTCTCTTTTCTGGTGAGAATAAGACCTCGTGGCTTGAAAGTACTAGTAAATCTAATGCAGAATCCAAGTATGAAAAGATTCAAGCCAGTGAACCTAAGGTTGTTGATAAGCAACTTAAGACTGATAGCACTTGCTCGAAAGAAACCTTTGCTGATAACCCATGGTCGAGAAATGAGGAGCAGGGTAGCTCATCTTCAGAATTGTGGAAAGATTGTTCTGTCACGACTGTTTTTCCTTTCTCCATGGGGGATGTGTCAACCAGTTATGACATTGGTACTGGATCTGACAAAAAAGAAGGAAAAAGGAAAACAGACACAGCTGATGTGAGGGCAGCAATTAAGCAGCAGGTGGATGAGGTTGGAAGAGCTTTATACTTGGGTAAGTCTCACGGGAATTCTGAGCAGAAGAATGTTAGTGTAGGTTTTCCTCTGGTGACTGATAATCCAAGGGAAGAGTTCCCTAGATTGCCTCCAGTCAAACTCAAGTCAGAGGACAGGCCACTTAATATTGATTGGGAGGAAAAGTTTGAGCGTGATGTATCAGGTACAAAGCTTATGAGTTCTGATAATAGCCTACTTATAGGGAGTTATCTGGATGTTCCTGTTGGACAAGAAATCCACTCTTCAGGTTAGTGACTTGGTGAATGATTTATGTTTACGTTTGACAAATAGTGTGCGTTGATTTCACTTTATGATTGTAGTAGTTGTTGATTATCTGGAGTTTATCTGACTTTAATAATTGCTGTCAGCCTATTAGATTTGGCAATATTTTATTTTGTGGTTCTTGTCTTTTGAAAAATAGGAGGATTTAATTAACGTAAATTCTGTTTATGCTTGATGGCACCGGTAAATTTGAATTCCTTGGGGAGAGTCTCCGTTAACGTTAGAGTAGGCCATCTTGAGGTGGTTTTGAAACCCAGGCTTTTGATAAATGAGAGTTTCAAAAGTAATTGATCTGGGATGTTAACCTTTTCTTCAAAAATAAAATCTTCTTGCTTACTTGAGCTGCTTACAAAAGCCACAGTTAGGTGTATATCGCTATATCTTTGGTGAGATAGCATTGTCCATATTGATATAGACTTGCTTGTTTGATGCTTATCATATACTTCTGCAATTTCTAGTCATAGGGGGGACACCCAGTTAAATATCGTGGAGCTAGCAGAACTCCAAAGAGATCCCGAGTAAGCTAGTGGGCATATTCTACTCAAGTAGTGTGACACTCATTTATTTGAAACATGTTACCTTGTGATGGAAATCTGATGGTTATCTACGTTAGACAATATTTTATGTATAGATTCTTTTACATGGTGCTTTCTTTTACCTTCTGAGCTGCAAGCCGACTTTTTCATGAATATACTCATGAAAATAGAGTAATTGAACTGCATTCTTGTGTTAAGGTAGGAGAACGCAGTGAAAAATGATGTTGTATGCATTTCCTTTGTAATAGTGTCAATATGGCAACTTAGGATTTTATTTTGTGGCTGAATATGCAGTGGCTGATGAAGACATGACTTTTGTAGGCTTCAAACTGAATATTGTTAATGATCATATCAAGCTTCTATTTAGTTTTTGCAAAAATGGAAATATGAATTTTATGATTACTGGGAAATGGATGTGTGATGCCCTCTCTTTTTCTCTCTCTCCGGAATAGCAGGCTCTTTTACACACACACACACACACACACACACACACACACACACATTCTCTAATCTATGCACTGTGTTAGACCAATGAAAACTTATGTCAGGCGCAAATATAAAGGGGCAGGGGTAATTTAGTAATTTTAAGGGAAGGGGCAGTTTGGTAATTTTATTTATTTCAGTAATTAGGGTTCAGGTATAAATAAGAGATTAAGGAGTTGTTTAGGTTTTATGCTGAGCTTTGTGTAGTATTAGGAGTAACTAAGAGTTTTGGGAGAGATTGACCTACCTCTCGAATTGTTGGTCAAAATTGTTCTTTCTTTTGATTTAATCAATAAAAATCAGCCCTAATTTAGCCCTAAGACCTATCACACTGTTCTTTAAAAAAATAAATAACCAAATAAACGAGCCCTCAAAACCTAAGTTCTGAATTGCATCCCCAATCTATCAATTCATAATCATCACAAAGCCATGTACTTCACCCTTGACATTCTTTGTGAAACAACCATCGAGGTGGCTTAAATTATATAATATACTGTTAAAAATTTTCCTCCAATTCATCTAAACTGGGAAGGGATGTTGGCTTAATTTTGTGTTTTTGGGTTTGTTTCTGTTGTGAGATCTTAGAGTCTTACAGATCGTATACTTGTTTGGTCATCTGATTAGCTTTCAACTGTATAGATATTTTTGTGATATTTGGGTTTTCTTTTTTGTGGACTTTTTGTTTATTTTTTGTACATGTTTTTCTTCTTAATACAAGTTTCTTTGTTTCCTATCTATTGTTATTATTTTTCCTTTTGGTAACAATTGCTGTCACGAAATTATCGTAATCGCATCTTTTGGATTCCATGATTGTTTCTTCTATCAGATGGTGAGTGTATGGCTGAGTGTTATTTCATCTTTAGTTCAAATTAGCATAGTGTTTGTGTTGTACAACTTCTTTACTCAGGGCAGACATACCCACAACAATTTTTGTGTAGGCAAAACCTCTCAATCTTATAAAAAGTGCATTGCTTCATCTATCTTATATTGGATATTGTATTTTTTTTTTTAAAATGGATATTAAATATTTATGCTAGCATCCATGCGGTAAATGGAAATTCAGGCACTTACTAAGTGCACACATTATGCTCATATTAGAAGTAGCAAACGAAATCTATTAAGCGCATGATTGCAGATGATTATCTTATTAAATTAAAAATAGTACGTGCATTTATTCTCACCAGTTTACAACAGCAAAGATGCTGCAAACTTCTATCACTTAGTTAATGTTATTGAAGATGATGTTGAGGTAAACACGTACATAATTAAACTCAAGATTATTTCAATCTATATGATATTGTTTTGGCTTTACCTTTCAGAAATTGTTTAGGGCTGCTTGATTGTTGGTTACATCCTAGATTATGATATTTTCTACCTGTTATTGTTTGCTTTACTGCCTTTTGGAATGAGTAATTTTTCTTGTGATGACTTAGGTGGAAAAAGGACTGGTGGAGGCAGTTGGCTATCTGTTAGTCAGGGGATTGCAGAGGATACATCTGATCTTGTTTCGGGTTTCGCTACGATTGGTGATGGATTAAGTGAATCTGTTGACTACCCTCATGAATATTGGGATTCTGATGAATATGATGACGATGATGATGTTGGATACATGAGACAACCTATTGAGGATGAGGCATGGTTTCTGGCTCATGAAATTGATTACCCTAGTGACAATGAAAAGGGAACAGGACATGGCAGTGTTCCAGACCCACAGGATAGAGGTCCAGTAAAAGATGAAGACGATGATCAGTCATTTGCTGAGGAAGATTCATATTTCTCAGGTGAACAGTATTTTCAAGCTAAAAATGTGGAACCAGTTACTGCTTCGGATGATCCTATAGGGTTGACAGTGACTGAAATGTATGAGAGGACTGATAATGATTTAATGGATCAATATGATGGACAGTTGATGGATGAAGAAGAGCTGAATTTGATGCGTGCAGAACCAGTCTGGCAGGGATTTGTGACTCAGACAAATGAACTCATCATGTTTGGAGATGGAAAAGTTATGAGCGAGCGTGGAAGACCGCGGCTGGATGATATTTGTATGGATGATGATCAGCATGGCTCTGTTCGGTCAATTGGTGTGGGGATCAACAGTGATGCAGCTGAAATGGGCAGTGAAATACGTGACAGTTTGCTTGGAGGAAGCAGTGAAGGGGATCTGGAGTATTTTCGTGATCATGATGTTGGAATTGGTGGATCCAGATTCTCTCACCATGAATCTGACAAAAAATATATTGATAGAAAAAGCAAGGATAAAAATAAAATCAGTAAACAGGAGTCCAATAAATATATCATTGGGAATGATAAAGGTAAATGTACGCAGGTAAAAAATCTTACTGATGGGAGTTTTTCATTTCCTCCCCCGCTGAGAGATGGGCAGTTGGTGCAGAAAGGTTCTAGTAAATCATTATGGTCAAACAACTGCGATCCTGTTATTAGTGATGAAACTGATGACCGTTTGAAAGCTTTGATGGGGGCAGATGATATGCTTGCTACTTGGAGGCAGAAAAGCACTGATAGTTCTAGGGATGAAAATAATGCAAATGCTGTAAGATCAGCAAATTCTTCTCCTTCCACCCTTTCGAATTATGAACGAGAGCATGCAAAGAGAAAGGAAACTGAAAAAATTAGCGGCATAAGGGAAGAGGATCCAGGTGCATCCCTTGAGGATGAAGAAGCAGCTGCTGTACAAGAGCAAGTAAGGCAAATCAAAGCTCAGGAGGAGGAATTTGAGACTTTCAATTTAAAAATTGTGCATAGAAAAAACAGGCATGTCTCTTCATATTATTAGCTGGTTAATTTTGCTTCTTCAGTTGCTGTTCCAGATCAAATTTTAAAAGGCTGTTATGCAAAAGCTACAGTTCCCCTTTACCCTTTTTATTTGTTTATTAAATAGATTTAAATGGACAATTCTTCAAATACCGTCATTCTTTCTCCCTAATTTTGAATATCGCTGATAACAATCTACCCGAACTCTCAAACATGCTAAGACTCGCCTGGTGGGCCCAAATTGATTGTTTACTCTTGTCACCTTTCTCCCTAGCTACTAAGAATTTTATTCAATATAATCAATGCTCTGGACTGATCCATATCAACTGAAATGGTGATAGTGGTATATCAAAATGTTAAAACTGATGATGCTTGTTTGAACTTCTTGGTCAGCTAAGAATTAGTTTGTTTTCTGGCAGCTAGATGTCTTGTGTTCAGTAAATAATACTTATGCTCTCTCATTTCTCTTATTGTTTAAATTTTTGTGAGCCTTCCACTTGGAATACTTAATAGCCAAAAACTGAGCATGGAAGAGAATTACATGTATTCTGTTTCCACCTGGGGGGTGGAGGATGAAAAGGGGATCACTAGGGTTTTCTTGAATTGGTGATCACTTGTCTTCTCAATAGAAGCAGAGAAACATAATATTTCTTAGATGGTGCTCCTAAATGCATAGAGTTCTCATAGAATGGACAGTTCTTAATCTTTGCCTTGTTTCATTTCATTTTTATTGCGCAGACATAAATGACTCGATTCCTTTCTTGAATTGCTTGTCATGTATATGCTTTTAGTAAGTAATTATATTTAGTGTGTGAGGAAAGCAGTTTCCTGCCTATTGAAATCTACTATTATTGATTTCTTCACTCAATTCCAATAGTCTGTCTTTGACTGAACGAACTGGCTTTTGCCTCACAGAACTGGCTTTGAGGAGGACAAGAATTTCCACGTTGTTTTGAATTCTGTCATAGCTGGGCGTTATCATGTTACTGAGTATCTGGGATCAGCTGCGTTTAGCAAAGCTATACAAGCACATGACCTTCACACAGGCATGGACGTTTGTGTAAAAATTATTAAGAACAACAAAGATTTTTTTGATCAAAGCCTTGATGAGATAAAGCTTCTCAAGTATGTCAACAAGCATGATCCTGCAGACAAATACCATCTTCTGCGGTTGTACGATTATTTCTACTATCGAGTAAGCAGTTATACTTAAATTTGTGATGTCAATGCTTTTATAACTTCTGCGAAGTAGATAAATTTTTGTATACCCCCCAACGCTCACCCCCCTTCTTCAATGCTATCATCACTACTAATTTAAGTGAGGAGGTTCATAACATACAACTGGCTCCTGGCATGTGGTTGGTGGTGGTTGCTTGTCATAACACTGATTGCCGTAAACTTGTGCCCAAGTTTGATAATTCCCTTCTCTGTTGGTTCTCTATCAGTTTAGAAAGTTGTATATCCAATCTAGTGAATTGTTCACCACGGTCCTTGTTTGCTGAAATTACACAAAATAGTCTGTAGTGTATGCAGAATTGAGTAATAGCTGACTTGCTTTATTCTTTAGGAGCATCTGCTAATAGTATGTGAGCTCCTCAAGGCGAACTTGTATGAGTTCCATAAATTTAATAGAGAATCTGGAGGAGAGGTCTATTTCACAATGCCGAGGTTGCAGGTTTGTAGGATGTCATTTTCACTCTGAAAACCTCTTTTAATTTTATTGTTACATTTATTTATTTATTTTTCACCGTCATCTAATCTGTTGGAAAAAAATTCTGTGCAGTCTATTACTATCCAGTGTCTTGAAGCTCTTCAATTCTTGCATGGCCTTGGACTTATTCATTGTGATTTGAAGCCTGAAAACATCTTAGTGAAAAGTTATAGTAGATGTGAGGTGAAGGTCATTGATCTTGGGAGTAGCTGTTTTGAGACGGATCATCTCTGCTCCTATGTTCAATCCAGGTCCTATCGTGCACCGGAAGTTATCCTTGGACTGCCATACGATAAGAAGATAGACATATGGTCACTTGGCTGCATTTTGGCAGAACTTTGTACTGGAAATGTAAGTTTTATTCTTCCAGAAATATCAAATTTTTGGTTTGTTTTTGTATTTTTTAAAATTTATTATGTTTTTGTTTTTGTTTTTTCTCTTTATTGTGCATGAGGTATGACTGAGAAGGTGGGAGTCATTCTTCTGCTTCAGTGTCTTTTTTATTTTTCCTCATTCGGTAGATTATTGTAAACTTGTTTGTCAAAAGTTGACAAAGGCATATTTTAAAGAGCCAATTATTAGCCATGCAGAAAACTTGAAATGGATAGAAATTCAATTTTTAAGATGCCCCGTTAGTTGAGTCCTTGTTTTTCTCTGCTAAGTCAGTTTCCCAAGATTGATCCACTCTTAGTTCCATTATGTGTTTTTATAGCTGATTTTCAACAGCTTGACAGTGAAATGATCATTAAATTGTTGAAATCTCGAACCTTCATTGGTTTGCTATAAATGCCACAAAAAGAATCTGAAAAACTTAGCAAAATGATTCCAGCTGATTGGTCTGATGAGAAAGGCACAGTGTCCAAGTTAAGCTACACTGTTTATACACAGATTCCTTTTAGCATCCATTTCCATTTTTTAATTTTGGTAGAGACTTATCCATTATCAACAACGGCCATGACAATGATATGCATGAAGTGTACCGAGATGCAGTTGATAAAGATTGACGGCTGTGGGCATGAGAGCCTTACTTAGGCATCCATCGTGTGTAGAACATGCTGCATTGTAATCTTATTCTTCTCGATTTATATGTTCTCAAAACAGGTGAAACTGTCATCCATTTGTTGATAACTGTTCCAGTTTTAAGTAGTTATTTGGCATACCTTTTTATTTCATATTGAATTCTGTAATGGTGAAGGTGCTGATGATAAACTGAATATTCAATGTTTTGGTCACAATAAATGGTTTCCAGTTTCTTCTCAAGGCCTGTAAATATACTCGTTGTGTTTTGTCCTCCCTTTTTTGGTCTTGTTTCTGTTTCTTGGATGTTTCAATTTTAACAATTGATTGGTGCTTGTTTCTGTAATGTCAATGGATAAATTCATTCTACTATAATATGGGGCTGACAGCCTGTGATGCAGTTCCAGGTAGTTGATTATGATGTTAAGCCAGTCAAGTTGGTTTCTGTTGGTGATATTACATGACATCCAAATTCTTTGGTGGTTACTTGCATTTTGTTTTTATCTATAATTTTTCAGCTAGGTCTAACTACCGTATATGCATCTCCATTTGCCTGTCTAATTCAGTTGAAATCCTCAGTACTTTGAACATCTCTCTGTTAATTTACCTAGGACTGTTCATGAGTTGTTCTTGCAACTAACAGTTATGAATAAAATTTCCTTCATTGCAGGTTCTCTTCCAAAATGATTCTCCAGCAACATTACTTGCACGGGTGATTGGAATCATTGGTCCCATTGAACAAAGCATGCTTGCCAAAGGACGGGATACATACAAATATTTTACTAAAAATCACATGCTTTATGAACGGAATCAGGTAAAAGCCTCTCTGATTTTCATGGTCTTTTGGTCTCTATTAAAATGCTGTTGAATATTTTGCTTGTATGGCCAACATTCCTTTCATTCCAAAACAAGTAAAAGTAAAAGAAGAAAAATAAATAAATGAAAAATTGCACATCGTGCACATTCGTGTCAACAGTATGAACGTTGTGCAGACTAAATAGTGATTTTGTAGTAATAACCAGTGCATTTAGCCTATGCTACATGTTATCTTCCAATTGCTACAGGCATGCTGAATTATCTGTTTGTGAGAGCAGTGAACTGGTCACCAAGGATTATCTTTTCATCTTTTGTAATGTATTTTCACGGGTGCGTCAGGTGATCTGATTTTTACAATGAATGTTTTTGACACCTTATGACCTGGTCTAAGCAATAGCTCCAACATACCATCATATGTGTGGCGACCTTATGACATGAGTCATGATGTTTATGGTGTTTTAGATGCAAGTATCTTTTCATATTACTTTCGCTCAGCAAATATGTGCTGTCTTTACTGAAACTCTGGAAGAATACTGGAAAGTAGTACCTTCAGTCTCTGACCTTATTCTAGAATTCTCTAATCATTGTATCTGCTGCTTTGGCAGTCTATCAGGATATTATGAAAATACTAACCACGTAATAGCTTCAAGCAAATATCTGCTGCTTCCTTTTTAACCTTGAACTGCACTTTTTATGATAGCATTTTGGTACAGACACGTCTGTCTCATTGTGATGCCCATTTAACAAAGGTTTCATTCGCTACATAATGATAAAGCTCTGTCATCAAACAATTTAGTGTTTTCTTATTACACAAGTCATTTCTGTATTTTGATCAATTATTGGATAGGATTTAGCGGTGATTTCTAAGTTTTTAAATGCTGATTGTATGCCTGCTTACTCACAATTGAGGTGGTGCCTTTTTTTTTTCACTATTCAATTCTTCAGGAAACCAGCAGACTTGAATACTTGATACCAAAAAAGACTTCTTTACGGCACCGACTGCCGATGGGGGACCAGGGTTTCATTGACTTTGTTGCTCATTTGCTTGAAGTAAATCCTAAGAAGCGCCCTTCTGCATCTGATGCTCTGAAGCACCCATGGCTATCACACCCTTACGAACCCATATCGGCTTGAACAATCTAATGAATCTTATGGTCAAGACATTTTGCAAGTGCTCTCAGTGTTTTGGGTTTGGGTATCAGCGAAGGAGCCACATTTGATTACTAACTGAACCGGTGATTTATTTATAAAGTGATCTTGAAAGCGTTTTTGGTCCTTCACATGCCTGCACAATGCGTTGAAATGTGTCTGGTCTGGTGGTCGTGGTATAATTTTCCTTCACCTTGCCAAGTTGTATTTCAATTAACCATAATTGAAGATGTAATTTTGCACTCACTGTGTATTCTTAGGTTTTTCCTTCGTCTTCGCATTGTGTAATCTGGTGGCAGAGGAAATCTGAAAATCTTGTTGTACATGATGTGTGATAATTCTTTTAGGTTATTTAGTAATTAGCTTGTGAAATAGCTGCTTATCCAATTTTGGTTTTGGCTTACCACAATTTGCTGCCCCCGATCAAGTTTGGAGCATGCCCCAGTGAGAAATTGAGAAATGTTTTCCGTGATTGAACTTTTTAGCCTTTTTGATGTGTTTTATTTTTTTGTATTGACTTTTGATATTTTTGCACCTTAATTGGAACTTCGGATTTACAGTGATTCTATTTTCTTTATGCATCGGGTTAGGGGCAGCGGGACAGAAAGCATTGCTTGGACCGTACGCATTGGCAGCTTATGAGAGAGACTGTTAATTGGAAGCTTAAAAAAATTAATCTATATTTAATTCTAACCATAAATTGACAATAGGCCCAACTTCGCTAGTTCAATGTTGTGTTTTCATTTTCATTACCTGTGGTTCGATGGTGATCACTAAATTGGGAGCCAGATTTGTCCTTTAATCATTCGTTCCGGTATGACGCCGGCCTCTCTTAATGCCTTGCTCTCTTAGTTGCCTTAACTGGTTGCTTAATTAAAATAAATTAATTTAGTAATCCTTTAAAATATAAATTTTAAGAAATAGTATTGTGCAATCTAAGTTGCATGATTATCGTTCTGTATTTTATGTTTAGTGGTACTCATACTTGATGTTTATTGTTGTACAATTTACATAAAGTATTGCATATTTTTTTGTTCTTTATTTCATGTATAAATTTCTTGATGTAAGATGTTATTTTAGGAATTTTAAGATTTTAAAATTTTATTATTTTAAGACTTTTTATTTTAATTTGAGTCAATTATGGTATGTGTCATAGTCTTTTATTTTCATAATAATTATAATTTAGTTTTTCATTTTGAGTTAACTTAGGGAAAATATATTTTATTTCTATTATAATTGTGATCTAGTTTTCGTTTTTAAGTTAACTTAGAAAAATAAGTTTCCTCTATTATAAATAGAGAGCTCTTGTAATTATTTTGATAACTTCATGTTCAATTATTTAATAAAATCCTCTTTTATAATTTCCTTTGGGATTATCTATCAAAATATCTATTTTAGAGTCGTTTGGATTAGAGTCATTTAATCTCATATTTTGCATTATTAAAAATCTCATTGAGTTTTCTTACCCTATCAATTTTCCGCTTCCATTACGCCTCGCTCCATTATTTCTATTTTAGATTTATGTCACATGAATCTTTGAAATTTGGTGTTTCATGTATGGAATGGTGCCAAACTTTTATTCTTTTCCCACAATTTCATGTTTTATGTATAGAGTTCAACGGACTACGTTTGCGCCAAACATGTTATTTGTCAATTGTTGCATGGTTGACATTCATTATTAAACATTTTATGTTTCATGTTGTGTACAAAGATCATGTTTAATATTTAAGTTAGATGTTGCATGTCCCAGATATCAACTTTCAAGTTTCATGTTCCAAACACTCCAAAAAAGAAATTACTATTTATGTCGATTTCATATTTGACCACTTCGTTGCATATATACATCATGCAGTACATGTTTAGATTAAATATTGTACGTTATGTTGTTTCATATTAGATGTCCACTGTTGCGTATTGCAAATCATGTGTTTCTTATTTGTCAACATAGATTGTGACGATAGCAAAATCAAATTCTATCTGGTTTGTTGAAACACATGGGCAAATAGATGACATGACTCAAAAAGTAATTGTGAGCATGCGAATTAACACCAAAGTGAAAGTGTCAAAGTAATAAAATAACCCATTGAGTTTGGGTCGATTCACGGAAAAAGATTTAAATTGTTAAAATTCGAAATTCTTCTAAAAGAAATTATTAAAATAAAATAGTTAGAGTTATGAATTTATTCTTGATTTTAAATAGAATTTAATAAATTGTATAAAAGATCAATTATATAAGTGCTAATCAATTATATTATGAATCAAGTGCATATTTTGTATGATATATTTAATGATCAGAAGTGTTTAATCAATTGCATAAGCTTTTTCTAAAATTTTTAATATTGTTTGGTGGTATTTTGGGTAAAGTTTTTAAGAAAAATAAATTATTTTGCCTCTGCTAGTAAAAAATTATATTTTCTATTTTTGGTACACATTGTAGAGCTTTTTTTTTTTTAAAAGAGTTAAATTATCTAAATACCCTCAATTTATTTCACAATCTTATTTCATTTCTTTTATAACATAACTTTAAAAAAGAAAAAAACTTGTCTAATAAAGTAATATTATAATTCTTAGTAAAACCTTTCATTAATAATTAAAAATTCAAATATTTTTGGTAAAAACATTATTATAAAAACCCTACTTAATAATTAAAAAATTCAAATATTTTTGGTAAATACATTATTTATAAAAGCCCTACTTAAATCAATTCTATTTGAAAAATTATATCAAATGAAACCTAAATTTCAAATGCAATTTTACCGCATCTTAATTCTTATATTATATAGTACTATGCATTTATCATGCCAATCTAGTAAACTTCCTTGTTGTTTACGACGAATCAAAATTCTAAAATATAAAAAGTGGATAAAATTTGATTGAAAACAATTTAATTTTTATAATTAAAAACGGAATTTAATTAAGTCATATTTTCTATTAGGAGTTTCACCTCTACTTAACTTAAAAGTTAAGATAAACTAACCATGCATTCTAAAAAAAATAACACATTTTATTATATTAATTATTTTACAAAAAGAACCTACAAAAGAAAGAAATTAAAACTAATTTTACAAAAGATAAAAAGAAAGAAAGAAGAAAGAGGAAAGAGAGAAAGAAAGAAGTGCTACTCTCTCATTCCTCCAATTCCCTCAAATCCATTTTCCCAGAACTTATACCTTCAAAAAGTCAACAAAATCACCTTCAAAAAATCCCTAGAACACCAACAACATCTGGCCAGAGCAACCATTTTTTTTTTTATTAAAAAAGTGCATAATTTCACTAAGAAACTCAAGGACGTCGAAGAAATCCAAGGACTCAGATTTTGACCATCTTAGATGTAGGCATAGTGTGTAGTAAATATTATTAAATAATCATTTAGTGTTGTTCTAAAATATTACTACTACAAAACTGTTAATGATAGTTTTAAAAGAGTAAAGATGATGATTTTAAAACCGTCATTTTAACCATTGACATTAAAAGAGGGTCATTTTTTATGATAATTTATGAACCATCAACTTAAACAATGGAAATGGTTAGGAGCACGCCAAAAGATTCATATCAGTTATTATCCTCATACAAGATAAAACTTAACAAGAAAAATCCTAAAAATCGAACATTCGTTGAAAAAGACAATGCAAACAACTTTAAGTATTGCTTCACGGCCCTTGAAAGTTGTCTCAGAGGATTCACTTTATGTATTAGGTTTGTTATTGCAGTTGATGGTGCATTCATAAAGGGTAAGCTTAAAGGAACATTATTCATTGCAATGTCTCTTGATGGCAGCTATCAACTCTACCTTGTTGTAGTTAATGTAGGTGATAGTGAGAACAATGCTTCATGGGAATGTTTTTTATGATGTTGAGGGGGTCTATTGGTGATGTTCCTAATTTAGTATTCATTTTAATCGCCATGTAAGCATTAAGAAACCGGTTAATAAAATATTTTCATATGCAAGGTACGGTATATGTAAGCATCATCTTTAATAAATGTAAATGCTCACACTACCTAAAAAAAGGCTAAATAATAATGGTTTTTTTTAATATCATGCACCCTATTAGACAATGGTTGTATACCTGCCATTGAAGTTTGCGTCAAAAAATTTTGATGACGGTCATGAATTTTATGATGTATTACCCCTCATGAATCTTTCAGTTGTATATGACAATTTTCTGTCACAATATTATTCAACTATGACTAAAATCTATCATATGTCAATCAAAAATTTAATTTAATTTAATTTAGACAATTTTTAAATGAATTGAGTAGGAATTTCAAAATTTTTAAATGAATTTGGTTGAAATTCCATAGTTATTTCCATGGATATTTTTATTATTTAATTACTAATTTACCTTAATTAAATAAATATATATAATTTGAGAAAATTAACTAAAATTGTGCAATAAATATAACAACATTATCATTCACATTTCATTTAATTAAATAAAACTCAATAATCCATAATTCACAGAGTTGAATGCTATTATTAGTTATGAAATAAAGTTTCTACAATAACACAATTATTTTATAGTTCATCTCATTAAACAGTTCACTTGAAACCAACAAACCAACACTTCAATCTCCACCAACAGAAGGAATCAACACTAGCAAGAAACAACCTGAAGAAAGCAAAAAATACAGCAACTTAATCAACTCAACAAGTAAACAACTCCACAAAACACCAGCAATCTTTAAACCAAATTAACCAGATGAATATCAAATCCAATTCCTAAATGAATGCCAAATAACTTGTTAGAGAAAAGAAAGATGTCTAAGGGAGTTCAATAAAAAGAAATAAGCACCCACCTTCACTAACTCAGATATCAATTTTCAATCCAATTTACAAATGCACTGACATTCAACAATTCTTTCCATATGTTCTATTTTTCAATAGATACCAATTCCCCACCTGCTAACTTATAAAATTTATCCATTGCATTAAAAATATGGTAGACAAAAAAAGAGGTAATCACATCTAGATTCTTGACATGTCAATTAGATAGCTCTTAAAATATTCTCTAAATGAAGAAAGTGTTACATATATCAATATTTTTATTACAAAAAATACTGCTCAACTGAAAAAAATTTATACAAACCAAATAAAGAATCATCAAGCATTTTAAATACTTACGAGCAGAGCTAGTTATAACTCCTCTATCTTAGTCTACTTCAAAAACTTGTCAAATTTTGTTCTAAATGCCTAACTCTGCTAGCAAACAAATCCAAAGTATCCATATCAAGCAGGTGAAGAAATTCAGAAAAAAGTAAGATTCATCCACTGGCTTTACAAGTTAGGTTTGGAAAGGGACTTTATTAATCATGCTAAACGTGGCACTAATTTTGTTACGAGTAGATTTATTTATTGGAGCATGTATAAGTGTTTAGATAACGGTAAACCAGTGTAAAGCAAAAACAATTATTACCAACTGTTTAACAATGGTTTTTATGTTATAAAACCCCTTTTTCGACTAGAGTACATTAAAACTATGAATTATACATTGAATTTAAATAATTAACCTCTTGAAACACAAAAATACAACATAATTTTCCAAAAAAAAATAAGTAAATGCTACCATTTGATACTGTAAGGGCTTATTCAGGTACTTTGCTATTAAAGAGTGAAAAGTAGAGTATCTCTTAGACTTAGGTGCCGTTTGCTTTTTAACTTAATAACTTAAAGTGACTTAACTTAATTAATTAAGTTAATTAGAGGTGTTTGTTTTTATAACTTAATAGGACTTTTCAGATAATTTTGACTTAATAAAAGAAGCCAATTTTTTTAGCTTTTTGCTGAATAGAAGAATCTAAATTAAGTCAATTAATTTCTAATGTCAAAAATATCCCTATTTTATAATTTATTTTTCATACAAATTCCAAAACTCACCCATAGATATTTATCCTACATAATCTCGTCTTTACATGAGACAATTTCGAGATGAAATAACAAATCAACTATTTCAATCATTTTCTTAGTTTTTTTTCTTATATTATGTACTATTATTGAGAATTAGTGATAAAATTTAAAATTTGTGGTATTTTATATATTATAATTCTAAAATCATTATGTATTCACTTGAATATAGTTTTACTTATAAATATTAAAATATTATGGTATTTAGTGTATTATTTATTTGACATTTAAATTTAATAAGGGTACAAATGTAAAAATATATATTTTCAGATTTTTAAGTTTAAAAAACAAACAACTTAATACTTATTTTCAGAGATTCGTATAAAAAAAAAACACATTATTGATTGAACATTGGATCATTTTGCATTAATTTAGATATATTCAGATTTCAGATGAAAAAACAAACGCCACCTTAGTAAAAACATGCGAAATCTAGCAGTTAAACACCAAATTAAAATGTGTTGAGTGTTGGAGAGTGTATATTTATAAAGGGTAAAATTATCATTTTACACTCCAACTCTTACTATCATATATACATTTATGTAATTAAGTCCCTTAAGTTTTGATTTTCTGTATTTTATTATAATTTGAGTATTTTATGTATTTCGAATATATTTTGGTCATTTCATGATTAATGAGAAGTCAAACAGTAAAACAAACAACTTTTTTGAGCTGGGAATATTTAAAAACTTTAGGAACGGTATAAAGGAAAAGATTATAATTTTACTCATGTTCAGGGTCCTAGATGGTGGCATTGAGGTCATTAACAGTGGCCTAAAAACATAAGGGACGACAAGAACCATGACCAAAATGTACTCCAATTGTGTAAAACAAGATTTACATAGGTCCAATAATTTAATGGAGCCTAGTTGACTTTGTGTCGACTGATGACGTGACAAAATATTATTGCATCAAATAATGTGCTTACAATATGAAATACACTAAATCAGTGCTTGCTGACTTTTGTGTTGATCGATGATGTGGCAACATATTATTAGACTGGAAAAACGCACATACGTTGCGTGCAATACCTCGAATCACAATCCTAATGATGAATTTCATCCAATCAGAGCTTGTCTTGCATTCAAATTTTTTTATCTGATGGCCATGTTTTACCCATTGTATCTATAAATAAAGGACTTCCCCCAAATTTGACAGTTTTAATCTAAATTTGAGCTTCATTTTGTGTAATTCTTGCTCTATTTTTGTTTCTACATATTTAAATATAAAATTATCATTTTACCCCAATTTTAATTATGAGTGCCTAATTTAATTTCAAGCTTAAGTTGAAGGTGAAGCCTTAGTATGATTGATGGGCTTGATTTGATTTTGCATGGCATACTGACTCCTAGCGAAAGATCGTTACTCTTTGACACAATGAGCACTTTACACTATATTTGTTAGAAAGAGATTGCCTTCTATTATTTTTAGGTCATCTTGACTTAGTGTTGATATAGAGTGTATTTAAGTTATTTAATGGACGGTATTGCCATGCTATCGATAGAAAGATTATTATCATCTGGCACAATATATATTTGACACCACACTTAGCAGTAGATCATTAATCTCTAGCATACTGAGTGCTTGATACCACATTTATTAGAGTGAGACTTATAAAAAGTGGCAATTCTTCCTCAAAAATTAATTGGCGCTAAAAAAGAACATTATGCCTATGGTGTAGTGTTGAGTGTGAAATTCAGAAACTCAAGTGTTTCGTTTGTATTATTTTCATCTTTAATTAATTCCCATCATTTTTTTAAAATCTTAGTACTGCTTAGAAATCATCTCCAACTAATTCCCTTACAAACTTGGAAAATTAATCTTATATATAATTAAATTTACCTACTCGTGAGATCAACACTCATCACCATTAATCCATACAACAATAGATTTGTGCGCTTGTGAGTTTAGTAAAATTTTCGAAACAAGTTTTTGGCGCCATTTCCCAGGAGGTAAGTCATTTTCATTTGTGGAGTTGATTTTCTTTACAAATATTGTAAATAACTTTGCATGCAGGTTTTGAGTGTGTTTTTGTGCAAATATGTAATAGAGTACTAAGGTCAATATTGTCATTTTTTCTTTCTCTTTATTTTCATTTGTTTTCTTTTTAATTTTTGATGTGTCCTTTCCATGCATAGTCAAAGGTTGCAATCATATGATCTTGAACCTATAGACCTTAAACTAGAAAAGACACTTCATACACGTGCATACATTGTATCACAGAGTAAAATTACGAATAACATTCAAATGGATTTAGTGCAACAACAACCACAAGCACCACGAGAGAGGTCATTTAACACAAGCACCATGAGAGAGGTCATTTAAGGACTACTTTAGTCTATTAGTTAATTTGAGCACTTCGTGCATAAGATACCTAAATGTAACTATTAGGAGTTTCAAGTTAAAACCTAGTGTGCTAAATTGTCTCCCATCATTCTATAGCTTAGAAAATGAAGACCAATACAATCATTTGAATAATTTTCATGCTATTTGCCAAACTTTTAAATATGAAAAATTTTCAAATGAAGATGTTAAGCATAGATTGTTTTCATTTTCTATAAAGGATAGAGCTCGTTCTTAGTTCAATATATTACCTTCTAACAATATCACATCATTGAAACAAATAGTAACTAAATTTTTTTAAAGAAGCCCTTCCGAGTGCATAAAATTAATACTATTTGCAGAGAAATCATAAAGTTTACTCAAAGATAAGACGAGCAATTTTTCAAAGCCTGGGAGTGATTTGACAGGCTACTCTTGAAGTGTCTATATCATGGGTATGAGAAATTCTATTTGCAGAGAAATCATAAAGTTTACTCAAAGATAAGACGAGTAATTTTTCAAAGCATGAGAGTGATTTGACAGGCTACTCTTGAAGTGTTTATATCATGGGTACGAGAAATGACACTAATGTCAATACTTCTTGGAGGGACTAATGCCACATGTGCAAGAACAACTAATGGCGATAAGTGGAGATGAGCTAATGTATAAAAGTGCATTATAAATTTAGAATTTCTTTTAATGACAAGCAGATAGCTCTTAATAGCAAAGCCAATCATTAAGGAATGTAAAAAAAAAAAAAATTCAACGGAGTAAATGAGACATACATTAACGAATCAAGATTGAACATTAAGGAAGTCAAAGCAATAGTTGAAGGACTTTCATGCCAAATAACATCATTAACGATTGCCAAATCGATAGAGCCACATGCTTACAATCAATTTGACCATAATTCATATCCAGATCAAGCCAATGCTATAAATGTGATGAGAAAGAAGTCGAACTACAACCCTTATTTCAATACTTGCAATCTTGAACGGAGAGACTATCCTAACTTTCTATGGTCTTGAGGATTCCAACAAAATGGAATAATAGGTCTAGTTTTACAGAGGCAACCATTTCATTAAGATCTCAAGCTACTCAATCACCATTTAGTCAATACAAGCAAAATCACAACTATTCACAACCCAGACTATAGGAAGAGTGTCATGGCTTGAGGCTCTCAACATGGTTGGCCTATGGAAGATTCTAGAGTCGTGTAGTCCATGTAATGTGTGTAGATATTTTCTATGTATTTATTGTGGGTAGGTGGTATGTGGTAGGTAAGCTCTTAATCCACACCTTTGTACTATATATATGTGAGGTCTCATTTGGCCAAGACATCATAGATCATACAAAAATCACCTAGCAATACACAATATACGTAATGTACATTGTAAGCTTTCTTCGAGTAACAAAAAAGTCCTTTCCTTCCATCTCGAGTGTTCTTATACGAGTAACGCTTTCGACTTTCAAAACCAGCAGCGTTTCGAGTGTGACAGGCTAACTTAAGGCCAAGAGAGTAAGATTTGACGTATAAGGTTGCATGATTCTAAGTGGGAACAAGCTGGTCGTGACAAGAGGCACTTTAGAATTTCAAAAGTTTGACTCACTCTACAATGGAACAAAAAATCGTGCCATTGATGAGCTGCGAAATGAGATGAGAGCTAACATCAATTCATAAGCCCAATCAAACTTAAACCTCGAAATAATGGTGGGTTAACTGGCCTTTTTAGTTTAAACCTTAGCAGTAACTGTTAAGAAAGGTAAATTCTCAAGCCAACCAGTGCCCAATCTTGAGGGAGAATATAAAGTTAGTAATAGTTTGCGCTAGTAGCATGGAAAGGACAAAGCCATCATGACCTTGTGAAAGGCAAAGAAATTGACAGTAAAGTGTAGATGTTGGTAAAAAGGATAACTCAACCTGTACTTTTAGTCTATAAGGACTCATCACCATTCCTTTAGTTAAAGTAAAAAGAAAAAAGAAAGCAATCCACGAGAATATGTCCTTAAATCCCCATTCCTTTAGAGGTTAGCTAAAGTAAGAAGGAAAATTTTACATGTGAGACTATAGAGATCTTTAAACAGGTACATGTTAACATCCTTTTACTTAATGTTATAAAAAAAAATACTCTTTTGTGCCAAGTTTCTTAAAGATCTTTATAATAAAAAAAGTATTCATATTCAAAAGAATGCCTTTCTAACCGAGAACATTAATTTCACACTTCAACTGAAGATTCCTTCAACATAGAATGATCCAGGCTCTCTTATCATCTCATGTAATCTAAGGAACTACATAATTGAAATGCTTTGTTGGACGTAGGAGTTAGGGTAAATCTTTTACCTTAATCTATATTTGTTAAACTTGGATTGAGAGAATTATACCCAACTTTAGTTGTATTGCAACTTGCAGATCCATTTATGAAAGTATTTCGCAGTATTGTGGAGGATGTGCTTATTTAGGTATATAAGTTTTATTTTCTTATTAATTTTATTATGATTGACACTCAATCGGTGCAAAGTTCAAAGACAATTATTCTAGGTCAACTTTTCTTGGCAACTGCAGATGCCTCTAATCAACACAGGACTAGAATATGTAGTCGTCTTTTGGCAATATGACTATAAAGTTAAATATTTTTAACATTGCCAAACAACCTCAAATTACAGATTGTGGAATTGTTAATGTTGATTTAATTGAAGAATTAGTTGATTATACTTTTCCATCTAACTTTAGTGATGATCCTTTATAAACATGTTTAACTCACTTTGGTTTTAATTTTAATATCGAAAAATTAGTTGATGGGGTCAATGCCTTACTCAATTCATCACCATCCATGAATACCAATAAATGGAAGTCAAGATTAGATCAACTGGCATCATCGGGGAAGAAACTCAGTCCACTATCGGAATTACCGCCAAAGCTCGAACTCAAACCGTTACCTAACACTTTGGAGTATGCATTTTTTAGAGACAAAAATAATTTATTTGTAATTGTATTCTTCTCTTGACAATGTCATTAAATATATGTCATTAAATTGTGTTTTTTTAGTAGTTGATCATTTTAAGGAAGTTGATGTGAGTGCTTTATTTGAATTGGATTTGAATTGGCTGCAAAGGAAAATCGTTTATCAAATTTACCCAATATATAAATTCTATCCATGGCGGTAGCGGTAGTTTTAATATTCACTAGTATCTTATTCATGCTGGCTATAAGAAGTGAACTTGTTCTTATTTTGAGGAAAGGTGTTATGGTATTAGGACAACTAACATTGCAAAAAACATAAATTCAAGTGGAAGAACTATGCATCGTAAATGTGTTAGTGCAAATTGCAAGGGCATAATCTATTAACATGCATTGTAATATTTTCATTTTCAAGGGAAGAGCATGATGACTAGAGCCAACCAACCTAAAATAAATAATTATAATATATGCAGTATTAAATAATTGCATATTTTTTTCTTAATTTTTTTTTTGTATATGCAGTATTAAAATAAACTTCTTGTTTGTAAACAATTGAATAAATTTATGTACTTAATAAGAAGTATTGACAATCCTTTTTTTGATTTTCTTTAAAATTTAATAATATTAACATGCTAAGCCCTTAAGGTGGTTGGGTTGGTTGACAGTGAAGTTGTCGCCTTACAAATCCGGGTTCGATACTTGGGGGTGGTAAGAGGGGTAAAAATTATATTTGGGCTTGCCCACCCCCCTTACCTTTTAAACAAAAAAGATGCTAAAAAAATTTTCATAATACAATTTAACATGTTAATGCATTACATATAAAATTTTAGGTGTCATTTAGATAACTTTATATTAAATTCTCATATGATAAAATTGTATCAATAGAAACAATAATAGTAGTAGTAAAGATTCAAAATATTTACTAAAATTAAAACATTAGTCCAATTAACATAAATGTTTCTAAATTTGAATTAGGGTTACAAAAGTTTAGTATCAAAAGTAGATCTCGTTTCGATATGGTTAGACAATTCGTTTACAACACTAAACATGATCCATGAGAAATATCAAATAAATAGCTAGTTCTTCTTTAAAAGTAACATGTCATGAAACTGTCTTTTAGCTAGTTGCTTTCACTAGGAAGAGAAATATGCCTGAATGCAATAGGTTTTAATGTCTTCACCACATGCAAGTGTCTACAAGTAATACAAAACAAACAAACCATAGTCTCTACTGAGAATTTTATAAAAATAGTCAATTACATACTTAGTAGATAACTATAATTGTATAATATAGAATTTTGACATTTGGTTTTGCTTACCGAGACTCTTATTGTGGGGTATTTTTTGCTAAAAAAATATCTAAACCTTGTTTTATTGTGTAGTTGCATGGTGTGAATCATACCATAAAATCTTCCCTAGTACAAGAGGAATGATAATGGCATAGACAATAATGCTTTCAAAAATCAAATTCATTCATAAATGATACCATGGAGTCACATATGTAAATTGTCCCACTCAACATTAGCAAGATCAAATGACAATCAAGGATATTAATCGGGATATAAACCTACAATAATTTGAGAAACATTAAACTAAAGAGAAACATTAAGAAATTATTATTACTCTAATTGCTTACCTTGTAAATGTCTTCCTATGGACTAGGAAATGGAAAGTCTTTGCTAATTACTTGTTTGATCGTCAAATCATGTTTTTCATCTTCCTCTTTGTTAGGTGTATTATTTATAGAGTTGGTATATTATGGCAAGTTTAGTTAAATTAGAATTTTATTTATTGAATATCTTGTAATAGGGTTTAATTTATCACATCCTTAATTTAGTGAAATTCCAATTTATTAGGATTATTTATTTCTTACTTTAATTATATGTCTACTTTAACAAGTCAAATTGTGACGGGATTCTATAATTGGCACATAAGATTTATCTAGAGCAAAAAGTTGGATCAAACATGAAGTTTATTAAATGCTCTAGATGTTTCTTAGGAGACAAGCAAGGGAAGAATAATAGATTTATTCCTATTCAGATTCAAAAAAATTATAAGAGGAAAGAAACTTTTATTTGGAAAGAATACAAGTCTTTTAAGACTTGAGACTTTTGTGAAATCCTAGTGCCTATATAACTAGAGGTATTTCACAATTGAAGTTGCACAGTGTGGAGCCTAAAATACAGAAGCGAAATTTGATCTCCTTTTTAGACAATCTGGATTTGGCAAATGATGTTGTATTGATTTCTTTTCTTATCTTCTTCATTCAAGTCTTGTAACGAGACTAATTTTTTCATCTCTATAAAGAGTCTATATGGATCTTAGATCACTAGACATTGAAGAATTGAAGAATTGCTATTAATCACTTTGCGAAGTGCTTTGAGGATTGTGGATCAAGAAGGGTAGTAGTTATTCAAGAAAAGCAAATTCAATTTAAGACAGAGTAAGCTATATGGTGATAAACTGTAAGGGAGAGTCTTAAGTTTGGTAAATCAATAGGTTGTAACATGTCAACTTAGTGAATTGCTTTCCATCTGGGTGTGACCTTGTATATGTAATAGTTATTCAAGAGAAGTAGATCCAGTTTAAGGTAGAGTAAGCTGTGTAGTGAAAAATTGTAAGTGAGAGTCTTAAGTTTGGTAAACCCATAAGTTGTAACATTTTAATGTAGTCAATTACTTTTCATCTGGGTGTAGCCTCATGGATGTAGGATTGATTAATCTGAACCACGTAAAAACTTCAATGTCATTTAATTTCTGTAATTTATTGTGTTTAAGAAAATTAATATTTTTTTTCCGAATTAACAGTAGCTGTGAACAGTAACTGTGAACAATGTTTATAAAAAATTAATTTAGTTTATTAATTTTGTGCTTAATATAATTAGGTTAAGTACACAAGAGATTTACTCAGGCTTCACTCTTGTAAGTAATTTGATTAATTAAGCTGTTAATTATTTAATTATAAGGTTTTAGTTACCTTCATTTATTTGCAATAGAGCTAAATTCCTTTTATTTTTATTAGAGGACACTAATCGTTTATTTATTGAGAGTCTTAGAACTTAGTTCTATTATATATGAGTTTGCAACGAGAGGAAGGCTCTTTGGCTCGTTTACCTATATTAGATGAAACAAATTATGCTTACTGGAAGTAAAGGATGGAAATTTATCTACAATTATTGATGAGAGAGTTTGGCAATGCGTACTTTGTTGGATACACTCCACCTACCAAAATTGATGAAGATGGTATGGAATGTGCAAAGCTAGTCAAAGAATAGTCTCATGATAAATTTGATGCATTTGGATATAATGCAAATGGTCTTAATGCTATTGTCAATAAAGTTGATGTGTTTCAACATTAGTTAATTTCTACATGCAATACATCAAAAGCTATTTGGGATATACTTCAAACTACTTTTGAAGGCAGCAATATGATAAAATATTATAAACTTAAAAAACTTACATATGATTTTGAGAATTTGAAAATGCATGAGTATAAAACCAAATTAATTCTAGAATTTTTGCTATAGTTAATGATTTTTTTTTTTACTCTTGGAAACCTATGTCTGAGGAAAAAATTTTTAGAAAGATTTTAAGATTTGTCTATCCTAGATATCATCCTAAAATTTTGGCCATTGAAGAATATGTTGATATGTCAACCATGACTAGAGACTCTTTTATAAGAAAAATAATGGTTTATGCGACTAACTACTTAAATTTGAATCAATAAAAGAAAAAAGTATTGCTTCTTAGGCTGAAACACAAGCTCCTAACACCCAACAAAGTGAGGATGATGATCTATATGTGTACATAGATAATTCTCTTGCACTAATTGTAAAGAATTTCAAGAAAATATGGAAAAAGAAGAACCTTAACAAACTAGAGAACAGTTCTGCATCAGTGGCTCCAACGATATAAAAAGGTTTTACTAATCGTAATTTTAAACTTTTTGATCTTAACAAGCTTGAAGGTATCTAAAAAATCTATGAAATGAGAGTTATCAATGACACTTTTGGACTTAAATCAAGATTACTTAGAGAGTAAATGATGTGTTTTAACTGCATTTTAGCTTAATTTTGCATACTTATCTATTTTTAGTTATTTATAATAAATTAAGTGATTTTGGAATAAATTATGTGTGCTTAAATTATGTGTTTACATTGTAGGCAAATGGAAGTGCTAATTCAAAGAAGAAATGCTATGCAATAGGCTTGGAAAAATGTGAAAGGAAATTGGTTCCAGAAAAGTAGAAACTAGTATGAAACAGTGCATTGCTGTAGCACCATTGCCGTAGCACGATTGTTGTAGCACCATTGCCGTAGCACGATTGTTGTAGCAATTCTAGAACAACAGAGGAGAAAAAGTTGCGCGAATCTAAAAAAAAATCTACGATCTATAGTTTTCAAATATGGAAGATATGTGCCCTAGGTGTCCAGTTGCCCTAATTTTTAATTATAAAAAGGAAGTGCACACAAAAGAAAGAGAAGACATCATTCACAAAAAAAGGAGCCGTCAACCACAAGAAACTAACAAGAAAATAAAAAGAAAACAGCAAAGAGAAGAGAAATTCAAGGGCTGATCAGAAGTTGCAGGCGTGAAGAAGAAGAATTAAGAAATATCCAAGGATCACTCGCCTCTATTTATATTCTCTTTGTTTTCTTTGATACATGTTGATGTATATGATGGCTAAATTGGTTTTATTTTCTGTTTTGATACAAATCATGAACTAAATTTATTTGTGGTTGAGTGAATGACAAGCTTAATGGCTTATTGACTGAAATTATTGTGTTACTGCATGATGGCTATAGTATTTTGTTTTGATAGTGCTTAATTTTATTTACTATTTTGACTGACAATCTATTTAGTGATACAAGTTAAGAGAGAGCCATAAAAGGACTTGTTTTAGTGGAAAATATAAGAGCAATACTTGGTTTTAGATTAGGTTTCCCAAGTTGGGGTAACTCAATTTGAATAGGGCTAAGCTTAATTTAAAATTAATGATGAACTAGACGTAAGGATTCACCTTGTAGGGTAATTAGGAACCTTGATCGCATAATACTATATATTGTGTGATTTATTAATTGGTCATTGTTAGGTTGCATATAGATATAAGAAATCCAACAAGCGATAGCTGAGGATGCATTAGGATTCTATCCAGTGCTGTAGTAATTGTTGTAACAACGGTACTGTAACATAAAAAATAGTTAATACCATTATGTGAGTTAATTCACTCAACTACATCATTTTTAGTGATTTCATCCTTGCGTGAGACGTGTTGATTTATTTTAGTGCACTTTATTTTTTGTTATTTAGATTTCCTAGTTTAATTTAGTTGTGAACAAGAATTTGGTTTAATTTAAATTGCACCACAATTACTTGCTATAGCAATTCTTATAACATCAGTCCCTATGGAGACGATACTCGAATATTTATCACTTTATTGCTTGTTGTGTACACTTGCGCACTGACACCTATATATTAAGAAATAACCACTCAATACTATTTAATGCAGAGAATATGGAAGCATAAGACACATACAAGCACAATGTATTAACTCTCTTATGAAAAAGAAAATAATGCAATCTACTTAAAGTGATGATGATTCAAATGATAGCATTGATGAAGAGGACTTTGTTGGAGGACTTGTTATTTATGATGATGAGGTAAAACATACTAATGGAAATGTGTAGGAATCAAACATCAGAGGTGCATCATTATCTAATACCTTGAAAATCACTCTCTACAAAGAAGATACTGATTTTAGTCTTGACACAATTGTGCAACATAATAACAAGAATAATGATTCAAATAGCAACATCAATGACATAGATATAAATGACAAGAAAGCTATAAGATGATGTTCGCTAAATGGGAAGAAGTCTACAATAAGAATATGACTTTGATGACTCAAGTATCCAATCTTTTAGATGATAAGGTGAAACTTGAGAGTAAGATAATTCATTACAAGCCTTCACTTAATACTGACAAAGATAACCAATTACTTGTAGTGATTACAGAATTAGAGAATACTAAAATGTAGCTGAAGTTGATGACTTTTGGAACTCAAAAGTTAGATTATATCTTGTCAATTGGCAAATCTAGCACAGATCATCATCGTCTTGGATATCAACATGGTGAAGACTCAAATTTTGAAGGTGTGTTTGGTAAATCTTTTCCACTATTAAGTTCTCTACTAGTACCTAAAATTCTATATCATTAAAAAAGTAAAGCTGTCGTACATTCTTCACCAGTTCATCGAAGAAAGAACAATGGGTTTATTCCCACTTATCATTTTTTCCATGTTAAAAGATATATAAAACCTAATTGCTTCATGTTCATAAAATATATGAAAAGGGCTATGTTCTTTAATTATTTTTATAGAAAACCTAGAATGACTTCTAGACCTAAAGTTGAGACAAATGAAAATAAACCTAGAACCACTTAGATAAGGAAGACTAATTATAATGTTTATGTTTCCTTTATTTCTTTACGAGCTTGTACTACTAACCTTTGGTACTTTGATAATGGTTGTTCTAGACACATGATAGGTGATAGAAATACCTTGATCAATTATCAAAAGGTTTAGTGAGAAAATGTGACTTTTGTTGATGTCATGAAAAGTCTTGTACTTGGAAAAGGAACATCAAGTGTAGAAGATTCTCTAAAACTTGACAATGTTCTGCATGTGAGGATTTCATAATAAATTTACTCAGCATTAGTCAAATTTATGATCAGAATTTATCTGTTCACTTTGATAGGAACAAATATCTTGTGTTTCGATGTTGATGGAAATTGCATTTTAGAAGGACATTGATTATCTGATCATTGTTATAAATTAACTAGTTCAATTATTTGCTATAAGACCACTCTTAATGACACATAATTATGGCATCAAAAGCTTGCCATTTGAACTATAAGTTATTAACTAAAATTGTGAAAACAAGTGCTGCTAAAAGGAGTTCTAATGCTTAAAAAGAGACAACCTCGAGTATGTGGTTTATGTCAATCTAGCAAACAATAAAAGGTGTCGCATAAAGCCATTCGAGAGAGAACAACGTTTAAGGTACTTCATGTACTTCATATAGATCTTATGGAACCAATGGAAGTTGAAAGTTTTATTGGAAAAAGAACAAAATGATGTTGTAGAAAGAAAAAATATGACCTTAAAGGAAATGGCTTGAGTGATGTTAAACTTGAAGAAACATTAAAGGAGATTGTAAACTGAAGCACTTAACATTGCTTGTTACACCATTAATCATGGTATCTTCGTCCAAGTACCAAGGAAGCTCTCTATGAATTGTGGAAAGGTAAGAAACCTAATCTAGGTTACTTTCATATTTTTGAGAGTATGTGCTTTATATTGAATGATTGTGAACATCTTGGTAAATTTGATTTAAAAAGTAATAACGACATTTTTTTTGTAGTTATTCTAAGAATAGCAGACCATTTCACGTTTATAATATGAGAACTCATAGTATTATTAAATTTACATATATAGTTATTGATGATTATCAAGATTTTGTAGATTATTTAGTTGAGGAAGAAATAACTAGCCTTTTAGAAACACTAAGGTTGTTATAGTTTCTCTCACATATTGAATCATTGGGAAAGGTCAATTTTGTGAACTTTCCTTAAAAGAAAAGGAACTAGTTGTAGAAGATGCATTTAAGGAAACTCTAGAAACTTAAGAAAGTGAGAAAGAGAAAGTTTGAAAGCATAAAGCAATCATGGACTTACATGACCATTAGAAAAGAACCATCATCAAGAGTTAAGAAAAATCACCCTTCCAATCTTATTTTAGGTAATCTTGATGAACAAATGGTTATGAGGAAAAGGTATGCAAATATGGTAAGATTTACTTACTTTACATCATTGATAGAATCTAAGAATGTTAAGGAAGCCTTACTAGACAAATTTTGGGTCAAATATATTCAAGAAGTGTTAGAACAATTTGAACAAGATGATGTATGGATGTTAGTACCTAAACCTAGTTATACTAATGTTATAGGAACCAAATGGATTTTTAAGGACAAAACTGATGAATTTGGCCACATAGTGAGAAATAAAGCTTGGTTGGTTGCACAAGGTTACTCACAAATTGAATTTGCTAAATTTGATGAAACTTTTGCACCAGTTGCTAGACTAGAATCCATTCATTTGCTTCTTGAAATTGCTTGTTTGATAGGCTTTAAATGATTTCAAATGGATGTTATGAGTGTGTTTTTCAATGGAATTTTAAATGAAAAAACCTATGTTGAATAACCTCAAAGTTTTAAAGACCTTCATTTCTAGACCATGTTTTTAAATTTAAAAAGGCTTTGTATGGTTTAAAGAAACCTTCTCAAGCTTGGTATGAAAGGTTGACTAAATTTTTACTTGAAAATGGCTATAAGCGAGGCAGAGTAGATAGAATACTATTTTTAAGCAACTTAATGCAAGGATTTTAGTTGTTCAAATCTATGTTGATTATGTAGTGTTTGGTTCAACTTTATTAGATCATGTAGTGTTTCAAATGACCATGGTGGGAGAATTAACTTATTTTTTAAGTTTGCCAGTGAAACAAATGGAGAGTTGAATTTTTTGTCAAGCAAAGTAAGTATGCCAAGAACTTACTTAAAATGTTTGGCTTATACTCAGCAAAACACATAAGAACTTATATTTATGTTAATACCAAATTGACTATTGATGATAGCAGTTCTAGTGTTGATCCTAGTCTTTATAGAAGCATGATCAATAACTTACTTTATTTGACTGCAAGTAGACCTGACATATGTTTCAGTGTTGGCGTATGTGCTAGGTAACAAGTTAATCAAAAGGGGTCACACCTAGCAACTATTAAATGAATCATTCATTTTGTCATTAGAACAATCAATGATGGCATTTGGTACACTAATGACATTAATTCAAGTCTTGCAGGATATTGTAATGCAAATTAAGCTAGTAATGCTGATGATAGAAAAAGCACCATCGTAAAGATGTTTTTATCTTCGAAACAACTTAATGTCGTGGCATAGCAAGAAACATAATTCAATTTCTCTCTCCATGATTAAAGCTAAATATATTGCAACTGGAAGTTGTTGCATCTAATTGCTCTAGATAAAACAAATGCTTGTAGATTATGGTATGTTTTAGGATACTTTGACTATGTTTTGTGATAATGCTAGGGCTATTAATATTTCTAAAAATCCTATTGAACATTTAAAGATTAAGCATATTGATATTCTTCATCATTTTATTAGAGATTTAGCTAAGAGCAAGACTATGTCCTTAGAATACATTGATATAGAAAAATAGCTTGCGGATATCTTTGTAAAAGCTCTAGATTCTAATGGATTTGATTCTTTAAGGAAAGCTTTGGGTGTATGTTCTATGTAAGTCACATTGTTTTTGCATTTAGATCTAAATCATGCATTTATGCATTAAATATAGGGCTTGCATTTATGTGTTTTTCAAATTTAAGTCTTTGTTTTTGTGTTTCATTTTTTAAAAATCAATAAGTTCTTGGATTAATAAATGACAAGTATTTTTTTTTTAATTTTAATGTTTTTAAAGACTTGAAAGCCTTGAACAAGTTTTGATTAGCATTATTTAACCTTTCTTCAAAAGGCACATTAATGTCAATTCTGTCTTGACTTTGACTCAAGGTTTTGATATTGTCATAGTCTTAGTTGAGAATATTTAACTTGAATTATGATTGTTTTCCTTGATTCTTATCATCTTATAAGTCCTCTAATACGTATAGACACTGTGGTCAAGAATAACTACTTATAACTCTAAAAAGTGAAGCTCTCCTTGAGCAATCTAAATATGCATATCACAAATATGACAGAGGACAAACTATCATGAGAAGAAAGCTCTTGACTGAAGACACTTTTTAATTACCAATTAGCTAAATTATTTTCCAATGAAAAAAAAATGTGTGCTGTACTATGAAAGAAAAGACATTAATAGCAAAGTTTCACTCCATACACACGTTTGTCATATTTGAAATTGTCAAAATTGGAGATAAAGATGATAAGGTTAGTTTAACAAACTCTATGTTTTATATGAGACTTTGAATATTAATGAATTTTTAGGAAAAAGGTCTAGATTGAATTACTTGAGCACACAAAAGCTTAAATTTCTTTAATCTTTACTTATTTGAGGAAAATATAGTCTTGATTTCGTGAATTAATAATTGTTGTGGAAAATTTCCTAATACATTGATTTTCATTTGTTCAAGTTTGTTATTAATGCATATACTAAAAAAATTCATTTTTTTAAAGTTTTGTTCATGATGAATGTGCATTATTATGTTCTTACATATTGGTATGATTTAAAGTGTTTAAGGATTACATACTTTTAAAGAAAACACTAATTTTGTTTTCTAAAGTGCATTAAATTATTCTTGCCCATCAAAATTGAATGCGTTGCATTCTTTTGGTCATAACTTTGTCTACAGACTCCAATTTTAATTCTATTAAATTCTGTGAAAAGCTTATTCAAAAAGCTTTTCAAATGGGATATGGATTGTATTTAATCCTATCCCATTTGTTCCCAATTTAATTTCAAAGTTCACTCATTTGCACTGTGTTTTTTTTTAAAAAAAGTATTGTGCATTTCATTTAGTTTTTGCATTTTAATTAATATTCCTGTCTTATTTCAATTAGATTATGTTTGGTTATTGTTCTTCTAAATGACTTACGATTGATGGTGTCTTAAATTGGTTTAAAACTTTCTTTTTCAATCTTTTCCTTATGAAAGTAGGATTTCTAATCCTTTTTGAACCAGGCTAGCTCATCTGTATATGGAAGTCTCTATGATCATTATTTCCACTAAATTTTTGTGTCTTCCACCTTATATTTTTGACTACTCTAGATTCTTTTCTTTTTCTTACTTAATTTTTCTTGCTTTTATTATTTCTCTTCCATGGCTTCAAGTCTTTGTAAGCTTAAACGAGGTGCACTTAACCTAATTCCAAGTGTCATCGTACTCTTCAACCTTACCTTTGTTATGGTTCTGGATGACCTCATGAGATTCATATTTTTAATGATGATGAGGATTTTGGTCCTAAATTTAGACAAATACCTCCTAGAGAATCCATGCGTTTAAGTGACAATGGTCCTATAGAAAATGATCCCAGTGAAGAAAGTCTTAACTCTAGACCTTCGACCTCTGATCTTTAGATTACTACCATTACCATCATTGTTCCTTTTACTGTCACTAACCGCAGCCACTGCTATATGCGCCTTCATGCGCCGCCGACAATAGAGCCCGTCCAAGTGCTATTGGTGATCTTCCCACCTATTTTATAGTCTCTGTTTGTGCTTCTCCTCTAGCTGATCATATTCTTTATCCTGATCTTATTGAATATAACTTTAACTATTTTGCTCTCGGACTTGTTCATCTTAAGGATGAGATTTTGAAACAAGTTTGCAATATTGTTAACCTCATTAATCGTTTTGGTGATTGCATGTCAAGCTTCTTCCCTTTTGTAATCTTTTGGCAAAAGAGGAGAAGTAATTTGTCATCGTCTTCCAGTCTTCAGTAAGTTATAGGGAGAAGTATTTCAATTTTAAGGAGAATTTTTATTTTCATTCAAGAATTTTTAGATCTTAGGATTTCTGGTTCTTAGGAGGAATTTATCTTTTTATTTATTTTGATTTTGTGCTTAATATTTCCTTTCAATTTATTTGATGAACTAACATGCTAATTACCAATTATTCTAGTTAGTTCTTTGTTGTTGTTTGTGCTGGTTTCATATTCATGTTTTAGCGCCAAGACCTCATTGAAGACTTGTGTTGGATTGCTTTTGCCACAAGGATGCTAGAGGGGGAGATTATTAAGTCCATTGTTTATAGAGTTGGCATCTTATGCCAAGTCTACTTAAAGTAAAATTTTATTTATTGAATATCTTCTAACATGATTTAATTTATTAAATCCCTAATTTAGTAAAATTCTAATTGATTAGGATTATTTATTTCCTATTTTAATTAGATGCCTAATTTAGCAAGTCAATTAGCGAGGCGATTCTATAATTGGCTTGTAGGATTTATTTAGAGCAAAACGTCAGTGCAAAAAGAAGTTTATTAAATGCTATAGATATTTCTTACGAAGCAAGAATATCAAATTTATTCCTATTTAGATTCATAGGAATTATAAGAGGAAAAAAACTCTTATTTGGAAAAAATCCAAGTCTTATTTGGAAAGAATTGTATTAAGATTCAAACAAGACTTGTGATTTTTGTGAAACCATAATGCCTATATAAAGAGAGGTATTTCACAATTGAAGTAGCACAAGATAGAACATAAAATAGAAATGCAAAATTTACTCTCCTCCCTAGAAAATCCATATTTGGCACATGATGTTATCTTGATTTTTATTTTAATCTTCTTCATTCAAGTCTTGTAACGAGACTATTTCTTTTTATCTTTGTAAAGAGTCTATGTGAATCTTGGATTACTAGACATTAAAGAATTGCTATTGATTACTTCATGAAGTGTCTTGAGGATTGTGGATCGAGAGGGGTAGCAGTTATTCAAGAGAACTTGATTCAGTTTAAGGTTGAGCAACTTGTATGGTGATAAACTATAAGTGAGAGTCTTAAGTTTGGCAAATCCATAAGTTGTAATATTTTAACTTAATGAATTACTTTTCATTTAGGCGTAGTCTTGCGGATGTAGGATAGATTAATCCAAACTATGTAAAAATCTCAGTGTCATTTAATTTTTGCAATTCACTGTGTTTAGGAAAATTAATATTTTTGATACGGAGGAATAATAACCGTGAATAGTAATCATAAACAGTATCTATGAATAGTAATTGTGAACAATATTTTCAGAAAATTAATTTAGTTTATTAATTTTATGCGTAATATAACTAAGTTAGTTATACAGGAGATGTTCTCAGGCTTTAATCTGTTAACAAATTTAATTAATTAAGCTACTAATTATTTAATTCTAGGGTTTTAATTGCCTACTTCTATTTGCATTAGATCTAAATTCGTTTCACTCCCATGTTGTAGTCAAGTCTTTCTTAAACAACTTATACTTTAATAGAAGGTTTTGCTGAACATAAATGAGTTTGCTAGTTATCAGTGCACAATTTACATTTCATTATCTTATTTGTTTGTTCATAAGAATAAATAAGAACATCTTTCCATGGACTAGGAAATTGAAGGTCATAGCCATTTGCTTGTTTGATCGTTAAATCATGTTTCTCATCTTCCTCCTATATTGTAGTGAAGTTTTTCTTGAATAGCTCATACTTTGTCAGAAGCTTTTGTTGAATAAGATTGAGATTTTGCTAGTTGTCAACACACAATTTACATTTCATTATCTTTTTTGTTTGTTCATAAGAATACAATGTATCTAATGTATACTATCCATGATTTCACATGGTTATTAATGTGAAGTAGTGAGCTTGGCCAAATCATGTTGTAACCAATGTCTATATACTGCATTGAATACAATTGGTAACATTATAATTTATAACACACAATTACTGTAACATTTTACACGTTACTGGAAAAAAAAAATTGCGATTTAACCACACATTGCCTTATACAAGTCATGAAAGAAATTCTTGCCTGCTTCATCCATGGGCCACAATATTATTTTGGTGTATAGTTATGAAAAAGAAACTATGAAGAATATTTATAGCTCGTATAAGTCATGAAAGAAACATTGTTTGAAATTAGATTGAAACAAAAAAATGAAGATTTACAATTCTATGTTATTCTTTTTGAACTAGTGATCAAACTAAAGTTGCTATTTTGCTTCATCAACAATAACATGTCGCGATTTTCTAAATAGGTTAATGTAGGGTGTGCATAAACTAGCGACATCCTTTCGAGATCACATTTCTCTTTCATACTTCTTTAATTCGTTCTATTGTCTTGATAGAATAATTATAGGATCCTCTTCACTATACTAACATGTGGTAAAGTTTGGTTCAACAATCATAGGCTTGGTGATATATAGGCCATCATCAAATGTTGTCTACATCTTAACTTTATGAACTAATAAGACAAAATTTTTAATTAATAAATTTATATTTAGTAAATGATAATAATGTCATGAATCTTGAAATTATAGTCTGTTGAATTTAAAAGCTCTACCAAGTCTACCATTTTATTAATTTATCCCCTTATCTCTCTCACATCACTAGTATTGTCTTCTAATGCATCAATTTTCTACACCTTCTCTTTGATCTTTTTGAGATGCTTATCTAAACAATTAAACTTGTCCTCGATGAAAGAAATCAAATTATCAATATAAGTAGATGTTTACCATTGAAAGCTAAACAAGATAGAGCATCCTGCAAGAAATCTATTAGGTTTTTCCAAAAAAAAAAAAAAAGATTTCAATTGCAATTTTTATTAGAAGACTAAAATAACTCAGAATTAAAATTTTGTCCTCAACAAAAATTTGTGTGTTCATCAGTCTTTTTAAATTTCATGGACATAGCCTTACCATTTGTATATTTATAAACCTCTTTTGCTTCCACAGCCAGAGCCCCTTAATACTTAAAGGCATTACTTTTCTGTTAGAAAGTGCAATGTTTGATTTTGTATTATTTGAGTCAATACCAAAATATTTTAAGTTTCACTTCTCTTAAGCCCTAGTTGGCTACTTACTTCATTCACTCAACAATCATTAAATCTAGATCCATAAGTAATTGAGCTTCTTTTTGAGCTAACTGCATCATTTACACTGACAACAACATATTCTCTAGCCAAAAAGAAAAAAGAAAAAAGAAAGACCTAGACTAGGCTTCTTCTATTGCATCGACAAGAAATAAAAAATCACGCATTTGAGAAAGTTTATCTGTGCCCAGAATTCTTTCAAAGAAAAACAGTCTTCTGAATAAGAAAGTCATAGTCACACCACTAATAGGCAGAAAAAGAGATTCCCTTCTACTAAGTGTTTATAACTTTCAAGTTATTGTAGCCAATCTATTTGCTAAAACCATTATAGGTAAGGATGTGATGCCACTTCTTAATCAATGACATGCAACTCATCTTCCACCTTAAACTAGAATAATCAAATTAGTTATTAAATGTCCAAAAGAAATTAAAAAAAAAAGGAGAGAGAAATACAAAAGGTATATATTGTTTTCCATGTACCTTTTCCTAATCAAATATAAAGGAGGTAAGGGCATCAAAGCTAGCATGCCTAGTACTGTCCAATTTAGAATCCTTGGATATTGGACACGCCAACTTTTCATAGCAAAGTTATTACATAATGAAAATTCTCAAGCATCCATATCTGTGCAAGTAAATGAACTAATTAATGTTCTTATTCATAATAGTGCTACAATATTGACAATTTGTTATCTCAAGTGCAAATGCACAACCATGAAGTCTATATGCCTCTCTTTTAAGGACATAATCTGCATTAGCCTTTTTTTAATCTTTCTAATTGCAATCACATTCTTCATATTTTCCAATGTGGCCTCAAAGTAGATATGACTCAAAAGATATTTATTGAAATATTCAAAGTTGTCAATATGGAGAATATAATCCACAACGATAGATGATCTCCAATCTTTTCTAAATAATACAATACCCAATAAGTACAATATGAAAAATTTAACCATTTTCATGTCGTCCTCTGACTTAGTTTATTTAAATGTTTGACCTATAGTTGTATTTGAGAACTTTGTGCAACCACCCAACAAACATCACATATTCAATTACTGTTACCAATAGTGTCAAGTTAAGTATATAAATTTCTCGACAATTAAATCCAATAACTATTGCAAATTTAAACATCGAAAACTGGCATACTTTCTTTACTATATTATAGTACATTGCCTTATAAGATGAATGCACATGCCTCTATACAAACTTATGCAATAATTGAGCACAAAACTAAAATTCATTTAAGTCTAAAAAGTGCACAAAATATGATTTGTGACAATTCTCAACTTGTTCATCTCTAAGTTCTTTTTTATTATTTCTATTGGTCTAATGATGACAAATTAGTAATCTTTAATTTTGGTTTGCTGCTTTTCTTTTTTTTTTAAACATTTTTTGTGAACATTTTCTGCATACCAACAAATATATTTTTTTAGCAAAAATTAAGTTTTCAAAGAAATAGATTATTCTTATGAATTAAGAATTATGGCAAAAGTCATGTAATTGTTAGGTCGTGTATCACATGCAGTTGTGTATTATAGAAAGTTATGGACAGAACTCAAAAGTAATTTAAACTTCTAAGTATAAGAATATCTTGTTATAATATAACTTGGTAAATTCAAGGTCGGTTTATAAGAAAAAGATTTAATATTTTAATTTCTTTAATTATGTAGAAACTAAAAACATAGTTAAACATACAGTATTTAATTTTAGTGAAATTATGAAAGTAAATTAGTTAAGGTTATGAATATACTCTTATTAGTAAATATAATTAAATAAATTCTTTTTCTTTTTTTATTTTATTACCCAACAGATTAATTGTGTAAATTATCATTATTTTCCCATTAATTTTATTATTGATTAAGTAGTTAGTGTGATAAAATTTAATTTATTTACAATAAGTCAAAATACCATTCTACTATACTTTATACTAAGATATTAAGAACCTATTGTGCTAAACTCCCTTATTTGTTTACAATAGATCAAAATTTTAAAATGTAAAATATGGATAAAATTATTGAATTAATTAAATCATATTTTTCTACTAAGAGTTTCACCTTACCCTAACTATTATTATTTAACTAAGTATAAGTGAAATAAAAATAACTATCGAAATTAAGTTATAAATATTAAAAGAAACAAAAATAACTAAAAATTGAAAATAAAACTAAATTTATTTATTGAAAATATATTATGAAATATTAAAATAGAATTAAGATAGAGAGATAAGGAAAATAATTTAAAGAGAAAGAAGTGAAGAAAGGTGCAAAGAGGTGTGTAGAAGGGAGCTTAACCCCCTTTTCCATTTATACTAGCTCATGATCAACCTATACCACACACATAAACAAAGTCAATTATTTCATGGTCATACATTTGTTCCACTAACCAAACATGCGCTTAACTTAATCCACTGAAACACACTCAATATAGTACAAACTTATAATTTCACAATAAAAGCCGCAGATCCTCCTCGACATACTTTATTTCCTCTTTACTTTTAGAGGTTACATTGTAATTTTTTTGCATTTATCCTTAGTCTGTTTTATAATTTGTGAAGGTTTTATCTCTTTTATATCTTCCTACTCTTCTCTTGATTCAAGGTCCAAGTGAAGGTCTTATCTATTTTATATCTTCTTACTCTTCTCTTGATTCAAGGTCCAGCTGCCATTTTATGCCTTACTGTTTAGGTTACCACTTTTTTTTGTTTCCTTATAACAGATCATTGGTCATCTCTATTGGAGCTTCAGGGTTTAGTCTTGGGCTCTTTATTGGAATGGTAGATATTTTATTGGCAGGTGTATCCTTTTTCTTCTTTGTTGTCACTCTCTTTATTATAGTTCAATATTGGCAGGTCTTAACAGCACAACTGGTTAGTGAGTTTGGTATATAAATCGATAGGTAAACACAATTGGTTAGTGAGTTTGGTGTAAGAAAAAAACTAGTTGAACATACCACTTCCTACATTAGCCAACATAACCTTTTCTATTTAGGCGAAGATTGAACTTGTTCTATGTCTACCTCTTTTTATACACACAACTGATTCTATGCTTAAAACAAACAAATAAATAATGGATAGACACAAGCTGAAAAATGAAATAAACATGAATATATTATTAATACTTAAATTAGTTACACTTAGTTAAAATTGTTATATAATATTTTATTCGCAAACGTAATCTAAATTTCCTTATCAATGGTACTGTACCATTCTGGTGCTCTAAAAACCCTTTCATGATCATTAAAATTTGGTAAGATGTGCTTCCTCATTATTTTGTAATTGAAGTTCTTAAATGCAACTCCACTAGCTTTTAATACTTTCATTCTATTTTGAGGTGAACAACGAAGTAAACCTTTAATAACTATGTGGAAAACAAATTGTGTTCTATTGCATCTTTACTTCCTTGCGTCGATTTACCTATACAATTGACCATTTTTTATTGACCTAATTAGGTACACAAAAAATTTTCTTGGCTTGAGAAACCAAGTTAAGTGAATAAGATTGATGGTTTAATCATTGCAAATCCATGAAAGTAAACCCTATTCTATCCTCCATAACGCCACTTTTGGAATGTATCCAATCACACTTCATCATAGAGATTCTAAACATAACATAATCTAGAGCCCAAATCTCTCCAATTCCTTCATGGTACATAATGTCAGAAGTGAAAGGATTTTTATATTTTCAACTAGCGATTGAAACAATTTATGCAACCAATGACACTTCACTATTTTGAGTTACCTTATTCAAGTCTTGATCTCGTGTAACAAAATGAAAATTGTTGATGCCAGAACTAGGATGTTTGAAAATATAAAGATAAGACCTTATGATAACCAACAGATTGTTAATGAAACATAGTAACCACTTTTTATCAACACAATTACTTAAAATAAGACAGGAATATAATGTTATACAAACACAAACTAAAACTTTAAAGGAAAAATTTAATTAATTATACTTTAGTTTCTTAAGACCTTATTTGTTAGTCAATCTACAAAGGTTCGATTACATTCATCTTACAACAATCTCATTTTTTTCATAAATGAAAGTAGTACCCCATCCATATGTCACTAAAAATTAGTTGAAAATAAAAAATTTCCAACTCCTAGATTACCAAAATTTAAGATTAATATAATGAAATTACACAAGCTAGGCAACATCCTCTTATATATGGTTGAACTTTTTTAGATTCATGCAAAATGTATAAGTGTGCTTGATCTAACGAAGTTTAATCAACTTGCAACAATTTTCCACCACTCATGGGCTTATCAAATTCTATATCTTACACATGTTTGGGTGAAACCCTTACTGTAAGCTTGTTTACCATGAATTCTGCACAAAGCCTTAACGTTTCCTTTATAAGATAGCTCTTCACCAGGCAATTCTTAGGATATTTACAGCTCCAAACATAACCTTTTAGAGTTTTCATATATTGTTGAAAAGGATACATCTACTAAAGATATAAGGGGTTGCACTTTATTGTTTGACTTACTAAATGAATAGTGAGATGGACTATTATGTCAAAAAAAGAAAGGGGAAAATATTTTTCAAGAAAGCGCAAAGCCTTTACAAGCTTTTTCTCTAATTCATCTAGTCATATCAAATCAATCACAGCTGTACACAACAAATTAAAGAAGAAGCATAACCTTATGATAGCTTTTTTAACTTGTTTTGGCAACACACACCTTACGACAATTGGCAAAAGTTGTCACAAAAGAATATGGTTGTTTGGGACTTGAGACCCTAAAGTTTAAAAAGTCCATTTCTAACATAAGATTCTTGATATTTGAAAAGTATCTTGTAGGAATGTTGATACTTTTCAAAACTTTGCAGAATCTTTTTTTTCATATTTAGTTAAGGTGTAAGAACCATATGCCATAAATAGTTGCTTTTTTCCTTAGATTATAGTGCTAATTTGCCTTAATTTTTATTGTCATAAGATCTATCCTCGATTTTAGTAGATCTTTGAACTTTTTAGGAATATGCAGTAGTGTACTATAGATGCTCTCACATACACTATTTTTAATGTGCATAACATTTAATTGATGCTGCATAAGCAAGTGCTTCCGATAGTTTAAATTATAGAATTTGGATCTTTTCTTCTAGCAAGTTGATCATCGATTTTGGCTTTCAATACTCTAAATTACGGTATTTTTCTATTCATTCAAAAGTTTTAAAGAGGGATCATTATAGATACTATTTTGAAAGACATTCACTTGGAACCGAAATTCACAATCACGAGGACGCCAAAGTCGATGCCTTATGTATTCATTTTTGCTATTATGCTTAAGTCAACATTTAAACACTTCTATACCAGAATATAAATAGGCATAATACCATATATTAGTGCACCCTATTAAATTTTCATATGCTAGAAAGTCATTTACTGTCTACAATAACATACTCCATGAATTAAAGTACTCATTTTTGTATGCATTATATGCCTCTATCCAAACATCTTATAAAATTTGTAAATCATCAATAAGAGGCTGCAAATACACATCGATATCATTGTCCAATTGTTGGAGATTAAAGATCAAGAGGAACAACATCATGAATTTTTGTTTCATACACAACCATAGTAGATGGTTATAAATTATGAGAACGGTTGGCCAACAGTTATATGTATTACTAAGAGACTATATAGATTGATTTCATCAGCTGATAGCATTAGACGAAGGTTCCTAGAATCCAATGCAAAGGTAAGCCATTTATCATTTACTAATTTCTAAGATGGTGAGTTAGTAAGATCTTAGAGTTTACCATTAGCCTACCCTTTCATTTTTCATGTTAAGATAAGTCCCTAATAGTTTTTACTGACTGAAACAAGCACCCAAACCTAGGTATAAGAGGAAAATACCATAAAATCATTGTAGGAACCCATTTCCTATATTAGTCTATAGTACCATAATTTTTTTCCAGCGATATAACTGACAAAATAGGACATTCAAAAAGTCCTTCATACTCTTTTTTATAGAGTATGCAATTATTAGGGAAACATAAAGTTTAACATATTCCAAGCACAAAACCGACATTGTCCTTTTGCCCTTATATATAGATGTTGGAATTTCGTTGTTTTAAGGCGAACCAAATGCTAAAACACTCAATAATGCAGTAAAGCTACTGTCAAACCATCCAAATCTACCTTTTACATTTGATAAATTCACTAAAAAATCTAATTTAGTTAATTTTGTTGATCCTAGGTACAAATGTTTCTCGATTTATTCTAGTAGCTATTTAAATGACTTAGAGTCAACAAAATAAATCTTGTAAGCATCATTAACTATTTCTACCTCGCATTGTTAAACTTCATATTTTGTGGCTTAAATTGGTTATCTCTTTTAGGAGTAGGACAATTACAAATCTCCTCCCCATGCTAAAGCGAATTGCCATATTTCACATAAATTTCATGTATATGCAAATGATCCTTTATGATTGTATAGGTTTCAAATGAGAAATTCCTATAATCAAGGCATGGACACCTAATAACACTACTATCAACAATATTTTTTGTAGCAAACTTTCTAAATTTCTCAACATCATGCTCACTCTGGTGACAATCAATTACATGAATCCAAGATTTATCTATTTTTTACTTAACAATTAATGTTCTTGTCATATATACAAACAAAAAATAACATAACATAATCAGAATGCTTATTTAATTTTACAACACCCATGTGAAACAAACAATGCTTAACCAACATAATGCCATTCATGATAAACACAATTTGGTCGACATGATTTTCTCTTTTATATTAAAGAAACAACAAAATAAAAAACATGGCCATTGTGTACAAACATGTCCGACATACTTTTCAAAAGTTCACTTTTCTATTATAATATAAATTTAACAAACATGTCATAGTCCACAACAAAAATATTATATAGAATCACTATTATAAATTTAAAGATATGTAAATATTAAACAAGTGTACAACAACTTCCTAAACAAAAATTCAAATAATAGAGGATAAGAAATAGAACTTGCCAAATTAAACACAACAATCTATTTATTTATCCAATTCCAATGGCAAATCGAACAAAATAGATATTACTAAATTATATTTTGAATTAGTTGGTAGAGGACAAGAAACTGACACAGTCAAAAGCAATTTTTATTATTAAGTAATTTGTATAGGTTTAAACAAAAAGACAAAGAGGAGAATATCTTTAAAAAAGAAAAACAACCATATCCAAATATACAATAGACAAAAATATTAGTCCTCTATGTGTTAATAAAATTACAAATAATTTCCTTTTCGTGTCTCTATTATAAACATTATAGAAAACAAAAAACTTAATATATGTCCCTATAATAAACTAATAAGACTAACGTCTTTCATTTATGAGTTCGATATGCAAAAGCATGCATGCATCAATTATTGAACTTTCCTTTTTAACAAGCTCATGTTGGATTTTTTAATCTAACATTATTGGATTCTTAATCTAAATTGTTGGATTCTTAATCTAACGTTGAGCTTATATGTGAATAATTATGTATTACATACTGTCATATAAAGTTAAGCTCAATTAAAACATGATATATTAGGTTTTCAGTATTATGGGTTTTCATGTATTTAATATGGTGTGAGCCTTTAGTGTGTAAAGATCCAATGGTATTATAATTTTATGATGGGCAAAATTAAAAATGCCCAGTGACAACAAGAAAAAGTATCTATATAAGTGGTCATGGTCCCAAGGTTACACGTATCTTTCTATTCTTTCTAACATCCCATTAGTAGAGAGAGAGTGTGGAGAAACTTAAAGGATTCTCTGAGAGAACGTGTAGATCTAGACGGCCAACCACACAACTTTAAAGAACAATTAAGCATTATAAATTCAGGTATGCTTTCGTATATTTTATTATTGATTCTTAGTGATACAACATGAAAGTTCTTGGGTTATAAAAGATGGTTTTCATCAAAAGTTTTGCTGCCCTAACAAGTGGTATCAGAGCTTTCCATGTTGAATCATTAAGAATTAATTTATTTTTTATTATTGATTACATTTTTGGGTTTTCTTAAATCTAGTATTACTAAATTTAAGAAAAATTGTGGCTTTTTTTTTAAAGGATTACGTTAAAAAAATTTCAATTTAAGGTTTAAAGCCGTTGGTAGCCTAGTCTCCATCGACTGTCTAGAAATGCCTGGCCGGACACAAGCCACAGCCTGATTTTGTTAAAGCGGGAGCCATCTGTTGTTGCATCAAGAAACCGAAAAGAAAGAAAAGGGACCTGGCTGTTTTTGGCTGGGGAAGGTGGCTACGTAAGGCTGCGGCAAATAAAAGTTGAGGCGACGACTATGAAGAAGAAGAAAAAAAAATTAATTAGGGTTTTTAATTTAGGGCTGGTCTGGATCGAGTTGGTTTAACTGGAATCGATCTAATTCAAAACCGATCAGCAGTCTAAATCAATCAAAGTTTGATAGGTCAACAATTGATCGTTGACCGGTCAAAGTTTTACTTTAACTTGAATTTTTTTATTTTTTTTGTATTTTTTGTGCAATTTTAAATTCAAATAAAGGTACACTCCATCTCAAAATACCGGACACTCTATTAAAATTCTATATTTGGACAAAATATTAGCTTGTATGTGATATCTTGGTTTAGTAATAAAAAACTAATAATGAGAACATGTCAAACAATGAATCTTCATTTATGTTGTTTTATTGTTTACGTGTAAAACCGAATAATTATCAAATGTTTATTACCACAAGTGCACATGTAATTCTATTAAATATGGACCTTTCTTTGGGTCGATCGATATTTACAAAAATTACATATACAAAACTATTTATATTCCAAAATAGATTAATTTCCACAAGAGATGTCACTTTAGTGACATATTGCTAACATTATTACCAACATAAATTCTATTCTTATGTTAACTGGCTTTAACCTTAAATCATGACAAGAGAACCTCTTGATAGTTCTCGCAGTTATTGATCTTGACCTTACATTAAAGGTTGATTCTCCACCACCTTTTACGGATGAAAGTACCCTTGATAATAAAAGGAAATAGAAATGTGAGAGAGATTAAATTCCTTGTGTATCATGATCATGAAGAAGCCATTCTAGAAGCATTTAAGGGCTTAACGATAGAAAAAATAACTACAATTAATGAGTTCCTTTCACAAATTGAATAGTGGTTTGTCAAGAACGAAAAGACTAAAATTGGTACACTCGTGAAAAGTCTAATTTTAATGAAGTATATGGGTAAAAGCAATATCAAGGAGTACATCATGGAGATGTCTTATCTTGCTTTTAAGTTAAAAGCACTTAAGCTTGAACTCTCCATGGACTTGCTAGTGTATTTAGTTTTAGTGTCCTTACTAACACAATTTAACTAATTTAAGGTGAGCTATAATTGTTAGAAAAATATTTGGTCTCTGAATAAGTTTAGATCACATTATGTTTAGGAAGAGGATAAGCTGAAAAAAGATAAGGCAGAAAGTGTTCACCTAGCCTTTACCTTTAAGAGAAAGAACAAGAGCAAAAAAAGAAAGAAGGATAAGGAAGTTGCAGATACAGCACTTAAAAAAAAATAACAAAAGAAACCACGTGATTCAAAAGACACTGGTTGCTTCTTCTGTAGGGCTAAAGGGCACAAGAAGAAGCACTGCACTAATTATCATGCATGGCGTGCTAAGAAAGACATACTTTTTGCTTTGTTTTATTTTGAGGTTAATTTAACTTTGGTGCCTAGACACAAATGGTGCATAGATTCTGGTACAATCACTCACATTGATGGTGACATGTAGGGTTGCCTGAGTTGCTGACATTGATGGTGAAAGATACATTTATATGGGCGATAATAAGATAGTTGAAGTTGAAGTAATTGGAAAATTTTTATTATTGTTAAAGACTAGTTTTTGTTTGAATCTTGATGAAACATTTGTTGTTTTGTCTTTTAGATAAAATTTAATTTCTATTTCTGTTTTGGACAAGTATGGTTTTTCTTGTTCATTTGAGAATGAAAAATTTAGTTTATTTGATCTTTAAAAAATGGTTGGTTCTGGTTCAGTATTAGGCGATGATAATCTTTATATGCTTCATACAATTGCTTCATTTAATGAATCCCTATAATTAAATACATGAGATTTAAAGAAAAATTAGCCAATGAGACTTCGACTACGTTATGGCATAGGAGATTGGGTTATATCTTTAGATGGAGAATAGAGAGACTTGTGTCAGATGAAATTCTCGACTCCTTAGATTTCATAAATTTTGACATCTGTGTTAATTGTATAATGGGATAACAAATCAATAAAAGAAGATTTAAAGCCGATAAAGCTTTGCACGTTTTAGAACTCATACATACAGACGTTTAGGGGCCATTCCCTATACCTGTTTGGGATGGTCTACAATATTTTATGACGTTCATAGAAATTTTTTCTAGATATGGCTACATATATCTCTTCTATAAAAATCCACAATCCTTGGATATGTTCAAAAATTTTAAGGCTAAAGTTGAGAACCAACTTGGCAAAAGAATTAAAAGTGTTAGATCTAACCATGGTGGTGAATACTATGGCAGATATGATGGCTCAGGTGAACAACGTCCAGGATCATTTACTAAATTCCTAGAGGAATGTAGTGTCGTCCCACAATATACTATGCCGGATTCGCCCACCATGAATGGTGCCGCTCAAAGATGAAATAAGACGCTTAAAGACATGGTGAGGAGTATACTTTGTCATTCTACCTTACTAAAACCACTTTAAAGAGAAACACTTAAGATTGCAGTGTATATCCTTAATAGACTTCCAACTAAAGCGACTACCAAAACCTCTTAGGAGCTTTGGATGGGAAAGAATCCTAGTCTAAAGCACTTGTATGTTTGGAGATGTCTAGCTAAGGCAAGACTTTATAGGCTTAATAAGAAGAAATTGGACTCAAGGACAGTAAGTCGCTATTTTGTTGGATACTCAGAATGATCCAGGAGGTATAAGTTTTATGATCCCATGACTAAGTCAATTTTTAAGTCGGGAAATGCTTGATTTTTTGAGGAAGTTGAGTTTATAAGGGTAGATACAGTTAAAGACTTTGTCTTTAAAGAGGAATATATTGATATTCCCATAAGTATTGTTGGTGTTGATCAAAGTCTTATTCTTAATTTTTTTTAAGACATAACAGATAAATACAATGTTGGAAAGCCTCCTATATAAGAAGTTGTTCTAGATGAACAAACTCTACCATCTCAAAAACCTATGCTATGAAGGAAATCCACTAGAGAAAAAATAAGTGCAGTGCCAGATTACTACATTATGTTTCTCCAAGAACATGTGGTAGACATTGATAGGATAGAAGATGATTCGATCAATTTCTGTTAAGCGATGGAATGTTCTAACTCTCAGAAGTGGATTGATGCTATGAATAAGAAGATAAAATCTATGAAGGACAATAACATATGAGATCTTGTCCTATTGCCAGAAGGTTCAAAATTTATTAGTTGCAAATGGATATTTAAGACCAGGATAGATTTGAAAGCAAAGTGGAGAGGTACAACTCGTGTCTAGTTGTAAAGGGCGTCACACAGAAAGAAAACATCAACTATAAAGAGACTTTTTCTCTGGTTTCTTCAAAAAACTCTTTCAGGATCATAAAAGCATTAGTAGTGCATTTCGATCTTGAGTTACATCATATGGATATAAAGACGATGTTTCTCCAAGGCACATTGATAAGATGATTTATATGGTGCAGCAAAAAAACTTTATGCTAGGAGACGCAAAGAATATGGTTTATAAACTTAAGAAATTCATATATGTGCTCAAGCAAGCATCTCGATGATGGTATTTCAAGTTCATCAAGTAATCGTCTCATTCAGTTTATAAATGAATTTAGTCAGTGATTGTATATACCATAAGTTTTATAGGAGTAAGTATAATTTTCTGGTTTTATGTCGATTATATTTTGCTTGCCAGCAGCGATATAGGCTTATTGCATGACACCAAAAGATTTTCAGTTAAAAACTTTGAGATGAAAGATCTTGATGATGCATCTTTTATATTAGGCATATAGATACACTAGGATCGTTCATGGGGTATTTTGAGATTATTATAAAAGAGTTATATCGAAATAGTTCTTAAGAGATATGGCATGCAAGATTGCAAACTAGGTAATACCCCTATTGCTAAGAGAGATAAGTTTAGTCTTAATCAGTGCCTTAAGAATGATTTTGAAAAGAAGGACATGTAAAAGATTCTTTATGCATCAGCTTTATGCATCAATAGTAGAAAGTTTGTACGCAATAAGATATTGCATAAGTTTCAAGGATATTGGACAGATATTTAATTAGTCTAGGAGTAAACCATTAAAAAGCAGCCAAATGTGTCTTACGTTATTTACAAAGAACAAAAGAATACATGCTCGCATATCAGAGGTCGGATCAGCTTGAGATCGTTGAATACACTGACTTTGATTTTGCTAGATGCCAAGATAGTTTAAAATCCACTTCAGGTTACATTTATCTGCTAGCTGGGGGTGTTATCTCTTGGAAGAGTGCTAAACAATCTCTTATAGTCTCTTTCATAATAGTAATAGAACTTATAGCATGTTATAAGGCATCCAATAACAGAATATGTCAGCGGAATTTTACCACAGGGCTGTGTATAGTAAATGGTATTGATAGACCACTTAAGTTATTTTATAACAATAAGTCAGCAGTATTATATTATAATAATAATAGAAGCTCAACAAAGTCAAAATATATAGATATCAAATTCCTAGTTGTTAAAGAAATAGTTCATAGTGGATAGTTGTCTCTAGAGCACATCAATTCAGACTCTATGATTGTGGATCCGCTTACTAAAGGATTGTAACTCAAGATATTTCATGAACACACTGCTCATATAGGTCTTATGTCATTTAAAGATATTCATTTTTAGTGGGAGTTTATGATTCTAGATGCTCTCATATTATAGACATTCTTAGTTATTTCAGTTTATGGATATTTTAGGTTATTTTCTACAAAAATAAAGTTTTGGTTATTCGCAATCTAATTTTAGTATAGTTTGATCTCAATTAAGTTTAAGGTAGACTAGTTGAAAATAGGTATGTTAAGATCACATTGCACGAAAATTCTATGACACGCATCCATATCATGATTGATGTCATTTAGTTGTATTGGCAGAGTGACCATTGAGGGTCGAGTTACAATAGTTGTGACGAAGGCCACTTTAATCCTATGTTGGCATAGTTGATGTACTAGATTGATTATAGATATATTTCGATAATGATAGTAAAGTTGATCTCATACTTTTATTTCTGCCAAGCATAATTATAAGGTTACACATATAGCCCAAGTGGAAGATTGTTGGATTTTTTAATCTAGCATTGTTAGATCCATAATCGAACATTGGGCTTATATGTGAATAATTATGTGTCATAGACTGTCATATAAGGTTAAGCCCAATTAAAAAGTGATCTATGAAGGTTTTCAATATTATAATGTATCTAATAGATTATGAGCCTTTAATATGTAGAGACCCAATGATATTCTAATTCTATGATGGGCAGAATTTGGAATACCTAGTGACAACAAGAAAAGATTGTCTATATAAGTGGTCATGATCCCCGGGTCACACGTATCTTTCTATTCTGTCTAACATCCCATCATTAAAGAGAGAGAGTGAAAAAATTTAAATGATTATCTAGGAGAACATGTAGAACTGGAAGGCAAACCACACAACTCCAGAGAACAATTAAGCATTATGGATTCATGTATGCTTCTCTATATTTTATTATTAATTCTTGGTGATAGAACATAAAAGTTTTTGGGTTATAGATGATGGTTTTCAGCTCATTGATTCTTTATAATTACATGCTCGATAAAAGATAAAGAAACTGATTTTCAAACAAACATAATAGCACATACACAAAACCAAGGAGACAAGATAAAGAAACAAAATTTCTAAATATTTGAAATAAAAAACACTACAAGAAAAAATATTTTTCATGATAGCCGAATAAAATCAAACAAGTGAAATGCCATTGCAAATGTTCTTTTCAACGGCTCAAGGTAGTAGCTAGCTGTCAATGATACCTAGGATAGAGATTTTGTTTTACCAACCATCTCCATAAATATGCTTTTTTAAAGCAATGTTAGCCATGGAAAAATAATATTTTCATGGCCACTTTGAACCATATAAAAAATAATATGGACACACAACTAATGAGTAATTTTTATGGCCACTTTGAACCATCAAAAATAATATTTTCAGTTGGCTCTAGCGATAGCTTTTATAGTAGTAATTTCAATTAAATAAGATCGTTGGAATTACATTAATTTTGAGTAGCAAAAATAAGTAAAAAAAACTAAATTATAGTTGGAAAAACATATTTTTCTAACTAAGTTTACGATTAAAAGTACTATATTAGTCAAAATAAGTAGTACTTGTAAATGAATTTTTTTGATTACAAATAATGTACTTATAGTTAGAAAACCAGAATTTTTAAGGACATAACTTTGTTTGGAACTGTTTTTGAATTCATTTTATTAATCTACCACTGGCAACAATAATTGTTTCAACTATCTAATACAAGTTTTAAGAATATACGATTGCTGAAAATAGATTTTATTTAACCAACATGAATGAATTTTCCTAAACAATTCAATCGAAACTATCACCATTCATATTGTCCAAAAAAATTTCATAATATAGAATAAAGCATTATTATATTATTTTCAAATGCTATAAATCATAAAAATATCAAATATCATCAAAGCCATCTAAATCAGCATCGTCATCTTCTTTTGAATCACTATAGCCATTGTCATTTAAATTTATACCACCATCATTCTCTGAATTAGCGCCACAATTGGCATCAAAATTCACAACACCATTATTATCAAAATTTGCACCCCAATTGTATTTTGCAATCAATTTTCCAATTGGATCCTATAAAGAGAAATTAAATGAGTATTTGATTAAGTGATAAGGAATCGTGTAAATGAAAAAAAAAATTAAGATTGAAAATAACAATATACCAATGAATAATGTGGAGAGAGAAATTAAGATTGAAATTAATAAAGTGATAATGTAGAGAGAGAATCGTTGGAAAATTTTTAGTAAAAAGTCAACAAACAAGAAAGAAAATAAATTGGTGGGCCCAAGTAACTCTTTTCTATATTAAAAGCTCTATGTCGGCTTTTATTGGAATTTACATTCACCATTTTAATTTATCTTTTTACAACTCTCCTCTGCACTACCGTATTTATCAACCGTTGTATTATTGTACAGCTATATTTGACGATAAGGAAATTGTGAGATACAAAAATGCTATTTGTCCTTTGAAATAAAAAAAAACTTTTGGTTTTGGCCATTAATACTTTCCACACGCTAGAAATAGTCAATAAAACTTTATAGTAGATTTACTAAGAAATTTAGGATAAAATCTAGATATTAAGATAGAAAAAATCATGAATACTTTGGTCTTCTCACTCAAACATTGATATCTTAGTTAAATTTTAGGGTCTTCTCTTCTCAGTCTGGGAAGATCTGGATGTTCTAGTGTTCACCATTTTCTATGAAAGTGATTAAAAATACAACTCAAGTGATTTGTTGCTAGGTTAATCATTCTTTCTTTCTTGATTCTGTTTTTATTTCCCATGTATATGCTAGTTGTTCTATTCCTGTGCGGGAGGATTTGTGGGATGTCCTTGTAGCATTTAACAATTTTTGTAATAGTCCTTGGATGGTTGGATGAGATTTTAATATAGTGCATTTGGTGTTTAAGATATTGAGTGGTCGTGCTTAGCCTTAGGCTCCTTCAAATGCCTTTAACTTGGCTTTATTAGATTATGGTTTGGAGGATATTTTGGCTTTGTTGAGAGTTTTTTTTACTTAGACTAATAGGCATACTTGGAGGCACCTTGAGAAGGTGATCTATAACTCACTATAGTTTGGTTTATTTTTCAGTTTTCAGAGTTTCTCACGTGAAACATGCTACATCAAATCATTGTCCATTATTGCTGTCTTGTGATAAGGACTCGGGTAGAGAACCATCCAAGATTAAGTTTCTTCATGCATGCCTTGAGCACCTTGGTCTACTTCGGTGGTAGGTTATGGGATGCAAGCTTTTCAATAGAAGTTTCGTTCACCTAAAGCTCTTAGAACAAGGACTTTTTTGGTAATATTTTCTAGTGGGTTAAGGAGGCTGAAGAAGAAATGGTGTAGAAAAAAAGGCAGTATGACTTGTTTGGTTCATTTGAAAATAGGTTTTTTGGAGGCTAGGGTCAGGCACAACATGCTTTACTATATAAGGAGATTTTACTGAGGCAGCAGTCTAATGTTTGGTGGATCTGAGATGGGGATGCTAATATTCGATCTTTTCATCCGATGATACAGAAAAAGTGTTAGCTGTTCTATGTTAATCAGATTCAGAATCTTCTTTGGTATGGATTTTTAAGCCTTCTACAATTGTTGATTCTGCTATTGAGTTTTTACAGAGGTTTTTGGCCAATGGTGAGGGTCAATTTCAGTTGGTTGAATTTGATTTCATCCTTTTTTTGGTTATAAAGAAAAATGATGCAGATTTATATAGGGTCAATGACATAGAGTGAAGTCACCAGGTGGTTTTTTCTACTAACTTTGATAATGTTCTTAGGCTTGATTTCTTTTGCAATAGATTTTATCATACATGTTAGGAAATCATTAGGATTAATATGCTTGCTGTGGTTTTAGATTATTTTAATAGTTCTGTTATGCCCAAGGGTTTCACAATATCCTATTCGTTCATTTGCTTAAAAAGAACTCCCCTATTACTTGGGAAAATTTTCAGCATATTAGTCTTTATAATGTCAACAATAATGTACTAACTAAGTTGTTGGTTATTCTCTGCTCTGCTTCATCATCTTATATCTCTGATCCAAAATGGATTTGTTCTTAGTCTGGTGTTATATGATACAACTTCTTTGTCCATGAGTTGGTTCATGTTATTAACTACCATAGTTAGGGTGCTAATGTGGTTCTTAAGCTAGATATAGCTAAGGCTAATGATAAGATGTCCTAGTCTTTTATTGTCCAAATGTTCTGGTGCTTTGGATTTTCTAATCATTAGGTGTCTTTAATCAAGCGAGCAATATTTGGTTTTCTATACTAGTTAACATGGTGGATCGTGGCTCTTTTCAGTCATAGGGAAGTCTTCGATAAGGTGATCCTTTCTTTTTGTGTCTCTTTATTATTGATCCTCTCTCTTCTTGTCACTTTTTTATCTTGAGGATTAGACCACTTGTATACCCAATATCCCTTCTTGAGGTATGTTTTGGCTGTTGCAATATATGCATGCTTTTCAATTGAGTCTTTCGGATGACATTATTATCTTTACAAATAGATTTGATCTAGTCTTCAGTGCCTTATGGCCTTTGTTACACCATTATGAGGCTATTTCAGGTTAGTTTATCAGTCAGGCCAAAAGTAATTTTTTTACAAGAAGTTGGGCCTCAACTTCTCGCTAGGCTATAATTTGGTCTGTGATTGGTTTTCAATAGCTGTAGTCTCTTTACTTATCTAGGATGCCTGGTGTATATGGGTTGCATGAGAATATAGTATTTTGATGATATGATCTATAAGGTGAAAGACATGATATAGGATGGTCTAATTGGTAGCTTTCTTTTAGTAGTAAGATTATGTTTATTCAGCATATGTTTTTCTTTTCACGCCTTTTCATCTTTTCCATGTCCTTTGGCTGCTTACTGCGGTTATCCAACATCCTAATTAGTTGTTCACCAGATTTAAATGAAGGAATATGGATTCTAAGTGATGTATTCACTAGTGCAGATGACTATCTATTTGCTTCAAACTTTAACAGAGGGTGGTCTAGGGGTTCCTTTTTCTTTTTTTGATCTATAGCTAATGCTTTTAAGTTAAAGTTGTGGTGGCAATTTTGGGATCAACATTCTCTTTAGGCTTCTTTCATGAAGTCTAAGTATTGTTGATTTGAGCACATAGGTATAGTTCAATTTTGATTTATTGCTTCTCCTTTTTGGAAATTCTTAAGCTCTGTTTCTCTTTTTTTTTTTTTTGTTGCTAAGCCTCATCTATATTAGCTGGTTAGAACTAGTAACAGTAATTTTTAGTATGATTGCTTGTTAGGCTTTATGCCCTTTTTTTCTTTTATAGCCTGTTATTGCTTCTGTGATCTTTGTGTCCTCCCTTTGGCATGGTGTTGATTAGGTTAAGGGAAGGCTTTTGTATGATTTTCCTTATTTCATTGCTGAGTAGATTTTATTGGTTCCTATTTCTAGTATTGCGCTGGATGTACTTTATTGGGCTTTATTTGAAGATAATGCTTTCTCTATAATGTCTTCTTGGGAGCTTGTTCACGGGTGGTCTCGAATCCAGAATAAGGTTATTTTATTTGGCAGTATCATATTCCTTTATAGTCATTTTTCTTATGGCGATTGCTGTACAATTTTCTGGCCACGGATGAGGCCTCATGTTTAAGGTTTCTACATAGTTTCTCGATGTCATTGTGGTTAGGCTACTGAGACTCTCAAGAATTTATTTCAAATTGCTCGTTGGCTAGGCAGGTTTGGCAGCAGTTTTATTCAGTGATTGGTCTTTGATACCATCATTTTTTTCTCTCCATCTATTGCTTGTTTATTGGCTGCAGTGCGCCTGCTCTCTCAGACGCATTTAAGTCCTTATCTCATGCTTCATTTTATGGCATGTCTACAAGGCTTGAAATACTTTCAGGTTTGATTCTGTGGCTTTTCATGTGGATGCTGTTGTTTTTTGGGTGGTTTTTTACCTTGGGCTCGCTAGCTCTGCCTTTGATTTTAAACCTTCTCAGTTGAAGGGTGTTTTGTATGCTTAGCTTGCAAGAGCAATCATTAATAAATAACACCTGCCATTTTTCACTCAACCATTTGATACCATAAAGATTTCTCAATATTTGATAGGCAACTGGAATAATGTTCCCCATTTGTTTTAAATTTTTTCAAGACTTCATCTTTAATACTCTTCATATAATCTTAAAATCTTTCTTTAACTTGAGAAGAAAATGCAGTTTTTAACTTCTCTTCAAGACCTTAATTTTAAACCAATTAAACAAGTGATCTAGTTGTGTTTGTGGGTACTCAAAAAATATAAATCAAATCTGTTAATTGTTGCTTAAAGAGAGCAGCTACTTTACATACAGTGTAATGAGTAGTAAGACTGAAATAATAGTTATAGAATTTATTAAATTTGAAAAAGTACTTTCGTTACATACATATAATGAAATAAATAAAGAAAATGATATTTTAGTATTAATTTACATAACTAATCAAGTTGCACCATTGTAAGTTTCTTAAATAAGCTACCTCCCTTTGTAAACTTCAAAGAGCCCACCTTCCCCAATATTATCTTTGCCCTTTGCCCTTTCCCCTTCCCTTTTTATGGAGGCAATAACACCTTTACCCGCAAATCAATACAAACACATGGTAAAGAGTAACTAGTTTGAAATTAATAAATAGGAAATTCAGTTTATTAGTGGTTGAACCATTGCCATCCCATCTGTGATTATATGTACATTTGCTGGAACATCATGTAACAATAAAGTATTCTAAGATTACTAGATCGAACTATTTCAGTTTTCAAATGCATTAGAATGACTAGTGGACTTTTCATGTCCTGGTTGTGAGCTGAAAAGTATAAAACAATATTAGCTTCAGTTAGTAGTAAAAAGAAAGGTAAATTTGCCTAAAATAAAAAGAATCGTAATGGAATAAAAACTAAAGTATATTTTCTTTTCGAATTATGGCCATTAGGACATATCTCATTAGCTACTGGTACGTGACCACCACTAAATGATCTATTGACCTTACACTGAGATAATTCACCAATCCTAAAACAAGATATTACACCAATCTCAATATGATTATAGAAAGTAGAGACTTGATGAGTTTTATTAAAGATTTGAAAAGTTAAATTTTCCTTGCCATGCTATCAAATAAAAATAAAATATAAAGGATGCATAAAACTAGAATATACTGGAAAGAATGTTTAACCTTATTATATAGATAATGTGACAAAACAAAGTTTAATTATATAATTATGTTCAACGAGAGCACCAAGACCCACCAGCAAGTTTAAGGACTACGTTTGAGTGCCCTGCAAGCCATGCATGGGATGGGGCAGACGTACAAAATGTGTGTGCTTGTGTGTTGCAACAATAGCGGAATAATTCCTGAGTCAAAGTGATTGTTACTAATATGGAGGAGCATCGAATCGAAGTGATTAGGCTTAACTTGGATTTTATTTGAGTTGTTAAATAAATATTGTTTGGCGAAGATTATTGGTCCAGAAATCTTGAGTTGTTTGTATAAATAAGTCTTCCGTTATTAATAAAAGGTATTCAGCAAATTATCAAACATATTTATTTTGGTTGTACTCACCAAAAGCAGAACAAAACTAATTTCTTTAAATCATTGTAGCTTGCCTTTGACTGAGACCTATCAATTGGTATTAGAGCCAGGTTCAACAATGTCAACAAACAAAAAACGTATTGAATGTATGGAAGCTGGAATTGAAGGCTTACAGGACAAAATGGATTGGATGGAGTTGGGACTCACAGACAAGCTGCACCACCTTGAAGAAGTATTTAGCAAATTGGCAGACTCAATTAGTACAACAACAGGAGTAGCAAGTTAGCAGGAGAATGTTGGATCATCAAGACAGAGCAGAGAAGAGAGTGAGAGAAATCGTCAACAGCTTTCCCTTCGTGTGGCCAATCTAAAATTCCCACGCTACGCAGGAGATGACCCAATTGAATGGTTCAATAGTGTCACAATTCTTCGAATATCAAGAGACAACGGATGACCAAAAAGTGGCGTTGGCCTCTTTCCATCTAGGAGGTGAAGCCAATCAATGGTGGCAGTGGCTACGAAGGGCATATCGAGAAGAGAAACGCATTGTTACTTGGGAAACTTTCATGGAAGAGTTATGGGCTGGCTTTGGTCTAACAAAGTGTGAAGAGTTTGACGAAGCACTATCACATGTAAAGTAAATAGGCACTTTACGGGACTACCAGAAGGAGTTTGAAAGATTAGGGAATCGAGTACATAGATGGACACAAAAAGTCTTGGTAGGTGCCTTCATAGGAGGGCTCAAGCCGGAAATATCAGAGGAAATTCGAATGTTCAGGCCACGGACGTTGAATGAGGTGATTAGTTTGGCAAGGATGCCAGATGAACAACTATCATGTCATAAGAAGATATCAAGACCAGCGTTCATTAATCGACCGTCGTTTACATAACCTGCCAACAATAGAGCCATTCCTACCGTGCCTGTAAAGAAATTAAGTTAAGATAAAATGCAGCGCTGGGGAGCGTAAGGGCTTTGCTTCAATTGTAATGACAAGTTCACTGCCGGTCACAAATGCCCGAGGGCACAACTTCTAATCATGGATAACGAAGTAGAGATGGATGAAAATACTAATGAGGAGGCTACTGGAGTAGTAAACCAAACAGATCTAGAGGAGAGTAAAGATCTCCAAATTACTTACTATGCACTCACGAGTTGAGCAGCCCATCAAACTATGTGTGTGAAGGCAAAGATTGGCTCTTACAAAATCATGGTTTTAATCGACAGTGGATCCACCCATAACATCGTCAGTACTCGGTTGGCTAATCAACTTCAATTGCCGATCAAACCTACAACAACATTTTCGGTTCGAGTTGCAACGCTAAGGAAAATTCGAGAAGGTACAAATTGTCATTCAAAACGTTCTTTCTTTACTTACTGTCTATTCACTGCCTATCACAGGGTTAGATATGGTCTTAGGCATTCAATGGCTCGAATTGTTAGGTGCTATAGTATGCAATTAGAAGACCCTCACCATGGAGTTCGATTAGGGAAATCAGAGGCGACATTTGCAAGGTATCAATCCACAATCCTTGCAAACAGCTTCTCTGATAGAAATTTCTAAAGAGATTCGGCAAGGCAATGAAGCATTTGCAATTTGTTTATACACAAAATTGGAAGAAGCATTACACACAGTATCAACAAATATGCAACAATTATTGAAAGATTATGAAGAAATATTCCAGGAACCTATAAAACTGCCACCATCACGTGGAATCGATCACTGTATTTCACTTAAAGAAAGAACGGAGCCTGTCAATGTTCGACCATTCCGTTACGCCTATTTTTAGAAAACAGAAATTGAGAAACAAGTTGAAGAGATGCTGCGATCGAGGTTGATAAAATCAAGCACCAGTCTGTTTTCTTCTCCGGTGTTGCTGGTCAAAAGAAAAGATGGTAGCTGGTGATTTTGTACCTACTACCGAGCTCTCAATGAAGTAACCATCAAGGACCGATTTCCCATACCCACTGTTGAGGACATGCTCGACGAACTACATTGTGTCGCTTACTTCACAAAGCTTGATTTAAGAGCCGGGTACCAGCAAGTTCAAGTAAACCCACCTGACATCTACAACACAGCTTTTCACACTCACAATGGGCACTATGAATACTTGATAATGCTGTTCAGATTATGCAATGCACCTGTCAACTTTTCAAGCTGTAATGAACTCCATCTTTCAATCTTATCTCAGAAAATTTATTCTTGTATTTTTTGATGATATACTAATATACAGTGTATCATGGAGTAGCCAATTTATTCTTGTATTTTTTGATGATCTACTAATATACAGTGCATCATGGAGTAGCCACCTTGAACATGTTAAACAGGCATTGGATGTCTTAAAGCAGCAACAATTTTTTATTAAAATCAGCAAGTGCAATTTTGGCCAATAGAAGCTTGAGTACTTAGGCTACATCATTACTTGCAGCAGCGTGAAAGTGGATGAAAGGAAAGTTGCTATTATGGTGTCATGGCTATAACCACAAAGCATCATAAAACTAAGAGGTTTCTTCGGCCTCACAGGCTAATACTGCAAATTTGTAAAAGGGTACAATGTCTTAGCTCGACCTCTCATTAATCTTCTAAAAAAAGGATAATTTTACTAGAATTCAGAAGCTGAGGAGGCATTTAAAAATCTAAAACAGGCCATGACATAAACACCCATACTAGCTATGCCGAATTTCAAAGATACATTTGTGATTGAAGCGGATACTTCTGGCGAGGGCATTGGCGTAATGTTACAGCAAAAGGAGAGACCTATTACATTTCTAAGTCGTGCCCTTGGGGTTTCGAAACAATCTTGGTCAATTTACGCAAAGGAGATGCTCGCCATCTTTAAAGCAATTTGGGCATGGAGACCATATTTATTGGGGCAGAAATTGATCATCCACACCGATTAACGCAGATTGAAGTACTTGCTGGAATAGAAAATAACCACACCCGAACACCAAAAGTGGTTGGCTAAACTAATAGGTTACGAATCTGTAATTTAGTATCGACCCGGACGTGAAAACCCGGCTGCAGATGCCCTATCACGGCGACCCGACTGCCCAACTCTTCATCACTTATTTGTACCGCAAATGGCCTTATGGGATGAAATCAAAGCAGCAGCGGTGGATGATGAGTACATGAAGATAATTACACAAGCAGCCCATGATCAAGTTGCTAGCAAATACTTGTCACGTAACGGCTTTAGTTTTTTTAAAGGAAGCGTTGTACTTCTTATCAAATTGTGTGAAGCATTAATATTTGAGGCACACAATACAAAGGTAGGAGGACATTCCAGAGTCCTATGAATATACAAATGCCTAGCTCAACAATTTTATTGGCCTTCTATGTTCAATTCGGTTCAAGAATATGTAAGCGAATGTGACACTTGTCAATGTGAGACTTGTCAACGGATTTCATTGAAGGCCTACCAAGTTCACAAGGCAAGGATGCAATTATGGTAGTGGTTGATCGTTTCAGCAAGTCGGCTCATTTCATGTCATTAACACATCCGTTCACGGCCAAAACAGTGGCTAAAAAATTCATTGACGGAGTTGTTAAGCTACACGGCATGCCCAAATCCATACTCAGTGATCGGGATCCAATTTTTGTAAGTAAATTTTGGCAGGAATTCTTTACCTTGTCGGGTACGCAACTAAGGATGAGTTCGGCATATCACCCTCAAACCGACTGCCAAACTGAAGTAGTCAATCAATGTTTGAAGGAATACTTGAGATGTTTTGTGCATCAATAGCTCTATATAGACGCTTGCCCCCAACAGTGCCAAATTATCAGGTGGGACCTTCTCCGGTGCATGAGGTGGATAAAGCCTTGTTATCACGAGATGAGCTATTATCACAGTTGAAGAGAAATTTGGCAGCCGCTGCTAATCGGATGAAACAATCCACAAAAAAAGGTCGACGAGATATAGAGTTCAAAGAGGGTGACATGGTGTTTTTGAGACTCCAATCATATCGCCAGTCCTCAGTATTCAAGCGAGCTCATCAAAAGTTGGCTAACAGATATTTTAGCCCTACAGAATTCTTTACAAGGTTGGAACCGTGGCCTATAAGTTGCAATTGCCAGAAGGTGCAAAAATCCATCATGTCTTGCATGTATCTTTGCCCAAGAAAGCGATTGGAGAATCAACTACTACTACTACTATTGAGTTGCCACCTATCAACAACGAAGCAGTGATCATGTTACAGCCGGAGACAGTTGTGGATACCCGTTGGTTAAAGAGGGGAGGGAAAATAATCGAGTAAAGCCTAATTCGTTGAAACAAATTACCGCCTGAAGAGGCAACATGGGAAGATGCTACATTGATCAGACAAAACTTTCCTTCGCTGGCCCTTAAGGACAAGGGACCTCTTCCAGAAGAGGGTATCGATAAGCCCAGACATTCAACAAGAGCACCAAGACCCACCAGCAAGTTTAAAGACTACGGTTGAGTGCTATACATGGGATGGGGCACACGTACAAAATGTGTGTGCTTGTGTGTTGCAACAATAGCGGAATAATTCCTGAGTCAAAGTTATCGTTGCTAATATGGAGGAGTATCAAATCGAAGTGATTACGTTTGACTTGGTTTCTATTTGAGTTGTTAAATAAATATTGTTTGGCTAAGATTGTTGGTCTAGAAATCTTGAGGTGTTTGTATAAATAAGTCTTCCGCTATTAATAAAGACATTCAGCAAATTATCAAACATATTTATCTTGGTTGTACTCACCAAAAGCAGAACAAAACTAATTTCCTTAAATCATTATAGCTTGCCTTTGACTGGGACCTATCATCATCATATAGTTCTCCTAGTTTACGTTGTCCACAAATAAGTCAAAAATACTTTTGGTTTTTTCTTGAATGTAATATGTATAAAAATAAAATGTTTGAAATTAAAAATATGCCAAAATAGAATATCATTAATCAAAAGATTGAACACAATAACGTTGATCAATATACCTTTCAACTGCTACTAGCCTTTATTGAATCCATTAATACATTAACCTGATCATTGATTTTCTTAGTCATGACTGTTCAGGTCAAAATGTATAATTAATTAATAACATATTAGTGCATAAGAAAACCTAACAACAACAATACAGTGAACTAACAAGGGAGTGTGAGCTTAAAACTGGATTCAAGGAGGAACTGTTGCCTTGACGGTTTGCTGAATAAGTGTTGTATGTCTTTGCGGTCATGAATTGAATGACATGTCATTGAAATAAGAAGTGAACCAGATGACAATCAGCCAAGCTTCATAAGCAAAACATGTGCCTGTCATATGAGTATACTTATAAAGCTTAACATGAAACGACAGCCTTTAGACCATTTTAATACCACTTATTCACAGCACAAGAGCAGCACGTGTGCAAAGCCATTATAGGTTGTTATCAAGAGTGGGAAAAATTTGAATTCAGTTGTATTAAAGCCAGAACACAACTGATGGGTAGGGAATCATTCTGGAATCGTCTAGACCTATGTATATAGTCTTAGATGGATTGATTCAGAGTGTATGTAAGCTTGTAACTTCATCTTTTTGGCTTGAAACTCATTACCAGCGAATGAAAAAAAAGGTTGTTGCTCGATTCTTCAATGGATGTAGGCTAACTCCAGCCGCATCACTTAAATTTGTAGTCCCTTGTTTTTGTTTCTATGATAATCATCTCAAGTCCGTTAAACTTAGTTTGAGTCTTAGTCAAACAACGCGAACAAAATGTCAAACATTCATATGCCAAATAAGCTTCTATAATGGACCCCTCTGGCCAAGCTTTATTATGTATATATTGTTTGAACTTATGCAAATTTCTATAAAAGAATGAATTTTATAATTACTAACTAAATTGCAATATAAGTTATCTATTAATATGTAGCTAAATGAAAAAAAAAATAACCTTTCAATTGGATACATCTAGCTATATTGTACTGGACCAATCATTTTACCTTCAGCACCAAGTGAATTTGAAAGTGCACTGTAATATTAAAAAAAGCGAGAACAATTATCTTTTCCAACTTAGAAAGAATGAAGGAAATTTGTTTCTCTAAACAATCTAAATCTTTTATAGTCAATACTTTCGTACATAAAGCTTTGAAAAAGTAAGAAAATTCAATCACAATATTAGCTACGGGTTTAAGAAACAATTCACGCACAATAAGCAAAAGTAGCATCTCCATAAACACGTGATAATCATGAGATTTCATACCTACAATGTTAGTTTGCACTGCATTCACGCACCGACATAAGTTGCTAGAGTTAAGCATCAGCAGCTTTTAAACTTGACAACCACTAACACACTAATCTCCTATCATCCTCTGACAATGTGTAATAAGTAGAAGGCTCCTCACTAGGGTATAGTTCATGTTTTGCATTCATTACATGTAGCTCAAGGCGAGCATTTAAAGAATATTTTGTTTTTCCATCGATATTCATCATTACTCTCACACATGTTCTTTTCAATATACATAACATCTAAGTTACTATGTAATATAAGTGTTTTCCAATATGATAACTCGAAAAAGATGAAGTGCTTTTTCCAGTTGTGGCTCTTTTCGGACCCTGTGATTACTTGTTTTTCCCTTACCTTTCCACAAGTAATTGGCTTTAATCTCCTAAGCTTTGTCACTTGGCCATCTTCAGATGGTCATTTAGGAGTGGCCTTCTTTTCTGTCGGTTGTTATTGTTAAATCGTTGAATAAGTAGCTTGTTAATCAGTTTCCTCAAAGCGACGAATCTGTTTGTTTGAAATCTTCAGTGGCAACTAACCACATCAGCAAAGTGGTGAATCAATTTGATTGAACTTGTAAAACGATTTCACGTAGAATGTTTGTTTTATATTCCTAATGGCTAGCTTTTTGCATTTATATAAACCCAACTACGAATCATTTTCTAAAGGTAATTTGAGCTAAAATTTGATAATTCTAAACACTCTTAAGCTTTCAATTTATATTTGAGCTATGTACTCTTGTGAAGAGTATTTTCTCTGCAAACTTTATTTCAATCTTTCAATTAAGTGATGTAAGTGTGGGAAACACTTGAGTAAAGAGATGTAAAATATATACTTTGAATTGTAACAGTTTATTGAGGCCTTTGAAATCAATTGTACTCATTTTGGAGCTCCAAGATTCAAGGCTCAGTTTTAGTGGAATTTTAAGCTTGGAGTGCTTGGAAGCATGAACGTAGGTGAGTTTGTTGAAGCATGTAAAATTGCTATGCTTGTTTTCTTTACCTTTATCTCTTTAATTTACTTATTGTGTTTGTTATTATTAGATTATGATAGTTGATGTTGTAAATTATAATTCTTATTATTAAAAAATATTTTTAAACCATAATTCACCACTCTTAGTTTGTTTAGTTAGAATTTCAAGAATGCACCTCTTACTTACCACTAGACAAAGAGCTTATTAGCATAATCAGCGCAATATATCCTGTAAAGCTAGCTAACCACATGTTATAAGTTCTTACATTATGATGCAAATGCACTTTATTGTGATTATCACTTTTACCAATTTGCTAGTATGCATCTGCACTTCATGATGATCATCACTCGTACCAATTGATTAGCCTTATCTCCATCCTCCATCTCGTACACATTATCAAGCAATTTATTAGCTTTATCTACATCCTCCATCTCGTACACATTATCAAGTATCACGCAACAAATCACTACATTAGCTATTCCTTGATCTACTGAGGTGGCCATATGGGTCATAACATTATTAAAAGATATGTATACATATGATTTTTTTGAATTCATATAGACATAAATGGAGACGATTAATAAAATATTGATATAACATGACACAAGTAATAATCGTTTTGTGTCGATGTTGGACCATCTCAATATGTTTACTTGTTTATGACACAAATAACAATTACCATATTGTGATATAATTGAAAAAACAACTAATGTACATACTTAAACAGTAAATTAATTGTTCGTTTTATGTTTGTATTAAATAAAAAAGTATTCATGTCATGTAAATCGATTTATGACCTATTTAGAAAGAATGATGGATATATTTTATATCATATTTATTACCGTTAACTTTTATTTGTCCATTAAATATGTTTAATAATTAATTATAATTAGTACTTATTTTAATTTGTGTGAAATTGGGGAATTGTTATAAAAAATAGGGATAAGTTTAAGGAATTAGGATGTAGCATTACGGTTAATAGTTCTATTTGCATTGTATCACCAAACTTAGCATGTGGTGCAGCGCAAAGGCAGATTTTGCAAGTTCTACTGTAGGCATTCTCTCCTTGTTGGATACAGATTGCGGCGGTATATCTGAAGTGTGAAATATATTTGATATTTTGGTGTAAATGAAGCATATTTAGAAAAACAAAAAATTTATTGTTTTAATCATCTGCAGTTGACTTTAATGTATTTTTTTTAATGGAGTGCTCAAATTCAAAATGAAAAGAATAAGTTTTATTTCATTTTTGTATTGTGAAAATACGAATTGAAAACCTAAAATTTATGGAAAACCATTGTATAAAAATTAGGAAAAAGACCCAAATATGTGTCTGGTATGATTTTTGATATTAGCAAAAGTGTTCATTTAATTTTATAAACTTTTTTTTCTAAATTTTAAGTGTTGTTTGATTATATTTTAAGTAGACTTCTTAGGATTAAATAAAATATTATGTCTTTACCGCCAAATGCCAATTGAAATTTTTTAAATATTAAATTATCTAAAATATTTTTATTTATTTCAAAATTTTAGTTCACTTGTAAAATAATTTTAAAAAACTCATTTATTAAAACAATTTTATAATTTTTAATAAAAACTCTAATCCACAACTAAAATTTAGTTATTTAGTTTTTTTCAAATTCACTTAAATAAATTTTCGTTAGAAAGATATACCAAAAAACATTTAGAGCATGTTTAAGATTATTTTAGATCGACAATCTAGCACCCAAAAGATGTTTAGTAAATATTTTTTAAAAATAGATTATTTAGAAATCTGATTTCTTTTGAATCTAGTAAATAACTATCGATTAAAAAGTGGGCGGAACCAGCTTTGGAAAAAATGATTATTTCAAACAATGATTATTTAAGATGAAATATCTAAAATATCCTCCTTAAACTATTTGAATTCTAAAATTACCTCTCTTATATTTTTTAGCCAACTCTGTATCTCTCACTCACAATATGCCAACAAAAGCACTAAAATTTCTCTCCTTACGATCAATGTCGACAGGCCAAATTCAGTGACCACTCTGCCGCCAATGAAATCATTTTGACGCCGATTAGACGAATATAAAGATAATTAAACCCTATGATTTCTTTAGTTTTGATTTTCATTCTTGTGGAAGATTCTGTGTCAGGTTCTGCGTGTTATGGATTGTATGAACAGTTTAATTGCGCGCTTGATCTATAGGTTCAGCGTGTTTGTGTTGATTCCTTTGTTTCCCTTGAGATTGAGGGACTGCTTATGGATAAATTTTGATATCTGATTTTTGCTCTTTATGGAACAATAACAACTGACCACTTTGGCTTAAGGCTAGAAAAAGGTGTAATTGCTCTGGTTCATTCAGATTCCACTCTACACCACAAGTCATCATTTCATTTGCAAACTTTATTCCGCCTTTAAAACATGTTCCTAAGCACTAGACGGGTCCGGGTTATCCATGTAATGCCCAGGATCACAATAGTATAACAGAAAGCATACTAGCAAATAATAGCATTCAATTAATTGAAATTCAAGCTAAATTCAATTCACTTGTGCATTAATTCAGGTTGGTTTTTTTTTTTTTCTCTCTCCAATATGTCTCGCTATCATTGCTTTGAACTGTACAGATTTTATGGTTCTTAATGGCCTGCCGGCAATTTATTATCAAAAGTTTGATGAGAGGGGTGGAAACAAGAAATTTAAATTGCTCATGGGATATGATTTTAAATCGAAGCTTGTTTAGTTTTAAATTTAGTTCCCAATCTTATTTAGTTTAATGAATTCAAGTTTGTAGTTTTGCAGATTTTACAGTTGAGTGTGATGACCACTTAGCTTTTGAGTTCTATGTAGCTCTTGTGGTCACTGTTTTTGCACCCTGTGTGCAACTGTCTTTTAGATCATGCCTTCTGGTTTTTGCTTCAATAACTGCTATGTATTTTGTTGGGTCTATCTCATTCGGGTGGTCCAAGTTCAAAGTTTTATAAGTTTTGATAGTTAAGTAATTAAGGAAAATTTAAAGGACGAATGAAATTTGCCATGAAATAGGAGAAAAAAAAAGGTGATAGAGAAAGAAAAGATAGTGGTTGGTTATTTCAATTTAGAGACAAGATTTTTAATCTTTAATTGGGTTCTTGATAGGTGAAATTAAATCTATTTTTTTCTAAATTTTGATAGTAAGTTCCTAACATTGCCCTCTACAATTCTACTAATCTTGATTTTTATTTTATTCTCTTGTTGGTTATTATTTGAGATATCTACTTATTAAAAAGATAGATATTATGCTGTTACTGTGAGCTAAGGATATTGAGATTTTTTATGTTGTTAGCGTATAGTATTATCAAAAGAAGAATTTGTTTTATAATCCCATTAATATAGTAGAAGATTATATTGGACTACAGTCCAGTGGTTTTTCCTACTTTAGGTTTTTCATGTAAAAATTTGTGTATCTTGTGGTTGGTTTATTGCTTTAGATTTTATTGATTTATTTTTCTGCCTATTTATTTACGATACACATCCTATTTTAGTTACAAAAAGTGGGAAAAAATTTTATTTCTGCTTAATTTGTAACTATTTATTTGAGTTCTTTTCCCAATAAAGTGGTATCAATGCGTCATATTGTGTGTTTCTATTACTTATGTTGTTGAGATGGAGAGTCTTCAACATACATAATTAAACTAAAATCATGGAACTATGGTATTTAGAAGTTTATAATGGAAGATTTGTTACACATGAAAGACCTACATGAATCCATTGAAGGCGAAGAAGCTAGATCCGCTGATTTAGATGATAAGAAATGGGGTTAATTAAGCTAAAAGGCTGTGGGTACTATTTGATCATTGATTGATTAGAGTGTGCACCACCATGTCACGAAGGAATCCGGGGTTGATGTTCTTTGAAAAAAATTAAAGACAATTTATGGGCAGTTAATAGCACATAACAAAGCCAATTTGATAAAGAGGCTTGTTAACTTTAAATATAAGGAGGGGTGCAGTATAACTGAAGACACTAGTGAGTTTGAGGGCTTGGTTGATTAGTTAACTATTATGAAAATTATTTTAGATGATGAGTTATAAGCATTGTTGCTGCTTAGTTTTTTGTCTGACAGTTGGGAGACACTAGTGGTGTTAGTGAATAATTCAGCGCGAAAAGGAAAATTAACTTTAGATATGGTAATAGATAGGCTACAGAATAAATAATCTATAAGAAAAAGTGTTGAAGCAATTTCCTTTTAGTATGCACTTGTTTCAGAGAAGCAAGAAAGGTGGTGGAGAATGATAACCCTAGAGGAATATCTAAGTCCCAGAAGAGAAACATGAAATGCTTTATTGTTAGAAAACAAGTCACATTAAAAGGGAGTATAGATTGTGGAAAAGAGAATAGACGAAAAGAAAGGTGATGCTTAAAAAAATGACAAAGAGAACACTGCAGCCATAGTTGATGGTGATATAAGTATTGTTTATGATGAGAGCTCTATAAATCTCACTTGCTACACCAATGATTGGGTGATTGATTTGTTTGCTTCATTTCATGCTACTGCACATCATGATTATTTCATATCCTATGTTAATGGTGATTATGACCATATTCGAATGGGAAATGAGGGGGCATCCAAGATTATGGGCATATGAGATATTTGCTTGGAAACTAGTGTGGGCTGTAAGTCTTTGCTTAAAGATGCCATATGTGTATTAGATATTCACCTTAATTTAATCTCCACATGTAAGCTTGATGATGATGGTTATATTAACTAATTTGGTAAAGGAAAATGAAAGCTCACCAAAGGCTCCCTAGTATTAGCTAAGGGGAAGAAAGTAAACACTCTCTACGTGATAGAAGTCAAGATCAAGAAAGAAGATGTGAATGTGGTTGTAAAAGATTCTAACAATGAGACATAGCATAAAAATGCTTGGTCACATTGGTGAGAAAGGATTGGAAACTCTTGCCAAAAAGATTTTTATGCAACTTCATAGGTATATCCCTCAAAACTTATGTTCATTGCTTAGTTGGAAAGGCACACAGAGTAGCTTTTAAAAGCTTGTCTTTATCTAAAAGTCACAAATACTTGATTTGACTCACATTGATGTTTGCATTATACAAAGCATATCAATAAGAGGTGTATTTTATTTTATGACTTTTATTGATGACTATTTTAGAAAAGTGTGGACTTATGCTTTAAAATCTAAAGACTATGTGCTTCATATGTTTAAGTTCTTCCATACTTATGTTAAGAGAGGGACATGAAGAAAATTAAAATGCATCAGGGCAGATAATAGTGGTGAGTACAAAGGGCCATTTGAGCAATATTACAGATCCCATGGAATCAAACTTGAGAAGATTGTACCAAAGACCCCATAATAGAATGGTGTTGCAAAAAGAATGAACAGAACAATTGGAAAGAAGGTCAAGTGTAGGCTTTCTGATGCTAAACTTCCTAAATCTTTCTAGGCAAAGGCTATATGCATTGCAGTTGACTTGATTAACCTTTTTTCTTTAGCTCAATTAAATGGCGATGTACTTGAAAGAGTTTGGACTAGAAAAGATCTTTCTTATAAATACTTAAAAGTATTTGGTTGTAGAGCATATATTCACATTCTTAAAGATGAAAGGTTAAATTTTGATGATAAAGCCAAGGAATGCATTTTCTTAGGCTATGGCCATAAAGAATTTAGTTACAGATTATGGGACCTAGTGGCAATAAAACTAATTAGAAGTAGAGATGTTGTGTTTCTTGAAGATCAGATAGTTGGTGTTGCAGAAAAAGGCAATGAATCTTAGTCATCTCCAGAGATTTCTATTATTCCAACTTTAGTTTCTCCACCTATAGTTCATGATGATCGTGGAAGAGTAGAAGAAGATAATAATCATGGTCCAACAGAACCAGTTGAGCAAGCACCTCTAGAGCCACCAGCACCACCAGTTAAACTAGAATTGAGAAGACCTATTAGAGAACGGCGACCTTTCAATAGATATCCTTCACATGAGTATGTGATGCTTACAGATGGAAGAGTGCAAGAATGTTTTGAATAAGCCATGTCTCAACAACATAAAAATGAGTAAGTTCAAGCCATGTAACAGGAAATAAAATCCTTAGAAGAGAACCACACTTATGATTTAGTAAAGCTTCTTAAAAAAAAAGAGGGTACTGAAAAAAAAAATAAGTTTACAAGTCAAAGGCTCAAAATAACTCACAAAAGTGGTACACGGCTAGATTAATTGTGAAGGGCTTTGATAAAAAAAAAGGTGTTAATTTTAAAGAAATATTTTCTTTTGTGATGAAAATATCTTTTATCTTAGTAATTTTGGGATTAGCAGCTAGCTTAAATTTAAAGATTGAATAGCTCGATGTAAAGTCAGCTTTCTTGCATAGTGACTTAGAGGAGGAAATATATGTGTAACAACTTGAAGAATTCAATGTCAAAGGCAAAGAAGAACTTATGTACAAGTTGAGGAAAAGTTTGTATAAGCTAAAACAGGCATCAAGATAGTGGTACAAGAAGTTTGATTCTTTTATGGAAAATTAGACTTTCGCAAAACTATGTATGACTAGTGTGTTTTTGTGAAAAAGTTTGGTGATGATGATTTCATCATTCTTTTTCTTTATATAGTTGACAAGTTGATTATTGGCCAGGATGCTAGTAAAATTGAAAATTCAAAAAAAAAGATTACTATGCCTTTTGTAATGAGGGACTTGGGATTGGTAAAACAAATTCTTAGTATAAAGATTTCCCACGATAGAAAATCTGAGAAGTTATGGTTAACTCAATAAGCATATGTTGAAAATGTTCTTGAAAGATTTAACATGAACAAGGCAAAATCTGTTTGCTATCCACTTACAAGACATTTCAAACATAGTTCCAAGCATTGTCCTACAAGTGAGAAAGAGAAGCAAGAATTGAAAAGAGTTCCTTATGTTTCAGCAGTTAGTAGTTTGATGTACGCCATGGAATGTACAAGACCATATATTACTCGTACAGTTGGTGTAATATGCCAATTTCTCTCTGATCCAGGTAAGGAGCATTGGACAACAGTGAAGTGGATTGTCAGATATCTCAAAGGCACTTTTAAAGCCTGTTTATGTTTGGACAGTGACAAACATGTGTTATAAGTATACATAAATAAAAATATGGTAGGAGATGTTAATTCTAGAAAATCTCTATCAGGATATTTGCCTACCTTTGTAAGGGGAGCACTCTCGTGGCAATTCAGACTTCAACAATGTGTTGCATTGTCTACCACTGAAGTAGAGTGTATTGCAATCATTGAGGGTTGCAAAGAAACCTTGTGGATGAAGAATTTCCTATAAGAGTTGGGTCCAAAGCAAAATAACTAGGTTAGGTATTGTGACAGTCATAGTACCATTCACTTGGCGAAGAATTTGATATACCATTTGAAATCCAAGCCCAAAGTTTTGTTGGGTCCATCTCATTTAGGTGGCCCAAGCCCAAAGTTTTATAAGTTTGGGTAATTAAGCAATTAAAATAAACTTGAAGGAGGTAAATGAAATTTGTCATGAGATTTGGCTTTAAAAGCAAGCGGCAACCTTAGTTTCACTATCACAAAAAGACGAGTATAGAAGAAAAAAAAGGCAAGAGAGAGAGAGAAAAAAGACAGTGGCTGGCTATTATAATTTAGGGGGAAGATTTTTAATCTTTAATTGAGCAATCGGAATACGAAATTTAACTCCATTTACTCCAAAATTTTGAGGATAAGTTCTTGGAATCGATGTTTATAATTCTACTAGTCTTCATTTTTATTTTACCCTTTTGTTAGCTATTATTTGAGATAACCACTTATTAGAAAGACATATATTAGGCTATCACTGTGAACTAAGGATATTAAGATTCTTTATGTTGTTAGCCTTTAGTATTATGTAAAAAATAATTTGTGCTGTAATCCTATTAATGTAGTGAAAGATTATATCAAACTATGGTCCCTTGGTTTTTCCCGCTTTGGGTTTTCTACATAAAACTCTATGTCTCTTGTGGTTGTTTTATTACTTTGGATTTTATTGGTTTATTTTTCTACCTATTTATCTATGGTACATATCTTATTTTAATCACAAAAGAGGAAAAAAAATTTATTTCTGCTTAATTTGTAACTACTTGTGTGAGTTCTTTTACCAACATATTTAATAATAACTTGATTCTATTTCTAATTTTGGGATTATTTGGACAAACCCTGCTTTTTGGCATGTTTTTAGAATGAATAAAGGGTCATACATATTTAAAAAGTGTTCAAAGGCAAATATAGTTAATTTAGTTTGAACATGAAATATTTCCTAAAGTTGGAGTTAAAAGTAAAGTGAAGCGCAATCCTGTGAGCATTATTAAACTCTCTTAGAAAAACATATCTTTTGAAGTATCATTTTTACTTATGATAAATAAATAGAGTTAATTGAGATTTATGAATGTAATTTTGTGAAAGAGTTGAGAGTCAAATCAAATTTTACATGATGTGGAAGAATGTGCCATATAGTTATGTGGTCAGAATCTATCATATCATATACAATTATGTTTAACAATGAGTGAAATAACAATGTGACAACAAAGTGGAACAATTAGCAATATTCTGTTAATTTAAAAGGATTAATCTCACTAGCATTGTTTCAATAATTAATTTCCTTACTAGGAGAATATTTATTTTCTTTGAAGTCTTTTGCCATCACCATAACCTACCAATATCATCACCATGCTCTATCTTCTTACTTTTTATTTATTAATTATATAATTAACATAATCTGAAAAATTAATCACTAATTTCACCAGTAATTTCTCCAATATGATCTTTACAACCTTGGATTTTTTTCCCTAATTAGGTTTTTTATTACAGACATCTTTTTCTTGGGAAGCTTTGCTTATGGACAACAAATTATATGGAAACTTGAAGTCTAGAGTAAAACTTTGTAATCAATATATTAAAATTTCTTTACATATGAAGAAATTTTGGTACTAAAAATATGTGTCCATAGAGCCCTCTTCCTTTGCAGGCTGGATTGGTCACAAAAATTGATGAAAATAATGTTTTTTACTTTGTAACTATATGCAGTACTATTTATTGTTTTCGGTTTTCGGTTTTCATAAGAACTAGTTAAATTTATTGCATATAATAGTGTATTGTACAATGCAAAATCTTATAATCTGTTAGATTTAATAAGCTAAATAGACTTTCACATGCAAGATTTAAAATCAAATTTAATGAAATGCTTGTTATGTTTTGCTTTACCTCAAGCCAATTTTAGTGTGTCCTATTATGATCAAATTTTAGTTATGAACACGATAAACACTATTAGGTCTACACTTTATGTTTATAGTAATTTTGAGGTGTTGATATTGTTCATTACATTTTTACGTAGAGATGAAGAGTAAAATTTTGATCCTACAAATTTTATTTGGTATTTTAAGACTCAAGGTACATTTATGGAGATGATGTGTATAAAGGAGATAGAAGCTGAAATCATCCTTGTGAGGACAAGAAAACCTTTGGTGAAAACCATCACCTATAACGCAGAGATATTTATGTTGTATCACTAAGAATTAATAATAAATTATGAGGAAGCATACCTAAATCCATAACGTTGAATAGCTCTCTAGGATTATATGGTTGGTTTTCCAAACTACACGTTCTCCTAGAGAATCCTTTAAGTTTCTCTACGCTCTCTCTCTGATGATAGGATGTAAAAAAGAATGGAAAAGATACGTGTGACTTGGAGACCATGACCACCTATATAGACAATTGTTTCATGTTGTCAAAAATAAATTTTTTATAATAATAATAATATAAGGAAAACTTTTATAGATCATTTTTAATTGAGTTTAACCTTATATGATAATTCGCAACATATATAAGCCCAACCTTGAATTAAGGATCCAATAATATTAGATTAAAAATCTAACAATCTCCTACTTGGACTATATATGCAACCTTATAATTATGTTTTGCAAAAATAACCGTATGAGCTCAATCTTACTGTCATTACCAAAATGTATCTATAACTAATTCAGTCCATCAAATATATCAATATAGGATCAAAGTGACATCACAACTATTGTAACTCAACCCTCAGTATCACTATGCTAATACAACTGAATGATATGGATCATAATGTGAATGTGTAACATGAAAATTTCATGCAATGTAATCTTAATATGCCTATTTTCAACTAGTCCACTTTATACCTTAGTGAGATAAGGTCATACTAGAATCAAAGTGTGAATAAACAAAAAAAACTTTATTTTTACAGAAAATAACTAAAAATATCCAGAAACCGAAACAATTGAAAATGTCTATAATATAGAAGCATCTAAAATCATAAAATCCCATTAAAACTGAATATATTTAAATGACATGACACTGATACGAATAATGTGTTAATGAAACACCTTTGGTGGCAATCTCTAAATAAGCGAATCCACAATCATAGAGTCTGGTGATTTGCTCTATAGACAATTGTCCACTCTTAACTCTTTCTTTAACAACTAGGAACTTGATATCTATATACTTTAATTTTGTCAAGCTTCTATTGTTATTGGAATACAATACTACTAACTTATTGTCACAAAATAACTTGAGTGGTCTATCAACACCATCTACTATATACAGTACTGTGACAAAATTCTGTAGTCATATTCCGTGATTGGATGTTTCGTAACATGCTATGAACTCTGTTGCCATCATTTAGTATTCTTTCAAAAGACAGCACCCCCAGTTAGCAGATAGATGTAACCCGAAATGAGATTTTAAACTATCTTGGCACCTATCAAAATTAAAGTTAGTATACCTAACGATCTTAAGTTTATTCAACCTCTAATATGTGAGCATATAGTCTTTTGTTCTCTGTAGGTACCACAAGACTCGTTTGGTTGCTTTCCAATGATCTACTCTTGGATTACTTAAATATCTACCCAACATCCTAGTAACGTATGTTATATCCGGTGGCGTACAAACCTGAGTATACATCAGACTTCCTACTGCTGATGCGTAAGGAATCTTCTACGTTTCTTTCTTTTCACAACCATTGTTAAAGCACTGATTGAGACTAAACCTGTCTCCTTTAGTAATTGAGGTATCATCTACTTTGTAATCTTACACCCCATATCTCTTGAGAACTGTTTTGATATAGCTCTTTTGTGATAATCACAGAATACCCTGAGAGTGATCTAAATGTATCTGTATGCCTAATGCAAAAGAAGCATTACCAAGATCTTTCATCTCAAAGTTCTTAGTTAGAAATCTCTTAGTGTCGTGCAATAAGCCTATATCGCTACTGGTAAGTAAAATGTTATCGACATATAAAACTAGAAAAATATACTTACTCCTACAAAACTTATGGTATATACAATCATTGACTAAATTCATTTAAAAACTGAATGAGATGATCACTTGATGAAACTTGAAATACTATTGTTGAGATGCTTGCTTGAGCACATAGATGGATTTCTTAAGTTTGCAAACCATATTCTTTGGGTCTTCGGATACAAAGTTTTCTGGCTACATCATATAGATCGTCTCATCAATGTTGTCATTGAGAAACACTGTTCTTACATCCATCTGATGTAACTTAATATCGAAATGCACCACCAATGTCATTATAATCTTGAAAGAGTCTTTTGAAAAAACCTAAAAGAAAGTTTATTTATAGCCGATGTCTTTTTTCTATGTAAAGCCTTTTGCAACTGACACATTTTATACCTCTGTACATTACCTTTTCAAATCGCTCTTAGTCTTAAATATTTATTGGTAACAAATAAGTTTCGCACTTTCTGGAAATGTGGTCATCTGGCACTGTACTTCGTCTTTCTCTAGTGGATCTCCTTAATAAGATAGGTTCTTGAGGTGGTTGATTTGTTCTTCTGGAGCCCTTCTTCTATAGAGGGTTCTCCAAAATTGTTTTGATTTGTTGTTTGTTGAACAAAGTCAAGAATGAGACCATTATCAATGCCAATAACACCTATGGGAATATCAACATATTTTTCTTCAAAGAAAAAGTCACTAACTGGTATCTCCCCTCACAAACTTGACATCTTCAAAGAACTAAATATTTCCGAGCTAAAAAATCAACTTAGTTATGGAATCATAAAACTTGTCCCCCTTGAATCGTTCTGACTATTCAATAAAATAACAATTCACCGTCTTTAAGTCTAGTTTCTGCTCATTAGGCCTATAAGGCTTTACCCCAGCTGGGCATCCTCAAACATGTAACTGCTTTAGACTAGGCTTCTTACCTATCCAAAGCTCATAAGGGATTTTGGCAATCGTTTTAGTTAGAACCATAGTAAAGATATATGTTGAAGTTTTAAATGCTTCCCCCATGAGTGATTTCTAGTAAGGTAGAATGATAAATCATACTTCTCACTATATCTTTAAGCATCGTATTTCATCTTTCAATAACATCATTCATAGTGGGCATAACTGGCATAGTGTACTGTGGGACGATACTGTATTTCTCTAGGAATTTAGCAAATGGTCTTAGATGTTGTTCACCTGAATCATCATATCTACTATAGTATTCACCACCAAGGTTAAATTTGACACTTTTGATTATTTTGCTGAATTAGTTCTCAACTTTAGCTTTAAAATTTTTGAACATATCTAAGGACAGTACCTTTCCATAAAAGAGATATATGTAGTCATATCTAGAAAAATCGTTTATAAACGTTATAAAATTTAGTTGACTATTCCAAGTAGTTGTAGGAAATGACCCACAAATGTCCATATATATGAGTTATAAGACATCCCAAGTCTTGTTGGCTTAAAATCTTCTTTTATTATTTTGTTTCTCATTGATAAAGTTAACACATATGTCAAAATCTGTGAAATCTAACGAGTCGAGAATTGTGTATGACATAAGTCTTTCTATTCTCTGTATGGAGATATGACCCAATCTCTATTGCCATAATACAACCAAAGTCTCATTGGTTAATTTTTTCTTTAAACCTCGTGTATTTAATTGCAGAGATTCATTAAATGAAGCAATTATATATCAAATATATAAAGATTATCACCACCTAATAAAGAACCAAAACCAACCATTTTTAAATCATGAAACAAACTAAATTTTTCATTCCCAAATAAACAAGAAAAGCTAGGCTTGTTCAAAGAAAAAATAGAAATCAAATTCCATCTAAAAGACAAAACAATAAATGTTTTATCAAGATCCAAAAAAAATCCGGTCTTTAACAATAATATAAAATTTCCTATTATTTCAACTTCAATTGTCTTGCCATCCCCAACATAGATGTATCTTTCACTATCACTAGATTTTTGGCAATTTAGGCAACCTTGCATCGACATATTGATGTGAATGGTTGCACCAAAATCTATCCACCACATATGTCTAGGTATCGAAGTTAAATTAACCTAAAAACAAATCAAATTATGCCTTTCAACCGCAAAAGAAATAACTAGTGCTTATTAGATCATCAGATTTCTTTTGCTGTTTCTTTTGGGGTAGTGAATTTACAGCTTCTTTATCCTTATACCTTATTAAAATTAGGCTTGTCAAGAGTGTAACAATTTCAGCATTTTCGTTCTTGGCAAACCTTTATTTAATTTCTACAAGAAACTCTTTAGCTGTAGTTGCCTTTTCAGGCATTAAGAACCTGAATGCTTATAGAATGGCCTTTTTCATGATCATAATACACATGCGATTTGATCTTTCTCGCCTTTTCATTTCCTTTTTATCATTAAAGGTACTCTCATCCTTAAGAGGTGGGTAGAATCAACCCTTAACACAAGGTCAAGATCCATTATTATGAGAACTATTGAGAGGTTCTCGTGCAATAATTTGAAGTTAGAGTCATTTAGCATAGTAATAGAGTTGATGTTAGTAGTAATGTTAACAGTAGACATAACCAAACGGAGAACAACAAAAAAATAAAACAAGCTCAAATTAGTCTTAAAATAAAAATAAATTCAAAGAAAGGTAAACTCCATCTCAAAATATAAAAGCTCCATTAACATTTCATCTTTAGATAAAATATTAACTTCTAAGTAATATCTTGGTGTAGTAATCAAACACTGATAATAAGAACACGTCAAACAATAAATCTTTCTTTGGCCTGATTTATTATTCATATGTAAAACTGAATAATCATCATATGTTTTTATTACTACAGGTGCACATGTAATTCTATTAAATATAGACCTTCCTTTGGGCCGTCGATATTTACAGAATTTATATGTACAAAACTGTTTATATTCTAAGATAAATTAATTTCCACAATAGAGGTCATTTTGGTAACATATTGCTTCAATTAATTCATCTCAAAATACATATTAGCATACCAATATTTATATTTAAAGTTATACAAAAAAATTACCCAAAAAATAAAAAAAAAATAAAAAATTTAGGTTAAAGTATGGTCAACGATCAACGTTGACTATTAACAATCAACCATTGATTAGTTCAAGGCTAGAATATTTCGGGGTTCAAGATCTTGAGCTAGCCTGCAAATCAAACTAATCTTCTTTTTTTTTTTTTATGGGCTAAATCTTATCTTTAATTTCAATGGACTAATGTAAACTAACCCTTAATTTTAATCCATCAAGCCCAATAAATTAGGCACAAAATTAAATTTTACTAAGCCCAATAAAATTCAAGACTTAAGTGAAAAAGATTTTAATTATTCTGTTGAAAAAGAATTTCATGATACGTGAGGGACCTCAATGATACAAGCCATGAAACCCTAACACATCTTTTCCCTCTCTTTTTCAATACGACAGCCATACCGGCACTTCTTCTTCTTCCTTTAAGAGGTGGCCATGGATGCCTCTCTTAAGCTGTTTGCCATGGCCTGGTGGCCACGACTTGGCTGTGGGCGAGGCAAAATGGTCGCGCCTAAGCCATATATTTTTTTATTTCTTTATTCACTTTTTTTGTTTTGGTTGGCAGCTTGCTTTTCTGAATGCTGGCGGTGGCTGTTGTTGCCGCCAACTTTAAATCCTTAATTAACCAAAATTTTTTTTAACCTGAATTTCTAAATTAAAAAAAATTCCAAATTTCTTCTATATATTTTGCAATACCAGAAAACAACTATTGATTTGTTCTCATATTCAATAATTTTAATAATTTTAATATTATTAAATTCGAGAATACCAAAGATTTAATTATTAATCAAAAATAATTTGAGTCTTAATGATTCAACATTAAAAGACTCTAATACCACTTATTGTGATAAGAAAAATTTTGGTGAAAACCATCACCTATAACCTAAAAATATTCATGTTGTATCTCTAAGAATCAATAATAAATTATGCAGAAGTATACCTGAATCTATAATGCTAAATAGCTCTCTAAGATTGTGTGGTTGGTCTTCCAGATCTACACATTCTCCTAAAGAATCCTTTAAATTTCTCCATTCTTTCTCTCTGATGACGAGATATTAAAAAGAATAGAAAAGATACGTGTGACTTAGGAACCATGACCAATTATATAGACAACTGTTTCTTATTGTCATTAGGTATTCCTAATTCTGCTCATTATAGAATTAGAATATTATTGGGTTTATACACATTAATAGCCCACACCCTATTAGATACATTAAAGCCCATATACCAAAAGTCTTAATAGATAGCTTTTAATTGGGTTTAACCTTATATGACAGTCCGCAACATATAATTACTCACATATAAGCCCATTGTTGGATTAAGAATCCAACAATATTAGACTAAAAATTCAATAGTTGAAAGACTCATTTTTCTAAAGTTGGATTGAATAATTTGATTGAAAACTTTAGAAAAGAAGCTACAAGATCATACACTAAAGTTTAATTGAAAAATAACTAGAATAACTTAAAAAATGAGTCGAAAATCTAATGGAAACTAAAACAAAAGGAAATAGGTTTAGGATGGGATCATGTTTTGAAGACTGTTAATGCATCTCCAGAATAGTGGAGTATTACGCTAGTAGTGTGTTTACTTATTGGGAACAGGAATGGAAATCAAGAAATAGAAATGAATGATGTATTTACTTGCTTAAATGAGAGGTGGAATGGAAATCAAAGTAGTGGATCCCACCTAAAATCAGAAATGATTACTGCAGTTCCCATTCCTATGAGAGAGGTGAGCATGGGAATCTCATTCGCTAAAGTGACTATATTAACCTAGCTTAAATATTGAAATTCTCATTTTATCCTTCCTTATATTATTATTATTATTATAAAAAATTTAGTTTTGAAGATAATGATGATAATATTTATTATTAATATTAATTATAATGATTAATAATTATAACGGTATTACTATTATTATAATAATAATTACTACTATTAATATAATGATTACAAACAATTATTATTATTGTTGTTGTTGTTATTGTTGTTGTTGTTATTATTATTATGACAATAGTCACTAAGGTAAGTTTAGTAACTTATAACTATTCATTCTGATTTCAACCCATATCAATTACTAATTAGTAAACACACTATAGAGGTGCGTACATTATTTGATAATTGGGAATATTTTCCTTTATTAAGATCTTGAATTCAATTTAATATGATATTAGAATTTCACGAATGTTAGATGCATGGTCACCGATAATGGGCCAAGCGAACACGGTCTGTACATGATAAGCAGTTATCATATATGGTTATGGGAAGTTAAAGGAAATTGATTTAAAATCAACTTCCCACATTAGTTTCCATGACAAAAAAAGAAAAAAAAAACTTCCTAAAAAAGTGAACACAAAGAAAAAGTGGTAAGCAAGAATCTTCATTTTCTTTACCTCTTTGAGAAGACAGAATAAGAACTTTGAACAACTTATTAGAAAGAGGACATTTATACTATGCTTAGAGGAATATTTTCAATTGTGATTTCTTTTCGACCATTGACATGAACCAACACTCGATTACTTCGCTGCTTAATTCGAGAAGAAAGGTATTTCTAGAATTCTTATTTTGTTTCATTGGTATTAGAGCCAGGTTTTGTGTTGGATTCATGCAAAGGGTTGAGTTTGTTTTATAAAAATACATAAATTTTATGTGTTAATTATTTTTCTTGAAATATATAATCTAGTGGCTATTCAATTTATATTTTAAAATGCTCACTATAAAAAATTCGAGAATTGAAAGACATAAAAACAACTTAAGGTTTAATTTGTATGAACTCTAATTAAAACATGAAACTTGAAACTTTATTTTATCATATCTTTTGATCTAGGTAATCTAGCATTGTGAATTATATATCATTAGAAAAATCTTTACGAGAACTTTCTAACAATATTTGATTTGTTAAAAACGAACTTAAAATGAGAAAGTTATAGACAAAATATGAATCTAGTCATATTAGGGTTACAAAATTCAAAAAACATAATTTTAGATAAGATGATAAACAGTACCATAATTGGTTTTCCTATGATTCTGGCCTATTTGGACCTCCGATTGAAAATCTAAAGCCACCGCTTGAATGAGGATAAAAAATCAAGTCGGAAGATATTGAACCCAAAGTCATTGGAGCCGAAAGAGGCGGTGCGTGGATCCCACTCTTTGATTATGCACGTATGGAATGCATGACATGGTAGCACACTGTAGCATGCATTGTTGCATACTGCAGCACGTAATGTATCATGCGTGAAATGCACACGCTTGACTATACGTGTGGAATAACGTGTCTAGATTAATATTTTCCATGTATCTTGTCATCCGAGACTTTGATTTGGGCGTTGTTTGCGTCATTTGATCTGAAATTTAATTTTCTATTTATTTTTAACATAAAATCAAAGTTTTTTATTTTTTATTTTTTAATTTTGGAATAAAATTTAGATCAAATACATATTATCTTATGGATGAACATTATACACTAAAAAATGTTTCGCTCTAAAGGGAGCTTGAAAATATTTTTCCATGGAAATTGGCTGAAATTTGATTGTATATCATGTTTAGTCATTTGTTAACAATCACTAATATGAATTTTATGTTAGTTGTCTTAGATGCCTCTCATTAAAAAGTTACGGACTAAGCAAGAAGGGTTAATGAGAAATAGAGCTTGGGTTTCACCTATGGATCTAATTGAGATTAATAATGACTTATCTTGTGAAGAACTTATGAAGAAAATAGAGAATTATAAAAAGGAGGTTGACCATTTTATGTGCATGAACATAGAAGACATATATGCGGTTTTTATCTGTTTAATATGCAAAAAAGTGGCTGCTAAGTATACAAATTGGGATTATTATCAACGGATCCTCATAAATTCCTTACCTGATGATGATAATATGCTTGTATTTAAAGCTAACATGTTATAGGAGATTGAAAATCCCTCGAACAAAAATTATGTGTTGAGATGTGAAATTATGCTAATGAAGGAGTGTTGTCTTACTTCAAAGATGAGGTGAACCTCAGTACTTAGCATTCACACGAACCTTCGGAATGGTAGATAAGTCAGTTGCCTAGGTAGAGGGTAGAAATTATGGTATGAGAAAACTATAAACAGAATCATCAAGCAAGAACAATTGTTTTATATGGAAATAGACTTAAGTATAAGTTAGATGAAAGAGTCATGAGCAACAAAAAATATTTTAAGAACATGTAGAAGAGTCTATATATTAGTTTAATTATGTTTGGTCACTTCTTTAATTTGAGAATTTTTATTCACTTTGTTAGTTGAACAATATGTTGCTAAGTTTTTTGATTGAATTATTACATTAGTTGTTATTCAACTCAATATATGTTTTTTCGATATCTCATAAACTATTCTATTGAATGGGAGTTCTAATCAAATCGAATTTAATGAATTCATTATTAGAATTGATAATTTTGCATATTAAAATCGAATTAATGATTAATATAATAAAGGGAATTAGATGGTAATTGGAAGTTTCGACGACCTTTTGATTCCATTCTCGATATTAATTTGTCATGTTTTTTGGTTTACGTTTGCAACAAAATTAATTGTTTGTGTGTAATTATTAGATGCCTTCATTAATTATATTTTGAATTGTCTCTGTGTTAAAAGAAAGTTGATATAGGCATTTGTTTTTAAGAACATTGTAGCTGAGTTGAACAAGGGTGAGAAACTGAATGGTGACAATTATTTGGCATTATAAAATTCAGCACATCTTTGAAAAGCAAAAGACTTTAGAGGCTCTCAACATCACCTTAGCTGTGCCTGAGCATAGCAATACTATCAACACAGGAGGAATATTGAGGCTTACCAAGCTTGGAAAAAGAAGAATAGCAATACTCGCATAATGATGTTGAGTACTATGCAAGATGACCTCATGTGTGAGTTTAAATAGTATGAGTTTGCTCAAGCAATATAACTCACTTTAAAAGATAAGTTCAGTGGCACGTCGACCACCAAGCTAAAAAGGCTTACGATCAAGATTAATTCTATCATAAACACAAGAATCATACTATGAGGCAGCATATGAGGGAGATATCAAAGATGATTCACGAACTTAAGGTTGCTAGACATATTATGACTGATGAACAATAAGTCCAAGCAGTAATAAGATCTTTCCCTAATTCTTGGGAACACAAAAAGGTAAATATGACTCACAATGAAAGTATCAAAACTTTCAATTATATAGAACATCACCTAGAATTGGAAGCAAAGTGTCTTGAGGCAATTAAGCTTTCCGATTGTGTTTATATGGCCAAGTTGAGTTCGCGCAAAGCTTCGAGCTTCAAGCACAAAATGAATCATAAGTATAACTAGAAGGGTGAGAGATCTTATCTTAATAAAAAGAAGCTAGATGCTAAAAAGCGCTGAAAAGGTAGACATACTGGCAAGAAAAAGAACAAATCCAAAATGAAATGTTACAATTATAGCAAGCTAGATCACTTTGCTCGTGAATACATTGAGTCAAAAAATTTGAGACTCAATTGATTCTTATTCTATGTGGACTGTAGACTTAGGAGCAACAAACCATATTGCTCGTAATCGAGATGCATTTGTGGAGTATTGTAAAATTAGTCAAGGGACTAGATAGATATACATGGGCAACAACTTTAAAGTTAAAGTAAAAAGAATAGACACCTACAAATTGACTTTGCGTGGTGGACTTATTCTTTTGTTACACAATGTCCCATATACACTAAAGATTCGACAAAACTTGGTTTTTGTTCATGTTCTTCTTGAATTAGGATATAATCCAAACTTTGATGGTGTTTGTTTGGAGATTTTTCTAAATTCAGTCTTTAATAATATTAGGCATTTGGTTAATGGTTTCATCGTATTAGATACAATGCTTGATAGTTCAAGTTATAATAATAATTATTTTTTGTATGTTACTTCTTCAAGTAATAATGAGATAAATGTTATTACTTAGCATGCCAAATTAGGTCATATAGGGTAAGAAAGAATGCATAAACTTGCGAGAGAGGGCTCCATTCACCAAGGTTGAATTACCCTTATTTGAAAATTGTCTAGTTGGAAAAACAACTAAAAAACCATTCAACAAAAGAATTAGAGGTAAAAAACCATTGCAATTAATCTATTCTAACATCTGTGGTCCAATGAATGTAAGGGCTAAACTTGGAGTTTCATATTTTATCACAGTCTTTGATCATTCACGTTTCAGTCATGTCTACTTGATTTCTCACAAATCATAAGCATTAGATTGCTTTAAGTTATATCTAAACATGGTGGAGAATTAACTAGATAGTAGTGTTAGAGTCCTAAAGGCTGACTAAGGACGTGAATATCTTTTAGAACAGTTCAAAGAACTTTGTAATGAGAAAGGAATAAACAGATAGCTGACTATTCCAGAACTCAGCAAAAAAATGGTGTAGTAGAAAAAAAGAATAGAACTTTATTGGAAATGGTTAGGTCAATGATGGTATAATGAAATCTTCCAATATTATATTTGGCAAATGCTTTGTTAATTGCTGTTTATATACTTAATCGATTTCCTTTAAAATCAATTATTTCCACTTCAAATGAATAATGGACAGGTAGGAAACCTGACCCATCTAATTTGCACTTTAAGGGTTTGTGGCTTATGTTTATAACTCCGCCCATAAGTTTGGGAAATTATGAGCTAGGAGTAAAAGGTGTATGTTTATTAGATACTCAGAATACTCAAAATAATATGTGTTCATTGGTGAACATGAAAGTGGAATTATAACTGAATTAGAATCACGGGATATCAATTTTCTAGAAAATTAATTTCTTAGCATTGGAGAAGTTGATAAGGATTTTTAATTTTATGAATTACTAAATTCAAATAATGTTATCACTTTTAATGTCCATGTTGGCACTAGTACAAATCCTTTGGGGATTGCTATTTTAAGTGAGAGTGAAGTACTGAACACTTTAATTCCAATTGGAGAATCAACTCAGAAGAGTAGTCATAAGCTAATTTCTCATTGTCGTTTTGAGATTAAGGTGGAAGCTTTTATGATTGCTTCACACTATAATGAGGAGCCAAATACTTTTGATAAGGCTCTCACATTTGAAATAATAACTAGGCTACCCGAGAGGGGGGTGAATTGAGTTCTTAATCAAAATTTAAAAGCTAAAAGCTTAAAGAAAATTATAAATCAATCAAATTCAAAATAAACAATGCATATGCAATGAATAATAAAGAGATAGGGTAAGAGAAAGCAAACACGTGATTTTTACCTAGTTCGGCCAACCGTGCCTACGTCCATGCCTCCAAGCTCAAGGGGCTTAAGGATTCCATTGAGTAAACCTCCAAGGCTTCAACCACACCTACAATTGACTTTAAAGGTGTCAATAAACCTTTACAACAAGAGATTATTCCCACAATCTCTTAACCCAAGTGTATCCCAACACTTACAATCACTCAAAAGTAAAGATTACAATCAAACAATCTCTCACACAATATATATTATTACAATTGAAATCCATGGTGTGAATCAATGAAACAACAAAAAGTTTAAAGTTCAATGATGAATGTTTTCTCAATAGCAAGCTCAATGATAACTGTTTGATCACACTAAATTTGAATTTGATTGAGCCATTTTATAATAGGAGCTAAAAATTAGTCGTTATTGACTTTTGGTCCAAAGTTAGATCCCTACTAAGACCATACCGGACTACCATTTTGACTTAAGCAAGTAGTCATTGTGCCAAAGTTTCAAAATATCGAATCACCATTTTCATAATGTCATCATGCCGTTAATGTCTAGAGACCTGCAAGAAAATGTATGCATACCTATTTCTACAAGTCGACTTACCGTTAGTGTCCGGAAACTAAATTTTCAATTCTGTTTAATGTCAGTTAGCCAATTTCAAATAATTGGTTGGCCGTTATCTTCCAAAAACTCATCTTTCAATTTTGCAAGATAACAATTAGCCCTTTGAAGATATTAGTTAGCTGCTATCTTTCTATTTTTATACTTTGCTCAATTTATTGAATGGCTTTAAGATTTTACCTTCTTTAAACTTAACCAATTTTAATATATCTTTGTTATCATCAAAATCATCATCATTATCGAAATATATATGTTAACAATATCATCTGTTAGGGATTTATGGATAAGAAAAATGGAAAAAAGAGATCAAGACTATAACAGCAAATCAGGTCTGGGACTTAGTTGAACTTTCATCTAATTATAAAGCTATCGAAAACAAATGGGTTCTCCGAATAAAACATAAAACGTTTTGGACAATTGACAGATACAAAGCAAGATTAGTTGCTAAAGGCTATACCCAAAATGAGGGACTAGACTATGAAAAGACTTTTTCATCTATTTTATTCCTAAATACCCATTTAGTGCCTATGACAGATTGATATTATTGTTTAGAAACTAATTTCCACACATTATTTCTTTTAAATTGATTTAACTCCTCTTGCATTGCCATAATCCAAGATTCATCGTTTTCCGCATTCGCAAAGGATTTTGGTTCAATTTAAGATATGAATGCAGTATGTGCATATATGTTCTTAAGTGATGATATAGTAGTTACACCTAATGAGGGGTCACCTAAAATTAAATCTTTAGGGTGAAAAGAAATATACATTCACTCCTTGGGGAGTGTTTGAGAATTACCTTCATTGTGCTCCATATCAGTTTGTTCTTCTTGTTGCTTATCTTGATTCTCACAAGGTGAAGTATCTTGTTTGATGTTCAAAGGTTGTTCTTGTTGTACTTCTTAATCTGTATCATTATCAACAACTTTCTCTATAGAGGATGGGTTAGATTCATCAAATGTAACATGCATGGATTCTTCAACAACCAAGGTTCTTTTATTGTATACTTTATAAACTTTGCTAGTAGTTGAATATCCAAGAAAAATGCTAACATCTGATTTTGGATCAAATTTACCCAGATTGTCTTTAGTATTCAATATAAAATATTTACATCCAAAAACTTTGAAATAAGCAATGTTGAGTTTTCTATCTTTCTTAAGCTCATAGGAAGTTTTATTAAAAAAAAGGTCTAATTAAAACACGATTTAAAACATATCATCCAGAATTAACGGCTTCGGCCCAAAAGTATTTTGGTAATGCATTCTCATTCACCATGGTCCTAACTATCTTTTGAATGGACCTATTTTTTCTCTCAACAACTCCATTCTACTGTGGAGTCCTAGGTGATGAAAATTAATGTTTGATATCGAAATTATTACAAAAATTCTCCACCACGATCTCTTCTAATGCATATAATGGAATAACTTTTTTCATTTCTAACTTTTTTGTAGAAAACTTTAGTATACCCATGTATATTTAGAATAATCATACACAATTACAAATGCATAATACTTACCACTTAAACTAGCATATCTAAAAGATCCAAATAAATCAAAGTAAAAAAGTTGAAGCGGTTTTGAAGTAGAAATATGATTTTTGTTTTTGAAAAGAGTTTTGATTTCTTTTACAAATTAACATGCTGTACAAATTTTATCTTTTTCAAAACCGATTTTCGGAAGACCTTTAACTAAATCAGTTTTGGAGATCTTTGAAATTAAATCCATGCTTGCATGTCCTAGTCTTCTATACCATAACAAACTACATCATGTAATGCGAAAAAACATTTATAGTGAGTATATGCACATTATAAGTCTATAGTATAAATATTTCCACATCTATTTCCAACAAACAAGATTTTGCTATCACATGTATTCTCAATAACACATATAGTTTTATCAAAAATAACTTTATAACCGTTATCACATAATTGACTAATATTAATCAAGTTGTGTTTTAAATTTTCAACCAAACATACATTTTCAATGAGAGTTGAAGATACTTTACTAACATTACCAATTCCGATCATCTTTCCTTTTTAATTATCTCCAAAAAAGACATCTCTATTATTTTCGATCTTGGTAAAGCTTGAGAACCATGTATAGTTTCTAGTCATATGACTCGAACAACCACTGTCAAGATACCATTTATTTTTCTTCTTATTCGAACCCTACAGAGTAAATCTCAAGTCTTAGATACTCAAACCTTTTTTGGTCCTTGAGTGTTAGCAATAATTCATTTTGGAACTGAAACACATTTTATTCCATAATATGCATTTCTTTTAACAAGCCATCCAAGCTTCATGTAACCATTTTGATTACAATTATGACATACACCATGATTATTAACCGAGGTGCTTTTCACAAAATAGTTCTTATAATATTTTTGTTTAAAATTTAGCTTATAGACAATGCCTCCTTTGTCAAATATTTTTTTTTGTAAGTTGAGCAATTTTTCTAAGTTCTTTTAACTATGTGTGAATTTTAACATAATCTCATTGAGTTCATTACTCTTCTTTTTAAGCTCTTCGTTTTCTTTAATCAAGTCATCAACATGTAATTTATCATGCTCATGTGAAATACTTTGTTTACCTTTTAAAAATGCAATCCTATCATGTAACATTTCATTATCCAATTCAGTCCTTTGATCTTTTCATTTAGCAAATCATTGCATTTTTCCAAGGCATCCTTTTCATTTGAAAGTCCTATCATTTTCTTCTTAAAACATGCATTTTTCTTACTAATTTTCATTATATCACTATGCAATTCATTAAAAGCACCATATAATTCATTATAAGTTGAAAGATCACTTACCTCATCAAGTTCATCTTCTCCTATTGTCATAAGTGCCAAGTTTCACATTTCTTGCCATTATTCTTCTTCACTTGATTCTTCATCACTATCATCCCATGTTGCCACCATGGCTTTCTTCTTGAGTTTGTTGAGAAGAGGCACTCAAATTTTCTATAGCCTGGCATCTTGTATTCATAGTATATGATTGCTTCCTTATTCTCCTTTTGGTTTTTAAAGATTCGGAACTTTCTTTGTTCACCAGATTTCCTGAAAAATTTCCTAAATTTTTTTACTATCATAGACATCTCTTCATCTTCAAAGTCATTTTCCTCATCACTTTCAGGTTTTGATGCTTTCAACGCAATGCTTTTCTTTTTCTTATCTTTGTCTACTTTTCAACTACCAAATTCTCTTCATAAGAAATAAGTGAGCCAATTAAATCATCAATTAGAGGAAGTATTTAAGTCTTTAGCTTCCTTTATGGCAGTCCTTTTAGGTCTCCATTCTTTTGGTAATGACTTAATGATTTTCTTTACCTTCTCGCTATTTGAAAAGGTCTTACCAAGTGCTCCTAGAGTGTTTACAATGTCCGTAAATCTAATATAGATAGAGTAGACACTCTCATTTTGTTCCATTTGAAACAATTCGTATTGTCTAATATATCTACTAATTTAAACTCTTTAACTTGGTTTGTTCCTTTATAAACTACTTCAAGTTTCTTTCAAATCTCATAAGCATTAGAAAAACCTGAAACTCTATGAAATTCTTTCTTATCTAGGGCACAAAACAAGGCATTCATAGTTTTGGAGTTTAGAGAAGCTTTTCTCTTTTCTAGCTCACTCCATTCACGTGAAGGTTTCGGAATATCTTCTCCTTCTTCATCTTTGGTAGTAAGTATGAATGGACTATCACAAACAATTTCTCATATTTTACAATCTAGAGCTTGCAAGTAAATTCTCATCCTAGTTTTCTAATAAAAATAATCATTACCATCAAAGAAAGCTGGTCTAGTAGTGGATTGTCATTCCCTAAAGCTAGAATTATTTTGGGTTACCATGGATCTTTTACTCCTAGATAGTTAAGTCTTAATAAGAGAATTAGGCTCTGATACCAAATGAAATACTAATTAGGCTACCCAAGAGGGGGGGTGAATTGAGTTCTTAATCAAAATTTAAAAGCTAAAAGCTTAAAGAAAATTATAATCAATCAAATTCAAAATAAACAATTCATATGCAATAAATAATAAAGTGATAGGGTAAGAGAAAACAAACAAATGATTTTTACATGGTTTGGCCAACTGTGCCTATGTCCACACCTCCACGCTCACAGGACTTGAGGATTCCACTAAGCAAGCCTCCAAGGCTTCAATCACACTTACAATTAACTTCAAATGTGTCAATAAACATTTACAACAAGAAATTATTCTTAATCTCTTAACTCAAGTGTATCCTAATACTTACAATCACTCAAAAGTAAAGATTACAATCAAACAATCTCTCACACAATATATATTATTACAATTGAAATCTCAAGGTGCGAATTAATAAAACAAAAACAAGTTTAAAGTTCAATGATGAATGTTTTCTTAGTAGCATGCTCAATGATAAGTGTTTGATCTCACTGAATTTGAATTTGATGGAGCCATTTTATAGTAGGAGCTAAAAATTAGTTGTTATTGATTTTTTGTCCAAAGTTAGATCCCCGTTAAGACCATACCGGACTACCATTTTGACTTGAGTAAGTAGCCGTTGTGTCAAAATTTCAAAATGTCATATCACCATTTTCATGATGTCGGTGTGCCGTTAATGTCCAGAGACCTGCAAGAAGATGTAGGCATACCGATTTCTATATATCGGCTTACCGTTAGTGTTCAGAAACTAAATTTTTAATTCTGTTCAATGTCGGTTAGCCAATTTCAAATAATCGATTGGTCATTATCTTCCAGAAACTCATCTGTCAATTTTGCAAGATAACGGTTAGTTGTTTGAAGATATCGGTTAGCCGATATCTTCCTATTTTTATACTTTGCTCAATTTATTGAATGGCTTTAAGATTTTACCTTCTTTAAACTTAACCAATTTTAAGATATGTTTGTTACCATCAAAATCATCATCACTATAGAAATATATATGTTAACAATATCATCTATTAGGGATTTATGGATAAAAAAAATGGAAAAAAGAGATCGAGTCTATAAAAGCAAATAAGGTCTGGGACTTAGTTGAACTTTCGCCTAATTATAAAGCTATCGAAAACAAATGGGTTCTTCGAATAAAACATAAAACGTTTCGGACAATTGACAGATACAAAGCAAGATTAGTCGCTAAAGGCTATACCCAAAATGGAGGACTAGACTATGAAAAGACTTTTTCTCCTGTGGTAAGATTTACTTCCATACAATTAATCTTGGCTATTGTTGTACATTTAGACCTTGAATTGCATCATATGAATGTAAAAAGTGTATTTCTCAATGGAGAACTAAAGGAATAAATTTATATGTAATAACCACATGGTTTTATTGTAAAAGGCAAAGAGCACAAGGTATGCAAGCTTAAAAGATCTATTTATGGCCTTAAGCAATCTTCTAGATAATGGAACCTTAAATTTCATCAAGTTATAATTCCTTATACCTTCAGGATAGTTGAGAAAAACTATTATGAGTACATTACGAGGTCTAAAGACATTTTTACAATATTGTCTTTGTATATGGACGATATATAGTTGGCAACAAACAATAAAAAGTTTGTCAAAACTGTTAAAGATTGGCTATATTTAAATTTTGACATGAAAGATATAGGCAAAGCAACTTATGTCTTAGGAGTCAAAATTTTTAGAGATCGTTAAAGGAAACTTTTGGCTCTATCACAAGGGTCTTACATTAAAAAAATCTTTGAAAGGTTTAACATGACTAATTGTAAGCCAAAGAATACACTTATAACCAAAGGACAATCTCTTAATCTCGATATGTGCCCCAAGACTCCTCAATAAAATGAAATAATAACTAGAGTTCCTTATGCAAATGCTATTAGAAGTCTCATATATGCTATAATGTGCACAAGGCCCGATATCGATTATGCTGTAAGACTGATAAGTAGATATCAGTCTAATCCTGATTAAAAGTATTGGAGTGCTGTCAAGAGGATTTTAGCATATCTCAAAAGCACTGCAAAATTATTGTTTATGTTATCAAGGAAGTGGTTTGCGACTTATTAAATATTCAAACGACGACTATGGTGGTGACCTGGATGAGCGCAAATCAACTTCAGGATATGCATTCTTGCTAAATAGAAGAGTAATTACATAGAGTAACAAAAAACAAACATGCACCATTTTATCGACGATGGAAGTTGAATATATTACATGTTCTGCACTAATGCAAAAAACTGTGTGACTTAAGAGATTAGTATTAACAATATTATTTCAGTAACTATCTACTGTGACAGTCAAGCTGCTATTTCTTTCTCAAAAGATGCCAAATACCATAGCAAGTTGAAACATATTGAGACTAAAAATAATTTCATAAGAGACATTTTGGCAAAGAAGAAAGTAGTTATACAGTATATATCTACGCATAACATGATAACTGATCCACTTACCAAAACTGTAACAAGAGAGCTATTTGCCTCTCATCTTAAATCATTCGGGCTGCATAAATTATAATTGTGCATTGTTAAGATGTGCCTATTTATTGAAAATATCTTTATTACATGAGTTGTTTTGAAATATAATGGTGTCTCTTATTTCAATTTATTCTATTAAAAGCATAATTACACATATATGATAGTATGTTGTCAAGTCAAGATTGGCTTTCTTACATGAGCAGTCACCTTAGTTGTTCTGGGACCAAGCTGAGATGAGACAAGTGAAATAATAAAACATTATGTTTGTTTAAATGCCAAATAAAGGATGTTATTCTATAAGTTTTGTCACCTTGATTAGAATAAAGATAAGGTCTTACATGATATTTATCATAAACAAACGATTATATACCCTACCATCTTAGAGACCTGATTAAAGCCCAATGTGAGATCTTATTTTGGCGCTAAAGGAAAGTTTTTATTTTAAGAACACCTGGTAGACGTTGTAAAAGAACGACTAGACTAAGATATGTACATTAAATTGAATTAGTGAAACATACACCTTACAATAGAAGATTTATTATAATGTGTGTATCATACCACGCGTTCTTGGTAACCAAAACGTAAACAATCACGTGTACATTCCATATGACTTTCTATAAGTCAATTCAAGTATCCTTATGACTGCCAACTATGTTTTTGAGATCTCAGACTGGTGTCTACTACTTTAGCATGTTATCTACAACCTTGACATGATTCGATCTATAAAACATGACCAAGAAAGTAATTATTTTGGATTGATGGACATGAATGTGATGAGAAGATTTAATTTTTTTTTTATGTGATTCACTAGTCAACCAATTATATAATATCTTTGGGATATTACAATTGTGAATGCATAAAGAGTTGTACAATTTTAGCATACTGATGAGATTTTGTATGCTTCAGTATTAAAATAAATTAAATCTAGGATATAATGAGCATATTTTGAAATTCTCTTTAATACGATTACACTTGAGATATCTTTTGCCTAAGTTAGCAATTGAGATATGTTTTTGACTTACTGAATGGGTTTTTAGATATGTTCATGGTCACACAGTGTATTTACCTTATATGATTAAAGATATGTGGTTGTTCATTGTTTCTTTGTTCACTGCTCTAATGCTTCGACATTGTCCCATCATGTGCGAGTGAGAGATGTTAGATAAGTAGGTCACCTATGATAGGCCAACTTGATCTGATCAACATATGGTAAGCAGTTACCATATGCGATTATGGGGAGTAAAAAGAAGTTGATTTTATCCCACGTTAGTTTCCATGATATTAAAAAAAAATCCCTAAAAAACAGAACACGTAGAAAAAGTGGTAAGCAAGAATCTTCATCTTTTTCACTTATTTGAGAAGACAAAATAAAAATTTTGAACAACTCATTAGAAAAAGAGCATTTATACTGTGATTAGAGGAGATTTTTCAACCGTGTTTTCTTTTTTACCATTGATGTGAATCAACACTCGATTACTCTACTGTTTAATACAAGAAAGGTTTTTCTAGAATTCTTATTTTCTTTCATTGAAGCAAGTAGATTTCAAGTGGAAAGTATTGATCTAGAGTTATAGGAAAAATTAAATAATTTTTTTTAATACAACAACCATCGATGAGCATGCTTAGGCACCATCTAAGATTACTGAAGCATCTACCACCAATCCTATTCAAGTTGAAGAAAGTACTAATAATTTCGATGAGTTTGTTCTCACTAAAGCTATTAAAGAAAAAAAAAAGCAAAAGTGTGGTTGCTAAAAGGAGGAAAGTGGGAGGAGTTACAAAGCTATCATGACAAATTGATCACCTTGTTGATGCTCTAGAAAAGAGAAGTATTATAACTACTAACGCACAAGATGATATAGGCGGTGCTTATAACTACTAACTCACAAGATGATACAGGCGGTGCTTATAACTATTAACTCAAAAGATGATATGAGCAGCACTAGCGTTGTTGAAGCAATAGGCATTGTTGCATCTTTATCAAGGGTTAAGGCTGGGAGTGATTTATGGTTATTTGCTAGTCGATTCCTTTTAGAAAACGTGAGAAGATGTATATTCAACGAGATTGATGATCTAGAAGTCAAGCTTAAATGGCTTAATTATGAAAAAGTTCATGGTCTATAAACATGTTTTTGGAGGAAATAGAAATGTATTGTTGTATAATGACTTTTTTAAAGTTTCAATTTACATGTTGCATTGACATTTGAATAGAAATTTTTCTTGAAAGTTTTAATTTGTGTGTTATCATGTAATCATTGTTTTAAAGTTTTGTAGTTGTTCTGATGATAGTGTTGATAAAATTATTGATTACAAGTTTGCTTTAAACATCAATGAGGTCAATGACAATGAGAAGTTTGATCAGCTTTTGTGTATCACAACTAGTTTTATTGAGTATTACTATCTCACTTATACATACGAAGAGCCATGCATGAATTTTGCCTAAGCTAGTTATAAGGGGATGGTAGATGTCTTAAAAGGAAATAGAAGTTGATTTCATAATATGTTTAGGATGGACAAGGATGCACTTTTTAGACTTTACACTAATTTAGAAACTAACTATGGCTTGAAAGGTTCAAGGAGAATGAGTGTTATTGAAAGCGTAGGGATGTTTTTGCATACTCTTGAACATGATGGTGTAAATAAGTTATTACAAGAGCAGTCCCAACACTCTCGTGAGATTGTGAGCAAATATTTTAGGCAAGTATTAGATGTTGCGTGCCTTATGCTAAAGATATAATAAACCCACTAGATCATGAGTTTACTGACATTCCAGCAAAGATTTTGGGAGATCCTGAAGATTTACCTCATTTTAAGGTAATTATTTCTACACTTATTGTTATATATATATATACACACACACACATTATCTAATATTTATATTCAGTATTGAATTAGAGCTATAGATGCTCTTGAGGATCAAAAACCATATATTGATAAAAAAAGAATACCAACTCAAAACATTATGAGTGCATGCAATTTCAATATGCAATTTATATTTGCAATTGTAGGATGGGAAGATACTGCTCCTGATGCAAGGATATTTATGACAACCATTTGCAATTCTCAATTGAATTTTCCACAACATCTAGAAGGTAATATTATTCAATAAAATTTTATTCTTTGTTACTATTATTATTTGTAGATATTTTTTAAAAAAACATATTACAATTAAACATATTTTAATAGAATATTAAAATAATATTTAGTAGATGCAGGATATCTTTAATTTAAGAGCATTTAGGCCCATACAAAAGTGAGAGATATCACATTCCAGATTTTTAATGAAGTAGCAAACAATTAGTCAGTGAGAAGTGTTCAACCATGCACATTTTTCACTCAGAAATGTGATCGAATGTACTTTTTGAGCATGGAAACAAAGATGGATGTACTTTTCGAGCATGGAAACAAAGATGGATAACTCTAAGGGATATTATCTACTCAAAAACTAAGCGAAGATAGTAAATGCAACTATTGAGGCGAACATGTAGATTGTCATTGTAGAAGACGATCGTGGTAGTAAGATTTCTAAAGGTGGAGAGATTGAGATATAACATGTCTACAAGTTTAATGAGTGGATAGTGTTTTGTTATTACACATATATTTATAGTGTTACATTTTTATGAATTACTTTGATTATAATAGTTATAAGTGCATAAGGATTCGTATAAAGATTTTTTGTTATCTGAATATTCCTTTCATGAATCTACTTGCTCAATTATTTATATTTTTTGCATTTAATTTATTAAATTTTTAATATTAAAAAACATTTATTAATTAGTATAATAATAATATATTAATATTTGTGTACATTATATAGTACACAACAAATATTTTAGTGAAAACTATTTGTATGTTGAATTTATTGCAAAATAAAATAATTATTAAATAGTGAAGGTAAAAATTACTTAAGTAATTAAGAAAATATATTGTACAAAATAAGCAGTAAATAAAAATTAATTTTATAATAATATTCTAAAATTACAAATAAGTAGACAAGCCTACTTTTATTATTACACATTAAACATTACACTTTCGGTTTTCACATACCAAATATAATAGATATAATTTGAGTAATTTGTCAAAGAATCTTCGTTTATCAAGCACCCTCGCAAATTATTTATAAAGTTGAATAGTTGATTCCTTGGAAGCAAATGCAATCCCAAACATACCCTTAAGCCGAGGAAGCAAACAACTAGCACGAATTTCTTGAGAGTGTTTTGGGAATTCATCAAGTTAGGGTGTAAATTTCAATTTGAAAATGGAGGAGAAGCCGGAGGAAGCGAAACCAAATCCTTTACTTTTTCCTCTGTTTCCTTCGATTTCTGACCAACAAAAACCTCTCTCTATCAACAACCAAAACGCTCCTCAGTGGCTCTGCAACAGTAGTTTCACCGCCGACCTCTCCATCGCAAACGACGCCGTGTCAGCAGCAGCATCAGCTTACAAAGACGAGAGTGACGACAATGAAGAAAAAGATGACCAACCGCGGCCATCTCCGTCGCCTTCCTACGACTTACTGGAAGAAGAGTCTGATGAAGAGAAACAACGGAAGAAGAAAGACAAGAAAAAGAAGAGGAAGAGAAAGAGATCCAAAGAGAGAGGAGATCAATTCGACTCTTTCGTTTCTGCTAAATCGAAGGATTATTACTTCGATTCTCATGGAGACCGCGATAATTTGGTCTACGGTCGTCTTTACAGGTAACTAACTCAAACGACACCGTTTTCTTGGGTTATTGTTCCGAAATGCATTAAATGTTTAAAATTTGAAATGTAAGCTAAACCAACTGTTTTGATGTTTTTGGTAGGAAATTGAACGTATAAAAATTGTAATGTAATTTCAAACGAGACTTTTTGATGTTATTTCTTTGAAATTGGATGTTTGAAACTCATTTGCAAGCTTTTGGCGATGCAGAATGGATGTGCCACGATATAAGGCTTATGATCCTGAGAAATTATCTAGTTCTTATTCAGAAGGATTTCATAGATTGAATAAGAGTGGTTCTGTTTTGGATGGAGATTATGATGTGAATGAAATGGATTGTAAAGTGAAATCTGGTGGTCGATATTGGTCTTCAAAGTATGCAGCTCTTGAACGCCATAAGAACCTTAAGCACATTCATCTTATTGTGCCAAAAGACTCTACGGTTAGTGAAAATGGTGAAGATTTTATACCTTTATTAGGGACCAAAATGTCAATTGAGGGTGGTGATAATTCAATTCTTGAAGAATCGTGGGAGGATGAAGTGCTGCGGAAAACAAAGGAGTTTAACAAATTGACAAGGGAACATCCTTGTGATGTAAAGGGTTGGTTAGAGTTTGCGGACTTTCAAGACATTGTTGGAAGTAAGGAATCAAAAAGAGGTGTTCGTTTGCAGATTCTTGAAAAGAAGATTAGTATATTAGAAAAGGCAGTTGAGCTCAATCCAGATAATGAAGAACTGTTGCTTTCTCTTATGAAAGCTTATCAGAGTAGGGATGGCACTGATGTATTAATTGGTAGATGGGAAAAGATACTCATGCAGCACTCGGGAAGTTACAAACTGTGGAGAGAGTTCTTACATGTTGTTCAAGGGGAGTTTTCCAGGTTTAAGGTGTCTGAGTTGAGGAAAATGTATGCACATGCAATCCAGGCTCTATCTGCTGCATGCACCAAGCAGTTTAGGCAGGTTCTTAAGTTAATATTTTAATTATTTTCTTGTACATTGCTATAAAATATGCATTTTAATATTCTAATCTGTTGAGTCTCTGTTGCAAATGCTTTGAAATATTGGTGCCAAATAAATGAGTAATGCTGCAAAGTGGCTGTCGCATAAATGTGGTCCTTTTACGTATCACCATGTTGGAGAGAAATAATATTTTTAATAGCCACTTGATGCATGATAGCTTTTAATAATGCTATGTTCATCTTATTTATCAATTTATTGATAATAAATTGGCTAGCATGTCTTGTAAGTGTTATATTTCTTCATTTGGGAAAATTAGGAAATGCAAGGCATTCTTCAGCCATTGAATATATTGGGTAAACGTGTGTGTTACTCTACCTTGGAATATTGGAGTTTGTTGTCATTGGTCCTTTTTGTTTTTTATTTTTTTTTTTTGGGGGGGTGGGGGGGGTGGGGTGGGCTCTCACACTCTCTCAAATGCTTGCTTATGAAAAATTTTAATGGTACTTTGATTGTTGATGATAGTTCCTTTGCTTTTAAGTCTCTTGAAGAACTTTGTGATGAGCTTCATTTCTATCTCCCATCTTTTTGCAACATTGGTGCACGCTTCTCCCTTAATTGCTCTGTCCTTACTGAAACACATATCTTAAATGTTTGTGCATATGCTATATTATCTGAGTGCTACTGCTCAACATGGATGTTTTGTTGAACAGACCAGTTGCACACATTTTTTTCCCTTGACAAAGTCTTTTATACAGTTTTGATCTAAGGACTATGCATCTATTTCTCTTTCTTATATATATGCACATAACTCTTGTGTTTTTGTTTATTATTTCCTATATCTATTTTCTTTTTTCAAACCTTTCTATGATGAATGAATTTCCTTCATATTTTGAATTCAATATCCTGGTGATAAGTTTTCATATCTCAGTTTTTATTCCATGGCTTTCTGATGCAGGTTAACCAAACTGTCAAGCCTGCTTCCCTGGATCCTGCTATTATCCAACTGGAACTAGGCCTGGTTGATATATTTCTCAGTCTTTGCAGGATGGAGTGCCAGGCTGGTTACCAAGAATTGGCCACTGCTTTATTCCAGGCTGAAATTGAATTCAGTTTGTTCTGCCCTTCATTACTTCTAACTGAGCAAAGTAAACACAGATTGTTTGAGCACTTTTGGAATGGTGATGGTGCAAGAGTTGGAGAAGAGGGAGCCCTTGGTTGGTCTGCATGGTTAGAGAAAGAGGAAGAAAATAGACAAAGGATTGTGAAAGAGGAGACTTCACATGATAATGAAGGAGGGTGGACTGGTTGGTCGGAACCAATATCAAAAAGTAAGGGAAATAGTACAAATTCCGAAGAATTAGGTGATGATCACAATGTATCTGCTGAGGAGACTGAAATTGGGAAAGAAGACATAAGGCAGGAAGATGACACTGAAAATTTGCTAAAACTTTTAGGCATTGATATTGATGTTGGGGCCAATGCTGAGGTTAAAGACACTTCAACCTGGACTAGATGGGCAGAAGAAGAGTCATCAAGAGATTGTGATCAGTGGATGCCTGTTCACTCTAAAGATGGTCTCTCCTTTCTTCTCATCCTTTCTCATTGTCTCTACATGCTTGTGCTTTTTATTATTGTTTCTTTCTGATTTTATGTGGAGTCTAAGGTAGCTAAATGTTATTAGGAAAGAAAGATGGTTAGTTTTATCTACTAGTGTGTGCTTCTAATCAGATATACGAAAAAATTGGGCCCATACATATAGTTGACAGAATTTGACTGTGGAACAGCTGGGATTCCTCTAAGTGATGCAATTGAGGATGGAGAAGCTGATGAGCAGCTTTTGAAGGTCATAGCTTATGAAGATGTCAAGGAATACCTGTTTTCGTTAAGCTCCGAAGAGGCTCGCTTATCTCTACTATACCAATTCATCCATTTCTTTGGTGGTAAAGTATCTCAGGGGTAAGTTTTTGTAAACTTTGTCTTTTGAATCTCTTTCAGTTTTTTCTTTTAATTTTGTGTCATTAAAATTTGTTCCTTTCCCTTTTTTCTTTCTTTCCCGCCTTCCCAATGAAATTGATCAATTTGTTCTCTTATTAAATCCTTTATTTATGTAAAGACCAATTTGATTTCTTATTCGTTCATTTACTTATATACATTCAAGATTTTGAATTCTATTCCTATAACTTATAAGTTTTCTGAGCTCTCAAAGTTCTTCTATCTAATGTTGCACTGTTTTTACAGGAATAATGAACCATTATGAGATTGTGTAGAACCATCACAAACTATCAGTGTGCATCTTTTAGACTGTGAACATTGGATACTTAGGTGCACTAGTTTAGAGAAATGTTGTTTACATATTTTAATATATTAATGTATAAGTTTCTATGCACTGCTTTTTGTTATCTTTTAATGGAAGTGTTGATGGATTTTTTGTGTTATTTTTTTCTCTGTGTTCTTTTTTCTCTCTTCTTCCAGCATTTGTACAAACAGTTCAAGCTGGAATGAGAATCTTCTTACCCTAGAGACATTGCCTGATTTCTTATCAGAAAGTTTGGGAAAGATTGATAATGATCCAGCTAAGACACAGACCACTTCAAGCAGTTTTAGTCCGGATATCCTTTTGGGCAGCAGGAATGACATCTCTAGGAGGACCAAGATGATGGAATTTCTTCGAAATGCTATTTTGCTTTGTTTAACAGTTTTCCCACGTAATTATGTCATGGAAGAAGCTGCTCTTGTTGCTGAAGAGCTTTTTGTTACTAAAATGAATTTGTCTGGCTGTTCTGTTACCCCATGCCGAGCTTTGGCAAAAGGCCTTCTGAAAAGTGATCGACAGGTATTCTTTTTGGGGAGTAACTAGTTTGGAGGTATTTATGCTAATTAGATATAGTCAGGCCATGGTATTCTTTTTGATAATCAAACTTTAAGTACAGGTGTGCTGAATCCAATGTCGCTAATTGCCTGATTACTTAATTGAGTAAAATTGTAACTATTGTTGGGATGGTGGTTTTTATGCCTGTGTAATTGTTTTCCAGGAAAACTTAATTCTTGTAGTTTTGCTCTTCTGTTGGTTGCTCTATAATGCTTCACAGCACGAAACTACTTTTGATTCCCTCCATATGCCTTTTTAGCATAGTTTTAGTGAAACTGGATGTATAACTATTAACTTATGTATATAGTTCCACGTTGTTGTTATCTAATGTGTATAAGAGTAAAAGTAATGAGAGAATGATTAGAAAACATGAATTTAATAATTGATGTCCTTGATGGAATCAAATGGTTTTTTTTTTTTTTCTAAATAAGAGGTCAAGAAAACTGAAGTTCAATACAAAACATGTTTTCTGCCCTCCCTGCTTTGTAGCCAGCGGAAAAGAAGAGAACCAAAATTAAGGACATTTTGGTAATTTTTAGTTTTGCTTTGCATTATTTTCCCTGATTTTGTAATTTTGATTTGTTTAGGATGTATTGCTTTGTGGAGTTTATGCACAAAGAGAAGCTTTCTTCGGGAATATCAATCATGCAAGAAGAGTGTTTGACATGGCACTGTCATCTATTGAAGGGCTTCCCCCGGTAAAATCCAATGGTTCGATGAGTGTGTCTTATTACGTTTTAGATGCAGAAGTTTGTTTGTGCTTAAAGAACAGAAGTGATTGTGATCTTGCTACTTGTGGAACAAGTTTTAGTTAAGAAACCAAGTTCCAATTTAGATTTCTTTAATTTGAGATTCAGTGTGGTAATAATTTTAACTATGATTCAACATATGGATCTGCTTTCGGCCAAGCTCCCATCTGAGTATGTTCTCTAGCTGGAAACTGTTGGTAATACTTGAAAAGATCAGGGCATCTGTATAATTGTATCTGTATCGTGGAACAACTTTAAATTTGTTTTTTCTCAACTCTCTCTCTTAATCACAGATCCTTGATTGCTAATTTTGTCTTGTATGGGCATAGAAAATTGAGTATCTTATGGATTCTAGAGTTAGATATCAATTTATCGATTTGTAAAGATGGAAATGGGTATTGAATTGTCCAGCCTTGGGTGATTCTTGTTTGAAATGTGTTTGATTTCTTTGATTTATATCTCTAAACATGTCTGTTGGTTGGCAAGTTAAGAATATAGAAGATAGGTAATTACATTATTGTTTTTCTAATTGATGACTTGTCTTCTATTCCTCAGAATCTACAGTTATGCAATTTTAATTTATCTGTCACTTGATCTTGCTTTTCTCTTGGGTGCTGTCACTGTTGAATATTCTCCTTCTCTAGTCTCTATGCAGATAAGATTGTTTTTCCAGTTTAGATTTGATCCAAAGTCGTATGGCTTTGATTATCAGAAGCTAGTCTAATATTAGCTTTTGCTCACATGAACAGGTTCTAAAGTCTAATGCTCCTCTGTTATATTTGTGGTATGCTGAAGTGGAGCTTTCCAGCAATTCTAGCAGTGATCCAGATTCATCGCTTCGTGCCATACATGTCCTATCTTGCTTAGGAAGTGGTTCAACATATACTCCATTTAAATGTCAACCATCTAATGTGCAACTGTTAAGAGCTCATCAAGGGTATATGGAAAGAATTAAAGCAGTACAATCAGCTTGGTTGCGCGGTGCTGTTAATGATCAATCTATTGCTCTCATCTGTTCAGCAGCTTTGTTTGAAGAACTGACCAATGGATGGACTGCGGGTATTGAAGTTTTACATCAGGCTTTTACAATGGTACTTCCAGGTAATTTATCCTTTCTGTGCTTTGCTTTGAATCATTGTGGTTTAGAAGCCTATAAAATGTAGCTAATGCGAAATAAACATTAACACCTACACACATGTTTTGTGTTTGTTTGTGAATGATTTGCACATGTATGTATGCATGCATAAAATCAATTCTCAAAAACAATGTTGTATGGTGGCTTGCATTTGGTGCAAGAGCATCCTAGTTAGTGGTTCATCTAGTCATTTGAGAATTGCCACCAATTTTTAATTCATTTATTTAATGTAAAAGTTATTTCACTTCGCAAAACAGTCAACTATTTGATGATGATCTGATTTAAGTGGCAGATTGAGTTGTGTGAAATAATTAAATGCACCAGATAGTAATCGGATTGGGTGCTTAAGGTGTCATTTATTATTGTTGAAATGGCACAAGAAGAGACAAAAAAGATTCAAGTACAAATATAACCATCCAAAAGGAAACTCCATGCTGTGCACAAAAACCCACGTTCCACTTCTTGTAAATTTATTTGTTTGAAATGGTCCTGTTGGTAGAAAACCGGTCCTCTTCATAACTAGGCAGGGATTGATCCCACTAAATTAAAAAGGCATGAGAGAAACCCCTTATTGCCAAGAATATGCACAATTTAGTCCCTTTCCATGTAGGTGTGGAAGCAATATAAATTCATTCCAGCAACCTTAGAATAGTTCAATCATAGACTTAAGCTACTGAGCAGTATACCCTTGGTTTTGAAGCCATAGAATCACATTCCTACTAGAGTAGGGATTGTTCCAGCAATACTAAAAAGGTTTCTCAATGACTACAAGAATATTCATTTATCTCTGCGTCAAAAGAAGTATCGTAGCCCAATGGATCTGCAAAAAGAGGATCCAACTGGTTTGAAGACTTGTGTTTGTTACAGGTTTCCAAATTGTGCCAGCCAGCAAACTACTAGAGTTGTTTGTTTAATATTGATATTAGTGTTGATAGCTCACACATAAATAGGATCATTGTGCTTGTTTTTGTTTCGCACAGATTAAGGATAAACTTTTTTAGTTCCTTTATGGTAGTTATAATTGTCATGGTTGTTGCTCAAGATTATTGACTGAACATGTTGAAAACAATAATAATAAATGGAAGTTTTATGATGAATTCTGGTGACAGGAGATAGTGTTGTGGTATGTACTTCCCTAACAAGCTTGGTTTTGAGGAGAATTGTTTCTTTCTTCTGATACATTACACACACCCCCAAATTAAATTAACTTTTCCATCATCTAGTGCAAGTATTTAATTAGTCTTTGAAGCTCTTTCAGTGTTACCTATCTGCTAAGGTTATTGGAATTATTGTAGCAAACTTCTTTTCTTTTATCTTAATGCAAATTATCATTTTGCTTTGACCTATTGTATTTGTTCTGTCTCCTCAATTACTTCGTGTATATATGCAACTTTTCTAGTTTAAATATCCCATCTGAAATGTTTCTGTTACTATAGGATTTATTCAGTAATGATTACTTATGTTGAATTGATTGGTGTTTCTGTTTCCCACAAGCTGCAGACATTGTAATTTTGATCTTTTTCTCCCTGCATGCTTAAATCTTATTAATTTTAGATGTAGTATTATCTGGCTCTGAGTTGACAGCAGGGGTGTCACATATGCTTCAGCCGGGTTTCTTTTCTAATTAGTGTGGTTGAAAGACTAGTATAAAGAAATTGATTGTGTAATTTTCTGTGTCATGCAAGACAATCAAATAGGAATTGTATGTTACACGGAAGTGATACCATCTTTTTCATATGTGCTGCAGTTTATGTTATTTTATTGGCTTTAGTTATGATTAAAAGGGTCTATCTCACTCGAGAACTGGATGCTTTCGTCTTCTGGGATAATTATCATGTGATTTGTTCTTTTGTTGTGACTAGTTTGATTTTGTTAACCTGCAGAAAGAAGAAGCTACAGTTATCAACTTGAATTTTTATTCAACTTTAATGTGAGGATGCTTCAGAGGCATCATAAGCAATTAAGTCTATCCACAGTTTGGGAGACCACTTTGCACGGACTCCAAATATATCCTTACAGTCCAGAACTATTTAATACTTTGGTGCAGATTAGCAATCTTTACACCACACCTAATAAGCTGCGGTGGATCTTTGACCTCTACCATCACAAGTAAGTTGATCAATATTTTCATTGCCAAATTTCGGAGAGGTTGAGACTTACTGTGAATCATCATGAGGAATTATCATTTTTTTTCTTTTCTGATCTTTTGTGGCTTTACAATTATTCAACCATTACTGCCTGCTTCAGTAGTTTTCTCATCTGAAGGTTCCCTTATTTTTAAATTTTTTAATTTTTATCTTTTATTTTTATTTATTTATTTATTTGGACAAGAGCACTTCAACCTGTGGCTAGACTCGTTCTTTAGATTGGAATTACTTTTTGTTTTCTAATAAGTTTCTTTTAGTGGACTGCCGTCTGTTTCTTTATATCTTATCTTTTCTTCGATTAAATAATTCGCTACGAAAAATATGTAAAAGAAGAAAAAGATATGTTTATTTGTAGTGCATGATACTCGAATTGTGAATTGCCATTTTTCTGCTTCTGAGATTGTTATTTCTCTTCCTTACCATCAAAGAAGTGTTTATGTGGTTTTTCAGTCAGTTGTGATTGATGATAATCATGCATTTAACATTTGCATTTTCTCCTCTTCTGGAAAACTTTTTACTATATCAATTTAATTAATGTCATTGCATTGTCAAAAATGAGATAATTCTTACACATTTTTTGGGTTTACCATGAATTGTATTTTGACACGACCCTGATTCTTTAGAGTTCTGTTTTTACATTATCTATGAGTTTGTTGGTCTTGATATTTTTGTATTTGTATATTTGCTTTAGGAAACCATCTCTAGTTGTTTCGCTTTTTGCATTGGCATTTGAGATGAGCCGGAAAGGCCCACCGCACAGAATCCGTGGATTGTTTGAAAGGGCACTGGCAAATGATACAGTACGTTGCTCTGTTGTACTCTGGCGTTGGTATATTGCATATGAGGTTTATATTGCTAGCAATCCATTTGCTGCCAGGCGAATCTTTTTCCGAGCTATTCATGCTTGCCCATGGTGAGAGCTTGCTCCTTTGATGATGTTTTTAAACATGGATGTGTTTTCTATTTTTGAACAGTATTATACTAACAGGGAGAGCCAGGTGGGGTTGGTACTGGCATGTAGCCAGTTAGGTTTCTGAACATCTAAAATCATACAATTACATCCTTTTTTCCGTTTAGTATCCTTTTGTCTCTATGGGTCATGGACCAACTCAACCAATATTTTACCCTTTTAATAAATGTGTTAATGTTAACTTTTATTTATTTTAGAAAAGGGTGATTAATTCTCTTGATGCTCATTTTTGGAACTCTCCATGAGAATTTTGGTTGAAATCAATATTTTTTCCAGGTCAAAAAGGTTATGGCTTGATGGTTTTCTCAAACTGAACTCTATCCTAACAGCAAAAGAGCTGTCAGATCTCCAAGAAGTGATGCGAGACAAGGAACTGAACCTGCGGACAGATATTTATGAAATTCTTTTGCAAGATGCATAAATGATCCAGTGAGCAGCAATGTCAGCAGTTTCATCCTCTGCAATTTGAAGACGTTTCGAGTTCAGACCGGACAAGAAAGTGTTTATGTAGATGTGAATGCTTTGGATTCTGGACAAGTAACAATGACCTGCTGAATTTGGATAAAATTGAAAAAAGAAAAGCTATCTAGAATTGCATGGATGTCTCCTGGGTAAAGCGAGTTGCAAAGGAGAATGAGAAAACATTGTTCAAGGTACTCCATTCTCTTTTCTAAGCTTGGACTCCATTGAAGCGGGGCCTCCAATGTTCATCAATTGAAGCTTCTTTTCTTTTTGATATATCATGTATGGTTAGTAACTAGATCTGTTCCTTAAGTTGAAAAATCTTTTTAGGGTTAAAATCAATAATCAACTGCATCGATCTTAGAAGTTAGATCTTGAATTTGGCTCTGATTTCTACAATGACAATGCAAAGAGCTGCATGCAAAGAATGTTTTTAGACTCTCAGGGACGTCAGAATTTAGAAACATCTGTTCATTTATTCTTTAATCATATCCAAGGAAATAGTTGAAGTTTATTTCAACAATTAAATCATGAGTCATGCAAAGAATTCTAGTTCACTCACTCCATCCAATCTGAATAGTTCACACTGTTGGCACAGGTGGGGTCTAGAAATTAAGTAAACACAGATGCTGCTAAAGATGTTTTAATTTTAGGAGTATGATTCAAAATGATTAAAATTTCTTGGATAGCACAGTGTGTACTAAGTAAAATTGAATTATGGCTCCTGGAATCATTGCCAGCTTGTTAGTGGTGCTACTATCGCCGTTGGTTGATGATGGTGTTGGAGCCTCCTTTGGTGGTGGTGCTGGACTTGGAGGTGGACACAACATTCCATTGAGACAATTGTCTGTCACCCTGTCAACAGAAATTTAAAAAAAAAACACACACACACACACACACATTGCATTAATGTCATATATTATAAATAGAAAGTTTCAATAGTGACATTAAATTTGTGGTTTTGGTACTCATTTGTCTTTGCCAAATTACTTGAATGGTAGAAAATGTTGAATGATTAAATCTCATTCACATTAGGGATAGGTTAAGCTAAATTGGCAAAGGAAAAAAAAATGTCAGGCTTTAGTTGTTTAACTAACAAGGTGTCTTGGTGTTGTCAAATCTAGGCCTAGTTTGGTGTTGAGGTGTTGTGGTGTGCTAGGGAAAAAAATCCATAACTATGAAATAGAAGTTGATAGGGTGGTAAATATGACTTGAACAATAATTTTGACAAAAATAATAAAAATATTATAAGTTTTTTATCATGCAAGTGTGAGATAGAATCAAGTTAGCTTTTAAATTATAGTAGCAAGTGCGTTTAAAAGTAATAGCTGCTCAACCACAATACTAAACAAAGCCTTATTTTAGAATTAAATCTCATTAACAATGGGATGAGAGACAAGTGTCACTTTGTACTTACACTAATTTCAACTTCTTATTGCTTGACAGTTTTGTGGGAATGGTTCCATTGAATCCAGAGGCCAAATTCCTGCAAAGAGAAAAAATTAGCACATTAATGTTTAAGAAATCATAGCGTCTTAGTGTGTGTGTGTGAGTTGGTTGCCATGTCCAGGGAAAAAGCTTACAGTAATGTTAGAGTCGGCAAAGTCCCAAGAAAATCTGGAATGCGTCTACTGAAACTGTTGTTACTCAGATCACTGCATTGCCAAGAAAATAAAAGGATAAAAAATAGTGCTTAGATTTGTAGGGTATAAGTGTAATATGATTTTACTTGATGAGCTTAATTAAATTTATACTGTTCAGACTTAAATCATATTGAAGATTAATTTGTGGTGATAAGAGCAATGTACTTACATTGTTTGAAGGGCATCCATGGAACTGAAATCCGGAAGAGAACCAGGCAGGCCATAGCCATTGAGATTTCTATTTTTTTTGTTTTTGTTTTCGAAGAAATTGTAAGTTTGTAAATATGACATGATCGAACACTTTGAAATAACAGATGACGAATTAGGAAGAATTAGTTTGAATAAAAACTTACAGGGCTGTTACCCCGGGGATGGTATCAGAGCTACATTGAACCCAGTCCCATGTATACGGAGATGAAAGGCAAGGTTCACCACGCCATTCCTGTAGCACCTTCAATCCGCTTTGGAAAACCGTTAACCCTTCGACTGAATCACCGGAAACAAAAGCAAAACGAATTATCTTAATGTGCGCTCTGGGAATATATGTTGATCATTGAGATCTCTGATATGTAACAAATGAGAACTCACCGTCGTTGATGTTAGTTCCATTGGTTAATGGGTCGCTAACGGTATAAATTACCATGGCATTGAGGAGAGGAGGAAGTGTGGAATCGGTGGTAGCCTGTATGGAGAAGGAATTGCTGGCAAAAGCAATTCTGTTTGTAACGTAGGCCTCAGAAGCACTTCCAAAAAGTGGGATAATTGGGTCTGAAATAGGCTTGTTATCAACGCAGAGTTGAAATGACCTTTTCTGAGTAGTGTTTAGTAGCAAAAGCACTTCTGAGAAATAGGTGGCTATGTAGATAGGTGTTGGCTTTTCTGGAAGATCAGTCAATAATTCTATTATTTCTGAAGTGCTTGAGGAGACAACAGCATCTTCAGCACAGCTTCCGGGGGATCATTGTTTGTTGTGACATTAATTCTTGATGCCTGGCCTGCAACTTCACTTTATCGAAATCCATTTGACGCCGGGTCCTGCCACTTCACGTAATCCAATTGCAAATGCTCCATTCCAAGATCGATCACACACATCGCAAGGATTTCTATACCCACATGATTTGCAGCAAGCCGAACAAAAATGAGATTGTTTACCATCCAATGATGGAGGGTAAAGATATAATGGCGGTACATTCTACAACTAAATGCTAATTTAGTTTTTATATTTTAACTTAATTATTTATTTAATTTTTATATTTTTAAAAATATTGTAAAATATCCTACAGTTTAAAATTTTACATTCTTAAATTTATTTTTTCTTTACTTTTTATAATAATACCCTTCCAACAATATTGTTGACGTTAATTAATTCATCTATATAAAAAAAAAAGTAAGTTAGTAAATTAATCAATAAATATTAATTTGAAAGAACTAGTTTATTTTTTTTGAATATATGAAATAATTTTACTAATAATTATTTATAAATAAATTAATATTAGTCAACTTAAAGTAACGTTTACTATGCTTGCAACGACTTACTAATAATTATTTTATAAAAAAAAATTTACTGAGTCAATCATAAAAGTAAAATAATTATAAAAAAAATTTGTTTAAATTTTTATGTTACTTTTTTTTAAAGTTAATTTGATAAATTATCATTTTTTCTTTTCATTAATATTTCCAAGAATATTATTGTAAGGATATTATTATAAAAAGAAAGAAAAAGTAAGAATAGAAGTGTGACATATTTAATAGAAGAGATTCCTTAAATTATTTTTTAAAATACAGAGACTAAACAATCATTTATTCAAAACTTTACAGTAAGAAAAAAAAAATAATCATTCCCAATAGTAATTGACCCAAACCATAGCACTAAATAACAAAATTACTCAAACAATGAATAATTGTTTAACCCTTTGCCAACAAAATCAACTCACGTACCTAATAATGGTTTGATTACCACCGAAAGCAGCCCTCTGCATCAAATGCAAAGCACGATTTGAAGGGATTTGGCTGTACATGTTAACCCCCAGGCTCCTGACCTCAATTGCTGATATAAACGGCAGCTGGCTTGGCTTCGATTGAGCAACACAAAGTCTTAATTCTTAAAATCCAAAGGACGATAAACACTTTAGCCTCCTAAGTTTTTAGATTTTACCACTCACATTCCTTTAGTTTTCATAATACCTAGTTACTCGTAGGAAAGTCGTCTAGCGGCAGGGATGAGTTTTTCTCTAAAAATTTTTACATTAGGGGACTAACATAGGATTTTAAAACCTATAGTAGGAAACAAGTGAAAAAACCCAAAAATTATGGAGAAAAATGTCATTCTTCCCTGAAAGAAAAATGGTACTACTTGTATGTTTACCGTTAGCAGAATGAGAGTGCTTAAATGCTAATATTGAAGCAAGAAATGCCACAAGATGTAACTTAAGATGCGTGGCCATTTAATTTTGATATAAGAAGTTGGAGATGCTAGGGCTTAATTAGATTAGTGTTTCATTTATAAGGCTTGCTTATTGACTTTGTTCTCGGTTTTATTGTTTTATTATCTATTAGTATTAATCGAATTTTGAAATATTACTTATTCAATGGATTGTTCTTGTCCTGTTAATATTTCTCCAGTTGCTACCAGAAGTACACATCTTATTATTCTTGTCCTGATTAGTTGACTTTTGACTCTAGCTGAGTTTCAAGGATTGAATTTTGAAATTGCTTTAAGGTTATGTTTGCCAATCATTATTAGAATATGATAATTATTTAAGCTGTATAATTCACTGAAAAGAATGAGGAAATAAATTGGCTATAGTCAATAAGTCAACTGGAGACCATTTAATTAATTAATTATTATGGAAAAATAATCATCGGCAGGAATCGTGTTATCCTCATGTTTAGTTATAACAAATTAAAGTAACTATGCGCTAATGACTTCTAGCAAAAAAGTGGCAACCACAACTCTCTCTCTCTCTTTTCTTTTTTTCTTTTCCCTTTTTCTTAATCAGCAGTATTTTTTCCCTATCTCTTTAAGAATTCAAATATGAATGATGAACTAAATAAAATTATTTCAAAAAGGTAAATATAATTTCATAGTCTTGGCCAAATTTAGTTAAAAAATGAGTTATTTTTAAATTTCTGCTTAACATTTCTTGATATATTACTTTACTATCAAGAAATTTTGACAATTATTTTTTTCTCTTAACCTTTTTTTTTTCCATCATTTTATTACCAAATTGTTACAAGTAATGGAATATTTAAAAAAATAAAAATTTTGATTGAGAAAAAGTAATTGTCAAAATTCTTTGGTTGTGAAGGGAAAAACTTAGGAAAAGTTAAGTAGGAATTTGATAATATTCCCGAAAGATTAACTAAACGAAAGGTAAGTGCTTTTTACATATCCAAAGTTTTGTTTAATAGGCCATTGTATGCCCTACAGTTTGTATTTTATCCTAATTTGGACAATTAGAATTGAAATTCTAGTTAAGCAACACAAGAGAGAGAGTAAATTGAGTTTTTAAAATATTAAACAAATAAAACTGCACAACAATTTAAACTAATGCCTTAATAAAATAAAAAATAATTTAACAATGCAAAATATTAAAAGGATAAGGGAAGAGAAATTAAATACGTAAGCTTTTACGTGATTTGACAAAACCGGCGTACGTCCACACCTCCAAGCAAACCAAACTTGAGGATTTCACTATCCAAGCCATCAAGGCTTCAAATACTTATAATTGACTTCTAAGATATCAATAAACTTTTATAAGCGTTGTTTCACTCACATCTTTCCCCAATTATTTTCCATACTTATGCTCACACAAATTTGCTAATGAATTTAAAGATTATAACAAATCCTCTCTTTTAAAGTGGATGTACAAATGATAACTCAATGTATGAAGATTTGTAAAATAGAAGCTCAAAAAATGTTATATGAACTGATTTTAGCTTAGAAAACTTGTTAGATTTGATTTTGATTTGAGTTTATATAGTTTAGATAAGCAAACTAGCCGTTATTGACCTCTAGAAAATAGCCAGATCGTTGCTTGAATCGGCGGTTAGCCACTTAGACTTTTGTCACAAGTTCCCGTTGCAAATTTGTATTTGAAAACTTTGAAAATTTGCCTAGGCGGCTAGCTGTTAACGTTTTGTCTACTTAGTATATTTTTTATATTTACATTTTGACCTTAAATTTTTTATAAATTAAAATAAGACCAAATACTTTTAAAAATTATATTTTTGCCCAAACTATTTTATATTTTTTCAAATAGATCTAAATCTAGAATTTAAAATAATATTTTTTGAAATCAATGATTGCAAAACTCTTTTATTTTAGTCCATATGATGAAAAATAACCAATTTGATAAAATAGTTGGCTTATAGGAACAAATTTTTTTAAAACCACTAACTTGCTTAAATTGTCTTTTTGTCTTTTATCCTAGGATTTGTAGTGCACAATCAAGGTATTAGTGCAAGTGAGTGTATCCCCAAAAGGCAAAAAAGGTAGAGAGAAGGTATAAGAGTTTCATCAACCTTGGCCTCTCAATCCCAACTTTGATTTCTTCAACAAGGATATGATCCATACAATAAACAGTTTGCTTATATATTTATAAAAAAGTTAAAAAAAAAAAAAGTTATTTTGAGTTATGCTTGTGTTTGCTTGATTTGTCTTTAATTATTTACTTTATATTTTAGAGGTAGCTGGTTTTGAATAAGTCAAAGTTAAGTTATTAGTTGGTTTCTTATTTTGTGGATTCATGGATCATGATGAAGAATATGCTTAGTGTTTACTAATTTGGGTAATTTTTAAGGACTTCCCTTGAGGTTTGGTGTATTAACAGTACAATATAAAGTATTCACGTAATACAGGAACCTCCCTTGACATTAGTATAAAAATATGCATCGTGTCCGTATGAAGGGGCAAATATGTAAAAGTTGATTTACAATTTTAAAAAAATCAAAATTCAAACCAAACATGCTTCGATATCTAAGAAATGGAGGCTTAAACACACTATTGCCCAAGCGTAGTCATTATGCAGCAGAAAAAAGAAAGTTACTTTTTTGACAAAGTGTATTCCTCTTTAAAAACACAACTTACCCTTGAACAAAACCCACTGTCATTTTCATTGTCGGAGAAGAAGCCTTTGCAACTCACATATAATTTTTGAAATCATTGATTTATTTTCATCTAATGAATGAATAGAGGTTAGTCTTCGCAAACACAGCTTGCATGCTTGAATCAATGGCTTACAAGATGTTGTTGTTATTTTGTTGATTAAAAATAATAATGGGTCTATTTTAATTAATGAATATGTTGCTGGATGTTGTTTCTCTTTAGGTTTGCTATTGTTGAGTTGAAAAAGAATTGTTGGGTAATGACTGATAAGAGCTATTACCTAATAATTTAAGAGCTTCGTAAGTACTAGATGTAGTTTATCAAAGATGGGTTTCGGTTGGCTTGGTAATGTGCTAATCTTTGAGAAAGCCCTCAATGGTTTATATAATTGTTCGGTTTAGGGCCATGACACTTAGTTTGGGTTGTGTGTTAGTTTTGGTTTGTGCTTGCCTTTGGTCTTCTTTTGTCTTGCTATTGTGTTGCCTTCAATAATTTGGTAATGTTGTATTTACTAAATAATGTGATTATGATGACATGTAAGTTAGGTATATTGTTTTACACAGTTTTTACTTCCATGTGAGATGTTCTCAGTGTTTTTGTCCAGGTTTTATTTGTTATCCGAACTGGAAAACAATGGATGCAAGACTATGAACTTAGCATGTGAATATGTGATGAACTTAGAAACTTTTCCCTTTTCTAGATTAAAAAATATTGACTTGTCATTTTCCTTGTTTGATTCTAATTTTCAAACAAACGTGCCATAGTCTTAAGTTCAGTTAGATGCCTATATATAAAGGCATTGTTTATTGTATTTCTTATTTCAAAGTATGTAATCCATCTATTGTTAGAACAACAAATCCTTTGGTGAAAACCATTACTTATAATTCAAGAACATTTATATTGTATTACCAAAAATCAATAACAGCATATGTAAAAGCGTACCATGAGATTGCATATTATATATGGTTTGATAGATAAATGTGTCTAGTTATGTAAGAACTTCACATAATCAAATTTGGAGTTCTCTTCTTAAAGATATTCACGATTTACTGCACAAAGGTGACAACTATTTTGAAACTACACAAGGTCAAAAGTTTCTGAATTAACTGATATCAAGTAACAAGTAATAAAATTAAAGCTATATATCCCTAGAAAGCTGTATTTTTCAGGAGTTCAAATAATTTTATGGTTTTTAATTTGAAGTTTTCTACATGAAGATATGGGTTAAAGAATGTTGACTGCTAAAAATCACTAAAGCAACCAAGTCTATGATTATTAGCCAAATTTCAAGATTTAATTGTATTGATCTAAATATTTGAGATTGCATACTATATGTGGTTGGATAAATAAATGTGTCTACTTATTGAAGAACTTTACAGAATCCAATTTAGACTTCTTTTCTTAGAGGTATTAAGGATTTAGTGTACAAAGGTTATAGTTGTCTTCGAACTTTACAAGGCCAAAATTTTTTGAATTAAATTATATCAATTCCTCAAGAACAAAATTACAAGCCATATAACCCTAGAAGGTTCTATTTATTAGAAGTTCAATAATTTTACAATGTTCAATTTCAATTTTTCTACATTAAGATATGACTTAAACAATACAGACCTCTCGGAAGCATTGAAGCAACCGACTTAGAATATGTATTAGTTCTTTCTTTCAACCTCTCTCCTTAAGGAGCACAACCGCCAGACATTATATGCCCAACTTTCTTATGTTTCTACATTTTTTTTTAGTTTGGACAAACAGTCAAGCAGGTGTTTGATTTAAAGCATTGGTCATTACATGGTTGCATAGATGAAATCTCCTTATAACCATCTCTCTACTCAACATCAAAATAAACATAAAAATTCTAAATATCAAATTATTATAAAGAATATATATAGTACTAATTTTGTTGATCAATATCCATGGCTTTCTGATTTTTTTCAAAACCAAAGAAACTTGGTTAGTTGACCAAAATCTCTTAGATTTAGTGATAGCTCCCAAATTTACCAATTACATAATTTTTTTCAAAACCAAAAAACTTGATTAGTTGACCAAAAACTCTACTCAAATTTAATCAGATTGATTGACCAAAAACTCCACTCAAATTTAATTAGATTGATTGACCAAAAGCTCCACTCAAATTTGATCTTTGATGAGACATTGTTTGTTGTTTACAAATATGAGTTTGAATTGTGTTTCGTGGTTGATACAAATTTATTCTACCAACAACTAAAGTGGTTATCACGTTGAGAATTCTTAGAATCAATCGTTTGGATCGTGTAGTTGGCTAAAGTCTGGTAAATGTCAGTGACCGCCCCTACAATTTTAAATATTCTCACAATTTCACTTGAATAACATATTTTGTTTAATTACACAAAATTCATAGAAATGTTTAATTACACTTTAAAGTTTATTTTAGTATGTGTCCTACACCATTCATTATTCACTTTTCGTATTTTATTAAGTAGTAATTGCAAGCCAAACTGGAAAGAGTTTCAACATTTAATTAATTTGAAGACTCAATGCAAAACTCAAAGTTGCTAAAATAGTACTTAAATCATATCCTTAATGTTATAAGATAATTTGATTATCATGTAATGAGACTAATTTTAAAATCTATTTTGAAAGCATGCAAGATAATTTGATTATCATGTAATGAAACTAATTTCAAAATCTATTTTGAAAGCATGCAAACAAATATAGTATTTGTTGTAAGATTATTTTATTGTAATTTATGGTCATGTAAGAGTACCAAAAGATATATATTTCTCCAACGGTAAAATATAAATAATAGCCTTCAATTTCTCATGGTATATTTTATTGGCTTACTAGCTTATAAAACTATATGCAAATGTTGAAAATTGGACTACTGTATGAAATATCATGTGATATCTCTCATTTGCACTTGGATTAATGTATCAAATGCCCATAAAATATGATTTACTACATTAGCCTACAAATTAATTTTAACTAAGATTTAATTTCATACATCAATTAATAATACATTATAGTAATTACAACTCTAATTTCCCACTTATTAATAAATAGGGGTACTTAAAAGTACTATTTATTAATAAAAGAAAGTTACAATTGACTACTCAAAAATGTCTTTATATTTTCTATTACAATTTGCATTAAAGTTGTAGTACATTATAAATGCAAAGTTTAATTTTTAATAACATAACACTTAAGCAAAATCAACATCTTAAGTGTGATGTATGATATAGAATAATATAGCACTTTAAATATGCCACAAAATTAATAGGGAAAAGACCACCCACATCTCTAAACTTTACTCTTTTTTTTTTTTTGAATACTCTAAACTTTACTTAAATGGTCATACAAAATCTCTTAAAATTAAAAAAAATATATAATATATAAAATAAGATAAAATTTATAAAATATTTTAAATATTAAAAAAATTATTTTAACACTACTAATTTGTCATATTATTTTAATAATATTAAAATTTGTTTGACATACTAATAATATTAAATAATTATACCTAATATTCACAATAATTTATAAAGTTTATATTATTTTTTACAATATCTTATTTAATTATGTCTACATTAATATCAATCTTAAAACTAATTTTGAATTAATAGATTTTAGTAAATCCATCAGGATAGACTAATAATAACTTAATAGTAACAAAATTTTCATTGTACACATTATTTTATTAATTATACTTATTGCAACATTTTATTTGTATCATATGATATTTATTTATTATTTTTATTCTGTTACTATATTTATATTTGTTTAGGTTGTTTTAATCAAAAGGTTAAATAATTATTTATGAAAGTAAGGGGGTCTTAGTATTAATTTAAAATTTAAAATTAATATTTACAAGCAACCTGTAAGTTGCCTACTATATTCTAATTAATTATTTAATTATCTATTACATTAAATGAATGATTTAGATTAAAACTCTTACATTTAAGGGTTTGCATTATATTAATACTGTAAGAACACATACGTAATCGGAGAGAAATCCTTTTTTTGAATTTTTTTAATGTTATTTTTATTTTATTAAGTTCATCCTTAAATCTTAAATTCTTACTGAAAGTAAATTGTTTGATTGTATTTGAGAATTTAACTTAAAGAATAGTTGGTTGACAATGCTTGAAAGTAATATTTTGCCCTCATTAAATTACTAGAAACGGTAGCAAATATAATATTTTCATTCCAAGTCAAAAAGTTATGGCTCCATGGTTTTCTCAAACCGAACCCCATCCTAACAAAAAACTAGCTGTTAGATCTCCAAGAAGTGATGTGAGATAAGGAACTGACCCTGTGAATAGACATTTATGAAATTATTTTGCAAGATGCAGAGATGTCTCCTGGGACTGGGTAAAGCATGTAAAGACAAGAGCAAAAGAGACTGAGAAAATACCTAAATATGTACAAGGTACTACGTCTTTTCTAGCTTGCGTACTGTTTGTAGAAGGGCCTCTAATGTTCATCAATTGAAGCTCTGATGCATATTAGGAATCTGTGCTGTTCTAAGACTAGTTTCTTTGTTATCTAAATGTAAGATTTTGTTTTCCTTTCTAGTTTAGAATTTTCTTTTCTTTTTATTTCGTGATTTAAGATAATTATTACTAATATAAATAGTCCTCTCTTTTAGCCTTTAAAGGCAGATTTTTTGGTTCAATAATAATTTTAGTTTTCAAATCTCTATGTGAGTATTTGAGTTTAGTGAATTTTTATTATTTTACAGAATCAGCAAGTCTTAACTTCTAAATTTGCGGTATTCTTTTGAATAAACATGAATTTAGTTTGTTCTTTTATTTCGATATTCTCTAAGAATCAACAGAATATTTTAAACATTAAACTTTAACTACATCAACTAGATATCAGAGCCGAAAGCTTGATCTTAGCTTTCCTCATCCATCAACCCTTTTTTGTTTTTTTCCCCTTTAACTTTAAAAAAACAAAACAAAACAAATCAGAAACTAAAAAAAAAAGAAAAGTCAACACCAAATTGATTTGGCACCAGGTTCAACTCTACCAAATCAACATCATTATCGTGTGAGTCCTACGAAACATAAGGAATTAAGGCGTCAAGTGGAAGAGTTACTAGGAAAGGGATTTATTCATGAAAGTCTCAATTCCTGTCCAGTCCCTATTTTGTTGACTCAAAGAAGGATGGTTATTGGAGAATGTGCATGGATAATCGAGCTTTTAATAAAATTACAGTTCGATATCATTTTCTAATCTCTCGATTAGATGACATGTTGGATCAAGTTAGTGGGACAGCAATTTTCATTAAACTTGATTTAAAGAGTGGCTACCATCATATTCGAATACGGCCTAGGGATGAATGGAAAACTGCTTTTAAAACTCACGAAAGGTCATGCCAGTGGCTAGTAATGCCATTTGGCTTATCCTCCACTACTTTTATGTGAGTTATGAATTAAGTTATTCGCCCTTTTATTAGAAAGTTTGTAGTTGTTTACTTTGATGATTTACTTATTTATAGTACCAGCCACGAACTACATCTACAACATTTGAGGGAAGTACTTTTAGCTTTAAGAGCAGCAAGTTTATACGCTATAGTAAACAAGTGTATTTTCTTGACAAAGAAAGTATTTTTTAGAATATGTGGTATTGAAGGATGGAATATCTGTTGATCAATCAAAAGTGGATGTTATTCGAGATTGGCCGCAACCAACTACTTTATCTGTTGTCAGATGTTTCCATGGATTGGCATCTTTTTATAGGCGACTTATCGCTCATTTCAATACTATTATGGCGCTAATCATAAATTGTAAGAAAGGAGGACAATTCTCTTGAATAGAAAAAGCTACTAAGGCATTTGAGGTAGAAGTTGATTACGACCCAAATACTTGGCCTACCATATTTTTCTCTTACTTTCAAGGTGTATTGTGATGCATCTAAAGTAGACACTGGAGCTGGTTCTTAGCCAACAGAGTAAGCCTATCAGTTATTTCAGCGAGAAGTTAAAAGGAGCAAAGGCACATTATGGCACTTATGACATGGAGTCTTATGCAGTGGTTTAAGCATTAAAACATTGGTGTCATTATTTGATTCATAGAGACTTTGTTTTATACACTGACTGTGCTACGTTAAAACATCCAATAGTCAAGACAAGTTTTCTCATCGACATGTCGTGTTGACAACATTCCATCAGCAATTTACTTTTGTAGTAAAACATACTTATGGAGAATCCAATAGAGTAGCAGATGCACTTAGTTGACAATCTTCTTTGTTGACACAAGTGTATAGTTAAATCCTTAGATTCAACAAGTTTCGAGAGTAATACACTACTGACCCTTTCTTTGCTCCTTTATTATAAGACATTATTGTAGGGTTCCATTCAGACTATCAATTAAAGGAAGGGTTCCTTTTCAAAGGTAATTAGTTATGTGTTCCTGACTTAAGTTTGAGACTGAAGATCATTGCAGCGTTATATAACGAAGAACATATGGGTCGTGACAAAACTCTGGCTCTAGTAGCCAACATTTATTTTTGGACTACTATGAGGCGTGATATCTATCACTATGTCGAGACTTGTTGCATTTGTCAGATTTCCAAGGGTACTTCAACCAATGCTAGATTATATATGTCACTACCAATTCTAATACAACCTTGGGCTAACATTAGCATGGATTTTTTTTTGGGATTACCCCACACTCAAAGGGGTATGGATTCAATATTTGTTGTTATAGATCAGTGCTCGAAAATAGCTCACTTTATTGCATGCAAGAAGACCACAGACACCTTGACTGTTGCTCATATATTCTTCAAAGAAGTCTATAAATTGCATGGTTTATCAAGTTGTATAGTATCTAACCAGATACACGATTTCTTAGCCATTTTGGGAAGACATTATAGAAGTTGACTAATACCCGCTTGAATTTTAGAAGTGCTTACCACCTACAAGCAAATGGTCAAACTGAATTTGTCAACCGCTCTTTAGGAAAACATCTATGTAGTCTAGTTAGCAATAATATGAAGATATGAGATCAAAAGTTATACTAAGTTAAGTTTGCTTATAACCATGCAGTTAAGTGTTGTACTGGTTTAAGCCCATTTCAAGTGAATTATGGATATAATCCATGAAGTCCCATCGACTTAGCTCTAATTCAGGATTTAGTTCACAAAAGCAACAAGGTAGAAGACTTTATTGAGCAGCTTCAGAAGATTTATATAGCTACGCAAGAGTCTTTGAAGAAGACTACTGAAGGTTATAAAATTGAGCCTAACAAAAGGCGTCAAGCCTTAGAATTTCAGGTGGGAGATCTTATTTGGGTTGTGCTAGCCAAAGATAGGTTCTCAGTTGGCGAGTACAACAAGCTTGCTGCCAAGAAAGTTAGAGTTTTGGAGATTACAGAAAAGATAAATCCTAATGTCTATAGACTCAAACTTCCTTGTCATATCCGCACTGTATTTATTCTTTATAGAGGTGATCATGGTGACGATGTTGTTACTGACAATCCAAATTTGCAGGCGAATTCTCTCCAACCTGGAGGGAATGATTCATATTAAGAATCTGTGCTATACTACGACTAGTTTCCTTATTATCTAAAGTTTAGAACTTTATTTTTCTTTTACTTCATGATTTAAGATAATTACTACTAATATAAATAGCCCTCTCTTGTAGCCTTTGAAGGTAGATTTTTTAGTTCAATAATATTCTCAGTTTTTAAATCTCTATATGAGTATTTGAGTTTAGTTAATTCTTGGTATTCTACAGAATCAATGAATCTTAACCTTTAAATTCATAATATTCTTTTGAATCAACGTGAATTTAGTTTTTTCTTTTATTTTAGTATTCTCTAAGAATCAATGAAAAATTTTGAACACTAAACTTCCGCTATATCAAGCTCCTTTAGTTTTTGATGTATCATATATGCTTAGTACGTAGCATATGTTCTTTAAAGTTGAAAAATTCATCTTTCTAGGGTTAAATCAATAGTCAACTACATATTAGAACTCGAATTTTACTCTAATTTTTACAAAAGAAGAGTATTTTTAGCCTTGTAGGGGCATTAGAATATAGAAACATCACTTCATTTACTCGTTAATCATCAACAATTAATTTTTAAATCACGAGTAATTAATACAAAGAATTCAAATTCATCAACCACTCAATTATCCAATCTTAAAGTTTCAAACTGTTCACATTAGTCGGGTCTAGAAATTAAGTAAAACACAAAGTAGGTTGCCAAGACATTGTTTTGATTCCAAGAATATGATTCAAATTAATGATCAAAGTTTCTTAGATAGCACGACAAGTACCAAGGAAAATTGAATTATGGCTCCAAGAATCATTGCCAACTTGTTAGTGGCCATGCTGTCACTGTTGCCTATAAAACTTGGTCTTTGAAATGCAATTCGTGGAGGGGCTTCAACTTCAGTCTGAGTTGATGAAGGGGTTGGCGGTACCTCATTTTGAAATGGGAATGGAATTTTTTGGTTGTGATGGTGTTGGAGCTTACTAGTTTTTTTCAGTCTGAGCTGATGAAGGGGTTGGCGGTACCTCATTTTGAAATGGGAATGGAATGGTTGGTGGTGTCTTGTTTTTTGCTTCAGGTAGTGATGATGGTGTTGGAGTGTCCTTGGGTAGTAGTGGTGGACTTTGAGGCAGACACGACATTCCATTGAGACAATTGTCTGTTAGCCTGTCAATAGGAAAAAATATATATATATATATATATAGAGAGAGAGAGAGGTATGTATGTATGTATGTATGTAGATCTTGATTGATATTGATGTACTGTAATTTTTAAGTTACAGCTATTGTAGAAAAAATACTATTACTATAAAATAAAAATTAATAGCATATAATAAATACAATTTTTAAATAATAATTTTAATAAAGTTATTAAAAATATAATAGATTTTTAATTATATAAATGTAAAATCAAATCAATTTAACTTCTAAGCTATAGTAGTTATTGTTTATCAAACAGTTTAATGCTATATGTTTTAAAATATAGTTGTCCAACCTCAACTTCAAACAGGACTTAAATTTCATTCACAAATGGATTCTAGTAAATTGAAAAAGAAAAAGAAAAAGAAATATAAGGTAAGATTAAATCGAGATTACGGTTAATGGGATGGGGGTGAGGTTCGGTGCAAACTTACACTAATTTCAACTTCTTATTGCTTGACAGTCTGGATGGTATGGTTCCATTGAATCTATTACTTACCAAATTCCTACAAAGAGAAGAAGGAATGTGATTCTTAAGAAATCCTAGCGTCTGTGTGTGTGTGTGTGTGTGAGTTGGGTGCCATGTCCAGGGAAAAAGCTTGCAGCAATGCTAGATTCGGCAAAGTCCCAATCTGGAATGCTTCCACTGAAGCTGTTGTTACTCAGATCACTGCATTAAGACCAAACATATCAAAATAAATTGCCACTGAGATTAGATTATGAGTGTTTGAGGTAAGTGCACTAGTTATATGATTTTATTTGATGACCGCAGTTATAACTACACCAGTTAAAACTTGATCATACTGAAGATTAATTTGAGATGATAAGGGCAACTAATATGCTCACATTGTTCGAAGGGCATCCATGGAGCTGAAATCCCGAAGAGAACCAGACAGACCATAGCCACTGAGGTTTCTGTTTTTCGTTTTAGTGTTAAAAAGAAAATGCAAATTGACATTAATGAAAACTTAGAAATTAATATTGATCGATGATGGAATTATTACGAAGAATTCATTTGTATAAACCACTTACAGCGCTGTTACCCTGGGGATGAGATCAGAGCTGCATTGAACCCAGTCCCATGTATATGGAGATGGAAGACAAGGGTCACCGCTCCATTCCTGTAGCCCCTTCAATCCACTCTGCAAAGCAGCTACCCCTTCCACTGAATCAGCAGGCACAAGACCCAAATGAATTAATTTACGTGCCCTAAGGTTTGAGCCAATTACTTAGGTCTCTATCTAATCTAATGTAACGATAGAGACCTTTTGGGCTAACTCATCCAAATCCTAGGGGTTAATTAAAGGGAAAATTACCCTATCTTCATTTGAGCTCTAAGAATGCATGTTGATGCCAAATGAAACTCACCATCTTTGAAGTTAGTTCCATTGGTTAATGGATTGCTGACGGTATAAATTTCCATGGCATTAACGAGAGGTGGAAGTGTGGAATCAGAGGTAGCCTGCAAAGAAAAAGAACTGCTGGCAGAAGCGATTCTGTTTGTAATGTAGACTTCAGAAGCACTTGCAAAAGGTGGGATGATGGGACCTGAAATAGGCTTGTCATCAATGCAAAGTTGAAATGATCTCTTCTGAGTAGAGTTTAGCAGAAGCACTTCTGAGAAGTAGGTGGCAATGTAGACAGGAGTTGGTTTTTCTGGAAGATCTGTAAATAAAATTATTATGTGAGAAGTGCTTGAGGAGACAACAGCATTCTTCAGCACGGCTGTTGGAGGACTGTTGTTTGTTGTAATATTAATGCTTAATGCCTGGCTTGCCACTTCACTTAATCCAAATCCATATGCTCCATTCCAAGTTCGATCATAAGCATCGTCAGGATACCTAGTATGTATGCCCACATGAGTTGCAACCAAAATGAAATTTGTTACTTACGCAGTGAAGAGTACAGGGAGAAGGTCACTATAGCTTTCCAAAAAAAAAAAGAAAAAGAAAAAGGGAGTTTTGGTGGTTGGAATGAGTTTTTTTAATAATTTGGTTAGATCCAACTTACTTTTAAAATTTTAGGACTAACCGAGTGATTGACCAAAATCATATAAAATGTAAGAATTTACACAAGCAGTTAATAAATAATTACTTATTTTATTTTTGAATTAGGATCCTCTCCTAGTATTTTTCTTTCTTATTCTCTCATACTCTTTCAAATTTAATGAATAAAGTTAGTTTAATTGTAAATACAATAAATAAAGCTGGTTTAAAATTTAATTTTAACCACTTATTTTTACTAGCAGAGACTAAGAGAGAAAAAAAGTTAGGAGAAGATCTTTGTCTCTTACTTTTTATGTTGAAATTTAGGGGAGACAGAAGTAACATAGTATTCGTAAACTCACCCTATACTAACCCTTAATCAAAATCAACTTTTTTTGTTTTAAAATGTAAGGGGGGATGAGCAAGCCCAAATTAATTTTGACCCCCCTTATCACCCCCAAGACTCAAACTCGAATCCACACAATTGTAAGGAACGACAGATTACACTGTCAACCAATTCAGCTGCGCCCTTGGGGGCTTAATCAAAATCAACTTACTTGCGCACCTAATAATGGTTTGATTTTCACCCAAAGCAGCCCTCTGGATCAAATGCAAAGCAAGATTTGAAGGGACTTGGCTATACATGTTAATCCCCAAGCTCCTGACCTCAATTGCTGATATAAACGGTAGCTGGCCTGGCTTCGTTTGAGCAACGCAAATGCTCGTAAAATTTCTCTTCACCACATATATGGCTTCATAAGAAAGAACATCATAACTTCTTAATGAAGTGTTAACAGTCGTCCAAAAATTCCCATCAAATTGCAGATCAAATACTGGAGGAGAGCTTTTGCGATCGTAATTTCCGTAGTAAAAGCTTGCCCGCACAAGAACTCTCTCACCTTCATCAACCTTGATGGAGTAGCAGTTCTTCTTTCTTGTTGAGAAAACTCTCATTGTGCTCATTGGATACGGTACCAAACTTGTATACGGTACCAAACTTGTATACGCCACCGTTTTGCTGTCACCATTTTGAATGTAAACATCATCTCCAGTCCATTCTATTCCATTTTCATCCGTGTATGATTCAGAAGATCCACAGTCTATGCTTAAGAAAACTGCATGCACACCGAAACCACAATATTTGAAATAGTTAGTAATAATAACGAATTTTTCCACTTTAATTACGCAAGATTCTAATTCACAAAAGCTTAAAAAGCAAAGCAAGACTTACACTTTGCCCTCCAAAACTTTCAGATTTTACCACTTCTTTTCTTGGAGTTTTCATAATACGTAATTACTCAAATGACGTCAAAAAAATTTTAACCAAAAAGAAAGTTGTTTATTATAAATTATAATGGCAAAGATGAGTTTTACTCTAAAAGGTTTTACAATAGAGGAATAACAAAGTATTTTGAAAACTATGAGTGGTAAAATCTAAAAGTTATGGCCAAAATGTCATTCTCTCATAAAAGAAAAGGGTATGTGTTTACCATCTGCACAATGAGAGTGCTTAAATGCCATTGTTGAAGCAAGAAAAGCTACAAGAAGTAACTTTATATGCGTAGCCATTTAATTTTGAGCTAAGAAGTTGGAGATGCAAGGGCTTTATTAGATGGGTGTTTCATTTATAAGGGTCTGCTTATTGACTTTTTTCATGGTTTTGTTGTTAATGCCAGTTCATTGCCACTAATTCAAGGCCTTTGTACGTTTAGTCGGCGGTCCTTTCACCATGACTCTGATAAATAATTTTTTCTTTCGAGACAACGAGTGGCAATGAACTGGCATTGCATTATATAATAAGTAGAGAAGATTGCATTGTATAATAAATAGAGAATTGGGGATACCGTGTCACTTCGTACAACAATTTAATATCTTGTTATTGCACATATCATTGCGTTGAAAGCTGTGAGACAGGTTAATAGTTACCCATAATTAAAAATACGCACACATCAAATATTTATCATCCTGGATTGTAGTATCTCCCCATTGGTGGAGCCACATAAAAACGAGCAGAGATAGCGGTCCTTGGGAATCTTAAATTTTTACAGAAAATATTTTCTAAAATTCAACTAAAAATTTTATTTGTCTCAATAAACTTTTTTTAATTTCTCCCTATTAACTTTGAATAATATTTAAAAAATATACGTTCAAAATTAAATTATATTATTAAAATTACTTTAAATGAATATGTTATATCCAAAATTATTTTAAAGCACTTTAGGGAAATCAAATTTTTTAAGAAATTTAAACTTTCCCCTACTAAGTTTTAATTCTGGCTACGGTAGTAGTAACTCCGATGGAAAAAATAATAATTATAACAGAATTTATATATACAGATTATCCTCTTCTACCATGTATCTTTAATTGGGTGTATGACATCAAGTACATGCTAAATATGAAGAGAATTGCAAAATAAAAGTTTTTTTTCTCTATTCTTCGTGCATAAATTTACATATCAATCACAACTAGTAAGAAAGAGCTTGATTAATTTATAAGTTTCAAGTTATCCTAATTAATTAAATAGCTTCTCAAAAACTAATTAGATAGACATGTTTTGGGCAAAGTATGCTTATGTAAAGCTCAAAAGGAACCCTCCTGAATTAAGATAATGCGTGATGCGCGAAACTCAAATAGATAGCATTTACTTTAGATTGTAGGAAACAAAGTTGCTACATTGATGGTAAAGATTCATCTGTTAACATTTGTCCAAAAATCAATAAAAAATAAATAAATATTATAATACATGAGAAGTACCATCCTAATCATACAACAAGTAAATTATATTATGACGTGTTTATTTATTTTGAAAAATTATCATATAAATAGTGTATATTTAATTCAATTGCACATGCCATACATGCATTACATGATTGTATTACATCTAGTGCATTATGGAATTCCTCAAATGAATAAATTATAAAATGAATCCGAAATACCAAAAAATATTCCAATTATAACTAATTATCTGCATTTATCTGTCCTATTATTGTTGTCTGTTTAGTTGACTTTGACTAGCCGATTTCCAAGATTGGATTTTGAATTTGCTTTAAGGTTATGTTTGCCAATCACCAGAATATGATAATTATTTAAGCTGTTATTTAATCGAAGAGAATGAAGAAATAAATTGGCTAAATTCAGTAAGTCAGCTAATGGATTCCGAAACTTATTAAAAAACTAATCAACGGCAGGAATCGTGTTATCCTCATGATTAGTTATAATAAATTAATGTAAAACTATGCCCTAATGACTTCGTGCAAAAAGGTGGCAGCCATAACTTTTTTATTAATTAATTAGTAGTATTTGTTTTTTTTAATTTCACTATAAGTTTGGGAATTTGAACACGGGTGCTTACTTCTTTAATGAAGTTGCTGAAGAAAAGATTTAATGAACTATTTATTTCATAATTTTTGATAAAAATAGTGTTTGGTAAATTTTATAAAAGTAATTTATTTCATAATTTTCTCTATTTTTTCAGTTATTTTTAAAAATAAATAGAGGGTTAATTTTCATAAGCCGCGTATTTAATAAGCTAACACACCTTTTTAAAATTTATATTATAACCCTATACTTTAATAAAAAGATAATTATATTTTACTTATCGATAAACCCTAATATATAAATCATACATTTATTTTTATCATATTTTATGTAACATATTATGAAGTTCTTTAGATTTTTTTTTAATTAAGTTTTTTCAATGTAATTTTACATATTTAAGAAAAAAAAAAGATATGTCTAACAATTTATTAAACATACTCTAAAAATAGAAAGCAATTAAAACTTATTTTTATTTTGGTCATTATCTAATAAAGCAGCACTTTCGTAATAAAATTTACCAAACGTTTGTAATTTACTTTTCAAACTCGCAGCAACTGCAATAACACAGTTTACCAAACACCAAACTACTTTTTTAATTAGCAAGTTATTTGATCTATACAATACAAGCAGTTTATTTCATCAATCTCCGCAATACCAAACTAACCTTAATATGAAGTAGCTTATTAATTTCCAAACACAAATGATTTATGCTCAAGAGAAATTTCAATTGTATTGACGTGTAAAGATGATATCAGTGGTCAGGGTCGACTCTAACCAATTGGAGGCCTTAGGTGAAATTTTGTTTTAGGTATTCAGACGTTAAAATATCAACTCTCACAGGAATATTAAATAGCTTAAGATTTAACTATTTTCTACAATAACTAGAACTACAAAAATAAATTAGCAAGATTCCAAAAAAAAAAAAAACAAAGGTAGGAACGATATCTATTTATTTCCACAAGAACATTAACTAGCTTTGGCTTCCACAAATTCCACCTCCTAAGATACTATAAACCTTCATTAGCCATTTCCGATTTTTTTTTAAAAAAAAACCTTCATTAACCACAGCCATAATCTCTCTCATTCATGAATTTTAAATCATCACTCTTACCTACTATGATCCATGCTGCAAGCCATCACTAATACAAATTAATAATCAATTAAATTTAATTCTTCTTGCTTTTGGAGATGCAAAATTATTAATTAAAATCTTCCATTCTAATTTAGCTAACCAATCTTTTTCAATAGCTAATATAGCTAATACGTTTAATATTTCTTGTGGCATTGTTGTTCTTGAATAAGACTTTATTAACTTCAATTTTGAAAAACTTCTCTCAATAGAAGCAATAGTTATAGGTACTATAAATCAATAATATTCTATAAGCAAGAAATACATTTGGAAAAGAATCTATTTTTTCAATATAATTAAGTATATCAAGTGGAATCTTTCTTTCAATATGTAAAACTTCTTTTAAGATTTTTAACTTCGAAAACAAATATAAACCATCAATAGAAGAAAACATATCATATTTCAAGATATTTTCAAGATCAATATAACAACTTTTTAAACTTTCATCATTTAATGATTTAATTTTTCAAAATTAAATTGAAGTCCAAAAATATTTTCATAGAATTGAAACTGCTCAAATCTATTGGTGATTGAAGAATATAACTTGATTTACTTCAATTCAAAAAGAATCTTCAAGAGACAGAATTTTCTCTTCATCATCATTCTTCCCAAAGTTATTTTTTCTACAAATTATATGTTTTTTAATGAAATTTTGGCACTATTACCATTTTATTTGCAATCTCTTTAACTGAAATCATAGCAAACACAAACCATTTTCTCTATAATTTTCAAAAAAGATGTAAGACCTTTCAGTTGATTTATGTCAGCATCAATTTACATATCTTCTTTTTGTAAGCTTTTACTATTAGTATTCATATCAAATAATATATTGTACCAAATAGTTATATCTAATAAAAATTCAACATTTTCCAATTCGTATGTTGCTAAACATTTAGGTTCAATTTTTATTTAAGAATCTTCACTAACTTTGCTAATTCAAGTGAAACATCTCTAATTTGGGGAGCTTGAAATCTTATTGCTTTGACACTTTCTATGCGACCATCCCAACGTGTTTCTGACAATGATTTAATAGTTAAATTAAGTATATTATCTTGTGAAATTTTTTATCTCTTAGGTGAAAAAAAAAACAGTGCATGAACACATTGAACAACTCCAAAAAATAAAATAGCTTTAGGACAATAAGTAACTACACTACAAAGTACTGGGTTAAGACTATGTTAGCCACAAGTCGTATACAATGCTCTAGCATTTATTTCAAATAATCTTTTTTTTACACCTTGATTTTTTTAATTTCATATTAGATCCATTATCATCCACTTGTCCTCTCACATCATTAATATCAAGTTCAAGAGTTTTAATTATATTCACAAGTTTATTAAAAAGATTTTTCCAATGGTCATATCAACTTGTAAAAATCCTAAAAAAAATATTCTTCTACCCTTACTAGATTTGTTGAAATATCTACACGTCTTAATATAAAAGACATTTATTCTTGATGGCTTGCATTTGGAGTACAATCAAGTATAACTAAAAAATATTTTGCTTCCTTAACTTTGTTAAAAATTGATTTTTTTTTTTAATTTCAAGTTCTAGCATCAATATCAGTTCATTTTGTATGTTATGAATTTCACCAATTTTAATACGTTGAATATATTCTTGCATTGCTGGATTAAATTCCACAATCATTTCAATTAACAACAAAAAATTCCATTTCTCTTTTCATAAATCTTCTCATTTGTTCCACGAACTGCTAAGTTAAATTTAGCAAAGATTCCTTACAACAGCAATAATTCTTATTATTATTTTTTCCATATGTTCTTTTTCCTTGTCAATTATTTCTAGAACATCTTTATCAATTGTTCTTTTTGATAGTCTTGCTTCTAAATCAACCCATGATTCACATTAGTTATTTGTTCATTCATCGTTTCATGACTTTTAAGTTTAGAACTAAGATTTTTCCAATCTCTTGTTCCCTCATCATTAAGTTAATCTTTACTAAAACTTGTGTTGAATAGTTTGCAACAAAAACAATATACTATATCAAAATATTTTGAATATATTAACTATATTTTGTCATGATCTTTTCCATTTGGAAACATTTTAACATAAAATGCAATAAAGAATTGCCTAGAATTTTCATCTTTTGGAAAAGTTAGAAAATTATATCATTCTCTCTAATTGGGTCTTTTTCTACTAAAAGATCTCTTAACTTTGTATCAACATTTTTCCATCTTCTTGGATCATAAATATTGTTTGGAATAAATAAATTTCATACATCAGCTTTGTCCGAACTTTTATTGTTATCATTTAATGTCATTTATTTCATTCACAATTTCATCATTTTTAATTCATTTGAAGTTAGTTGTTCAAGAACTAAGTCTTCACTTAAATCTATATTTTTTTTACTAGTTGTGACAAATTAATCAAGAGCTTTTTTTGAGATTGGATTGACTTTTCTATTCTCCTCTTTTTTTTGTAGTTTTTTATATCTTGATGCATGTTTTCTAGTTGACATGTTTTTTCAAATCTAAAAGACAAATAGATAAACAAACACAATTTTTGTCCTAGATTATTCAAGTGATAAATCAATACTAAAAATGAAAAATAAATTAAATTTGAAAAAGATAAGAACAATAATAATTAAAAATAGGAAAATAGAATGATAGTACCTGTAAAGTTAACTAGTTAAGATGAATATGATGATGGCAATAAATTTTGTAGAGAAAGAGAAGAGGGCAAGAAAATTTTTTGCTGAAAGTATCACTGATTCAATATGTTTTATTTTATAGGTAATGAGGTTTTAAATAGATTTTAATAGAATACTAAAAGTTATTTCTCAACATCTAACATTAACAATTTTAATAGAGTTATTTTTTGAAAGGGAAAGCATTGAATTTTTTTAGGAAACAATAAAAAAATAAAGAAGTAACATTTAGAATAATTATTACACCATAAAAGCATATCTTATATTTAAGGTGAAGATTATCAAATAAGAGAAATAATTATGAATGAGAGTAATAATAGGTAGAGGTGGCCAATGGGACATGCCATGCCGTGGGTGCTCATACTCGTGTCGTGCTATGCCCACTATGTGTTTCGTGCCGTGCCGTGTCGTGCCTAAGAGAAAAAGTTCACTAAATCTTTTTTTTATTATTTTCTTAAGAGCACATACCAAGTTGTTGGCGTATTTTTTTCAAGTCTATATATCTTTTTGGATCCATATGCATTTATTCAAATTTAATAAAATCAAAAATTCAAAACTCAAGTCCATATTCAATAATAATAAGAGAATGTAATTTTAATTAATAAGTTTGACTCTATGGTATTAGAATTCTTTTATAATACTTAACAACAACAACAATAATAATTTTTTTTAAAAATAATACTTAACAACAACAATAATAATAAATTTTTTTAAGGGTTAACTTAATTATTAACTTAAAATTGCATAGAGTCATATATCATAGTTCATAAATAATATTAATACATATTTATAAAATTATGAGATTTAAAATTTTATTTATTAAAATGATGATATCGATTATTTATTTAATAAAGTATAAACATAAATCAATTATATTTTTTTAGAACTAAGGATTAAATAAATTTAAAAAACTTGAGCTAATAAAATATATTAAAAGATTTAATTTCCAGTTATTTATAAACTCATAAAATTTTAAGTTTACTTTCATTAAAAGTGAAACGTGCTTATTGCGTGCTTTTTTGCGTTTTGTATTTTGGCTCATTTCTAATCGTGCCGTGCTTTTACGGCCCACATGACTAAAATTATAAGCCTAGCTTGGCCTACATGCGTGTCGTGTCATGTCATGCTGTGCAGCGTGCTCTACCGAAACGTGCTCATGCTGTGCCATGCTGTACGAAAACATGCCATGCCAGTGCCATGCCTCGTGCTGTCTGGCCCATTGGCTATCTCTAATAATAGGGTAAATCATAAAATTTGGGCTTTCTTACAATATATGCTTAATTGTTTTTCAAAATCTTAAAAAAATTATTAGCTATACTAATTAATAAATAAATACCCAAAAACTGGAAACTTCTTAAATATGAGGGCCTAGGCAACCACCTAACTTAGTGATAAAGCCACCACTGTTAGGCATGCAATGATATCAAACGAATGAAAATACTTTTTTATGTTTCTATTATTGCTTAGAGCCTTTAAGCACATGAGACATTAATTTTTATTCATTCTTATAACAGTTAATTATTCAAGTTGCGAGAGTGATGTTGGTGTAAATTTTGTCCTAACTTATTGGGTAGTAATTTTAACCTAGATGAATTCTTTTATTATTAGGCTGGGCAAAATTAATTTCTTGTGACCAATTAATACAATACGAATTCATACAATAAAATCGGTTTATCAGATGGAGTTGTTAATGAGTCAACCCACTAAAACACATTCCATAAGAGGTTGGGTTTGGATTTAAGCACCAAACCCATTTCACCAAAACCAATAACACTTAATATTAATAGTTTAATAAATTTAATAACTTAAATTATAAATTTTCCAATAAAAGTAAATTGACAGCTTTTAATATTATATGCAAAAAAAAAGGGAAAATTGACTAACTATATAACGTTATCGTAAACCATAAAACCTCTAGAAATTTATTGTAAAACTTAGAGCTATCATTGACTCATTATACAATTTTTTCCAACAACATAAATTTGGTTTTATGAATTTTTTTCTCATATGATTTTTAAGCACTGATATTAATGCCTAGAACTAAATTATCGATTATTTATGGACTATATTATTAGATCATATTAAACATGAAGAATATTAAGAATTTGTTTCGTTTGGTATTACATTTTTTAAAAAGCATGTTTTATAAATTTGTTATGCATTTTTAGCTAAAAATATATAACAATTATTTTGAATATTTATTTTAAATTTACTAAAAAGGGTGAGTTAAATAGGTCCGTTCAAATAGCATTATAATGGTAACAAATGGGTTTGGATTTGTATTTCTTAACCCAGATAAGTTAATAGATGGGTTTGGATATATATAATTTGACATGACATAATAAGAAAACAACATGAAACCTCCTAAACATGACCCATAGTTACTTAGGACCGGGCTTCCTCTTTTTTGGATTAGACAATGTTGAACTCTTGATGTGAGTTGCTCATGTTGGCCTTTTATTTTCAAGTTCAATTGCACTCCTCTAAACTTTCTCCTAGGAAGCGTACACCTTAGATTTGACGAGGATGGCCTTGATCAAATAATGCTCTACAATTATAAGAAAAAAGTTAGAGGGTTGACTTTATTGGTGCAATCCCTTCAACAATCAATTGAGTCACTAAATTTTTAGATACATTAAATTTAAAGAGAGAAAGTTAGTATTTTCCTTCTTGAGTATTTTTAGCTTACCTTTAAACAAGAATGGACGGCTTATATATAAATGACTTGATTTGACTCAAATCCTAGTTAGTTGATGACAAGTGGTCATTATTCCTATGATACCCAATGACATTTATCGTTTTGTGCCCATCTTAAGTGACACTCGACATACAATCTTGTCCTTGGATTAAAGGAGGAACGTCTTCATGCTCTTCTTTTAGTTATGGATACGACACCCTTTTGCTTAGTTCAAAGAAAGAGATGTTTTTATCCTAGGTTGAATCCAAGAATGTTTTATCTTACAAGATTTGTTCTAAGAGGAATGTGCTGGGAGGTTTTTCATAGGTGACTTGTCTTAGAAGGTTTATTTCAGGAACTTTTATTGTAGGTGGCGTATTCTAGGATCATAGGAAGTTTGTCCTAGGTGATTTGCTCTAGGCTCTTAGGAGGTTTGTCCTATAATCTTTGGAGTTTTATAATGGGTAAGGGTGGACATTGGTTCAATTCAATTCTAAATCGAATTGAATTGTCAGCTTTCTAAAAATAATGATCTAACCCCAACTAAGTAGGTTCAATTTTCGATTTAATTTTTTTTTTGAAATTGTAATTTTCTTTGTATTTTTTAATATTTTCATCATTTTGGTCTTTTGTCATATGAACGATCAATTTTTTAATTTTTTTAAAAATTGAATTAATTAGTCGGTTCAGTTCAATTTTAAAATTAAAAAAAAGTAATTTTTTTTTTGTTATCCACCCCTAATCTAAAGTGGTTTGTTCTAGGATTTTAGGAGGCATTCCTAAGAATTTTTAGCAATCTCTTCTTGGACTTTGTTGGGACCATATTTATTTGAGCTTTAGATTTGGCCCATTCTAACTTTGGTCCAACAATTATCCTCTAAGTCTCAAATTTTTAAGGTAAAAACTTGAGATTTTATGTTAGGGTTGTTCTTTGGAGTTTTTCTTTCTTTCTTTTTTTTTTTTTGGATGATTTTATCCATACTTAACCTTAGAGGTTTATCCTAGAATGATTTCTTCCTAGAGATTCATATCCTTGGATTTTTGTCTTATGAGAATTCTTCATCAAGGAATTATCTCAAAGGATTTTTATCCTAAGACTTTTATCGTATGAGATAATACCTAATAGGACTTTTCTCCAAGAATTTTTATCTTAAGATTTCTTTCTAAGAATTCTCATCCTCAAAATTTTATCTTGGGATGTCTCTGGTTGGAAGACTTCCATCCAATGATTTTTAAATCCTACAATGATTTGTTTCTATTCTTGGACATTTGTATTTAAAAGATTTAAAACTTTAAACTTTAAGCTTTAAAATTTTGAATTTTGAAAGTCCAATCTAAAAGTTTCTATTCCATCATTACTTGCCTTGAATATTGATCCTCTTTGATTGGCTTAGACTATTTGCATTCATTAATTGATATTCCCACCAATAATTGGGTTAATTATATATTCTATTTAATTGACCAAGATCCTCCTTTGCTCTTGTATAATGCCACACTTTTCATTCTTCTTTCTCATTTAATATTCACTATGTTTGATGGTCGTGTTCATAATGGCTTGCAACAAACATTTGGTAACATTCAAGTAATTTTCAATAACTTTTTTTTTTTGGGAAGGGGCTATACTTAAGAGAGTAACCATATTTCGTTGTGAGTTTTTAGGTTTTGTCTTAGTTCAAGAAGATCTAATGTTAAATGGCCAAAGATAAGAATATAATTAAGGATGTTGATCGTTTGACAACTATTCATGCTATTATGAGTAATGTTGGTAGTTGTGGGTTGAAAGATGAACAGATAAATGCAGATAATAGTCTATATTAAATGAAGTAACAAGAAGAAATGGAGTTATTGATTTAGGAAATTCTACGAATGAACTTATAGTTGAAGATCCCAACCTAAAGCGGATGAAGCAGGTTAAGTGTTGCTCAGGCCAAATGTCCCTTGAGATAATTCTGATGATATAAATGTGGATCTATTACTTTCCTTTAAATTTATTCATCCACCGATAACAATGGTAGGCAATTACAAGGAAATTTACAAGAATAGCCACTAAAACTTTAGGGTTTTTTAAATTTGACATTTCTAACTTGTACTTATCATAACTAGCTAAATATTATTTTTTGACAAATAATCTCATTATTTTCAATAAATTTACAAACAAATATCACTCCTAAAGTTTCCAAAAAGAAAAATCAACAGTCTTAACAATCTTAACAAATCACCAAACCTCATCACTCTCAACAAATCATCAAACCCCATCAAGTAAATATTGCGTAATTCAAGATATAATGATTAATTAGAGAGCTTTTTACAGTTAATGTATGTTCTTACACCATATGAAATTTTAATTATTAAGTTTATAGTTTAGGTTCGAAATTGATATAATTTTTGTTGTAAATGTTATTATTTTTCATTCATAAAACAATGTGATTTCTTAAAGCATTTAATTTGAGTTGAGAAAAAAAATTAAAAATAATAGAAATTTAAAGTAAAAAATAAAACCAGATTATGGGCGATAACAAATTCATGTGTGACAGGTAAGGTGATAGATGTCTATCATACATAAATATCATTGTATTTATATGCGACAAACACATGTCTCATTGTCTATCGCATATAATCATAGTATGCGTGACAATTGTATAAAATGTGTCGGTACCTTCTAAAGGTCATAACTTAAACTGTGTATATCCATTTTGAGCATATAATATACCATTTCGAAGCTTGCGATGAGATGAATCAAACTTAGACCTACTTATGCCATTCTAGCCTATGATTGAACTGAAAATTTTCCAGTATTTATGTACGATAGGCATACATTGCACTACCTGCCACACAAATTGCACTCTGTGTGACATCTACGTAAAATATACTGCATATTCATTGTATCATGTTTTATAGTACATAATCACATTTGTTTTATTTTTTAAATATTTTTTAAGGTTAATGGATTTAGTTATACTTCAAATGTGTTCCAATAGTTAATGAAAGACATTGTTGGGAATGCCCATATAAAGTACATGAATGCCAAGAATAGAACTTTTTTGGTTGGAAACGAAGGCACATCTAATCAATTGCTTACAAGAGTGTATAAGGTTTTGCAAATAAATCCTAATAGATATAGTATCATAATAAAAACAACTTTGAGATCTAGGAACATATCCTATGTGCATGTTTACTACCTATAAACATATTTGATTATGAAATGGTCAAACTTATATTATATATGGTCTTTAATGTGGTCAACTATGGGTGCATTCCTATATTTATTATCATATCTTCTCGAGTTATGAACCAAGATCATGTGCCACTTATAGAAATTCAAACTTCTTTTAGAGTAAACATCTTCGTCCCCTATATTCAAGAAAGTATGTTACCATAGATGATGTCATAGCAGCAATGTTACTCTCTACTCCATGACAATGATGACATCATTGACGACAATGACATATGTTAGCAAATATTGAAGAAGAAGTGTTACCTTTAATGATGTTATTAAAGAAATGTTACTCTATTTCCACAACAATAATAATCTTATTAATGACATCAACAACATAAAAGTAGATAATGGTTGAGTGGAATCATATAATAATCTTATTGATGATAATTTCCATAGTCTTGTTGATAATGGGGCGACGATAATTATGATATTTTTATTAATGATAAGGATAAGGGTTAATACGATAATCTTATTAATAATAGAGATAACTGACTTATTCCTCCAATAGTCCGTTCGAGGAGGAAGACAATAATTAACCCTCTCGTAAGTCTTACTCTAGTTTTGCTTCAAACTAAGTTGCTCCAAACCCGGTTAGAAGTTCTAATGATATTACTATGAATAAGTTGTTCACTAAAAAGAATACGTTGATACTGAGACTGTGCAAAGTTGCCTTGAAGGACAAGTTTAATTTCAAGATTGCAAAGGTCACAATGATGTGTTTCGAGCCCCATTATTCTTTAAAATCATATAAATGATATAATCAAGCAACAGGAGGTTTGAATAAGAAGAATGCTAGTAACAAGATCTGACAATATACACACTTGTTCTAATGAAATGTTGTCAAGTGGTCTTCGTCAAGTAAAGGGCTGGGTTTTTAGTCATATTATCACAAATCAATTTATCCAAGAAAATTATAATACACTCCAAATGACATCAGAGCAGATATGCTATAGGTAAACAATATCCAATTAACATAGCAGCAAGCATAGTCCAAAGAAATTGGTCTTAATATAGTATGAATGGAAACATGCAAAGTTGTGCAACTTACTTTTCAAATACATTATATTTTGACCAAGGAAATGACAATACAATTGATCATCTCGACCAAGATGAAAATGATAATTTTTTATACTATTTTGGAGCAACTTGAATATTGTATCAAAGGTTTTATACAATGCACTATTAATAGAAATAATCAACTACATCCATTAGCCATTAGGGTCTTGGATACAGAAAATAATGATGCACGGGAATGATTTATAATAAAGTTACTTAGAGTGATTGGTGATAAGCAAGAATTAATAATTATTTCTTATTGATGCACTTCTATTAAAAAGTCATTCTAAAAGTATTTCATAATGCAACCCATAGTGTTTGTTTTTACCATGTAAAAGGTAACATAAAGTTAAATTTCATGATGTCCAAAGTGATTTCAGATGAATTTGAGCTCGTCTTTATAAAAGCAACAAAATATATGGACAGAAAGAATTTAAAAAATAATTTAAGGGGTTATGGATGCTTTACTCAAGTATGATTGATTATTTAAAGAATAATATGTGTACGTGTAAATGGGCACAATTTGAGTTCGAAGGTAATAAGTACAGTATTCTTACCACCAACATTGTAGAGAGCGTGAATTCTTTCATGAAGGAACTGTGAAAGTTTTTTATTACTCATCTTGTTGATTATTTTAGAAAAATAATGCCGTAATGGTTTTATGTTAAAAAAAATTATGATTCAATCGATTAATATTCATCCAGCAATATAGTCAGACAAAATAGTTACTGATAAAGAACTTTGGCCAAGAGAATAATCATTCATCCTGTGTCTAAATATTAATTTTAGGTTTTAAGTGATGGTATTAGGAAGGGATTAGTTTATGTACATAGAAAGACTTGCTCTTATAAAGTATTCCAACTTGATCAACTTGTTTATGCTCATACAATTGCTACTTGCCTAACCGTTCGAGTGGATTACATAAGCCTTTGTTCTGTTTTTACACCAAGGAATTATTGGCAATGACCTATGTAACTTGTACAACCATTGGCGACATAGTATCTTGGGAATTGCCAAATGACATCTAAAAGATAAAGATTAACCCACCAATAGAAGCACCACCCCCTGGTTGTTGTTTAGAGTTCAAAATACAAGAGGTAAACTGAAAAACTATGAAATATAGGCAGTGCAACAAACCTGCTATAATTGCAAGCAATATAAGAACCCTATTGCATCTATTCTACACTCGTAGTATAGTTCTAATTAATTATGTGCTCTAAAATTTTATTTTTTTGTATTGCACAATTATTTATGATAAAATACTTCATTTTGCTTATTATTGCAAAATATTTATTCAAATAGGTCCAGGATTAATTATAACTAAAAATATCAGTACAACATTTAGAATTTTTTACCATGTGACCAACCTATAATATAACAACAAAAACTTGTATTTACTTAAGAACATTAAAAAAAAAAATTGATACCTTAACATTCGAATGACTATAATGGTTTAAAATCTAATATCACTATTAAATATGTCCATAACAATTTTGTTCATAAAGTATTGTTCATAGATACTACTAAAATCAAATGTAAAATTGAACGCTAAATACATCATAACTATTAACATAAAAATGCTGCAATCGCCACTATCAAGCTCTTGTTGTGGCACACCCTTAATTATATAACTTTCCAAGGTTTGGCACTATACAACTTAGGTTAGATGTTGTAAAATTCAACATCTTTTAGCCATAAAGGAATGATTAATACAAGTGGCTTAAATAGACCCTTGTACATTTTAAAATTGTGATCTACCACTATCGAGTCATAAATTGACACATTCTTCTTATAAAGGTCCGCTCAAGCTGGTATCCAATGATCACTGCTCAATTTCATAGGAATGAATACCTGTATCTAAAAATTATCATAAATTTATCATCTTTTCTATGTCTAAAGTTCTTAAAAAATTCAAGTCATTGGATTGTGTGGCTATACACACCATATCGACGTCTGTGAATTATATCGACATGATGTCTTCATACTCATCAATATAGATATTGAAGTTATTGCTATATTTTAATGAATTGACATCATGGTTATCATTGTTGTATAATTACTTTAAGAACACCTAGTAGATATATTACATAAAAAATAAGAAATTAATAAGACTTCAAAGCATTAGAAGATAAGAAATTAAATTAACAATTATAAGTTTTGTAAACTCATTACCCAAAAAAATGTATTGGTATGCATAAAACGCCGACATAAGGCATTAAGATACTATCTTTACTTGTCACTGATCAAGTGAAGATACTCATGCTTATGCTGTGGAGTAATAAAAACATGTCAATTTAAAACAAAAGATAGTATACAAGATTAAGAAGACTTCAACAACACTTACCTCATCACCCAGTCATCCCATTGAAACATGACCCAAAAGCATTTGAAAGAATTTGCCCAACTATCAGACGGTATGATTTATTATGATTTTGGTAGCAAACCACTAATTGAACTCATCAAATAGCCTTGAATCCTTCAATCCTCTAAATGAATTTATATCCACACTTATTCTTTCACTGATCTCACGGTCCATTATCTTGAGTATGGATATAGTAACTATAGAATAATATAGGAGTGTGACAATTATGATTGCAAATATTAGTATACACTTCGCAGTAATTTAGGGCATGTCGATTCGCCAAAATGGACATATTAAACTCATGTCGAATTAAAAATTAAAGGAATACAATTAGTAAATATTAAATTTGTTCACTTTATATGAGCATCCAATCGAACATTTAACTTATAAGCGTTTGAATAAACCATCATTATATGAACTAATAAACACCATGACAACTTGTCTAAACTCTTTTTATTCTTTGTGCTCTACTTCAATAGCTGACATGATATCATCCATCTTATTATCCACTATTAATTTTAGTTCAAAAATAGAACGATCAATCTTATCCATCCGTCAAATAACATAATTATAATAGAGTTTTGTACTCGACTATTATTATGAAACAAAAAAGTAATATGAGACAGCATTAAAATCATTTATATATGAGGAAAGGAAATGATCTTTTAAATTAGAAAGTAACCTCTAAATCCTGCGTGTCATTAATGTTGTGTGCATATCTATGACACTCATTTATACCATGCTCATCCCTAACAGAATTCTGTTGCTCCTGTGTCAGACTCATGGTGTACCGATACTCCTCTATTTCCTCTATAATGATTGGCAAGTTGATTAAAGGTTGATCCTGCATAAGATAACATTGAAAATGACAAAATAATTAGTAAAAATATCAAGTTTCGATTATATTTCAAATTGTTTTATAATACACTAAAAGATACTCACATTACGGACCCTACTTGGTATATATGGCACATAACCCTCCATAGTCTTCCAATATTTTTTGGCTTTCTCCTTTGCATCCGACTTCATTGTTCGTAAAACATTCCTTGCCATAAAGAAACCTAAATTTTAGGTTAGTATAATCATTTAGTATTTAGTAATATGAAAAGTGGTTCTATACATACATAGATAAATACATTTATATATATAGTTGTATGTACATATATATTACTTAGAGGACGAATATTGTTGTTGAAAAATAAATATACTTAGCATAGTTCATGCTAAAATAAATATACTTCAGCATAGTTTATCCTAAAATAAACAATAGGCTTCCATTACACAATGCAGAAAATCTTTTTTTTAGTTTTCATGATCCACTCTGATGGTATCCCTTCATCACTTCAAAAATATAAGCTTACAACAAACAAAGTTATAAGGTTATAAAACCTATTGTCAAATATTCATTGTTACAAAACTAAGTAATTCAAATTTTTTTTTCCAACTGTTGCACACTTGAACCCTTGAAGTAAAGCTATAAATATTATATCTTTTAATTTTATGCTTGGAGTTTTTCAAGCAAGCCTTCTTAAATTTCTCACCTCTGCCTTTCAATGTATTGTCAAGACTGTCATATATTATTTTCCACAATAAATGACCCCACAAATGATTTTAGAAGTGATCTATATCGTCTACTTCGTCAAGCAATGAGAAATTAATTTGATAATGATTTTTTCCTCCATTTAGTACTATGTACGCAAATAATATAGAGCGATCTTTAGTGCATCAATGTCATCCATAGTCTGAAAGTTCAAATCCTCAAATCTTGTGTCAAATTTGACAATATTCATGCTGCATAGCTTACCATCAAAATTCTTATTAAGTAACCTATGCATTATCTTTTTATTTTTTAGTAAGGAAATTTTATCATAGAAAAGTTCTGTAATTAGGTACCACTCTTCAATTGATAATCATATCAAATGCTTAGTAATTTCAAATCACAATAGATCATTGTCATTGCGTCTTCCATGGACTGCCTGCTTGAGCAACACATTATGTAAAATTATGCCACTGAATAGAAAGCTCTACAACTCCATAAAATGCCTAAATATGTCTTTCTTGAATAGTTGCACCTATTGCTTTGTTCAATTTTCTTGGATGGCTTTTATAACAACATCAAATTTATACATACTCATGATACACTTAGAGAAACGATCGCCATAAGCTACCTTTCTTATGCTTAGTTCCTTTCATGGTCCAAGTGGATTATACTTTGATATTTTGGATTTTACCATATATTTGTTATAAATTACACAATTAAATTGTTGTTTGCATTTATAACAAGTTAAGAATATTTAAAAAAAAAAAAAGTTAAAATTTAGTGTGACTCCAAGCACTTGTCACACCAAATTCGGTGTGCATGTCACACCAGCTTGATTCAACACTGATGCGATAAGTATGTTATTGCACCAAGATTGGTACAATAGGTTGCCTGTCTCACAAAAACATAGCAACATACATGTTGTGCTTACGTGCTACAGGTTGGCTACACAAACAAGTGTGTTACGTAGCCTACCATCACAACACAACGCCAACAAAGGGGAAACCCACTCCATTATCAATCCACCACCACCACCATTATAACGCAATAATAACAAAAACAACACACGACAATAACAAAAACAACACACAACAACAACACAACACAACAATGAAATAAAGTATATATTTCAAATAGATAACCTAGATTTTTTAAACTTGAACCGTTGATTCGGTGATCTTGGCCTCCATTGAACATGATTCCAGTTATCTTGGACATCGACAATGGACTCTAATGATGCTCTAAGCTGCCTACGATGGGTGAGAGATTTTGGGGAGAGAGATTTCAGCAAGAGAATCGCATGAGAATGACAACAATAGTTTCCCTGAGCAGGATGCTCTAAACCATTGATTTTGGTGATCTTGGTTGTCGTTGAACGTAATTATGGTGATCTTGACTACCAATGATGGACTCTGGTGATGCTCTAAGCTGCACATGATGGGTGAGAGATTTTGAGGAGAGAGATTTTAGCGAGAGAGATTTGGGTGACAATGACAAGAATAGTTTCATCCAAAATTTTGGTGTTTTGCTAGTTTTGATTAAAAAAATTTGTGTGGTTATTTTTATAATTTCCTAAAGTTTTACAGCTAATTTTGTAAATTTCTCCAATTACATTGTGCTTTTACTAAGTGCTTTTTGTTTTCCCGTTTAATATTTTGCTTCTGCTGCAGTTTATTTATAGCAAATATAGATTTGTTTTGGGTGCCAATATACTAATTCCAGCATTCTGTTACCTAAGGCCAAGCCCCGTGCCTTTGAAAGTCGGCGTAAGCAGAATACGAATGGGTGGTTACAGCAACTCCTACATTGAGCTTTTGGATTCTTCAAAACCTAAGCCCAAGCCCCTAGTCGGTGAAATCAGGATTCTCTTGGGCGCTGACAGCAGGTCGCTAAACAAAACCCAACATTTTAATCTCTCAAAGACGAACACTAGTACAGCTGATTAGCTGAAGAGCAACGTTGATCATCACACCACGCTCGGTCTTCAGCGAGAGAATCGAAAATGGGGTTAGGGTTGTTAGCATGGAGGGCAATGAGACCCCTTAAGTATTCAAACTCCGGAATCTTTATACGGTCCATCGTTTCCAAACCGGAGCTCCAATCACCCGAAGCTTCTTCAGCAGCAGCGGCTACAGCGCCCGAACCGGATCTCCCCCGTCGATCTCCCGTGGGTGGGGCCCGGGTCCATTTCCCCAACCAGGAAGATGCAATCGAAGTGTTCGTCGATGGTTACCCGGTCAAAATCCCCAAGGGCTTCACCGTTTTGCAGGCCTGTGAGGTCGCCGGCGTTGACATTCCCAGATTTTGTTACCACAGTAGACTTTCGATTGCCGGAAATTGCCGAATGTGTCTCGTTGAAGTGGAGAAATCGCCCAAACCTGTTGCTTCTTGCGCCATGCCTGCTCTTCCGGGTCCGCTTTCGATTTCCGATTAGGGTTTATTGGTTGTTTGTTTTTTCTGTTCCATTTTGATTATTGGATTTTTTTTTATTTTATATTAATAGTGTGTTTGCTTTCAGGGATGAAAATTAAGACGGATACACCGTTAGCTAAGAAAGCGAGAGAAGGGGTGATGGAGTTTTTGTTAATGAATCATCCTTTGGATTGTCCAATTTGTGATCAGGGTGGTGAATGTGATCTCCAGGATCAGTCTATGGCTTTTGGTTCTGATCGTGGCCGCTTCACTGAAATGAAAAGATCTGTTGTTGATAAGAATCTTGGTCCGTTGGTGAAGACTGTCATGACTCGGTGTATCCAATGCACAAGGTTAGATTCTGGTCGTATCACTTCACTTGTTTCTCAAGATGTTCTCGGTGAAGCTGAGACTTTTATTTGTGCTGTCATAAGTGAGAGAATAATTATCATTAGAAGGCCTGAACAAAATCTTAACTTTTTGAAGGGTAGCTAAATTACTGTGATAAATGGAGACTTCAACTATATTTTGTATTTGTGTGTAGGCAGTTCTTCGGATGTAAACTGATTGTTGTTGTATTCAATAAGCTGCTATATGTTTCTTTCTTATTCAAAAAAATAAAAAAGAAAAAAACAAAGAGACCCTGCTACACACGGATGTGCACACACAAACACATCAGATTACTTTATGTTAGATGACAATTAGCCTTCCATCCTTTCTGTACTTTGCTTTTGCAAAACTTTTCTGCTTTTAGAGAGTGAGAGGAAATTCTTTGGTTTTATGTAGATGTGTTGTGTTGATTGTATTTGGATCATTTCTTCATAAAGGAGTGGTATTATTCTTTTAGGATGGTGCCGGGTGGAGATTCAAAGTTTTTAGGAGGAAATTTTGCTTTTTGGCATGGTTATTAGTAGTTCATAGTCCAAAACAGAATGTAACTTTAGAGGAGGTTGAGGTTTCCAAATGGAAGCTTTGAGAAACATATAAAGAAGAATGTTTAGTTGACCAAGCTCCGTTATCCTTTTCTCAAAGAGGGAAGAAGCCTTAAAATGCAAACAACGAGGAAAATTCCTCTACCTCTCTTCTAGGGTTATGTGAAAATAAATGCTTCATTTAAACAAAAAAATTTTCCAGAAGAAGAAATGATAAGATCTTGGATTGAACAATTTTTTTGCGTGCAAACAAGAAATCACATCTAGGGAATCAAAATGTGAAAGGAGAGCTGTTTCTTCATAGGCCTCCTAACATCTTAGGGCAATGGATTTAGCTATTCAATCTTTTGGTGGGTTTTGCTATTAGTTATATATGAATTTTTCCATTTATAAATAGCTTTTTGTTTTAACAAGGTCTTTGTTCCTTAGTTGTGACTGAAAATTTTTGCCAGCTTCCTTCCCTTACAATTTCTGGTTCAACAGGTGTGTTAGGTTTGCAACAGAGATTGCTGGAGTTCAAGATCTTGGCATGCTAGGTCGTGGTAGTGGAGAGGAAATTGGAACTTATGTGGAAAAACTTATGACAAGTGAACTTTCTGGAAATGTGATAGATATTTGTCCCGTGGGAGCCCTTACTTCAAAACCTTTTGCATTCAAAGCCCGAAACTGGGAGTTAAAAGGAACAGAGACCATTGATGTAACTGATGCTGTTGGATCTAATATTCGAATAGATAGCAGGGGTCCAGAGGTCATGCGCATCCTCCCGCGGTTAAATGAGGTAGATTTTCATTAACTGAACCAAATTTTAACTTTGTTACTCCTGTTGTTTGTTGTTTACTCCTGTTTGTTGTTTGTCTCCACCGAAACATCAGGTTCTTACCTTGTATATGCAAGTATTTTGCCATCATGGACCATTTTGATATTATTTAAAGAAACAAGGCTTCTTTCTCCTTTTGAAAGAAATATACTAGGAAAACAGATCAGTTTTGCATTGTTAAGTAATAGAAATTTGATAAAAAAATTTCAGACAAGCCGTGTCTGGTACATTTACCTATGAAAGAAGTTCGCTAATCAGATTATATCAGATTATTGCATCTTGTATGAAGTGGGAAACTGTCATGGCTCAGTTATAATGGAATTTGGTTGTAGTTATTTCTCTTGCATTTTAGTAAGCCCTGATTTGCTTTAATGATACAAATTTGTTATTGCTTTATTTTCCACTTCTTGTATGAAGTGGGAAAACTATCATAGCTCAGTTATAATTGATTTTGGTTGTAGTTATTTCTGTTGTGCTTTGGTAAGCCCTGATGAACTTTAATGATACAAATTATTATTGATAAAAAGTGAAACATGCTCTTTGTTTGCTTACATCAATCTTTTCATCCAGCTTTCAACATAGTACTTGGGTAATTGAAGGCTGAAATTTGTTTGTAAAAGTGCTATGTACTGCCTCTTACTTGGCTTTGATGTCATTATAATAATATGCATGAAGTTATGCAAATGATCATACTTCATATACTTTTGGCATGTTGATATTTTGATAGGTTTATTAGTTTTGGGATACTGAGTTTTGTTCCTCTAATTAGTGTCCTTCTAAGTTAGATGTATTTTGCATTATCTAAATCATTCTAGAGTTTGGGAATTGAGTTCTTTGTTTTTTGTACTAATCTATCAATAGAGTTTGGTCCATAATTTGTCTCATGTGGTGAATTTATTGGCACCTTGTTTCTCAAGTGAAAGTTGCCTTTGCACATGCCTACTCCAATGAGAAAGGGGTACCCTGTTGTTTACGATGCAAATTTTTCACCACGTTACTTGAGTTTGAGTCATTTTGCCCCATACTGTTCTATGGGAAGACTACATTTGGAATTGAATTAGACCTTATTCCACTCATGAAACTCTAGCAGTCAGAGTTCCCTGCTCCAAAAACCAATGCTTGAAAGCAGGAAATATGATTTGTTATAAGTAGTTTGGATGTTTCAGCAATGTGCATTTTCTTGTTCCTTCTTCTTCTTTTTTATTTTTATTGTTTATTTATTTATTTTTTTAACATAGTAGGGAAAGTTGATTTTTCACCTTAAAAGTATTGCATGTCATCTTATGAGGTGTGAAGCTAAAGCTCTTATTATTCTTTCAGGTCGACCTTATCTATAATTGTCAGTTAATTTGTATGAGGCTATTTGATTTTCCTATAGTTTGCGAAACCAAATGAGTCACCTGAAGAATAACATGATAATCAATTCTGTTGGATTCTATTAGTATCTCTGTTGGAGTAGTTAATTGTTCACTCTTCTCATTTTGTCTGAATTGAATATATACTTTGCTACTGGAATATAGACAGATCTCTTCTTAGCCAGCTGGCACTTTAGTGCTCTTATAATGTTTTAACTGTATTTGTTTTAAGAATTAACTTGTGGTTGGAAACGGAATGACTTCAAATTTGGCAGACACTGTTTATTTATTCAATGACTGCAAGACTTTTAATGGATTGACTGTTTAAATGGTTGGTTTGGTAACTTAATGATTTTCTGTCTATGGTCTAGACGATTTTGACTACATGCTCTATTTCAGTTCATAGAGCACTGTGGAGTTTTTTTTATTTCATTTTCATAGACTGGATTGAGCTTTAGTTCTGATTTTGACTTGAGCCAGTGAACATTTGGAGGTGATTAAATATTTAACCTTGTTAGTTTTTGTATATGATTAATAGGCATATATTGAAAATTTATTTCATATGTTATTTATGATTTATGTGACACTTAAATATAAGAAAAAATGTCCCTAGTGTTGTGCACTGAGGATATAGAGCCCTACGGGTAGAAGCTAAAAAAGTTTGATGCTTTTGTTTAGATTCATATCTTTTAAGCATCTTGTGAATTCAATTTCTTAATACTCCAGTTTGTCTGATTGTTCATATTCGTTTCAGGATATAAATGAAGAATGGATCTCAGACAAGACCCGTTTTTGTTATGATGGTTTGAAGAGGCAGAGGCTAAATGACCCAATGATCCGTGGTACTGATGGGCGCTTTAAGGCTGTGAACTGGAGAGATGCCTTGGCTGTGGTTGCTGAGGTTATGCTTCAGGCTAAACCAGAGGAAATTGTGGGGATTGCTGGTCGGTTGTCTGATGCAGAATCCATGATGGCACTAAAAGACTTCTTAAACAGAATGGGTTCAAACAATGTATGGTGTGAAGGAAGTGGTGCGCAACCTAATGCTGACCTACGATCAGGATATATTATGAATACTAGCATCAGTGGCCTCGAGAAGGCTGATTGTTTCCTTTTGGTTGGTACCCAGGTACTGCTCAATCATTTTCTTTCAGTATGTAGTAGAAGTTGTCCTTTATGCTGGAAAATTACTTTTTCCCTGACCCTTGTACGATAATTTCTTTAAAAGATGCATCTTTCTTGATTTTTGAAAACAAGGATCTTTCTACATGTGTTCCATCTTTAGTATTATGTTGATCTTATTTTTACCTTTTGTGTTTGCAGCCTCGAGTAGAAGCAGCTATGGTAAATGCCAGAATCTGCAAGACCGTCCGAGCAAACAATGCTAAGGTGGGTTACATTGGTCCTGCAACAGATTTTAACTATGATCACCAGCATCTTGGCACTGGCCCAAAAACACTCCTTGAAATTGCCGAGGGTCGCCACCCGTTTTTCTCTGCAATCTCAAATGCCAAAAACCCAGTCATTATTGTTGGTGCTGGACTCTTTGAGAGGAAGGACAAGGATGCTATTTTCTCTACCATTGAAGCCATTGCAAAAAAAGGGAATGTTATCAGACCTGACTGGAATGGGCTCAATGTTTTGCTTCTCAATGCTGCTCAAGCTGCAGCCCTGGACCTTGGACTTGTGCCTGAGTCCAGCAACAGCATCAAGTCTGCAAAGTTTGTCTATCTCATGGGTGCTGATGATGTGGACTTGGAAAAGCTTCCAAATGATGCCTTTGTTGTTTATCAGGGCCACCATGGTGACCATGGTGTCTATCGCGCCAATGTAATTCTCCCAGCATCAGCTTTTAGTGAGAAGGAAGGGACTTACGAAAATACTGAAGGTTGCACCCAACAAACGTTGCCTGCAGTTCCAACTGTTGGTGATGCCAGAGATGATTGGAAGATAATTCGGGCACTTTCTGAGGTGGCAGGGATGCATTTACCTTATGATACAATTGGAGGTATTCGATCCCGGATCAGGACAGTGGCACCAAATCTCTTGCACGTGGATGAGAGAGAACCTGCTACTTTCGGGCCTTCTTTGAAGCCCGAGATTAAAAGTGAAATGGATTTGACTCCTTTCGATAGTGCAGTCGAGAATTTTTATATGACTGATTCTATTACCAGAGCATCAAAGATCATGGCTCAATGCAGTGCAATGCTATTGAAGAAGTGGTGATTGGCTTTGCAGATTACTCAAATAATTGGGTCAAATTTATCTTTTTTTTTCTGCAGTAAGATTATCTCATTGAAGCTGTTTATTTGCCAATCTTCTGAAACAATGGAAGTATTTTCCAATAAAGGAAATTAGGCGCTGTTTGTTTCCTTGTAAAATGATCTACAATGTACAAGCACTGTTTGCTTTATAAAACTATATGATTTTGCCACAAATATTATGTGCAATTCAGAACGGAGTTTTGAGTGTTCAATGCTGTAAATCAATGTGATTAATTTTCACATTAGGGATGGCTATGGGATGAGGTGAGGATGTACCTCCTCAGGCCACCGCGTGCTGTGGTTAAAAATTCACAGTAGGGATGGCTATGGGATGAGGTGAGGATGGGGAATTTCTCACGACGATTCAAATAAAACAATCATCGTATTTTGAAGTACTTGAAATCAATGGAAAATCCTAAGTAGTTCTAAACCACGTGTTATGAATCTAGCTAGTACTCCAAATTTATGTCTTGATTAATATATATCCATGTGATTAATTTTTGCGCTCTTGAATTGATGAAGTTGCGTATGCATCCTTTCTTCTTAGAAAAATTTGATGATCATGAGAACAAGTTAAGATTTTCCCAACGGGCAATCTTGAGCGAGCAACTTTGGCACTTCGACTCCGGCTTATTTCACATTTTGACTAATGATAATCCTAAGTGAGCCATATTTTGATTAAAAAAGACATTCAGGCTAATGTAATTAAATTTATTCGATAAAATTATATATTATAAAACTTAAATCAAATTACTATGATGATTTTTTTTTTTCTTTTGGAGAAATCATATGTTTTGACAGATTTATTTTTAAATTGATGATGACATTTTTGTCGCACATTTTCTTGTGAATTTTGTGGGAAAATTTGATAATTTAATATTAATTGATTTAGACTCTTTTAATGATTGTTTGTGTGAAAATTTCACTAGCACACGTATCACTTTTAGTCTCCCTTAATAGGTGATAGGATTGGGCCAAATTTAGAAATTCGGGTCGGATGATTTACAGAGTTTGTCTGATTCTATTTTATAGTCTAGAAAATAAGGTCAAAGAGTGTATTGAAGCATTAGTGTGACCAAATGCACTCCTATTGCGACATTGACTATAGCATTGACTTAACTTTGAGTAACAATTGATTTTTTAGAGAAAAGTGCGAATAGTGTAAATAGTGGTGTGGGAGCAAATCATATAAAATGAATAATGAAGAACCTTGTAGTGGTGTCATATGGTTAATACTGCTAAAAATACGATTGCTGTGGGGTTAACATGTCGTAAACTAATGAAAACCCTAATTGCATTCTTGACTATAGAGAGGGTTTTGGTGACTGAAAAGGTGTGATTGTGGAGTTCTGGGTGCATTTCTGGTGTTGGACAATGATTCTGGATAAGTTTGGTGACTGACTTAATCTAATACAATGTTAACTATACTTGGTAAAAGAGGTGCAGTTTGTAGATTTTGGTGGACTTAATTAAGAACAAAGGCTTATTCTTAACTAAAAAAGTGTCGTGGCCATAAAGAAGCAGCAATGGATGATGTTTCAGGATTGTTTTAATCAAATGAGAGGGTTTCTCTTTTATAATGATGATTTTAGGTTGCAAGGTTGCAAGGTTGTTGTTTATGACTCAGAATTGTAGGAAATTATAGAGATTGGGTTGCTAGGGTAGAGGTTGATGAGGGCTGATGATTATCTCCTTTTGTACAGTGATTAAGGTTTCTATTTATAGATTTCATAGATGGCAAACCTTAATCCTACAAGATTACGATCCAAAGAAGAATATAATTGTGATCTATCCTACTGATAAAGAGATTAGGTATTCCCTTTAGATAGAATCATGAGTATCTAAGAATTGAATCACCTCGCTTATTCACCAGGTAACGTGGAATATAGAAGAGTTTAATTCTTGGATGAATTAGGGTTTTTAGAAGGTTTAATAGGCCTGCCGTCAGATTAGAGACATTGATTCTACTCGCACTCAATCATTATGGGCTACACATCATTAGCCAGTATTGAGTTTCTTGCAGACTCTTTATAGTCACAACTTCTCCAATAGCCCTTTATACAAGACAAGACATTCTCTTGGGGGCCAAATACTCTCAAGTGGATGCTCTTGGCTAAGGGTTCAAGGCACATTAGGCCTCACTCATGGTGGATGCTCAGCATTGGGGCTTAGGTCCACCGTGATTACATACTCTATTTGTCTGGACTTCGGCTTTTGGACCTAGTAACGATTTTCAGATAGAGATAATGAGCAATCACCCTTTCCCGCTTAGTGATTGTTTGTAACCTCCGCTTGTCTGCCGTGTTCCTTTTAAGGAATAAATCTCCCTTTCTTTAGGGATTGGAATAGAAAATGGGTCAGGGTTAGGCCTAGGATTGGTTGACTCAAGCTGGAGCCTGCTCGAGGCCTTTTCTAATCCTAGTTTTTAAATTTTTTTTTTTACAAAAATAAAATTTTTAATAGTTTTTTAAAGAAAAGTTTAACGTCAAAAATAAAATAAAATTTAAAATTCTATAATTCGTGGCCTTTTACGATGAGCCTTAAGATTTTAGTCATATTTGAGTGTATTTAGAACTAGAAATTAGTTTATTAAGAAACAAAAATAAAAATTTAATATGGTCGAGTCAAACTATTTATGTAAGCCTATGTTGAGGCTAAATCCGATTTGACTCCCTTCACTGCTGAAGCATTTTACCATCCAATCAAATTTCTAATCTTTTTTTTTTTTTAACCGGTTAAGCACTAGGTTACTGAATTACATCAGATTTTACAATTTCTGCTATAACAACAGACAGATATACTGATATTTACAATCAGATACATATAACTAGAACTTATAACATTACATTAAAGTTTATATGAAGTGCTTGCCCAGGCTAATAACCCGCGCGGACGAGGGACATCACTACTCCGCTTGCAATTCGCAAAGGAGAAGGAAATTTTGGTAAATTTAACTCCACAAATTTCTAAGCTTAAACATAATATTTTGAGTAAGAGAGTATACTATTTGATATTTTATGATTAATGATCAGGCCTCCTACCTTTTTTGAATGTATGTTTGGGTCTAGGTCCTGCTCTCCCACTTAGTCCGACACCCCTCCCCCCCTCCCCCTCTCCCTCTTTTTTTAAATCTCCATTTTAAACAAATTTCTAAACTTTAATATAATATTTCAAGAAACAACTTAATTTCTGATATTTGAAGTATCATAATTTTCATACAAAAAAGTTACCCTCTAGCACTATGCTAATTAAAGATGGAATATAATTTATGGGCAAATATATTTTTGTGATGCATGTAAAGGATTGTGCGTCTATTCGTAGTAGCAATATCATATTGTTGAGAGACTCTTAATTAGGTAGATAGACCATGAATCCGTTTCAATAAACTTATGGCACTTTGTTTTAAATTATGACTAGGAACCCGCCACCATTACATTAAAAGTCCAGCTCTACCAACTGAGCTATACATCTCAAAAAGTATGCAGTAGTAAATAAGGATTGTTGCAGAAAAGAAAAATATTCTATATTCCCTCTCCCTTTTAGTCCATAATATTCCTTTGCACCTATGTGTGAGTATGGTTCAAACCCAGATCTTTTATTTTTATACAATTATATAAGAGATTTTATGAACTGTCCGAGATGGTACCCACAATTTATGCCACTCGATATTTTTAATGTTATCATCATAGTTTATAATTGATTGATATGTTATTAGGTTTTATATTTGACGCATGAACTAAGATGACATCTCACCTAAAAAATTTCCTATATACATGTATGTCACATCGACTAATTGACGGGTCATAAAATTTCTTATTATTTTGGCTAACAAATTACGAAGAAAATCGTGCAAGCCCTTTACATTGTAACCAAGTTAAAAGTGGAAAGTGAAAGAAAACAGAATTCAACTCTTTCTTGATATATAGGTGGACAAGTGAAAAGATTATTTGGTTAATCCGCCAGAAACTACAAAGAATACAGATTGTGTAGGTGTTTAGATTACAATTCATTATATTTGCGCGAGTAAGTTTAGGCTCTATCTGATAAAGATTTTAAATAAAATTTATTTAAGTAGAGATTTTGTTGGCAGAGTTTTTATCTAAAAAAAATTAGTTGTTTGATGATCAATGAGATCTTTTTATTAAAATTTGTAAAATTACTTTAATAGGTAAATTCTTTTAAAGTTATGTTATGAAAGAAATGAAATAAAATTGTCAAATAAGCAAACGATATTTTAGACATTTTAATATTTTAAAAATGCTTTTCAACTCCACTCTTAAAAATTTAAAATTTGAGCTTTTGTTAAAGATAAAATAGCTTATTTAATTTTCAAAAGCTCTACTATAAGACAACCAAACAACAAAAATTTAGAAAAGAAAAAAGCTTATGGGATTAAATAAGCTCTTACGATAATTCGATAAGCCATAACAAACATGCTTAGTTGGTGAGATCTCTTAAAATATTAACAAATTACAATTCATCCCAAAAGAAAGAAATCAGTTATGGAAAAACTAAAAAAAGAAAAAAAAATGAAAACCAATTTTCTCTCTAAAATTAACAAATACATCTTTTTGGAAAATTGATAACTATTTCTTCTAGTTAATTAATTGGAGATTAATTAACAAGGGCAAGAATTAAGAAATACCAATACATATACGGTTACTGTCAGTGAGAAATTAAAAGTCGTAATTAATAAATAGAGTGATAGGTGAAGAAATGATAAGTTAATTAAGCACCGTTTCAGTGATTAAATCGTGAACAAATTATTAATTATTGAATATAGATGTGGGGACAGATGTATAGTGGGTGGTTATAAGTCCTGTCAAGATCATGCTAATGCTAGGGTTCATTGTCACGAATTACCGCATGTTGAAAAATTATCATTAATTGCATTATTAAATCTTTTATAGCTGGGTGGACGGCTTGAATTGCATCAAAATCCTTGACGCAGCTATGACTTCAAGATATTTTTTTAGTATGTGATTCAGAAATTAGGGTTTCAATATCCAATCAAAGACGAGGATGTTGTCAGGTTTGGACATAAAACAAGAGGAGAAGGACGTTTCGATCCCTAATTTGTTTGATACTCTTTATGCGTATTATATATTAACTTTGCTATCAATCTAATAAGGTATGCATGTTCCTCAAAATGTAGCCAGAGTTACGTATGCTAAAAAGAGAATTATAAAAGAATAAAGTTTGAACTTTAATTAAGGTTACAGATGGTATCATCAATTAAAAAAATAGGACCGCTGATTGGTAAAACGAGAAATATTAAGAGCCCGAGAGTTGTTTTCCTCAAAATAAAGATGAGTAGATTAGTCAGTCTGCCAAAATATTACTTTTCAAATCTTATTTTCTTCCTGTATGACTGTAAAGATGAAAATACACGCTTTCATACTTAATTTCAATGGAAACTTTTACTTTTGTGTAGGAAGTATGTATGATTTAGTTCAAAATTTGTACTTTATAAAAGAATAATTAAGCCCATAGGAAATCAGAACAGTTATGGAATAAGTAGTTTCGAAAATTAATAAATTTTATCACTCATTAGACGAAAGACACAACAATACTTTACAATGGAATCTCTTAGGGCATATACTTGAAAAATGTAGAATTATTATTTATAAAACTTGGCTTATTCCTTCAAGCATCAGGATAATTTACAACTCATTGTTGAGTTTTTTTTTTTAAAGGAAAGAGGGAGTGGGCAAGCTAAAATCAATTTTTACCCTCCTCCCCACCCCCAAAGCTCAAACTCGAGTCCACACAAGTGAGGAGCGACAGATTGCACTGCTAACCAACTCGGCTACGCCATTGGGGGCTACAACTCATTGTTGAGTTGTTTAATCTCAACACTAAATTACCATGGAGCTAGTATCAAGAAATTTTCTTAGCTTTGCGTATTTAAATATATCAACGTATGGATGTAATTAAATACCAACCTTAACAAATATCTATATGCAAATATGAATGCATGCATGCTCCACTAGCATAGAAATCAACTGTGATGATCATCATTGAAGCATACAGAAGGATTGCTTAAATTACAAATACCCCTGATGTTTTCATTCAGTAAATGTTACACAAACATTCTCGGATCGATACAGCCTCAGATGATTTCATGCATATATAATACAGCTTTCGCTTAAATATACGAAACCCTAGATGCAACGTGCAAGATATATAGATATATTCATATTGTATTATCTTCTTAATTAAATATTGTTCTTCTGTCGCAGTAACAACTAAATATATAAGTATCTTTTTAGTTAGTTAGATACTTAAACATCTGTGTAAGCAAACTCCTTTACCGGTTGCTATGTTATCTTCATCATCATCAAGAATTTCTTACTGATAAAAAGTCGATAAAGTGAACCCCGGAAGATGCATTTCGTTGTACCCTAGCTTCTTGATCAACCTCCTCATCGTCTCTTCTTGTATTATCTATCACTTCACTCTTTGTAGAGTCTGTATTTACTTGGAGAAAGTCATAAAACTCCACCGGCTGATTTTTATCTGCAATTAAACATGTCAAAAGAATGTCATCATCAAATTATTATTTTAATCATTTTTTTCTTTTAGATCGATGCTACACAAATATAAAGCCATTCCCTTCCCGAAACCCTAATATGAGCAATATTCAAACTCCACGCCTCTTGTATCGGTACAAGAGATCTTAATTAATTATATCTAATTAACTGTTAGTAAATATGGTATCAAATTATAATTAAAACAAACTGATTCAATTAGAAACTTCACCGCCATACAATACAATAGGAAACTAGACACTTGCCTATGTTTTAATAATATTGAAACTTGTGTATTGAAATTAATTAGAAACTTGTGTATTAAAATTAATTAGAGCACACTAAGTGACAATGTCGCTCACAATAACATGAGTAATATCGCTTATTAAATCATAATTAGTCTGTGTGAAAAATTGAGTTGGAATTCTTGGAAAATTCTTCGATTACCTTCTTTCTTGGAACCCAAGTGACTTGTGTTCTCGGCACAGAACTCTTTGAAGAACTGCAATTGATTACGAGGGTAAGTACTGTAGTGAAACTTTCCTCGAAAGATTTCAACAAAAGAAGCGAGATTATTGTTATTTGTCTCCGGATCAGTGCAACCGGTTTGTGCATGATGATTTGGTCTTGATGATGAAGATGACTTTTGATCATTTAGAAATGTCTGAGCAGCCCTTTTAGCATAAAGTCGAGACCTTTCGCGACATCTTCTAGCCATAATAACATGCCAGTGATTCTTGACAGCGTTATCAGTACGTCCAGGAAAAAGTCTAGCAATAACAGCCCATCTATTCCCATGGATTCTGTGAGAAGCTAATAGCCTTTCTTCTTCCTCTTCTGTAAAAGGGCTTCTATTGATTCTTGGATCCAGTTGATTGAACCATCTTAACCTACAACTTTTCCCTGATGATCATATTTGCAAAACTCATCAGTTTATAATAGTTACCTTCGTATAGTTACTCTTTTATTACTTTATATACGCATATATATCATCATTTCTTCATGTACATTCATATCTTTAAAAATTATGGATTTAAACTATGATGTAGTGCAGAAAGTTAATCGTAATTAAAATTTATAAAATACAGGCATATGGATCTGATAAAAATTTTGATACATGAGAACTCTAATCATAAGTATTATAAGAATAATATCGCTACAAATAGTGTTTTACAAACTTGTGTGTACAAACTAATGTGACATGAAAGTGGCTAAAAAGTATTAATAATTATTTTTTAAATAATTAATTAAATGGGCCGGTGATGTTTTTGTTCATCAATTTGTTCATACCACATCAATTTATATGTAGTTAATTGTATAAAGTATTTGTGGTTCTATCATTACTCTAAATATAAAGTTTTATTTCATTCTAACTATTAATAAACTTCTAGAGTTACACATACAGAGCAATGAATCCAAACCCTAGAAATATAAAAATATTATTTATGTTTGTCGCACTATATTATTTTTTTTTAAGCAAAATATATAATTTAAGTAGAGTTGGGTAGGTACCTGATCTTCCTTGGAGCTTTTCAGCTATGGCGTTCCAGTTATGAGGACCGTAGCGTTCGACCAACTCTCGAAGCTTCTCATCTTCAGCTGGCCTCCAATGTCCTCTGGTGCACATATCTGATCTTTAAATATATGTATATATGTAGGAAACCCCAACCACAACAACAACAACAACAAAGCAATAACTGTAGCAAAACCCTAGCTCAACAACAGCAACAGCATCAGCATGTGTTTTCTTCTTTCACGTCCGATCAAGCTCCAGCTCTTCGATGAAGGAAAGAAACTTGATGATTGGTTGGCTTGTGTATAGGTTTTGAGAAAGCAGAAGAAGATGATGAGAATATAATTAATATATATATATATATATATATATATATATATAAAGAAAGAAAGAGAAAGTGTTTGATATAATTTCCGTTAGAGAGTGGGAGGGTTTGGACAGACTTGTTGTTACAAGGGAGAGATTGATGCAAACGTCTTGGCTAACAAACGTTTATAAGTAATCAATTAGGAATCACCTATACATGATCAGCAAAGGAAAGAGAAAGAGAAAGAGAAAGGGAAGGAGAGAGACGGATGGATAGATAGAGGTTGCTTGGTGGGGTGATTTTCGTTCTGCTTTCAACATCTTTCCCAAGTTTCTAACCTACTTATAACCCACCTCTCATTTATTCTTTGTTTTCTTTTTCCTTTTTACCGAAATACTAATAATAATAATAGAAAATAACAACAACACTACCATTTGGTTTTTACTAATTAACTTTAATATATTTGTTATCAGACCCCTCTCATGTATAAGATGAATAATGCATTAGCACATGTTTCAAATGATTTCTCTTTAAATGGTGAAATTTTAACAAAAGTGTATATGTGTTAAAATATTATTGGACAGATGCATAAGTGCGCATGAGTCCCATATAAGTAAGTTTTTCTCACCCAAATATAGATTTCAATCAAATAATTCTTAGTTATTACACATTTACATAGTAATTCGAAACATTGACCAACGATGAATTTTAGATAAATATAAATCTAATGAGACTAGTGTTTAATATAATATCAAATAGTACATGAAACTAGAATATTACAACATCACATATCATCATACAAATTTGAGACTTGTCTAATTTAGAAGTATCATAATTAAAATTCAATTTACTTAGTCAGGACTTGTCTCGATGTATCATAGTTAACTAAATTGGTTTTAACATTAACCACTTCGGAAAAATCTAAACTTCTTATTACAGATTACTTTTTTTTTGTAATTAAATAGACGAAAAAGTTGACCGGGACCTTAATTAATGTAATCCCAAACTTAAATAAGAATATAAGGAGTCAAGATTGCCATTATGCAGTGTATTTTTCTGACACACAAAAACAATTAATTAATTAATTTAGTAATACACAGTGATTAATGAATAAAATAAAATAAGGATATTGGTGTTGTTGTTAGAGACTACGGAGTTGTGTGATGTTATCTGATCACCTTTCGGACCTAACTAACCATTTAGCCAAAGCAAGAACTAACCTTTGAACTGCACGTGGAAACTGAAGCAGCCGTCGTTTAACTGCTTCTTTTTAGTCAAACATGTCATCTAGTATTTCCCCTAGTTGTGTTGTTGCAGTTATAATGATAAAGTTACACTAATATCCCAAAACTCTTGCGGGTTGTCAAATTTTAACAGAACTCAGGAATTAGCTAGCTTAATCAAAAGTATATGCAAGTAAATGATATATATATATGTGTGTGTACACTACATTTGCATGCACATGGCTTCACAAATCGGAAAACAAAACCTATATTTATTGAGTTAAAAAGAAAAAAAAAACAAAGAATCTGCACTAGAAATTAAAATAAATAAATAAATTATAAGTACAAAACAAAAACATATGTTTGCATGATCCAAGCATATGGCATTCGCATTGTTAATCTTACATATTATTTATCTATCAGTTTAAATTTTTGCTGCGTTAATTAGGACCAAAACTTATGTTCAAATCCCATTATATAGTGAATTCTTTTAATTATTTCTTTAAATTTTTAGCTCATTTTTAGCGTTAAGACTTTTCTTGCATACTATTATTGGACCGGCCCTTAATTATTTATCAGTTTAAGCTTTAGGGTCAAAAGACTTCTCTAACACACCCTAAATCTTTACAGTAATAATAAAATTAAAAAAAAATTATTAAATAAAATAGCAAGAATGTTATACTAGTAGTCTTTTTATCACTTATACATTAACTTAAAATTCAAAAGAATTGAGTGTTGAGGAGATCATCATCTCACAAGTATATAAAGACTTGGGTAACCTTGAACTCATGGACTATTTTTTGAATATGAGTTAAATCCATAAACTTTTATAGACATATACACATGTACACACTATTCTAAAATTACCTTCTTAATATTCACGGTCACAGTCATCTAATAACTAGCCTTTTATAATCAAAAGATTACATCCAATCTTTTTATGTGGAATGTGGTGCATCAATAATATCTTCCGTACATATGGTAGAAGAGAAAATTTTGATCCGTAATTTGTGTGAGCAACCTTGAAGGGAATATTTAGTAGTTAGGTGTATGATGAGACAACATATATTACAAACACTTGCAATTACGAAAGCAATGGCATAACTTACTGCAATATTGATAACACAATATTTTTATGAGCTCAAAGTTGATGATGCTCATGACTTCACGGGGATGATGAAATGTACGAAAGCTTCATTATGCTTATGTTATACTACTCCAGAAATATAATTAATGCATGAATGAAATTGAATAGCTCTAATAGCTCAAATATCACTTCTTACATGCACCAATGACAAAAATACCTACACAATTTCCAAATACAAGCTTCTATTTTGTTGACAACTTGGCTGTGTTAATCCATTGCAAAATATATTAAAATTGGATAAAAATTCTCCATAAGCTCTCTTTTTTAAAAGGGATATTGTAACTTTGTCCCCGATCGTTTTCAGTTTTTATTATTCACCCATTAGGAGATGAATTTTATTACTAGTAAATTAAATTACTTACTACTTTCTTTAACCTTTTTCATATGGCTACGTGAATCCTACCTCAATTAGAATGATAGTGGTTGGGATATTAATCGGAGAGTGTAACGTTACTATTTCGTAATAACCCGTTACTCTCTTGAGTTTCCAAGTGACAATTAGGAGGGCAACAAAGCATTACAAAAACTAATAAGCTTAGTAATGCAGTAGAGAAAGCGCCATTCTCTTTTTGTCGAACCCCGTATATCATATCTTATATATATTACTTGTATATGGAGAAGATTAGTCCATGTACTATAATCCACGTTACTAGCCCGCAATCATCAATAAGTATTTATTCATTTAAAAGCTGGACTTCAATTTATGTTGACAATAATTATTTTTTCCTGATCTGAGTTTTATTTAGAGACGTCTTTTTAATCTCTATGAGTTTTATTTTAGACGTATAAATCACATTTTTGGCTCTATAGAAAAATTATTATCACTAATCACGCTTATGGCTATATCAAAGAACCATTAGCACTTGGTACTTTAATAGTGCTATGGTTATTTAATTTGCATATTTAATTGAGATACTCAACGATGAGACCAATCATTTAATGCCATGTGTATAATATAAACTAATTTTATTATTAATTATCAACCTTTTTTTTTTCATAACTCACTTAAAAGATGACATATAAAATTAACCCATCCGCTGTGTTATCTATATAGCTCGGGAGATAAGTTATGATCCAACGTCAGCTGTCGTGCCGGGTTGACTATGTCAACTCATAATCCAACGGCCCAAAATAAATCAATCATAATTCTAACTTTTTTTCAGAGAAAGCTAATAATATGAATCTTCGTTTGACCGTTGGCCTACCATTGTCCCAAGTTGGAGACAAATTGCTTGTTATAAAAGTAGTATCAGTAAAATGTGAGAAATTAGAAAGCCATCCGCCATCTTTCATTCACCCACCAAATGTCAGAACCCAGAAGCCTCTCTCTTCCCCATATTAGATTGCTAACCGTCACCACCACTAACTCAACTGTTTTCTTCAACTGTCAACTAAATTAGCTCTCCTTTCTCTCTTATGTCTAACTTCTGACTTTCAAGAAAATATGAACAACTAAATAAATAAACAACAAAAATCTGATTCACAGAAAAATCATCTCAATGAAATGAAACAACAACATATAAAGGATTGATAATCTAACTATTGACTGACAATTCTAACTGTTTCTTTCTCAGACTGGTCACCTGTTTTACCTACTTTACATCTAGCTCTCAGACTTAGTTTCTGCAACTCAAATTCTTTGACACTTGCATCTTTAACTACAAGAATATACAATTATAAGGCCTCTTGTAAACTTTGTTGCAGCAGCAGTTTCACAGTCCATCAACCAATCAAATGAATCTTCTTCTCAAATAGGCCTCGAACAATCGAATAACGTTTAAGGTACTATTATTTTTCTTACAGAGACAAACATTCTCCCCAGTTGGTCACCAAAAGTCCTCATGTCGTTATGAACATGTTAACTAATTAAAGATCAGGGTTTCTGAGGCTAGAAGTTTTTTTTTCTAATTTCTTAACTGCAAAACTGCCACAAACCAACTTATGCACCATTCATAGAGATTTCTTTTGCTTCTTCAGCTAGCTTAACTCAAAAACCAAAAACCAAAAAAGTACACATACCTAACTATCAAAACTGTGTAATTTTGAGTTTTTGACATCCCTTTAACTACCTATCTTCCCATTTCTATACTCTGTAGGTGTCAAGACCATTTTTTCCCCACTAGCTGGACTCCTTTTGGAAACATAAATGACAAAGAGATTATATCAAATGAAAATTTTTTCCTTTTGGCTTGTGGAACTAGAAAACACAATGCAAAAAAATAATAAAAAAAACTCCTTGAGTGAAAATCACATTTTAGCTTTGTGGGTATTAGGTAGAAGACAGAGATGTTAATGTCAAAACTGTTGGCATGGATACATTCCTTTAAATGGATTTTTATACTAACCTTGATGGAATATAACACCTTTACATCATTTAATACAACTGAATTACTTCTATTATATGCCTCTTCCAGGATCAAAGAATATAACTCCTTTTCAAGTGGGATGAACAGGCTATTATCCCACCTTTTTCTATTAATACATAAATTTTGGAAAAAACAAAAACAAGAATTAAATCATCTAAAAAAAGTGACCATGAAAGGGATCCTCAGAAAAAGAGCATCAACATCAGTAAGTTATTTTTTTGCAATTAATATATGAGAAATCCCACTATCGAATTGGACGTGTAGTTGAAGAAAACTTTATCTTTATTGCAGTAGGAAAATCTATCAATAGCATGAAGAACAAGTGCACTCAAATACCATTGCTTTCGGCTCAAGTGTTGATTGATCCAATAAACTCACAAGTCCAGTATGATGCAATGTGTTGTCAAGTTCAAGTTTGACAAATAGAGAGCTGATATCCATATATCAATAACTACCTGATCTCCGAGAATCATAGGGAAAAGGAATCATAAAGTTTTCAAGACTAATAAAAAATGCGGCTGCATTTACTCTTTTAGCCACTAATATGATGACAAGTTCACCTCCTATTCCAGATTTTTCGTGATCAAATAGTTAAGTTCCATGCCACGGTGTATTCCACAAAGCTAGAATGATTATATTTTTGTTTGCGTGTATACAAAGATATACCGGCAAGTCATTCAGTTCCACAAAATCTTTGATTCTTATGATACAACAGTCAAGGTTTAATGATACTAACTAGAAAATGGAGTGCTCAAACAAGAAACAAATAATAATAGCAAGGAACTTTTCAGTTTTTATCCAGCAGTTTATACTATTAATCAAACAAAAAGTTTATTAGTTAGTTATCAATTCTTGAGGAGTCCCCATTCACTTCCCAACCAATTTAATAAATAATATCATCGAACGCTAAGTGATTAAATACCATTGAATATTAATATGGTCATTTGTTTTCTCCTTCTCTATACCTTGACTATTCATTCCCGTAATAACAAAACCCCTAAGCACATAAGCTACTTTTCAAGAATGATTATGACTGAAGTACCTCAAGCTAAAATCACATACAGAAGAGACCTCAATATTTGGACGAAAAATGTTAAGTCAATTAAGAGATTAGATAAAGCATACAGCTAATACCAAAAAGAAAAAAGAAAAATGCAAACATAACACGCTTCAAAGATAGGGCTACAAAACGACTTATAAAACAACTGGGATATACAACACATTCCCACAATACACACACATTCCCACAACACGTAACACGTCTCGCAGTTCAACAACCCAGCAATACCAAAAAGAAAAAAGAAAAATGCAAACATAACACGCTTCAAAGATAGGGCTACAAAACGACTTATAAAACAACTGGGATATACAACACATTCCCACAATACACACACATTCCCACAACACGTAACACTTCTCGCAGTTCAACAACCCAGCAATATTAAAGAATACAGTTCCATAAAATTATAATAAAATATGATAATTCCTTATACATATTAGAGCCTATAACTTTTCCATGAAAATTAAAAAAAAAAATTGATTAGAACAGATTGGCAATTATTAATAGGATAATTTTTCCATAATTCAATTGTAAAAGAAACTTGAAACAAAAGTTGATTCTTTAGTGAGTTAGAAAATGAAGTAATTTAAATTATTTAAAACTTTTATAAGAAAAAAATGTTTTCAGTGAATTGATAATAGCAGAAACACTAATAAATCTTGAAAAATGGTACTCAAAATGAACAAGCTTAGGCTAAACATAAAAGGCAAAGTACTCGAGTAATTTCTTATATATTGCAAGTAATGAAAAATAAACAAAAATGGGTTGAAAAATTTTAGGTTCATGAAATATGTCAGAGGAGTTTGTTCATCCTCTTCTTTACACAAAGACGATACGCTATGTCAGTAGGATATGATTCTCTTATTTCAATCCATGAAAAGACATTCATACAATGTTAAGCATGAAAGCAAATTCAATTTTGTGAAACATTAAAGCTAATTAAGTGCCCAAATCTTAAAACCTAAATGGCAGTCTACCACATTATGCTGGGACAACATAGCCATTGAAGCTACTGATATCAATTGCATACAAAAGCGCTACGTTATACTGATATAGTAAGACGAAGTATGAAGCATTTTGTTAAACTAATTGTTTAGGTCCTGATTACCAATATTCAGTGATAGTAGGGCTCTATTATAAATATTTTTGGCCCTGACTTTGATGAATATTTACTAATGATATTGTCTAAGAAGCATATATCCAACACAGAGATTTTACAGAGTAAAATAAAAGAAAATCAAAAGGTATTTATTAATATAATATCCTGCTATCAGAAATGCAACATTCTTTCTCCAAGATCTGCATAAAATAATTTACAAGAGTTCTACAGACCAGCAAGGTTAGTCTGGAACTAAAAGTCACAATACTAAAGGAACTGTAACCATGGATAAAATTGCTAAACTACAATGCAGAAGATGGTTTTCCACCCTCCTTTAAACAATGAAATTCACGTTATCAATTTAAAAGACATAGAAGATAGAGCTTTTTTATGATACTCACAAGGCTGAAAATTCAACTTCCTGAGTACAAGGACGATATGCTACAAAGGTACTATCACTTGAGAAGGAACCAGGATTAAAACAAGTGACTCCAGTGTATTTAAATGCCTTCTGCGCGCTTTTATCAGCTAAAACTATCTGCATGAAGGAATGAAATAAATATCAGTTTTTCTCTCCCCAGTTCTGATGGCAAAGTTTGAGTAAATTTTAAAATAATGGTTCATTGCTCTATTTGTCTACCCAATAAATATTCCTAAATTAAAAAATGTTCAAATCTGATGTTTCCATAATTGCTTGATAGTATGTTGTCTGCTTGCATTCTAGTTTTAAATTATAGTGGGTGGTGATATACAAAATGTTATATGTAGCCCGCATTCCTGTCATTCACATGGAATCTAAGGATGAATAAATAACATAATGCTGCATCAAATAGAGTGATCATAATCCCATCAAAATTAAATTAAAAACACAAATGTAAGATAGGAGTAATACCGCATGTGGAGTCGGATACAGATGAAGAGAGTGATCATAATTCCAAATAATGGGCTGTACCATAAGAGGGAGTGGACACAGATGACTTTGATGTGTTATGGTTGCAACAAGCTGCAGCAGAAACACATAAAAATGGTTAGCAGGATGACCCAATATCCGCAAATGATAAGTCTGCAGAATGTTTACAAGAACTAGATTGGGTGAGGATTTGAGAAGACAAATACATGCTCGAAAGGATCATCAGTTTCTTCTATAGATGGAGGGATCAAACACGAACGACGCATTCGGTACAGAAGATCCTGGCGAAAAAACACGATTTCTTGGGTGTAGAACTTGATTCTGTGTTCAAACATGAGAATTTATAACATGTTGATAGAGTTAGATCTGAAAGTTACTATAGTGAATTCACAAGGCACCAAATTTTAAACGGCAAGACTCAACTCAAAAGAAGAGCATCCTCTGTAATGCAACATAACACAGTCCATGGAATTCAAAGACCATGTATTTAAGATACCGCTGATTAAAAACTCCAGGGGGATCTCTTCTAGATAACAATAAACTATGTTCATCAATGATTTAACTGGTCAGTGATCAGAAAGTTTAACCTGCAAGGATTACTCGAAAATATGGCATTTGGGATGTATTTTTGAAGCTCCTCAGTCAGATATTTTGGTAAAGCACACCTGGGAAGAATGGTTGATGGGCCTGAAATTGTCAAACAGCTAAGTTCTATGCACAAAAAAATCAAGGAAGCATGCAATAATCAATTTAAAATACCTGCATCATCAGGACCAGGAATAAACAGAAACCGACTATGCTCTTTTAGCCGTGGATGGGCTGCAATCATTTGCCCGAGCTTGCCAAACTGCAATCTATATCCGGGTTGCATGTTATTGTTTTCATTTATGCTAGAAACAAAATTGTATGCTTATAGTATGACAAGAAAACAAAACTCATTCACCTGAGACTAGAAAAGGAATGAAAGGAGAGATTGCAAGGGTGAGAACAGAAGTTTCCCATAAATACAAATAGTGAAGGAACCACCTCCACACTCTCAAAACCATCAAGGACAACCTCCAGCTTTCCCATAGCCTTCTCTAAGGACAGGACAGTCAAATGATTTAGCCATGGTATTCAGATAAAATAAGAGTGAAAAGTGGTAGAGGTTGTGGTTCACCTCTTCATTATCCAACCAAATGTCAGAGAGTATAACAAACATGTCATTGGCTGCTCTCTTTTCCAGATCAGCAAATCTGAGCTATGAACAATGTAATAGGAAAACCATGATCAATCACATTACTTAATTGCTACACCAGGAAGTTCCAGAAAAAACATCGGATATATATTATCAAAGCTGATAAGGATACAGCATCCTCTTTTTTTAGTGTACCACCACCAAAGAAGTCATACCCTGCAAGCAGCTTGAGTGACTGATCCCTGTCCTCCAGTGGAGGAAATCCACATGTAATTACCTGTATGATAAAACAACTGTTGGCCTAAAACTAATAAAGACATATGCAGATATAGCAACTTTTTCTCAAGAGGATGCACATCTCTACCTGAAAAATACCATCTACAAGCATCTCTCCTTCTGCTACAACAATGGTGTTTTCTGTAAAAAACCCTGTGGTGATTTTGTAATAATTGTCAATAAAAACAATGATGTTGCATCTCCATTAAGACTGCAACAAAGTAAGAGTTTAAGCTCTGTGAATATGAGTGAATTTGAAAAAAAAAAAAGGGAATTCTAATATCCAATGATACTGAAAGTAAATTTTGAAACAAAATTAACAACTAAGGACGTTCCTAACACAAAGACAACATTCAAGAACTGCATAAGAGTACAATGGACAGCAGGAAGATGGCTTCAAATTGGGCAAAAAGCAAACAGAGTTGAAGAAATGTTTTGGAAGAAGAGAAAATTAGAAAGCTGATATTCGTAAAGAAAATTTTAAACAAGTTATAGTACCAAAAAAATGTTACTGTAAAGTAAAAGCATTAGAAACTAAGTCTGGAAAATGATAGCTAGTGCATTGAAGGCAAAGGATATTGCTTTAGACAGATCAATTTCCACTGAAGCAGCAAGATCTTCCAAATAGAAGTGGCCATCCTCCAACTGAGATATTACACCCATCACCCATCTTCTCCCCGTTTGCCCAACCAAAGACTGAATTGTAGAAATCTGTCCAACACCAAAATAGCACCATATATTTTTGGAGATACGCGGGCCGAAACAGAATAAGAGCAAGAGAGAGGAAAGAGAACAACCTCACAACTTCCAAATTCTGAGTTTTCAACATCAAAAGAAGGTCTGGAGAAATGTTGGTCACGAGAAACCCTCTGAAATAACAACAGAAACCTATCCCTGTACAATGCTGCTTTTGCAGAAGCCTCACCATGAATAGGCAGGCTGCCCGTATGCCTAAAAGCAAAACAACACTCACTTCAATGCCATAAATCACTAATACAATCTAAATTTCATTTTATCATCTTCCTTCTCTTCTCCTGAATTTCCAAATTTACAATTACACAATTTTGCAACCTGAACTAGAATATGAATCATTACAGACATTTGGTCTCTGATTTAGAAAACTCTTCAAAAATTAGGATCCAATCTTACATAGAATCTCGAACAGAAACAGCAAAATTAATTAATTTTTATTTTTTAAAATTTTTCTCCTTCATCATTTGCTTTCAGAGGTGAAGTGTATCTGAATCGCAAATCAAACATGCACATAGGCTCGCTTTACGGAAATTTTAAAAATGCAATACATAGCAGGTGATAATAAATAGGAAAAACTGCGTTAACATAAACGTACAGATAAAAGTGTTTCTTGATAGAATCGTATCGAAATTTAGGAACCAAAAAGGCGTCAATCACACGAATAGCAGAATGACTAGAAGCAGAGCCACTATCTCCCTCGGCGGCAGCCTCTGCTTGTAACAAAACACTAATCACTCGATTCATGGATTCTTTATCTATTATCGAAGATTTCACTGCCAATTAATTCAACATTTAAAACGGAAATCAATCACCCAAACCAAAAAAAAAAAAGAAACCCTAAATTAAATTCCATAAAGAAAAGAAAAAATAATGAATCGATAATTCGCACAAGAGGATTCGTGTTCGAGCTGATCGAGGAGGAGATCGATAGCCTCGTCTTCGGCGTCGGGAAAACGATTGACGAAAGAGAGGATTTCATCGAGAGCATCCATTTTGAGGCCGTATCCTCTGATTTTCAATTTTTTTTGTATTTTTTTTCTCGTTTGTCCACTCATTTTGAACTTTTTTTAATTTTTTAACTAACTTTTCACTATGATTGGTTTGGTTCTCTCGTTCTTTCTTTCAATGTTAGCTTAGCTATTGCCTGCCTAATGGCTACTGCTGCTCGTTCACTCTGCTTTTGAGCGGGAAACAAACGGCGGGAATATTTTTTAATTATTTTATTTCTTCTAAACCCTAAATATCATCTCCTGGTAGTGTGCTACACAGCACAAAAATAAGGTTGCACGTTCGAGGGTCCGAATATAATGCGTAGATTAAATATTTTTTTTTTTAATCAAATTTTTGGTAGAGATATTTTCCACCTACAATTTGTGATAAGCCACCGCATTGCAAATAAAATTCACATTTTTTAATTTAAAATATATAAAAAGTTTAAATAATTAATTAATTATATTATTTTCTTTATATAAATTTCTTGACCGACCACTAACTTTAAATCCTCTAAAATCCTCACTAACGTGGCGTTTGTTTTTTAACTTAATAACTTAAAATGACTTAACTTAATTAATTAAGTTAATTAGAGGTGTTTGTTTTTATAACTTAATAGTACTTTTCAGATAATTTTGACTTAATAAAAGAAGCCAATTTTTTTAGCTTTTTGCTGAATAGAAGAATCTGAATTAAGTCGATTAATTTCTAATGTCAAAAATATCCCTATTTTATAATTTATTTTTCATACATATTCTAAAACTCACCCATAGACGTTTATCCTATATAATCTCATCTTTACACGAAACAACTTCGATATGAAATAACAAATCAACTATTTCAATCATTTTGTTAGTTTTTTTTCTTATATTATGTACTATTATTGAGAATTAGTGATAAAATTTAAAATTTATGGTATTTTATATATTATAATTCCAAAATCATTATGTATTCACTTGAATATAGTTTTACTTATAAATATTAAAATATTATGGTATTTAGTATATTATTTATTTGACATTTAAATTTAATAAGGGTACAAATGTAAAAATATATATTTTCAGATTTTTAAGTTTAAAAAACAAACAACTTAATACTTATTTTCAGAGATTCAGATAAAAAAAATAAACACATTATTCAGATTGATATTGGATCTATTCGAATTGGGGTAATTGGATCTATTCAGATTTCAGACGGAAAAACAAACGCCACCTAAATCAAGTTGGCAAAATCGAGCCCGCTAGAGCATGTCCCTTATTAGGGTCAGGCTAGGCTCTTTTCAAGCTGCCCTAAGTCTGGATTTATGTGTTGTATTTTTTTAGAAATTTCTTTTCATTATATTTTATAATTTTATAATATATGTTATAAAGATTTAAAATTTTAAATATATGTTATAAGTGGATTAAATAAATATTAAAAGACATATTTTAATTAAAATAAAATATTTTTTTCAAATTGTTTTAGACATTTATCAAGTTTTCGGGGCTGAGCTCGAACTTTTTCAATGAAACCTGAGCTCAGCCTAAGTGTTTAAAGAATGTCGTCGAATCAAGCTTGAAGCACCTAGATTCAAGTCGGACAGGCTATTTCTACTATCCCTATTACTAAACCCACATTGTGATTAAATTTTAGATTACTAAAATATCCATAGTATAAATTATTATTAAGTACAAAATAATATATTAAAGGAAAAAATTTTACTTTGTACATTGTCTTTGAATCTTCTATAAAACCGTTCACAATAAATGATAAACACTCTTTCTTTCTTTCTTTCTTTCTTTTTTTTATAAAACCCGAAGTTTTCAATTAGTATCAAACATATTTAGATTCATCTACAATTGTTAAAGCGCCACCAAACGCAGAAATGGTTCTTCAATTCAGCTCGACCAAGCACAGACAGCATAGGCCACGAAACAAAAATGGGGCTCTAAGTAGATTAATTGCCCAACCAAACTAATAAGCCTTCCGACAATAAACTTCTAGTTATTTCAACTTCTACTTTGATATCATTTGCAAATTAAAGCAACAAAAAAATAGAGAAAGAAAGAAAAGTACTTTCACTATTCGATATTTGTTGGCGACAAATAAAAGGTTAACCATAATATTAAAATGAGCTTTACTAAATTCTGCAACCAATTCTGTTTGAACAAATGTTTGGTTGCTTGATATCAAACATGTAAATTGACGCCGGTATGCAAATCAATGACTCAAAATAATTTAGCGGGTTTGTCAAAAATAAGAATTTAGTATTAAATGGCATCTTTTAAATGAATTTATTGAGTAACATCTTAATTTTAACTTTTAATGTTAGGTTTATTTAGAAAATAGGTATGAAAAGTATTTTGGTGGGTTGAAATATCCTCCCCACCCACTTTTTTATTTCTTTTTTTTAAAGTGAGTTTTAATATAGCGTTAATATAATTATTTTATCTCTATAACATAAATCCAAAACATATAATTTTGTGCCATAATAATTTAAGTATGTAGTTTTATAACCTATATAATCTAACATTTATAATTTAGACCCAATAATTATTCAACACCCCTTAAGTGTAAACAGTATAAATTTGACAACTAATACATAACATAGAGATATCACGAATATAACTTGTTAATTTAATTGAAGCTTATCAATCATATTAATAAAGTAGTACCTATAAATTATTTGGAAATATAAAGGGTAAATAATAATTTTTAGTTATTTTTTTGGTACTTTAACTTTATAAGGGTAAATAATCAAATTAAACGTGTATTTAAGACACTTTAATGATCAAAGATAGTCAAGAGACCTAAATCACAAAAAATATTAATAGTCGGACCATGAATTTGGGTTTCGATCGAGTTGTTTGCCTCAAATCTAATTTTTTTCCTTTTCAAGTTTTGATATTAGGTGGCGTTTGTTTTTTTGTTTGAAATCTAAATAAACTTAAATTGGTTCAACTTTTGAATAGAATTAAATATCTAAATCTGAATGATATGTTTTTTTTTTTGTCTGAATAGTTAAAAATAAAGATTAAGTTGTTTGTGTTTTTAAATTAAAAAATTTGAAAACAAATATTTTAACATTTACGCCCTTACAAGTTATAAATGTTAAACGAATAATAAACATCTTGAAGAATATAAATAAGATAATAAATTATCATAACATAAATTATATTCAATTGAATACAACTCTTTAATATTCTATACAATATATGTTAATCAATTTTATTATAGTTTATGGTGTTTTTATATGAAACATTTCATAAAAAAATTATGAAGATAAATAATGTTAATTTGAAGAAAATAAAAAAATAAAAATAATAATAGTATACCACTATATATTATCACAAGTTATATAGAGATGATTAAGAATGCTATTTATTAAATTTTATTTAGGCGAGGATAAAAATGAATTAATTAGGTAGGAATATTTTCAAGAATACCTTGTAATGATATCATTTAGATTTTTTAGATTAAGTAAAAAGCTAAAAAAATTAGCTCAATAACTTAATGACTTGATGACTGAAAATTTTCATTAAGTTGAAAAAATAAATAGATTTAATGACTTAATTGACTAAAATTAAATAAAAAAATAAATTGCCACTAAAAGCAAAATAAAACATTATAAAAACAATAGCGGCAATTAGTAAAACTTGAAAACTCTAAGCAGAAAAAAGTTATTCTCCTTAAAAATTATTTCAAGATTCAAGTCCTTCTATTGTTAAATGCCAAAATGATTTTCAAATCAACATGTACGTTCCTAGAAGTTACTTTTTATCAATCCATTCTTAAATACTTAATTTCCTTTTCAATAAATATTTGCCTATTCTAATTTTAGTTTATTTTGCTTATTATGTGATGTTTGAATTGATTTTTTTTTTTTAATTATGATCAAAGTATGAAATTGTAAATTAAAATTACATGGTGTTAACTACAAATTATGTATTTGTATTTATTTAATTCACAGAAAACCCTTTAATTCAACTGATTTACCAAAATTTGAATAAGCCCAAAAAGCTCACACGAGTATGGGCCCAATAAAAAATGACCCAAGCCCATTTTCTATAACCTAAATTCATTTTTTACAAGAAATAATCTAGGTCCATTCTAAGAAAGAAAATCTAAAGGGCTAGCTTTTGAAAAAGCACCAAAAGCGTATTTCTACAAAGAATGATATAAATCCATTTTCTATAAAAAAAAATGACCTAGTCTATTTTCTACAAAAAGTAACCTACATCCATTTTAAGTATAATGTCCAAAGGGGAAGTTTTAGACAAAGTGCCAAAGATGTGCTTATAAAGAGTGACCTAGGTCCATGCTTTATAAAGAATGACCTAGGTTAATTTTTTTACAAAGATTGACCTAAGTCTATTCAAAATAAAACTTCCAAGGAGTGAGCTTTCAACAAAGTGCTAAAGACGTGTTTTTACAAAAAAATAACTTAGGTCCATTCCTTGTAAAAAATGAGTTTCTTATAAAAAATTACCTAGGCCCATTTTCTACAAAAAGTGATCTAGGTCCATTTTCTAAAAAAAATGACTTAAGTCTATTCTAAGTAAAACGTCCAATGTGCGAGTTTTCAACATAGTGCCAAAGTTGTATTTTTATAATGAGTCACACAACTATGTCCATTCTTTATAAATAATGGCCTAGGTTCATTTTCTACAAAGCGTGACCTAAGTCCATTTTCTACAAAAAGCAAACTAAGTCTATTCTAAGTAAAATGCCTAAAAGGCTAGTCTTTGATAAAGTGTTAAAGGTGCATTTGTATAAAGAGTGACCTAGGTCTGTTTTTATAAAGAATGACCTAGGTCCATTTTCTATGAAGAATAACCTAGATGTTTAGAAAATAGTCAAGCTACTTTTAAGTAAGATTCTATGAAGGTTCCTTACACGTGAAATGCCGTAATACCAATCGTCTTTACAAGGAAACAACATAAAAGTGGAAGTGCTCAAGCCCATTGAAGGTCAAGGGCCTAGAATTAAATCAATTGTTCGAAGAAAACTTGTCATGAACAAGTTTTAACACATAATGGTAGGCGTTTTGTCACTAATATAATGCTATGTGTCATAATGACAACTCCACTTCATGGATCAAATTGCTTATATAAATCAAAATTTCCTACACCTGAGGGTAAGAAAAAAATGATTAAAGAGATATTGTCCTTCTCTCTTTAGATTCTCTTTCTAGAAATTAAATCCAAAAAGCCGACTTAAGTGTCAAACAGGATTGGTAATAAAACAGATGGATGGGATTTGCCAATACCAATCTTGTCCCGTATATGCAAGTGGAATAAAAAAAAAATTTGTTCTCGTCCCTTTATCTTTTTGGGACAAAAAATTATACTAATCACATCCCATTAAATATCTTATCCCATCCTAAATAATCACAAATGTAAATAAATAAAATTTGATATTTTTTTCTTTTAAGGATCATTATAATTCAATATAACAAAAATTTGAATAAATACAAAGTAGAATAATCAAATAATAGTTTTATTTTAACTACATACATGTTCGGATATAATTTTATGTTAACATTTTTTATTTGTTTGTTTGCTTATATTGTACATTAATATTATGACTTATGCTTCAAAAACTATAAATTTAAATAGTAACCAACTTCAACTATGTTAAATATCTAATAATTCAATAATATAATAATAAACCAAACCAACGACTAAGGTTGGTAATGGGATAGGATAGAATGAGATTTGCTAATCCTAGTGTAGTCCCATAATGCAAATGCAATAAAAAAAAGTCTCATTCCCGTCCTTTTATTTTTTTTGGAATAAAAATATATCTCAATTCCATCCCAAATGAGATAGAATCCTGCAGGATCCCATCCCAATTGAAAAAGTCGCCATCCTTAGTGTTAGAGGGTTATTGCATCCTTCGACAATTTCATTTCTTTTGCAAAACCTTTGACAATAAGCATCCATATCTCAAGGAGAAATTGTCTATAAAGCTTTAGGTAGAAAGGTATTTGAAATAAAAAGTTAGTTATTACATGTTCTTATAAAACCCTCTTGTTATGCATTTACAATTTTGTGCTTTATATTTTAAATTGTATTAGATGTAAAATTTTATCTAATTAAGAGGTTGTTTGTTAGATGTTTGAAGTTTGAAATTTTATTAATTTCAGCCCTTTTCTAAAATATGCTTGTTTGTTTTTTGAAATTTATTTTTGATTTTCAGACATTTACATATAAATAGAGAAAGTAGACTTATGTGATTTTTATCTAAATGGAAAAAGGTTTGAATGATAGATAAATATTATATCCAAAAAATATCTCTGTAAAATGACTTATTTCCTAAACTATAAAATCTAATCCTCTTTTTTTGTTTTAATTTATAAGGACATAAATGTCAAATAACCAAGTTTAAAATATTTTTTATTGTAAAAACAAATAAGATGCATCTTATATTCAGATATTAAAAAAAGAAAAGCAAACATGTCATTCAAATTTTCGTATTAAGACCCATTCAGACTTTAAAAAAATTCATATCCATTCTGATTTCAAATAAAAAAAACAAACGCTACCTAAGTCCACGTATGATTTATTTCTTGGACTCTTTCTCCAGTAAAAAAACTCTTAAAACTTACAATTTTCTTTTTTAAACAAAGTCAATTGTAATAGAGTAAGATTTTTTTCCACTTATCAATTTATTTTTGTAGAAAAGATAATTTTATAAGATTTCATAAATTATTAACTTTAGTAATTAGTAGAATGCTAGGGGACAACCAAGCCTCTTATACTTATTTATTTGAAATGGAATGCCATAAATTAAAAAGCATAAACATAAAACAAATAGAAATTTAGTAATAAAATAAGTGCAAGAGACACAAATATTGGATTTTCATCAACAATCTTTGCTGCAAAAAGAAGAAACTTGAAGGGCTTGGTTGAAGAGAAGAACTGAAAGGAGTTGAAATTGAAGAGAGAGCATCTAACATGAGTTTATTGAGGAAAAAAAGACAAATAAAGTTTATTTTAGGAATTAAAGAGGATATGAATAGATGAAAAGGAGAATGGAGGAGTGCTAATAGCACCACTCTTTGTGTGGGTGTGGCCTTAAAGTTGGGATCCATCCTAATTATATATGTGTGTGTGTGTGTGTGTGTGTGTGTGTGTGTGTTTGTGATGTTGAAAAGTAGTTTACAGCACTGTAAACTAAGTGTCTGCCCATCCATTTCCAAACATGACACTATGTACATGTGTGTGTGTGTGTGTGTGTTAATAGGTTGCATGTGGATAAAGGTTAAAGAAAGTAAAATTTACTGTCATTGGATGATTAGGCTAAAGAAAATAAGAAAATCAAATCAAACAAGAACAATGATAGAAAAACAAGAAAAATACACATTGAAGAAAAATAAGACGAAGAAGAAATTACAGTTGTGAGATTCTTAAACTTATGGTTTTAGAGATCGTTAGATGAGGACAATTTTAGAATTTACATAGGTGTGTGAAATAATAGTAGATATTTAAAATTTTGAAATGGCTAAAGAAAAAATAAGAATAATGACAAATTTTTAAGAGCAAACAAGAATTGGCAATGATTAACAAATATTTTCATTTTAGAAAAATACCATAATTCTTCAAATATGTTATTTATATCTAACTTATAGCAAAATCACTTGGCCTTTAGCCAAGTGATGAACCCATGCTCTCACAGGTTCAAGTTCGCACGAACTCAACTCCTAATTAAGCATGATTGTGGAGTAAATTTGTAAAGTCTTTTTACGCAATGCAAGTAGAGCAAAAATGTTGAGTACTAGAAAGTGTGTATTTATAATGGAGAAAATCATCATTTTACACTCCAAGTCTCACTAACATCCCTATTTTTATGAAATAATTATTTATGTTTTATTTTAATTAAGTATTTTAAATTTTGGGGATATCATGGTCATTTCACAATAAACGTCGGATGGAAAACGGAAGTTTTGAACTCGAAAAAACCTTAGGAGGAGCATAAAAGAAAAATGATCAAAATATACTTTTATGATAATGACCCCACATTTTTAAGACTGCTCACCTTTGCATATCGATGACGTGGCACTATACGATGATGTGGCGGCATTTGATTGGCCGAATGATGTGGCATTGACCCCTGTGGCTTCCTCTTATTGGACCAAAAATGTTGAACACTCAATATTAGTGGACGGAAAAAAAACGTTTTCGGTACATGCATATACACAGAATAAGAGCCCGATGATGTGTTCCATCATCTTGCCACGTCCCACATTTTAATCCATAATTTTCAAATATAAAAAGTTTTGATTTTTTGGATATCTAATTCCATCTCCATATTGTATTTTCAAAATAAAATTTCTATTTTACCCCTAGTTCAAATATGAGTGGCTAATTTCTTTCAAGTGAAGGTGAACCAACATGCTCCATCTTAATTTGGTAAATTTACTTTTCCTTCCCCTTTAATTTATGTGGTTGTTTTGACTTTTCATGACGAACTTGTCAACTCCTAATAACCGCCTCCCTAGCAAGGTTATTACTATTTGGAGTAAATTTATTGGTTAGTAAATGAGTGGAAGTTCTTTTTTAATTGGTACTAATAATGAATATTAAGCCGATGGTGCATGTTGAAAGACATCCCTTGTATCCAAGCATTTCATTTTAATAGTTTATTCCTACCACTTTAATTTAAATTAATTGATAGTTCATTTTCATTATAAATCCAACCACCAACTTTTATTCTACAATAATTAAAATCCACCTCCTCGTATACCATTAATCTATTCTACAGTCCCAATAAAATTTGCACAACAAAAGACATCCCTTGTATGCAAGGGTTATTTGTCTGGGCAAGTACTTTATAGAATAACATATAATATTGTAAGTCCCAGCAGAGACATCCCTTGTATGCGAGGATTATTTGTCTGAACAAGCACTTCATAAAATATCATGTAATATTATAAGTTTCAGCATAGACATCCCTCGTATGCGAGGGTTATTTGTTTGGGCAAGAACTTCATAGAATATCATGTAATATTGTGAGTTACAATTGTATATTTGATTGTAAATATCATTATATATGTCTACTGACATAACAATTTGTAAATATTTGATATAATTCAGTAATCTAGTGTGTAACAAGTATTAAAAAAAAAAAACCTATATCATGAATCAATATGTTTAGTCATTTTTATTATTTGTTTAAGCCCTCAAACCCCAATTAGTAATACTAATGCCTTGATACAACTACCCTCTATTTCTACAACTTTTTTTTTCTTTTTTTACTTCACTTCCACCAAAATATTAAATCGCAATACCAAATTGTTCTCTATATCTAATGACTTTCTCCAATTTTAAATTAAACAATTTCGTTAGAAAAATAACATAAAATGGCTATTTTAAGGTTAATTTTGAACAAGATAAATATTGAGAAAATATACTTACATGGATAACTTGGAATATAATCAATGAACTCTTTTGTAAGGAATCATAAAACACTTAAATTAATACTAAGGTGAAATTTGAAATTTGATCTCATACAACACCAATTGAGTTAGAAAAATTAAGGAAAAATCAATTTGATTTTGCCATTTTTGTTATTGCAGTAGAATTTAATTGAAATTAAATTTGAAATGTGTGACAACAATATTAATATTGAACATAACATTAAAAGATTAAATACCAATAATCTAGTACATATTAGCGACCTTAACTCCACAAAGACCTCTTCTTTCGTTATATTTAACCATAATCTAACCATTATTTGGCTGTCTTTTAAATACACTATCTTTTAATGATCCTTCTTGAAGGTCGACAATCAGGATCCAATGAATCACTATTATTATTTTCGCATGCATTATTTTCTACGTGACACATTCTATTAGAAAAGAACCACGACAATCATTAGTATACCTTAAACTTAATAGTAAATTTAACTATCAATACAAAAAAAAAATACAGCAAAAATAATGAATGCATTAATCACCAATGAAAACATTTAATGACAACAAAATTAACAAAGCCACTTACTACTAAAACAAAAGAAACCACTTATTACAATGTAAATTTAATAAGTTTTATTTTGTTGGGTTATTAATTATCAACTCTAGCACTTTGCCAACATGGGCAATGATAGATTTTAACATCATCATCTTCCTTATCAAATGAATTAACCCTTGATACATCATTTAAAAAGGGATGATGTTCAATGATGTTGTCTCCCTCAATTTTATTTTCCATAGAATCATTGACCTTTTAGAGCGTTATATACACAACTGAAAGTTGTTCATTATGTTGATCAGGTATATAAATACTTGTTTTGCTTGGAAGTTGAGATAAAAAAATTATTTTTATAATCTATCTAACCAAGTTCAACAGATGTGAAATCAAGATCATCAACATGAAGACTGTTGCCAGTGTCGGTCCAATCAAACATAAACATCATGACCTTGAACATAGTATAAATAATATTCCATATCTAGTTTTTTTTTCTTTTTCGGAAAATGCATATCTAGTTGATAACCCCATAATATGTCATATCACCAATTATAGGATTTAGTCTTTAGCACTTGTAATTTACATTATGTTTGCACAACAGTTACACTATTATTTTGAGTCACTTAGTTCATTACCTTGATTTCTTGCTAAATAGATATCTTAGATATTTGATCACATTTTAGTGAGGTCTTTATGATAATCGCCATAATGATTTTCAAATTAATTCACCATTCAGTTGTGCATTTGACACAAAAAATTATTAATTTTTTTAATATTATATTACTAAAAAGGTAAAGATTTTCCTTATTTGAAAGAACTTTGACAACCACAAACTTTCTCTTCCAACCAGTAAATGAAGATATGATGGTGTTGGTCTTGCAACTATTTTGCATTTTTTTATTTACAAGGATATTGTTTCCTTAACCACCTCACATGTTCACTGAAAAACATGTAAAATTGACATTAATTTTTAAAAATTATAAATTCTAAATGATAAAGCATATAAAAAAAGTTAACAAATTTTCACTTAATATAAGGCTGAACCTTTATTGCATTTTGTAACACATAATGATATGCTTGCATTTTATAAGACATAATTTCACAATGATATAGTTATTCCAACAGTTCATAACGAACTTCCACCATTACTCCACTTGTTAAAGGCTTTTCAATTAACATCGTGTTCTTGTCTCTTGGTAGATTTCCAATTGCATTTAAAATTGATAGGAAATAAGCATAAAATTTTATTGTTTCTTCAACTGTGTAACGCTTAGCTATGAAATTTTATTAACAAAGAAATGAAGAAAAAGCAAAGTCTTATGATGACATAACTAATATGTTACAATAAAATTTACCTTATCATTTAGGATAAGATTTATTTAATTAGAACATGTTAGTCATAAGACTTTAAACCACAAAGCTTCAAACACGAAACAGACACAAAATTCCTAAAATTTGAATAGTACCCTTTAAAGAACTTGATATCTACTAAGGTTTGACAAAACTTTATTTTTTCCTTTTTAGTTCTTGTTAAATAAGTTGGTGACAGTACTATACTATTTCCTTTTTTTTTTCTTTTTAAAGTTAACTTAGAACTTGTCTTCAACTCCACAAGATCTAATTTCACTTTAAGACCATCTTTAGTCTTACTTGGAATAGTTAATAGTGCCATAAACACTCTCACAAACATTTTTTTTTCAATATGTATCATATCTAATTTATGTTAAACAAGCAAACATTTTTATTATGTTAGCCCACGTTGGTTAGTAAAAGGGAGTTATATGGGATTATAAATGAATATAGCAACTAAAGGGCTATGAACTCAAAACCTTCAGTTATTGCATCCTTTCATTTGACACACTTGAGTTATTTTATCACTGCATTCTAACTATTACGGTCTGGCTCTGATTTCATTTGTTGGGAGCTTGGCTTAGAATTTGTAGGTATCTAAGCTAAAACACTAGCTTATTAAATGGAGTGACCTATCCTATTTATAAATCCAAATAACTCCCCTAGGACACATTTCAACAATTTCCTTCGTACAAAAGCACTATCAAATCTTAGTCTTTTTATTCGACATACCTGAGTTGTTGCACTATCAAATTCTGGCTAATAAGGTCTAACTTTGATATCACTTGTTGAGAGGGTTGGACCTAAGATTTTTAGGTATCCAATCCAAAAAGCTAGCCTATGGGGTGGAATAACCTATCTTACTTATAAATTTAAGTAACTCACTTTTATTAGCCAATATGAGACACAACTCAATAGTTTTCAATATATAAGCTCAAAAAAAAAATTTGATTTCCTTTTATATCACACCTTTACATCACTTTTTATACCACTTTTTCCTTTCTTTTATTTCATTTTCTTCTTATTCTTCCTATATACGCAGTCAATGCCATTAACCATTTTTAAAATTTGCTCATTAATCAATAGTAAAAGAGGAATTTAGTCTCTAACCCAAGCTATCATATTGTCTCTTAAAAAATAACCACATGGAAGAAATTGTCGGTGACCCATATATATCATTTTATTAGTATTAGGTAGCCACTGTGTATCAACTCCTTCATTACATATTGGACAAGCATAATGTCCCTTTACAATAAAACTAGATAATTAAATTATCATATGCAAGGAAGTCATTTATAGTCTACATAAACATGGCATGTAAAGTGAAAGATTTTTGCTTACTCATATCACAGGCTTTAATGGCCACATCCTATAAAGTTATCAAATTATCAATCAACGGTGCTTAGTACACATTCATATAATTCTCTGGCTTTTGTGACCAAGAAATCAATAAAGACAACATCAAGATCTTTTTCTTTTTCATTCATAACCAAGGTGGAATGTTATAATCAACAAGTATAATTAGCTAACAGCTATACTGGCTATTAAAGGTATCAAAAGGATTGATCTAATCAAAAGACAGAGTAAACCCAACATTTCTAATCTTAGAGGCAAAATTGAGCCATAATTTGTCGATTAATTTTCATGAAAGAGAGTTAGTCAAAGTGACTAGGCATACCATCATTTTATCTACTACGTGCATGCCAAGTTAAGTCCTTTATAGTTTCAAGAGATTGAAACAAATGTCTTAACCTAGTAATTATAGGAAGAATTCCATGGAACATTTGCAAGAACCTTCGTTTTCTCTTATTTATGTGTTTATTTTGATATTTTCCATCTTGAATACCTACAAGAAGGGCATACAAAAAGATTCTCGTAGCCATTGAGACATGCATATGTTTTCTCATAATGTACACCCAGTAAGCTTATTGTCCTTTTAACATTATAAATGGATGAGGGAAATAGATTTTCGTTTAGGAAAGATATCTTAAATGTAACTAAGCAATTTTGAAAAGGTTTCATTCGACCACTCATATCTCTTTTTTATGTTGTACTATTTCAACAAACTAGAAAATTTAGTATATTTAGTACAACTAGGATATAAAGGCTTCTTAGTATCTTATAATAAATCCCTAAATGACTCATCATTATCATCACAATATCTAGAGGCATCATACACCATTTTAACAATGGCAGCAAAGCTATTATTGGTATATTGGTCATTATAGTGGTCCTCATATTAGAATGTTATCTTTTCTCCATGCCAAGACCAATCTGTAGAACTTACATCAATACCATTCATAAATGGATGATTTATTACCTCTTGAGGTGTTTGATACATCATATTCACACCTTTTTCACATAGGCATCTTATCAAGTTAGGTAACCCTTTTTCACATGCTATGGACTTTCTATTAGATGACATCCATGATTTATCCAATAGTATGAAATACAAAAAACTTCGTAAAAAGAAATGACATATTTGAGTATTTCAATCAATTTAATGAACTATATATATATATATAGTAGTAGAAAGATGAAGAAAACTAAGTAATAATAATAATAGTGGGTGCAATTTAGTTGAAATGGTAAAATTTCTTACATTAAAAACAAGAGATTTAATATTTGAACCCCGTCAAATAGGTGGGAAGGGAATAATTAGGTTGCCATTAAGTTAAATAAAAAAAATAGTAATATTAGGTAGTAGTGATAATAATGATAATATTAATAATAACTAAAACATTATAACCTCCTTACTGTTTCTTTAATAGTCATAATCATTATTTTTTTCGAATAAACCATGAAAACAACAATCTTGGATATTCAAATAGGGTTAATTACCCCTAGATGACACATGTTTTGAAAAGTTTTAAAAAAATGACATATATTTTAAAAGTACTTGAACAGGTGACAACCTGTTAACTTTTTCCATTAACTTTAACTGGCCGAGGGTAAAATTAAAAAAAATTAGATTTTTTCCCATAAAGCTAAAGAGATATTTGATTCATACAATGCTTTACAATTTATAAGAGATATGCTTCTTTATGTTTACAAATTGGTTTGATTCAACAAGAAATTTCTTTTAAAAAAGTTTGTTTGATTTAGCCAAAAAAAGCACTATTAATTAGACTTAGATTTAATTTTTTAAACATTTTTTAATTTAAAAAATTAAAAATGAGTGAGTAGGGGCAAAAACATCATTGTATAACTAATTGTAGGGGCAAAAAGTTATTTTATAACTAATTTACTATCCCATTAAAGTTAACGAAATGTCACCAGCTTGAGTATTTTTAAAACACATGTCACGGTTTGAAAATTTGTCAAAACATATGTCACCCAGGGATAGTTAACCATTTTGAATATAAGCAATAACTGTTTAAGAACATATTTTATATAACAAATACTTATAACTTTTGACAATAAAACATATAATTTTTTGTATGAATTAGCTTGTCACTTTAAATGTTGATACTTTATATTCAATTTTTACTATAGTCTTTTTAGATTTTGACTAAATTTTTAATGTGAATAGTTTTCCTTTTCTTTTGTCATTAATTTCGGTCGAGTAGACTTTGACTCTTTACTTGTGTAGATTTATTTTTCCATTTTCTTAAAGGATGAAAAAGGTGGCTTATAATTTTAGTGTAAAGTGATAGAAATAAGGATGTTAATTAGTTTTGCAACTTGATTTTTATTTAAGTCTAAAATATATGTATAGTTAACTACAAGGTAAGAATTATGACTTGAAACCATTTGTAAAAACTTTACTTTGTACTAAAAGAATAGAGATAAATTATCCATCATTAATGTATAGCAAAGAGTCTTGTAAACATGCTTTATTCAAATGCAAAAGCAAACCTGTTCTATAGAGAAAAAGAAGAGAAAAATGGAGACACAATGCAAAAAAAAAAAAATCTCATTAATTTGAAGATAATAATTGTTACAGAAAAATAGGAAAGTTAAAGAGTAATTATAACGCTAATTTTAAGATTATAAAATTAGAATTTCTTTACTTTTTTTATTTATGGTAGTTTCCTATATTATTCAAATGACAAGAAAATAGTTAAGAATCTTTAAATTGTCGACACTGCCCCTTAAGCTAGTGAAAAGATATTAGCAATGCCCAACTTGCTAACTTAAAGTTCAAATAACTATTGTGTCAAGCTCTTGGTTAAGATATCTCCAACCTACTTCATAGTAGGAATAAAAGGGGTACAAATTATCCTTTCTTCAAGCTACTCTTTTATAAATGTCTATCAATCTCAACATGTTTCATTCTGTCATGTAACATTAGATTATAAGCTATATTGATAGCTGATTTATTATCATAGCACAATCTTATAGGGAGACTAAATGGCTGTTTAAATTCTTTTAGAACCTATTTTAACTAAAGTACTTCACACACTCCTTGAGCCATCAAATGAAATTTAGCTCCTGTACTATTTTTTGCAACAACACTTTGCTATTTACTTCTCTAAGCAACCAGATTTTCTAATATAAAAGTGCAGTATCTAGATTTTACTTTTTTATCAGTGATAAAACTTGCACAATCTACAACAAAATATAAACTTCAATTCCTCTCTTCTCTTTTTTACCAAAAAATAGAACTTTAGCCAAGGTAGCCATCAAATAATGAAGAATTTGAAATACAGCTTCAAGATGTTCCTCACAAGAAGAATATGATTGACATTAAAAAGTATATATTTAATAAGTTTAAAATTATTATTTTTTTATTTCCAGTGTTGATTAATACGTTCATTATTTCTAAATTATCTTAACACTCCCCTAATAAATTTTTATGTTAAAATTAATTTGTAGTATGTTAATTTTTATATAGTAAATATTTTAAGAATAAAGAAGGAATTAAAACTGAAAGCAAGAACAAAAAAGAATTGATGGAGCCATTTGGAATGTATTTATTGAAATTCTATATAGGCTACCCAAGAGGGGGGGTGAATTGGGTTCTTTAAAAATTAAGCAAATAAAATTACACAACAATTTAAAACTAATGTTTTAAAACAATATAATTAACAATGCTTGAATTTAAAGAGATAAGGGAAGAGAAATCAAACACGTGATTTTTACGTGGTTCGGCCAACCGTGCCTACGTCCACGCCTCCAAGCTCACCGGGCTTGAGGATTCCACTAAGCAAGCCTCCAAGGCTTCAATACACTTACACTTGACTTCAAGGTGTCAATGGACCTTTACAATCAAGAGATTATTCCCAATCTCTTAACCCAAGTGTATCCCAACACTTACAATTGACTTCCAAGGTGTCAATGGACCTTTACAATAAGAGATTAAACCCAATCTCTCAACCCAAGTGTTTCCCAACACTTACAATCACTCAATGATAGAGATTTAATAACAAATAATCTCTCACACACTCCAAATGATTACAATTGAAATTTTAATGTGTGAGGCAATGACATGAAACACAATTGAAGCTCAAAGAAGATTGTTTCTCAAAGGAAGCTCAAATATCAAAATGTTGGATCTAATTTGATTGAATAGTTGGAGCTGAAAACTAAATTGACTTTCTCGAGAATAATCGGTTCAAGATCTCTATCGATGTTTTGACTTTTCAACTAGCTTGCTCTTTCATTTCAAATAAACGGTTTACCGTTAAATTATCGGATCACCGCTTTAGTTCCGAAGAACCTGCAAAACAAAATCGGCTCTCCGTTTTTTGCTAAACGGTTCAAGAGTAAAAACTATCTCTTTACTGGAACTTATCGGTTCGCCGTTAAAAATAAACGGTTCACCGTTACGTTCCAGTTCGAATGCTCAAACTTTTCTGTAAATAAACGGTTCGCCTTTTATAATAAACGGTTCAAGGGTAATTTCGAATCTATATTTTGTTAACTTTTTGTAGAAAAATGATTTTCCAACTCAAGTTAACGGTCATTAAGATTCTTTAAACATGTTTATGGCTTTAAGAAATTCATTTTAATAACTCAAACATTTTAATCAAGTACATATAAGTTTTGTTATCATCAAAATCAATATTATAAGATTAACAATCTCCCCTTTTGATGATGAAATGTAAAGAACACAAAAATTTGTTTTAACTCCCCCTGAAAATAAGCTCCCTTGAAAAATAAACAACATTTTTGTTAACTTCCTTTTTGAAATATAACTGAAAACTATTCTCCCCCTTCAGCATCAAAAAGAAAAAAATAAAGAAAAATAGCCACGTTTTGACAAGTAAAAATTTCAGTAGAATCTCCCTTGAATATTAAGCATCTCCTCAAAACTATTACCAAAATTTATACCCAAAAATCAAAATCAATATTAAAACAACTACAACCAATGCTAAAATCATAGTAAAATCAATGCTAAGTCTCATATATAACACAAGCATTCATAAAAACAAGAAACAATCCATCACACATAAAAGTATCCAAAATATGAGAATATTGTGCGAAATATCCAATACTTAATACATATCTAAACCATTTGGTTGATAAAAAATGTCTTTAAAGGTCAATATAATGCATGATTCAAAATTTAAAAACGCATCCAAAGACAAACAAACATTCGATTATCATATTATAGAAACACAAGGAAGATAGTGTATAAATCATCATGAGTAGATGCACAATCTATATCAATAGTTATAAACGTTAACACACCTATTTCCAACAAAGCATATATTTTCAATGAGAGTTGAGGAAACTTTACCGACATTACCAATATCAATGATTTTTCCTTTTGAATTATCTCCAAAGGATACATCCCCACCATTTTTTATCTTGGTAAAACTTGAGAGTCATGAATATTCATCGGTCATATGTCTTGGATATCCGTTGTCCAAATACCATTTATTGCTCTTTCCCTTCTTCTTTGATTCATGCAGAGAAGATCTCAAATTTTAGGTACCCAAAACTCTTTGGGTCCTTGAGTGTTAGTAATGGTTCCTTTTGGAACCCAAACAAATTTAACTCCATAATAAGCATTTCTCTTAATAGGACATCTATTTTTCATGTGACCATCTCTATTGCAATAATGACAAACAATTTTATGATTATTGGTGGTAGTAGCCTTAACAAAGTAGCTTTTGTAGTATTTTTGTTTCAAATTAGGTTTATAACCAATCCCTCCTTTATCAAACACACATTTTTGGGCACCAAGTAATTTTTCTAAGTTCTTTTGCCCATTTGTGAATTTAGAAACAATCTCATTTAGTTCATTGCTCTTCTTTTAAGTTCTTCATTTTCTTTGATCAAGTTATCAACATGTATTTTTTCATGTTCATATGAAGTAATTTGTTTACCTTTTAAAGAAGCAATTCTATCATGCAATATTTCATTATCTAATTCTAACTCTTTAATCTTATCATTTAACACATCATTACATTTTTGCATAAAGATCCTTTTCATTTGAAAGTTCTAATATGTTCTTCTTAAGACATGCATTTTTCTTTCCAATTTTCATCATATCACTATTTAAAAGCATCATATAATTCATTATAAGATGGAAGATCACTTACCTCATCAAGCTCATCTTCCCTATTGCCATGAGTGCCAAGTTTGATATTTCTTGCGCTTGTTCATCCTCACTTGATTCTTCATCACTATCATCCCATGTTGCCATCATTGCTTTCTTCTTGAATTTGTTGAGAAGAGGACATTCTGGTTTTATATGGCCAGGCTTCTTGCATTTATAACATATGATTGCTTCATTCTTCTCTTTTTGATTCTTGAAGTTTTTGAATTTTCTTTGTTCACCGAATTTTTTGAAAAATTTCCTGAACTTTCTAGCTATCATATCCATCTCTTCATCTTCAAGATCGCTTTCCTCATCGCTTTCAAATTTTGATGCTTTCAAGGCAATGTTTTTCTTCTTCTTATCTTCATCTCCTCTTTCAGCTGTCAAATCTTCTTCATAAGAAATAAGTGAACCAATTAGATCATCAATAGACAAAATGTTTAAATCTTTGGCTTCCTCATAGCTTGAGTTCTCTTAGGTCTCCATTCTTTTGGTAATGATCTAATGATTTTCTTTACTTTCTCGCTATTTGAAAAGGTCTTACCAAGTGCCCAAGAGTGTTTACAATGTCTTTAAATCTAGTATACATAGAGTAGACACTTTCATTTTGTTCCATTTGAAACAATTCATATTGCCTAGTGTATCTACTTATTTTAGATTCTTTGACTTGGTTTGTACCTTCATAAACAACTTCAAGTTTCTTCCAAATTTCATAAGCATTAGAACAACTTGAGACTTCTTTCTTTCTTATCTAGGGCACAAAATAAGGCATTCATAGCTTTAGAATTTAGTGAAGTTTTTCTCTTTTCTAAATCATTCCATTCACGTGAAGGTTTAGGAATATCTTCTCCTTCTTCATTTTTAGTTATCGGCATGAATGGACCATCACATACAACTTCCCATATTTCATAATCTAATGCTTGCAAATAAATTCTCATTCTAGTTTTCCAATAGGGATAATCATTTCCATCAAAGAATGGTGGTCTAATAGTGGATTGTCCTTCCCTAAAACTAGAATCATTTTGGGTTGCCATGGATCTTTTACTCTAGACGATTAAGTCCTAACAAGAGAACCAAGCTTCCAATTGAAATTTATATGACCCAAGAGGGGGGTGAATTGGGTTCTTTAAAAATTAAGCAAATAAAATTACACAACAATTTAAAACTAATGTTTTAAAACAATATAATTAACAATGCTTGAATTTAAAGAGATAAGGGAAGAGAAATCAAACACGTGATTTTTACGTGGTTCGGCCAACCGTGCCTACGTCCACGCCTCCAAGCTCACCGGGCTTGAGGATTCCACTAAGCAAGCCTCCAAGGCTTCAATACACTTACACTTGACTTCAAGGTGTCAATGGACCTTTACAATCAAGAGATTATTCCCAATCTCTTAACCCAAGTGTATCCCAACACTTACAATTGACTTCCAAGGTGTCAATGGACCTTATAAGAGATTAAACCCAATCTCTCAACCCAAGTGTTTCCCAACACTTACAATCACTCAATGATAGAGATTTAATAACAAATAATCTCTCACACACTCCAAATGATTACAATTGAAATTTTAATGTGTGAGACAATGACATGAAACACAATTGAAGCTCAAAGAATATTGTTTCTCAGTAGGAAGCTCAAATATCAAAATGTTGGATCTCTGTTGTTTGAATTTGATTGAGCCTTTTTATAGTTGGAGCTGAAAACTAGCCGTTATTGACTTTCTGAGAATAATCGGTTCACGCTTATCTCTTCGGTTAGCCGTTTTGACTTTTCAACTAGCCGTTGCTCTTTCATTTCAAATAAACGGTTTACTAGTTAAATTATCGGATCACCGTTTAGTTCCAAAACCTAACAGAATCGGCTTCCGTTTTTTTAAACGGTTCAAGAGTAAAAAACTATCTCTTTACTGGAACTTATCGGTTCCAAAAATAAACGGTTCACCGCTACGTTCCTGAATCGCTCAAACTTTTCTGTAAATAAACGGTTCGCCTTTTATAATAAACGGTTCAAGGGTAATTTCGATCTATATTTTGTTAACTTTTTGTAGAAAAATGATTTTCCAACTCAAGTTAACGGTCATTAAGATTCTTTAAACATGTTTATGGCTTTAAGAAATTCATTTTAATAACTCAAACATTTTAATCAAGTACATATAAGTTTTGTTATCATCAAAATCAATATTATAAGATTAACATTTATGAGGATATGTAATTAATAAAAAAATAAAAAATTTAAAAAAATAAAAAAGAAGAAAAAGTGTACATTCATACTTGTGATGGTGAGGTGGCCATTTTGCCATTTGACCATCACATTTCTCATTGTATATATTATAAAAAATAAAATAAAATAAAAAGAGAGGATGTGTCTCTTGCCTATAAAAGGTTAGGAGATGCAGAAGAGAGGGAAGCTGGGGAGTGAGAGCTGGAGAGAAAAAAGGGAAGCTGAGGAATTTTTTCTTTCTTTTTTTTCATTTTCTTTTCTTATTTTCTTGTGTAATTAATTTTCTTGTAATATATTTCAAAAGTTTGTTAAATAAAATGAGTATTTTATTTTTCAATATGAGTAGCTAATTTTCTAAGCTGAAGTGAAAGGTGAGGCTTAAATATTTAAATTATTGTATTAATTATTCTCTCAAGTGAGTCTTAAAGTTTATTTTATTTGTTGTATTTTTTTTCCTTATCAATTTATTTTATGTCATGTTAATTTATTGATCTAGATCTCTTTAACTTTATATGGTATTTTGACATAATATCAATACTTTAATATAGTTGTGGCAAATTAGGTGTCTGATCTCATATTTATCACACTAAAAGTTAGTTAAGAATTAAATGACATAATAATTAACTAGTAAAATAAATGCAAACTACAAATATGAGAGAGTTGTTATAACTATAATTTGAAATATGATAATGGATCTCGTAACCTTAACATATTTTTAAATTGATTCCTATTAATTTCTTTTTCTACATTTAATTTTCTTTGTTTAACAAATTGACTATTAGATTTTAAATTCCTTGTGGTTCGACCTCAGACTTATCGGGTTATATTATAACTAAACACTCTTATATTTGAGAGTAAAAACACTTTTGAGTTGTGTCAAAATACATAAACTGACTTACCATACGTACAACAAAAAATATATTAGCTTGAGTATAGGATAAATGAATTAACATCCCAACTAGTCTTTAATATCTGCTAATATCTACATGAACTCCTTCTTTTATCTCTTTAAGCTGTACATTTGTTTTTATGGAAATATCAACTGGCTTGGACCCACATATATTGGTTTCTTTTAAGAGCTCTGAGGTATACTTTCTTTGTGACACCACTATTCTCTCTTTGATCTTGCAATTTGTATTCTTAAAAAATATCTCAGTTGCCCCAAATCCTTGATCTCAAACTCCTTAGTTAATCATTGGTTAAATTGGCTTATTTCTTATGTATTATCTTTTGTCAGAATTATATCATTTACATAAACAATAAGACTAATAGGTTGCCTTTAGCAGAGATTTTGTAAAAGGAGTGTGATCTCCTTATCCTTGACTATAGCCCTGACTCCTCACAAACGATGTAAACCTCTTAAACTAGGTTCTAAGTGACTGTTCAAAACCATATAGTTGATATATTAAGTTTACATACCTTGGTTCCAAACTTCTTAATAGAACTAAATAGAGTCTCCATGTAGACTAATCACGATTAAGGAAAGCATTCTTTATAACTAATTGATTCAAAGACAGTCAAGATTCGCAGCAATTGACAAAAACACACAAATGGTGTTTAGTTTTACCATCGGAGAGAAAGTCTTATAATAATCCACTCCATAACTCTGTATTTAGTCTTTGCCTACCAATGGGGCCTTGCATCAGTCAAAAGACCCATTAGAGCTATATTTCATAGTGAATATACCTACTTATAACCAACAATAGTTTCTCGTTATGACAGATCAACGTTTTCCCAAGTTGTATTTTCTCTAGAGCTCTCATCTCCTAAAAAATAGCTTTCCTCTATTCAGGAACATTTATAGCTTCTTGTACATTATTTGGAATAAACATACTAGGCACTTGTGAAATGAAAGCATGAAAATGGTTGAATTCATTGTTATAGGAAAAGAGTTGGACAATCGTTGTATAGCATTTAACACCATTCTTAAGATCAATAAAAAGGCCATCTTTATGCGAGGAATTTGACTTAGAATTACTTGAAGGATTATTATCAGGATTTTCTAAAGGAACATGTATGATCTTGAGTTAATTTACTAACTAATAAGAGATTATAGGACAAATAAGGAAATAAAGGACATTTCTTAAAGAAAGATGAGGAGAAACAAGATCAATCTTTGGTTCCTCTACTTCATTTAATAGTTTCTATCTTTGAGCCTAGTCTTTACAAACCTTAGAAAATGATCCTCTAATAGAGGGCAAAGGTTTCCACTCCAAAATTCAACCTCAAACCTCATCAATGTCTTTATTTAGACCTATTAGAAACATTAATACTTGACTTTGCTCAACCTTTTTCTTGCATCGAGTAATACCATTCAAACTCTCCCATTTTTCATCTTCAAACATATCCAATTCCTGCCACAAAATCATCATGTCATCATAATAAGCAATTACATCTTTGTCACCTTGTTACATCTGAGTGTTTAATTCGAACACTTGAGAATGATTCTCAAGGTCAGAGTACGTCTCTTTAACAAGCTCCTAGACATCATGAGCAGTTCACAGAAACATGAATGATTTTCCCAAAGTTGGTTCCATGGAATTAATAAGATAGGCGATAACCATCAAATTTTTTGATCGCCATTGCAAGTATTTTAGATCATCAATGGTTGGAGGTTTGATTTCTCTAATCAGATATCTATGTTCTCCACCATCAATCACCAAACCTATAGTTTATACCCTTTAATTTTTATGAATGCCTATTTACAAAGTGGATTCAGTAATAGGCGTAATTGTGGATGGCTAAAAATCCCTTCAGACAATGTTGCAAAACTATTAGCGTTGGAGGAAGCCAAATTAGAACAAACCATGGTTGCTTTGTAACTCATGGATGGCCAAACCCTAAAGCTTTGATACCATCTAACAAAAAAGAGGAGGAAAACAAAGAGACAATGCTAAAAACATTTCTTATTAATTCAAGGGAAATTATCCACCGACCACCTGATTTTTTTACTTTTTCAAAAATACATAATTCCTTTTTTTTTTTGCCTGAATTACACCTGAAGTTATAATTTTTTTCACTTTTCTACTTCCGTCTATTGACCGTTAAGATTCTGTTAGTTTTTTTAACAAAATGACAGTTTTACCCCCCAAATGTAAAATTACAATTTCATCCTATAGCATTAATTTTGAGGGGCAAAACTGTTATTTTGTTAAAAAAATAATGGAATCTTAATGGTCAACAGACGGAAGTGAAAAAATACAAAGAATTGTAACTTCAGGTATAATTCTGGCAAAAAAAAAAGGATTGTGTATTTTTGAAAAAGCCCGAAACATTTGGTGGTCAGTGGATAATTTTCCTTAATTCAAAGACAACAATTGGTATAGATAAATACGAAAGCTATAGAGTAATTCTACAGCTAATTTTAAGAAAATCAAATTTTTTGTGCTTTTCTCATTTACAATAGTTTCCAATTTTATTCAGATGACAAGAAAATAGCTAAAAGTCCCTTAATTATTGACACATTCAATAATAAAATTATGTATACATACCTTGACTTTATGATATGATGATGATCCTTTTGGAGGGTATATGTATTAGATATTTTATTTGATGAACTTTTTTCAAAGATAAGATTAAAATATTTTTCAATCTATTGATAAGCCCAATGGTGGCTGTTTGAATTGAATGATATGTAGATTGAAAAAAATGGTTATACACTCAACTCATATTTGTTATTAACTTTTCCAACGAAGCTCTATTAACAAATTTAGGCCCTAAAAGATAATAATTATTATTTATCATGTTTTTAATGAAAATAAATAATCTAATGGTTAATTGGGTCTAGTAAGTTTAGGCATTTTTTCTTACCTAGATAGCTTGCCAAAGTAATATTAGATTATCCTTACAACAAAATAAAATGCATTTATGTTTTTTTTTGCATTTTTTGACTTTTTTTTTGTTTGAAGTATTTATGCATGTATGTTTTATATTTTAGAAAATTTCTTCCCTTAGCTATGCTGAATTAAAACTAGGTCACTAGTAATAACTAGATAGATTAGACTATTTATTGTCCTGACCATTAAAATTTTATCTCAACCTAACCATGCCCTTTTGAATCAACTGAAGATAGTTATAGAAATGGCAAAAAGCTAATAAAATGGCAAAACACCAAATATTAGCCTTGATTTCTAGTATTTTGCCTACCGAACATTAGAGTATCGAGACAACCACTGAAATAATGGATAGTCTCCAAGAGATGTTTTTTGCAAAATGAACTCGAAGATGGGAAAAAGTACAAGAGTTCATGAGATTCATATTGGGCAAATTAATGATAACTCGAAGATTGACATGATGTTAGAATCTCTACTTGAAATATTCAAGGAGTTTGAGGTCAATTATAATGTGAATAAAAAGAATATGACCTTAACTAAATTAATGAATGAACTTCATTCAGCTAAAGAGATTTATCTTGCTAAAAAATCGTATGCAAGCATTGACCTTACTAGAAAAGATAATGCTTTAAGGCCTAAATTGAAAGGAAAAGGTAAAAAGAAGCAAGTTGGGAAAAAAATCTGTTTACTAAAAAAGATAGCAAGTTGAAAAGCAAATACTTTAAATGTGGACAAAAGGGTTAGTCGAAGAAAGATTGCCCTAAGATTTTGAAATTGTATATAGGAAATCTTTTAGTCATTGAGACCTGTTTGGTTCAAAATTTTGTTCACACTTGGGTCTTGGATTTATAGGGCAACTAATCATATTTATAGTTCAATTTTTTGGTTTCAAGAAATTAAGAAATTAAATGAACTAAATGTCAAGCTGTAGTTAAGGACAAGCCAGTTCATGTTAGCCATGAAGATTGGATCTCTTTTATTATCTTTCAGTAATGACACTTTAGTTTTGAATATCTTTATTCTCCCGACATTAAGGAGAATATGATTTCAGTAGCATTTTTGTCAAAACAAGGTTATACTATAAATTTTGGTTCCTTTGTTTCTATAATGAATAATAATAGGCTAATCTATTTTGGTGCATTGAAGGATAGTTTATACCATTTAAATCCTATAATCTATTTTATGCAGGATTAAAAGAACAAATAAAATTTTTTTTGATATGGTGAAATCTTTACTTATTTATTTCTCATTGTCTATGTTGTTTTAGAGACTAGCACTAGAAATTGTTGTATACCTATTCAACTTACTTTCATCTAAGTCAATGCCAAAAACCCTAATAGAATTGTGGTCATGTCATAAACTAAGTTTACAATACATCCATATTTAGGGTTCATCAGCACATGTTAAAACCAAAGACAAACAAAGTATATTCACATTCTGAGGCTTTTACGTCTACTGGGTACCCCAAATGAATAAGGAGACTTTTATTTTATAGTCCTGAAGACAAAAAAATGACTACAAATACGTATTTCACTTTCCTGAAGGAAGACCATATGAATAACTTCAAATCAATGAGTAAGGTAATATTGGAAGAATTATCATGTGATTAATTTAATTTTCAGTTTTTAGTACCTATTATTCAATAGAAGGTATAATCACGACCTAAAGACCACATGATTATCCCTGAAACAACAACCACTTATAAAACCTTATTGTAGTGGAAGGGTAACTAGATTACTAGCATGATATATGTTACTAAGAGATTATATGGCTATCTATGATGGACAAGTACATTGTGGAGCTCAATTAGATAAAGATGCTAAAAAATAGAAAAAACAATGAACTAAGAATTGGAGCCTATACATTCCAAGTTTAGGAACTTGTAAAGGCATCAAATAGTTTTAAACTTATAAGGTGCAAGTGGATCTACAAGAGGAGTAGATGGAACGGTGGAAATATTTAAAGCATGATTGTTAGCCAAAAGGTATACTCAAAACAAAGAAATCAATTATGAAGAAATCTTTCCACCAATTGTTATGCTTTAAATTTATGAAGATGCTGCTTGCTATTACTTTAATGCTGATTATGAAATATGGCAAATGGATGTCAAGACTATATTTCTTAATAAATATCTTGAAGAGGATATCTATATGCAGCTAGATTGGTTCATGGAAAAAAATCAAAACACATGGTATGTAAGTTACAAAGACCATTTATAGACTGAAGTAAGCATCCCTATCATTGAACATTAGATTTGATCAAATGGTTAAATCATTTGGATTCATTCAAAATATTAATGAGTCATGCTTGTATAATAAAATTTAGGGAAACGCTATACCTTTTTTTGTTCTTTATGTAAATCACATCCTTCTAATTAGAAATAATATGGGAGTATTATTATCGATAGAGAAATGGTTGGCTAAATAGTTTGATAAAAGGACCTAGAAGATGCAAGTTACATTCTTGGTTTCTAACACGACTCAAAAGTAGTTGATTATTTTTAAGCATAAAAGTGTGTAGTTGTAATATAACACAGTGAGACTGGAGTCAAACCATGGGAAATTTAAAAATCTAGTATTTAATTATTAAATGAAACAATTTTAGAAAAGAAATTAAGAAGAAATAATCTAAATCAAAGAAGTGCTAAGATTGCGGGATCCACTCTTGTTATTCAAATCATGGACATAATACTTATATTTATATTTTGAGTTTTTTACCATTTTGGATATTATGTGACTTAGTTCTAATTAACCACTTTATTAATAAATATAGGGATTTAATTCAAAATATAACACAATTGTATTAAAGTGCTCCCACTAACATATTGGTGTGTTGACACTAGGTCTAAACTCCCACATAAATCTAAAGGATCCTAAATTTAAAAATAAATATGGAACAACTTATAAATATGTTGAAAACATGAACTTTAAACTCACTTACAAGAGTAATTAAATCCATAATTCGAATCCATGAGCTTTACCTTTTATATTTGTTTAAAAAAAATAGCCACTCATATTGGCAAACAAAACAATCATCTTATTTAATAAATTTGTGAAAGTACAAGATAATGAAATTGAAAACAAAAGAGAAGAGAAAAATCTCCTCTTATTAACAATATTTCTCCCTAAAATTAACCATAGATTTACACCAAAATTCTGTAAAAAAAAAAAAAATCTCACTCCAAACTCTCCACCTTCATTTGTGAGCTCTCTTGCCTTTATAGGCAAAATCTTGATTTGATCAAGTGAGGACATTTACATGATATTTTGGTGAGTTTACAACCACAAGCTTTTGATGAGCTTTAGTAATATATTCCAAGGGTCTAAAATTGCAGCCATTATAATGCATTATGAAATGTTAGTTCAACATAATCAATGGCTACAAATAAAGTCAAATTGGGACCTATCATTGTATCTTTTGTCAAGATGGTTGAACTAAAAAATTAATGTATGTTAAATCTAGTGCAATGAGGTGCATGTTGAGTTCAGACAAATGGCACAATCTCGGCCTTTTAGAATTAACACTGGATTGAAGGACTAGCAATTTTTTAAAAGGTTTCATCAAAGTCTTTAAAATCCAAATTTGATGTCCATTTTTTTTTTATCTAAGCACCATGAATTTAGGGATATTCCCACAAAACCCAAAAAAAAAAATTACACTTAAAAATAAATAAAAATACACAATTTCTAAAATAAGAATTTGTAAATGTGATAAAATTGTTAGTGTTATTAACATTGTAACTGAAAAATGACAATTTTTTACCTTTATTAAATATACACTTTTGTTATGAACTACTATCAAATTACTACAAGACAGGAAGAATAAAACTTTAATTTTATCTCAAATTGCTTATATTAACAAGATACTAGATACACTTAACATGAAAAATTCTAAGACTAGTTTGTTACCATTTACACATGGAATTGTATTTTCTGAGGATTAGTCACCTAAGACACACGAGGAAAAAGAAAAAAATAAGGCGAGTTTCCTATGCAAAAGTTGTGGAAAGTCTTATGTATACCATGCTTTGTGCTAGGGTAGAGATTTGTCTTGTAGTAGGGACGGTCAGTAGATATTAATTTAATCCTAGTTCTCAACACTAGATTGTTGTCAAGCATATAATTAAGTTTTTGAAAAGATCTAAGAATTATATACGTATGTATTCTAGTAATGATCCTATTCAAGTAGGTTATATCGATTCTAACTTCTTGCCAGTTAAAATTTTAGAAAATCAAAATTTCAGTTATGTGTTTATATTAGAAAATGGAGCTGTGAGTTGGAGGATTGTGAAAATATTGTGATCGATAGTTGCTTTGAGTAGAGCGTCAAATGTAAATTAAACTTGAAACATAACTTGAAATATCGTTTGTGTTGGATCGTAATACGTCCATGACTTAAGAATCAGAATTACTACCACGAGAAATCAAAGCTACGATTTCTAATTTACGCAATACATATATTTTATGAGAGTTATGGTCTAATGATTTCCAACTCCCACTGAAAATTTTTTTTAAACCAATAAATTGTAACAGAATTTTAGAGGTATTAAATTTTTTTTTTTTAGAGATTGACCTAATAATATTTACTGTCACATCAATTTACGCAAAATAAATTTCTAAAAGAATTGGTGGCTGTATATGCTCTTAGAATAATATTCTCGTTCAATTTTCTTTTATAAAGTCACATTTCATCACCCTTGCTCACCCCAAATTAAACATAACCCTACCTTGAATTTGTGACTTCTTGCTTTTACTGTAAAGATCTAACCAACTTATCATTTGGGAATATCCCATTCAATATTTTATGAACCAAACAAAGCATAATATTATTTGAAATAATCTAATATATGTAACCCATTTTGACCTACAAAACTTGCATTATTGCTTTTTGCCAATGGAATAATATGTAACAAAAAAGGCTGACAATAATTAATTTATTGAAAGAAAATATAATAAGCAATAAGCATAAACGTCTATTTGCCACTTCACAAGCGTGCAAGAAAACATCAGTAGACTTTCATACAAAGAAAACACACCATCAAGTATGAATATACAAAAAACATGGAGAAGCAATAGCTTTAATATTCAAACGCTTCATATAAATCTTGTCTTATGTTTGGAACCTCAGCATGCTCCAGCTCTCCGGCCTTGCACGAACCTCTTCCAGTGCCTGGTGACTTCCTCCATAGTCTCTCTCACACTCTTAAGTGGTTTATCACCATGAGTTTCATCGACCATGGGCGTGACATGGGCAGCTTTTGTGGATACACGGCTTGGAAGCGAGTCAATTTCCTTCAAAACTTCCTCGATATGTGAGACGAGTCTTTCCACCAAGCTACGGCTGAAATCCTCCCTGACAACCACCCGAAGAACTGCCACGTTTTCAGCATTAGCAGGCATTGTATAGGCCGGAACTATCCACCCAAACTTTCTCAAACCCTCAGATATCTCAAACACAGTGTGCTTGCTACTGTCCTTCAAAGAAAAGGCTACTAAGGGTACACCAACATCCTTAGAGAGAATTTCAAAGCGCCCTGTTTTTTCCAGTCCTTCTCTTAGCGCTCTAGTATTCTCCATGCAGTTTTCCATAATGTTCTTGTAACCCTAGTTTACAGGACAAGAAAAGGAAATACCTTGAGACTTGAAAGACAAATGCAAGCCAAATTGTACATTTTATTGGACATATGAGCAGTCAGTCATTTCAAATCTAGCAAAAACTTTTAGTGCTCCTCATTCTGTACACTAATCAGTTTAATATCCAAAAAAAAAAAAATGAGACCAAGAAAATTGATCCCTCACAACTGATCGATTTCGGTGCATCAGTTCTCAACCTCATTTTGTCAATGTCTAACAGTGAGAAACTAACTTTAAATGACAAACTTTAACAACATGCCATATAAACACTTTCAAATTGACAGGATTACACAGTACACATAAAGATTCATAAAAGTAGGAGGAATATGTCACAAAGAAACTTGAGAGTTTTTTATGATCAACACAACAAAAAGATGGAATTACCTCAAAGCCAAGCCGTATAAGCTGATAATATTGAGCAATTATTTGACTGGAGCCTGCCAAGTAGGAAAAATTGTCAATTACAAAAATACAACTACAATGGTCGCAAAAATATCAAAATTACAGGTCATTTTCCATTCAATGGAACAACACAATGTACATGATGTCAAAATGCTTAGTGTAACAGATTACTTGACAGAAGTTCTTGTAAAACGAAATAGGCCCAAGGGTGTGTCTTAGCTCAAATGAAAAACAGTAAGACCTCTAGAGGGTAGTACAGAATAGTTTAGGTTGAATCTCAGATGATTTGGGTTTTATTTATGCAATATTTAAAAAAAATTATTGAGAATTTAGAGATTTTTTTAAAAGCAAAAGACAAATAGCCTTCAAAGCCTAACAATAAAATAATACAATAAATTTTTAAAAAAGGCAAGTTTTGAGGCTAAAGTCTATCAATTGATATAATGACTCTTGATGACATTAGTTTTGGCATCACTTGTTATGAATTCTTAAAGCTACAATTTGAATTTTCCAGTGAAAAACTCTTCTAGCTTCCCATCCAATTTTTTCAATAAGTTATCCTTAGTAAGTATCTGCCCAATCCTACAACTATAAAAACTGATACAGGGGAATGTCATCAAACTCTAAAGAACCACCAAGACAGAATCTAAACTTAATCCAAAAGTCCCAAATCTTAAAACTTAAACCCTAAACAGATTTGCTGTCCGCTACGATTAGCATGTAGAGGTGTGAACCTATCTTAATCACCACAAGAAATAACACTCTAATGAAATGCTTGAAAACACAAAAGTATACCAGATTATGGGTAAATGTACACTAACGGGCTTTTGTTCTGGTTTAAGCAAAATATACTTAAAAAGTATGACTTTAAAGTTTGATAGAGTATAGTTTAAAATTTAAAGTTTAACTGCAAGAATAGCCTTGAATTGTGTGTTTAAAACTTTACAATCATACTTCAAACTTACTTTCCTTCCTAAACCTTATCGAATAGCCTTGCCCCCTTGCACATGCCCCTTCCTTTCAATAATTTTGTCTGTTCCAGCATTTTAGCTAGGGATTAGTGGTTGCGTTTGCAAGGCTATGTTCCCCCATAAATGTGATATCACTCATAGTGGTGGCAGGTTTGAGCTTTTGTTTTAATATTGAGGTGGCTGCATGATATATGGTGTGTGGATTCCCACTTCTTTATGCATGCATACACATCTAATCTGCAATAAGTTATAACTAAAGCATCTAAAAAGAATTTAAAATCATTGTCTGACAAACACGAACAAGAAGTTACAATACATTGCATGTGCTCAGCTTAAAATACATTTTAGCGTTATAGTCAAAAACCATATCTTTATACCTGTTCAAAAGGATTACACAAATAAAAAAGCTTGTGAAAATCACCAATTGATCTGAATGCCATAGAAATTCTAGAAACAAGATGCAATATCTACATAAGCACTTCACATATTAGAAAATAAAATCCGAGTTATTTAGCAGCAAAATTATCCTTTAAACATACTGTTTATATTTATAATGATAAGACAAGCATAAACTTATGCACATGCGTAGATGGAGAAATGCTTAAATGATATATGAAATGCACATATGCACAGATGTGTATGTGTATGACCTTTTGAGAAGTTGAGGGTGAAAGTTGGTTGATCAGATCCAAGGTAGTTGATGTGGAAGACAAGTTCATCCGGCAAGTCATCTTTGGTCCTCCAGACAACCCAGCCAACACCTGCATATACAAGGCCATACTTGTGACCACTGACATTAATACTCTTCACCAGTGGCAAACGGAAATCCCATTCAAGGTCTGGATAGAGAAAAGGAGCAATAAATCCTCCGCTAGCAGCATCAACATGAATGGGGGTGTCCCAGCCGGTCTCCTCATTCTTTTTGGTGAGGAGGTCATTAAGAAGCTTAACATCCTCAAATTCTCCAGTCAAGGTTGATCCCAGAATGGCTGCAACACAAATGGTGTTCTCGTCTACCAACTCAAGAGCTTTCTTAGGATTCATCACATAATATCCCTCTTCCAGTTTCACCTCCTTCAGCTCAACCTCAAAGTACCTTGCAAATTTCTCCCAGCATACCTGCATAAGTCATGTGAAACATTAAGCACAATAATAAAATCCTGTTGTTAGAAAATAAAAGCCATAGTTCATGCAAGACACCGCTAACACCACAAATGCACAAAACCGAATTAAAGTTATAAAAATTATGTGCTTGGAAACAATCTAAAATTCACCTGCACATTAGCACCAGTGACTATATTGGGCTTATCATAGGGTTTGCCTTGCTCTTTTCTCTTCTGCTGCCACTTCCTTTTAAAAGCCAAGCCAGCAAGCATTATTGCCTCCGATGAACCTACAGTCCCCACACCCACTGCAGTCTTGTCATCCGCAACTGGAGTATTAAATAGGTGGGCAATCATATTCACACACCGATTCTGCAGAATCAGTTAAAACAATTACTTTATGGTAAAACAAGAAAAGAAAAGAAAAAAAGGTATAGATCCCTAAATACTCAGGATATAAATCGATACTGTTCAATCAGTTTAATACTTTGTCCAATTATTTGACAATGCTTAATAAAAAACCAACAAATTATTCAGCTGCAATATCTTTACACAAAGGGCCATTGACTCAGAGATACCTGGAGCTCTGTGGTTACAGGGTATTCATCCATGTCAACATAGTTTTTATTAATCGAAGCCATGACAAGCTTATCACACTCGGGCTCCATCCAAGTGGTCACAAAAGATGCCAAGTTTAGCCTTGGATTTCCATCTAACATCAGCTCATCGTTTATTATCTGATAGGCTGCCTCCTTTGGCATTGAATTATCTGGCATCTTGAATCTACAACAACAATCACACCCCATCAGATCAAATTGAAAATAAAATATGTCCTTTTTAATTTTCACTTTTCTCATAACTTTCAAGTTTCAGTTTTGGTTCACAACTTTTGTAAGTTTGAAACTACAAGGGGAAATAAATTGTGAGAATGTAACAAGGCACTTGTTCATTAATGTAAAAAGAACCAAAAATAATTAAAAAAAAAAAAAGGGTGCAAATTTCTCCTTTTCTCAAGTTCCCTTTTACTTATAATTGGTTTGGTGGCAAAAACTCAAAATTTACATCACCCCGGTGAAATATTTTATCATTTCATTAATCTGACTTGATCAGCCAGTGAAATGATTGAAATATGAGTTTACAAAAGAGAAAGGTTAATAATTAAGGAACCAATCAATTGAAGCAATGGAATCAATCACAGTTGCATATTACAAATTCATTCAACACATATGGAGGTCATACTCTTGATCTCTTAAAGGACAGCTAAAAATTTTAAATATGAAATAAATCAGATCAAGATCTCCCTTATTATTCACTAATTAAAACATATATATAGTGTTTCACATCCAAAAGCCGCACTGATGACTGAACCTACTCATTGTCAAGCATAGGCTATTATCTCCGGGATTAAGATCCTCATGATCTGATCTGCTTCGGATCGTCCAAAATGACTTAGATAGTACACTAAAGTTTTTCAAGATCTATGAGATAATAGAATAAAATATAACTTTTAAAACAAATTTTAAAAAATAAGAAAAATATAAAATAAATTTTTGAACCAAGGTCAGTATTAACGTTAAGTTGAGTTTTACTGGGAGGTTGGCTGTTTCCATTGTTTAGAAAACAATCTTTGATGATCTAATTAAATTCACATCTCATCGAACTCTTGCTAAAGAAACAGTTAAGAAGTTAGTATCCTACAAATAAAAAGGAATAATAATCTAAGAGCTATATTGATTGTCATCTTTTGACCAAAAAAAAAGGCAGAGAGAAGGAAAGAAGAAAATGAATATCCATTTATACATGTTAAACATGCAAATTAAAAAATAGAATAATATTAAAAAAAGAGAGGGAGAGAGAGAAGAAGTGTCTGTTAATAATTAGATACCTGGGAATAGCAGCACGGACATATCTCGAAGCAAATGTGGAGTTCAAAATCTCCCTTGAGTCTGTTTCTGTTGTTGAAATCACCATTTTAGTTTTTGCTTTGTGCAGAGAAGAGAGGCTCTCGAGTCTGAGAGAAACGAAATGAAATTGATAAAGATACAAAGGAAAAAGAGTGATTGAGAGTGAGTTTTGACTTTTGACGACAACTTAGCTCTACACTCTTCCGATGGAAACGGAGGCGGTCTCTGCATTAATAAATAATAGAATAGAAAGATTTCCCAAGTTAAGGGGCAGTCGCGTAAATTCGAGACACGTAATGCAGAGTTGCGTATTGTTCCTCTTCCCTATTTTTAATTACTAATTATTCTTTAAAAAAAAATATTTCTAATTATTTGATTGTACTAGATAAAAGCTTAAATAAAAAGCATCGTTGACAATATGGGCGGCATGCATGGGCCCCGCGCTTCCTTTTCCCTCGTATTCTTTTCTTAAGTAATAATCAATCTAGTTTATGATATCCTTACGTGGGTCATCCTTGTCTCCAAAACTGGAATAAGCCGTGTAACGGGAAATGAAAATTAAAATAAATTATTTATTTAAGGGAGCCCTAAGTTACGTTTACCGTAACTTACTGCCGTTGTCGTTTTTTTGTTTTATTTTTTCTGTAAACTTTCATTCAGGCCCCTTATATTCTACTTTATTTATCATTTTTATAAATATTATAACATATTTTAAATTTATTCATAAATTTCTAAAATATCCTCAATTTAATTAAAAAATATAATCATTATTCAATGAATTATAATAATAATAATAATAATAATAATTATTATTATTATTATTATTATATTATTATTATTATTAACAACAACAATAATAAAAGGTATTATTATTATAATTAATACATTAACAATAATTAATAATGATTTTTTAGTTAACAATAATTATTATTAATAATTATGGATTAAAAGATATTATAATTTATTTATAATTTATTTATAAATATTATAAAATTTTTTAAATTTATTCTTAAATATTTAGAATATTAAATTTATTCCTATAATTTTTAAATTCTAAAAAATCCTTTATTTAATTAAAAAATATAATTATTATTAATGGATTATAATTATAATTATGATTATAAAATATAATTTTAATTTTAATTTTAAATAGATTATTATTATTATTAACAACAATAAAATGTATTATAATTAATTAATATAATAATAATAATTTATAATAATTTTTTAGTTAAATTGTTAACAATAATAATTATTATTATTCTTATTATTATTATTAATTTTTAATAATAATAATCACAATAATTAAAATACAAAATAATAATCTAAATATAATTATATTCAAATCCAATCAATTTGAATTAGATTTTGATACAACACTTCAAATTCAATAAATATTACAATAATTAATAATAATTTTTTAATTAAATTATTAACAATAATAATTATTTTTATTTATTTATTTATTTAGTTAAATAATTATGGAGGTAGTAATGATATAAAATAATGAAATTAATCTTAAAGGTGGAGGAAGAAAAAGATGGTGATGGAAAAATAGAGAGTGTGGATTTGGGAGATATGTTTATAATTAATTATTATATTAATAATAATTAATAATAATTTTTTAGTTAAATTGTTAATAATAATTATTAATTATTATTAAAAAATTAATTAATAATAATAATTATTAACTAAAAATTATTATTAATTATTGTTAATGTATTAATTATAATAATAATAATACCTTTTATTGTTGTTGTTAATAATAATAATAATAATAATAATAATAATAATTCATTTAATAATTATTATATTTTTTAATTAAATAGAGGATATTTTAAAAATTTAAAAATTATAAGAATAAACTTAATATTTTAGAAATTTATGAATAAATTTAAAATATTTTATAATATTTATAAATAAATTATAAATAAAGTAGAATATAAGGGACCTGAATGAAGTTTTACAAAAAAACAAAACAAAGAAACGACAACAGTCGTAAGTTACGGTAAACGTAACTTAGGGGCTCCCTTTATTTAAATTATAAGAATTAAATAAAATATGTTTATTTTATTTTATAAATTAAAAAATTTATTATTAATTATTAAAAATTCCTTAATTACTTTATGTATTTGTTTAGTAATAAAATGGTAATAATATTTTTCTATAAATATTATTATCATTTTTATTATTGTTACAAATACTATAATAAAAATATTATAATAATTACCATTGTTATTATAATAACATAATAAAATAATGAAATTATGATTATTATAAATTAATTATTACTATTGTTCAAATAATTATTACTATAGTTGCAATTATAATAGTAATAGTAATATTATAATTATTCAATTGTATTATGATAATTATAATTAATAATCCATAATTAATAATAATAATAATAATAATAGTAATAAAAGTTTCTATCATTACTATTTTTTTTTACCATACTATCATCACTATTAATGTTGCCACTGCTATTATTATTATTATTACTATTTTTTAATTATAAATATTCTTTTCTTATAATTATAACAATAATTATTGTTTAATATTTAAATAAGGTAAAAGAATAATTTTTTTTTTTTTATAGAAAAGGAATAAATTTTTGGTCTTGAAGTAAATTCCCCGTAAGTGAGGGACGGGAATTTTCCGGACCTAAGAAACAAACACGCTGTCAACGTTAACTTAGAATTGTCATTTTGAAAACGGATCACAGTGCAGCCTATGTGACACAGTCTAATTGGAATGGGGGTCCGTTGTCCACTTCGATAAGAATACTGAACGTGGTCCCGGTTGCAATGTCCTTATTGCGTCGGCAAACTGGAATGTTCCCAACACGTGCTCGTCTCACAATCCACCACGTGTCCACCTCCGCATGCTACAAGCCTTAATTGTCACGGCTGTCCATTTTTGGCCTCCTGCGCATCCCTTCAAATGCCTAAATAGCGAAATGATTAAATGAAGGCTAATTTCGATAGTAGTTTTTTTTTTTAAATATATTAAATTGAAAAAAATAGTTTAAAGGAAATATTGGTATGTATTACTTCTTACTGATGCTAAAATTAATTTGGTTCAGGTGCGTCTAGGGCAGCAGTTCTATGGACAGCATTTCATGAAATGTGGATTGAGGTGATTAGTGAGATTCTTGTTCGACTGTGCGACAATTAAACATTACAAAGATCTTTTTACAAAATCGTGATTAATAAATAGGATGATAGATGAATCTTATAATGACTTAAAGCATTGGATGGCGTAATAGTGGTATTGGTGGAGAATCCATCTCGTATCCAGCTGTTATCCCAACTACCTCGTCTTATCAACTGTCAGAGTTTATAAGATAAATGCCACTAATGCATCTCTCTTATCCCTTTGGGTAATTAAGGTAATTCTCATTACATTTAGTAGCGTTTTTTCTTTTTTCTTTTTTCTTTTTTCTTCTTCTACTTATTTTCAAAGGTAGAATGGGTGAATAAAGTTTAAATTACGTTTCAATCTTTTAATTCTTGCGAGACTCGAATTTGAGCAAGGGCAAAGGAAGTATATGGCTAGAAGGTGGTGCTATGCATGACAGAGTTTGAACAAATTTTGAGTTTCTAAACAAAATCTGAAAAATTAGTATTAAAAAACTAAATTGCCCCTGCACAAACCTTATATTTTGGATAAAATGTCATTTTACAGTTCCCACTAGCATTAATATCAGAACAATCACAAGTTAATGAATAAAAAATAATAAAAATAGCCCCTATACACTTAATCCATAACTTAAACATTTGAAGTTAAATTTGGGCCATGTAAAAAATGAATAAAAATAATAAAAATAGCCCCTACACACTTAATCCATAACTTAAACATTGCAAGTTAAAATTTGGTCCCATGAAAATCTGCTCTAAGCTCCACCCCTAAACTCGAGTGCTAATTAAAAAAATCTACTTGCAATTAAACCAATCGACTAAGCCCCAAAACCATATTTAGAAGAAATTGTCATCAAGTTCTTTACTTTTCAAGTCCCTCTCAACTTATATACTCAAATCTAATTGTATTTCCATTAAAGACAAAGGCTATTCAATCCGTCTTATGGCTAGAGGTGCTAATTTGTGTGACATCCATATATCTAAACAATATTGTCAAAATTAAAAATTTAGCATATTTAAATTGAGACCAAAATGACACATAATTGTGTGAGGATAATTTTAAAACATAAGTTTAGAGTTCTCAATAGATGAATGTACTTGTGATTTCTACTTTCTTAATTAAATTGTACCATTTTAATTTAAACACATTTTAAATAAATGTTATGATTGTGACACACTTTACTACTTTAATAATTATATAAAATTAACGTTTTGATTCTTAGCAAGATTAACTAGGTCCTATTCATATTAAAAAGAATAGGACTTGTTCATGTGGACTAAAAGTTTTATTATATTTTTGCTCAACATGTCACAAATACAACTCAACAACTCAAATTTCCACATCAATTTATTATATTTTCTATTCAATAAGTAGATATATATTTGTCAAGTTTCTTTTACAGGGTATGCTTTTAATGATCTTTACAACTATAGGTGCCATATTTCAAAAACATTACATTATACCACATGTCCATTCTTTTAGACAAAAATAAACTATTTCACTAGAAATAACATTGAAGATAAAATTCCTTAGAAACTTATAAAAAAATGATAAGAAGAGAAATTAGACTCATATTAATTCCAAAATCCACGGTATAAAGAAAACTACACTCAAAGCCATAACAATAAAAAAAAAATGGCATATGCAAAGGAAATATGTATGTTTCCTGCAACCGAATTTACATCCCCGTGTATAGTAATGATGGATGACACATGTCCTTAAGTTTAGGGTTCAAGGCAAAACTCTAATTTCGTGTCACCCATAATTTATAAATAGAGGCTTATCTCTAAGAGAAAGAGGTCTTTGGCCTTTGAGAATACTATTTACTTTTGGAGAGAGAAAACCCATTTTCTTCTTCTTTCTTCTTCTTTAACTTTAATAAAACACTAATTTGGGCATTGGAGTGTCTTTTTCATGTACTTACCCTACCAGATTCAAAGTCAACTAATCATTATAAGTTCTCTGCAACTTACAAATATGTCTAAAGGTAAAAATCTAACACCTTTGATCGGCGTCGTCTATGGAACTTGTAAGTTGAAACCATTTTCTCTCGCTGAAACCCATATAACTATTACTCCAAGTCATTGATTAGTGTTAAAAATTATATGTTTATTAAGGGGTAAAAATGTTATTTTGTACATATATTATAATTTATATTTTTGTTTACATAATATATTAAGAATTATTAATTATGTTTCAACTATATTTTATTTTGAGTATTTTTGTGTGTTTATTAGATAAAATATTAATTTCACCTAATTCAAGGCTCCAAACAAATAAACAAGTGTCAAATTTAGATTCCGGAGGTCCGAAAACCTTAAGATGAGTCAAGATCGGCTTAAAATTGAGCTTTTACAAGGAAAGTTGATTTTTTCTGTTGATCGAGCATTGATTGATTGATAAAATGAGCTTACAATATTTATGAATGCATTGCATAGCTGTCAATTTTAACTAAATCTTAGCCGCTCAGAATTCAATTGCCACGATTGTGCCACACGGCAATGGTTGGTGAAGCAAGTTGGAAGATTCTAATATTTGTATTCAGGTTGACCTGATCCACCCATTAACCTGCCAAATCTCAACCGTTTTTTGACCAAATCGGACACTTCATATGATGCCACATGTAATGTTGACTTTTGAATTTTGACTAACCGTTAGATTTTGATTTAATGGTTGTGTAGAGTGCATGCATGAAGCTTATGATGGATCACAAAATACTAGATTATGAATTTATTTCTATATGAATAGAGCCTTGTTTTTATGTTTTTTATGATCCCTCTTCTTCTCAAATTCTCTCAATCTACTTGTAATCTTGTTTTCCAAGCATGTTTTAATATTTTGCATAATTATTTTTATAAATAAATTTATTTTTATTTTTAATTTTAGTTGTTTTAATTCTTTTTAATTATGAGTAATTTAATTTTAATAATTATTTTTATTTATATTTCAATTATGCTTAGTTAAATAATAATAGTTAGGGTAAGGTGAAACTCTTAGGAAAAAAATATGATTTAATCAAATTCTATTTTTAATTATATAAATTAAATTAATTTCTATTTAATTTTATTCATATTTTATATTTTGAAATTTTGATTTATTGTAGACAAATAATGAAATTTGGCACAATAAATTCTTAATATCTTAATATAAGGTATGATAAAATGGTATTTTGATTTATTGTAAACAAATTAAATTTTGGCACAAAAAATACTTAATCCATAATAAAATTAATCGAAAAATAATGATAATTTATATAATTAATCTTTTGGACAATAGATCTAAATAAAAATAGCAAAACGAATTTGTTAAATTCTATTTACACTAAGAGTGGATCCATAACTCTAACTAATTTAATTTCATAGTTTCACTTAAATTAAGCTGATATATTGAAGTTTAATTTTTATTTTTAGATAAAATAAAATAAACAAATTAAATATTTTTTCTGTAAATCGACCTCGGACTTACCAAGCTAGAGTATAATAAGACACTCTTATACTTGAGAGTTAGAAATTACTTTTAAGTTGTGTCAGTCATCATTTTAGATTAGATTTGATTAGTATAGTTGTAAAAAGAGGTAAATACTCACATATGCCTAATTAAAAATGAATTTATATGAGAGACCTAAACCTCAAATACGATTAAAAAGACAATCAAGCCAAAAATCCGAGCTAAAATGGAGGTCTCTCCACCATGTAAGTTGTTGGAAATAAAAGGTGAGAAAATGAAAAACTCATTTAATTAATATAATACTTTGAACTTTGGCTTTCTAGCAAAACAGCAATCAAGAGGATAAAAAAGGTCAAAATTGTGTCTAAAACTAAGTCCAAAACTAATTTATCTTTTGTTTTATCTTCATCTTGTTTGTTGCAATTATGTTAATTTTCTGACAATTACGTTCATTTATTTACGTTTCTGACATTTAATTTATTTCTAGGTATTTTTTTTATTTTTCCACAAGTGAGACTAAAAGAAACCTAAGCATTCCCCTTATGAATATATATGAAGAAAGGTATTTAGCTAACATGGATTAACATTACTCTATGTTATAATCTAACAACTATGATTTCACATCAAACATTTATATTAACACAATTTTCTTTTTGGTTGTTTGACGCTTATTATCATGTTAAATGCTCCCTCTTATTTATTAACAATCATGTTAACACCTTTTATTTTCAATTTTATTATGTCATTTCTAATTTTACTTGACTTACCATGAGTGAGGCAACCAAAAGGCCAAATATTCACTCCATGATAAGGAATATACAAAAGGGCATTATGCCAATGTAGATTGATCTAACTTTTCACTATTTAGGGTTTTGGATTTTAACACTTTATTAAATAAAAACATGATTTATATAAGTTTGCCATAAAAAGCTAATTTTTATTTAAAATTGGCCTATATTTAAGTGTTTATATTTGAAAAAGGCTAAAGAAATAAGGACGAGGGCATTTGCATTATGTACAATCTCGTTATTTATGCCAAAATATAAATGCTAAGATTTTTTTTCACATTGTTTTTTCATTGATCAGAGGAGAATAGCAAGTTTTCCCTCTTCGATTACCTAATCATCAATTTAATGAAAGCACATTTTGTTTTGCTCTAGAAAATTTTCCCAATACCATCTTTCCATAGATCAAATTTATTAGCATTCACTCAACTCCAATTCTTTGAATTTGGATCTAGTACTAAATCGAGTTATATTAAACTCAATGCATTTATAAATTATAACAGTGAATGCTTAGAATTTAATTATTTGTTATTTTTTATTGAATAACTATCTATCTCAATATTATATAAAGCTCAACAAAAAACTAAATTCTCTTTCTTTAATAGGGAGCCATTAAATATATTACATCTATATTATTTTTTATCCAAAATAAAATATGGAATTTTGTATAGAAGATTTGCATGCATGTGGAGGAGATCCTATTTCATCAATAAACCAAATCCAAAGCTTCATTTTGCAGAGTGAAAACAGGTGATAAAAAATAATACAATACTTGTTTGATTACTGTCACAACTTTTGAGTGGGATAATATAAATACAATATTTGTATGATTACTGTCACAATTGAAGCATCTGGAGCATAGAGGAAGAACATAAGAAAATATAAATGGTTTGTTGTGAATCCAATTGGTAAGTATTCAAAGTATCCTCTATCTCGGGGTATTTAATTAAAGATACCCTAAAAATAGGGTATTTAGTTAAATATACCCCATGTTTAAAAGTTATGGAAGTTTATCTTTTTTTTTGGTACATTGCCTAAAATGCCAAAAAAATATATATATAAAACACACACTACTCACCTCCGACACTCTTTAACTCCATATAAAAACTCACTTCACACTTTCAAAATCACTCATGAATAGCCAATGTATTGAGATTTTAGTTTGCAGCTAGGTGTATCATTCATCCAATGAATAAAGGTATTTGAAACTATATATTTATTTTGTGTTATTTATTCATTTTCTTGATATTATATTATTTTTAGGGTTTTGTTTGGTTTGTGATAAACAATAAAGTAACTCACATTTTTATAACATTTGCATCATATTACTGCTATTTGATAAATTTTATAACTACATTTATTGAAACCTGAATTTATTGCCAAAATTTTATTCTGCACCCGACATACACGACACTAGTTGTGCATGTGTGCAAAATGTTCCAATTATTATGACATCCTAGCATTCCATTGGTGCAAAAAATATTTTTTTTTCACTAGATATGTTGTTTTGACTACTATTGGACTATAGTCATGTGTTTTAGTAAGTTACATGACTACTATTGTGTACGTATGAACTTACATACTACAATTTGAGCATATATGTAAAATGTTCTAATTGTTATAAGACTAGTATTTTATTAGTGCAAGAAATATATTTTTTAGATGAGAAATATGTCTTCTAACTATTTACTGAGTCGTGTATTTTTGCAACTTACATGACTTTTGTCTTCTATGTATGAATTTACATGACAGCAGTTGTGTAAATGTGAAAAATATAATACCTGTTATGACACCTAGCATTTTGTTAGTATAAAAAATATAATTTTTTCCACTAAATATATTTTCTGACTGTTTACTAGACTATAGTTGTGTATTTTAGTAAGTTACATTTTTACCAAGTTACATGACTACTGTCGTGTAAACTAGCAATTACATGACAGTAGTCATGTAAATGGGTAGATGGTTTTGCACTTTGTTTTATACGTTGTTTAATTTTTTTTTTTGTATTTGTTGTATAATCATGTGTTGTGTTATTACAGGAAATGACTTCAGTACATGTGTCTATTATATTTTGTGGTGAATGGGTTGAGCAAAATGGTTATTATAGATTTAATGGTATGGAGGCAGGAAGGATCATGGTGCTTTGTTCTACAACGTGCACAATTGATAAAAAAAGTGTCTCGGGTTATTTGCATTGATATTTCTAAATTTAACATTGAAATGAAGGTTTAGCTTAAAACATTCGATCCAATGCCGCTCATCCTAATTGTGAGTGATGATGATGTAGATTATTTTTTAAAGAAAACAATTAGTGGAGTTGAGTTGAAAATTACTCTTTGTATTACCTACAAGCAAAAACAGATTTTGATGACCTTTATTGTTGATGTTGACCCTAACTTTGAGCCAGATAGCTGTCCACAAAAACCTGTTGAGCCATATGTTAGAGGTGAAGGTTTAAGCCTAAATAATTTTGCTGCTAAAGATCAGTTAATATCTGAATTTATTCTTGAAACACAACCCAATGATAGAAGGGGACTAAATGAGGAAAATGTGAATATTATTGTCTACGATGATTTTGATAGCATAACACTTGGTGATTCAATTGTGTGAAATGTGGAACCTTGCAATATAAGTTTTCGGCCACCCAATAGTAGATATACCCCTAGAGTCAATTTGTTTGCATGCAGTAGTTCATTCAACAACGACAACTAGCATTGTGATAGTAATAACTTGCCATCCATGGAAGCTGTTGGTGATAGTGATTGGTTAATGGGGAAAAAATATTGGTTAATGATAGTGATTGGTTCAAAAGAGGAGTTATAAGAAGTTCTTTCTATGGAAGCTTTGACGAAAAATTATGAGTTAAAAACCTTTAAGTTAGAGAAAAACATACTTGTTGTTAGGTGTATCGACGATAATTGTAAGTAGTGACTCTGTGCTACCAAACTTGGAAGTTTGAATATGTTTGAAATAAGAAAGTACTATAGCCTCTGTAGTTGTGCACTTGATGTCTGTAAGAGAGATCATCATCATGTTTCATTCAAGCTTATTGAAAAAAAGGTTTATTACAAATTTGATAATGTTTCATCCTTATATAGGCTTGGTATATCAGAAAAGATTTTCATAAATAGTTTGGGTATGAAATAAGTTATCCCAAAGCATGGAAAGCAAGAGAATATGCAATGGAGAAAGTTAAAGGCATGCCTGAGGATTCATTCAAGTTACCTCCTTCATACATGATAATGTTGGAAAAGAAAAATCTAGGTACTTATACATTTCTTAAAGTTCATAATGCAAATAACTTTAAGTATTTCTTTATGGCAATTGGGGGCTATATGCATGGATTTATCTCATCAATAAGGCCAATCATTGTAATTGATGGCACGTTCTTGAAGAAAAAATTTAAAGGAACTTTATTCATTGCAACAGCAGTTAATGGTAACAATAAACTTTTTCCTATTACATTTGGCATTAGTGATATTAAGAATGATGCCTCGTTGGGGTGGTTTCTGATGAAGTTAAAAGAAACAATAGGTGAAGTTTGTAATTTAGTTTTCATTTCTGACCGACACTTAAGTGTAAAGAAAAATGTTAATATCGCATTCCTAGATGCTGCATATGGTATTTATATATACCACTTGAAGCAAAAACTTATATGCTAAGTTTAAATAAATTAAGGAAAGTGCAATTATTGAACTAGCTACAAAGGCTTATCGACCATAATATTTTAACTACTTTATGAATGAGATACAGAAGGTTAATGAAAGGTTGCAAAATATCTTCAGGATGCAAAGTTTGACAAGTGGATTCGTTCTTATTTTGATAGGTTAGGTTATAGTATTACGACAATGAACATAGCAGAATCTATGAATTCTATTCTTAAAAATCCCCGACAGTTGCCCATTCATAAGTTATTAGATTTGATCATTGATAAGCTACGAGAGTGGTTTGTGATAGGCGAGATGAGGCGCTTAATTATGACATGCGACTTACAAAATGGGCTGAAAAGGAGTTGTTAAAAAAATCATAGAATTCCTATACATATAAAGTGGTAGCACTAAATATATATGAGTTTATTGTTAAAGACGGTGACCTTGATGGTCATGTCAACATTCTTAAGAAGACATGTAGCTGTTGGGAATTTCAACTCGATTAACTACTTTGTGAACATGCATTAACGGTTCATAAGTATTGAGAAACATTGTTTGTATATGATATATGTTCTCATTACGATTCCAATAAGGCATGTGTTACAGCATACGCTAAAACAATCTATCTTTTTTGCACACAAGAAGAATGAGAGGTTTCTGAAGAAGTGCGGAGTAATAAGGTTTTTCCCTTATGGAAAAGCAAAAAAAGGGCAGCCACAAGCAATTAAGATAACATCACAAGGTGAAGACAAGTTACGTTGTAGGTGTGGTAGGTATGGTTCTTAGGGACACAATCGAGTAAGTTACATGCACCAATTTCACTATTTAATAATGAGCCTGTAGTTGGGCCAAATGAAACAAAAACAAGCACATGTACTAATATGAACCTTACATACATGTCATGCATTGTTGTTTTAATTTCTTTAATATCTGTAATAGCTAGTTGATAAATTTTAACTTTTTTGTTTCGCAGGTGAATAATCGTGTTTGTATGGCTTATGTTGTTTTCAAATGGAGGTTGCCAAGGGTTTATAATACAAGGGCAAAGTGTTTGGGCTGAGCATTTTAATAATTATAATGATTGTGTAGCAATTTCTATGTTATTAAAACTTGTTTACGATTTGAACATGTCTTGGACCTACTTTGTTTGATGTTAAACAATTTTTTTTATTTACTGACTTGAAGTTTGACATGTTAAAGCTTATGTTGATTGGGTTATCTAATTGTAGTTGACTAGCATAATTTATTAAGAGATGGAAATACTAAAATTATGTATGTATGTAAATATCCAACCCCTGTCATGCATGCAAATACTCAACTGTAGTCGTGTAAATATGAAAATAGTTGATTGTATTATCTAATTGTACTTGACTAGAATCATTTATTAAGAGATGGAAATACTAAAGTCATGTATGTATGTAAATACCCAACCCCTATCGTGCATGCAAATACTCAACTGTAGTCGTATAAATATGAAAATATTTGACTGTAGTATTGTAAATATGATAATACCCAATAGTAGTAGACATGTATGCAGGAAAATACTTGACTATACTCTTATAAATATGATAATACCCAACAGTAGACATGTTTGCATGTAAACACTCGACTGTAGTTGTGTACCTATACAAATACCCAACTGGTCATGTATGCAAATACCCGACTACAGTCATGTGTTTATGAAAATACTTGACTGTAGTCGTGTATTTGGGAAATTACATTATAAAAAACTATTTGCTTTTTCATTAATGGAAATGAACAAAAAATTAAAGCACATGTATGAATCAAATTATCTTTAATGATATCAAGTAATAACCATGTCTTCGTTGTAACTATTATATCTCATGAAAAATAATCTAAAAAATAGCAAAATAACAACAATGAAGTTTTTAAGGTGTGACACTATGTAGTATTTTTCCACGACCTATGTCCAAACAATTGGACAACCAATGCTTTTTGAAATTGTGTAACATTATCCTGTTGGCAATATGTATTGACATCAAGGCCATAGGCTAGGACCATTAAGTACCACAACAAAAATGTTCCACAATCACCATTAAAAAAATTCATATAAATCAATAATAAAATCACCATTCTTATTGTTAAAAAAAAAACAATATATATGTTTTACTCAATTGCATACCCTGATTTTTATTGCGGGATGTCACGAACTCGCACGTTGGGCCAAGGAATATTTGATATGATAACAGCACAATCTAGATGTGTTTCAGCATATATTATCTTTTGAAATAGCAGTGGTATCATGTCTGCAACAGACAATAATTATCTAACCATAACTGAATCTTTTGTTAGGTCTATCATTGAGTCATAAATACAAATCTTACCCCCAGGTATATCGACCAAACTGAGAATCCAATGCTCATTCACGAATATCAGTAAATATACCTATGAAATATGGACATATTTTTAACAATTAAATGCCACATAATGTAAAAAACTAAGCATACAATGTGAAACTTATCATTGAAACATTTTCCAGGGAGTGGCACAATCCAATTTTTCACCATTAGCATAATCAGTGCAGTAACTATCCTTTTCCCACACTATATCTGGGTCTTGCATGTACATCTTATGTTTGTTCTTGAGATTAATCTAGAAAATTTGACCATAACATTATCTGTTATTATTATGAGAGGTTAAAGAATATATAATGAAAATTAGCCATACTAGAAAATGCAGTCCATAATAACACTAGCTTGTCTATTTGGAGTTATAGCTTTGGACATTTCTTTCCTTAAGTAGTAACATGCAATGTTGATGTGCTAAACATAAAGTGTGAAACAAGTAAACAAAATTACAAATATTTATCATAATAATCCTAAAAAAAATGTTGTGCTATAAAACTTACGAGATTAAATAACCACATATCCTGTGTATATAATTTGCAAAAAAATTCTCGGTTAACCACCATAAGAGTCAAATTGATAAATTTCTTGTATAAAATACATTATAAAAATTATTACATGTGTTAAATAAGCATACACTACAATAATTAAAATAGATAAAAAGTTAATATCATCATAATATGAGATAACTTACGGCTATTTTTATCATTGGTGATATCCATCCATCGTTGCAGCTCTAGTAACTTCTTTTCAGGTATAACAGGGCGTACTTGAAAGTCAGTTATCTCTTGAGGGTGAACCTTAACATCCGTTGTCTCTAGCAGTTTCTTCAAGGGATTGTTGTACAATGTTTGTAAGTAAGTCAAAGTTTTCCTATCTCATCTCTTTCATAACTTATACACAAATCTACAATCTTTCTCTTGCATTGAAATGACAATAAGATCCCTTTTTGTACCATAACAATCATCTGGTATCTTTAATGGGAATGTACCATTTTCTGTGTTACAAAGATTGATGAGCGTGTCTGATGGTTGTTGCATTGGTGAGACAAATGTGACGTCTATAGGATCATTTATAGACTATAGATATAAAAACCAAATTATTTAAGAATGAAACAAACATATATACTTAATGAACAAATATTGACTGTTTTACATATCAAACCTTAGAATCAAATGTCTTAGATTCTGTAGCTAAAGGCTCCTCAAGTAATTGAATAAGCTTGCCCAATTTACCATCAATCATGTCAATATGACCGATTTGCCCTTTAATCGTATCAATCTTTGTGTCCACATTCTTCATCATATTTTCCATCTTCTTAATATTTTCTTTAATGTTTTGGATGTGACAACCAAGATGATTAATCTTCTTCTCGAAAATAAAACCATGAAAGTCAGGAGAGGCATGTTGAGATGGACCACCTTTATATGTATAAAAAATTTTGAAATATTAGATTAGCATGCACAATCGGAAAAGTTTTTGAATCACTAGAGGTGGGTGCACCACCTTTTTTCTGTGACCTTAGTTGGTATCAAAGTTGTTTCATTTAAATGTTCTGCTGGCAATGTTCTTGAATCACTAGAGGTGGGTGCACCATTTGATTCACTTTCATCAGGAGAATCATCAAAAATATTTAACTCACTATCATGTGAAGGATTCACCTTTGGGTGACTATATGACTCAATACCATTATCATTCTCTTCACCGATCTCTCTGAGCCATTCATCCTCATTAAAAAACCTCATGTAATGTTTATTTTCCTTGACATTTCTGGCAGCATACAACTTTTCTATGAAAATCATCTTGAAGGCTTTTTTATGCAATATCTTCCTTTGAATCTCTTCAAAATCTTTAGGTTTTGTAGATTTCCATCTTAAAATCCTAGGTAATAACTCACCATAACATTTTGCACATTTTTCACCAATGATAGAAATAACTTCATATGCCCACACTTGTATAATCGATGGCACAATTTATTTTCAACATAAATAAAAAAGATAGTAAATTATAAATAGAAAGATGATGCTGACAACTATCCTTGCTTCTTAGCTTTTACTCGATCCAATTAGGCAATTACTACAGTAAGTTTTCATTAAACAAACTTAATATAAATACTTTAAAGTTAGACTATAGATTGAAATTAGGCAAGAATTCTTATTGATTCAATAGAATATATTACAGTAGCAATTATTAAGCAAATATTAATTTGCAATAGGTGCAAATTGGTATCACACAACTAAAAATCAACTTCAAATTTATTACTGAAGTGTGTAGCTTATTGAAGCAATATATGAAAAATTACCTAAGTATACTTAGTTTGCAAACAAGAAATTTCCTTGCAAAAAATGACCGAAATAAATTAAAACAACAAGCATTTGTTCAAGAACTCAATAAGCGATATATAATTAATTTAGTTTTGTTACCAAAAAAGTGTAGGGAAAATCATGCTCACTATACGTTGTTCTTTTGTATTTACAATTTGTAGTTGACTTCTTTTTATTCTTTGTCACATGGCTTGCAACACATTTTCTCAAACTGTCAATGGTCATCTTAAAAGAATTGCGTTCCCGTGGATATTCATTAAACTCATCAAAATTATCCTCAAGGAGTACATTAGTTTCATTTATATAATTTCTATTCTCCTTTCCAAGTAACACTGACTTAACAAAGTGTAACATAGCAAGCTTGACAATTTTCATGTCATCATTTGACTTAGCCTTCATAAACTTTTCACGAAGTTCTTTTGTTATGATTACAAAATTTCCATCGAAGAACTCATGACTATTCTTCACCATCGTCATTATTTTCAGTAGTGGGCTCATATGATGGACCACAATCTAAGCTTGTTACCAAGGCAAACTTCTCTATTGAAAATTGAATATTTTTACATTTGATCCTAAAGCACATTGCCTTCTCATCTGATTTCACTTCTTTTAATAATATGCTGTGGAGCAGTTGAGTAGAAAACTTCAACTCTTTCACATCAAAAAATGACTAAAACAGGAACGCCCGAAAATGCTTTTCTGCTTCTTAGAGAGTTTATTTTTTATGTCCTCCACTGACTCTAGTGACGATCGGTTTGAAATCTTTGCTTTGAAGTATTTGTATTCCTTGATTTTTGGTTCTATTTACATAAATACAAAAAAAATTAAATTATAATATAAAATGACTTAAAAGTTGCATAATAATATATTTTAGACCAATTAAAAAAATTACAAGGTATACCAGTCAAGTAAAGCATTCATTGCATGACTATAGTCGAGTATATAAACCATTGTTAACATATGTGTTTCTATAATGATGATTTTGATGATAATAAACATGTTTTAAAATTGAATAAGTTTGGAGAAGACATTATTTGGATCAAAATACTTAAGTCGTATAATGAATTGAGTAAAGAATAACTTTCTAAAAATAAATGGATTCTTGGCAGAACAATCACCTTCAAGAAAGATTTTGATTTTGGAAGAAATCAACTAATTGCTTTCAGAAAATGGCTAACCATTATCTTATAAAATTAAAGTTAAGCTTATGGACAATAATGGCAGACCGTTTAGGAGAAAACTACTAACCGACATCGAATAGAATTGAAAGTTTAGTTTTTGGACATTAACGGTAAACTGACTTATAGAAAGTGGTATGCCGACAACTTCTTGGGGATCCTTGGACACTAACAGCACTCTGACATCATGAAGACGATGATACGACAATTTAAATTTTGGTGCAATAGAATTTCACCATCATGTTCTTCTTTTTTATAATCATTTTTGCATGAGATGAGTCTCAACCAAACGATCAATTATGTCAAAAATCATTGTAATCAATCAATATTACAATATTCATCGAATCAAACTTTATATAACAAGACGCACTAACAATTCCAAATGAAGTATAAATGTTCAAAGAAAATGTTGAATTTTTCCATAAAACTGAAACAATTAATTTTCATTAGTTCAATCTAATTAATAGGCTATTAAACATGTATGTAGTTGTCAAAAACTAAAAACAAGTCTAGGACGAGTGTATTAAATGGCAATTCTCTAGTAGTTAACTAGTTGGAAAGATGTGCAATAACATTTGCTACACAATAATACCAAGTCCTAATGCGACAAACGACTTCTTCAGTCAATAGCCTCACAATGAGACAAATTAATAAAATGATCGAATTTTCTCTCAAAATTCACAAGGCCTTCGAAACACATTTATCCACAACAGGCAAGCCACTAAACAACAAAAACCAAACATGACTAGAATAATTGCATGCTTAGAAAGGAGATAACATTTGATTTTATACACATACGAGATGCTATAAATGCATTTTGGCCAATGAATGATGGCAGTATAAAATTCTTGTTTTCAGTACCTGCCAAGCTACACTCAAATTTGAACTCTTCTCAACTAAATTGCCCAGCTTTTTCACCTTGTGTAAGTGCACTATCAATAGTTTTATGCTAAAACAAACAGCAAATTGTTAATAACCACGAAGAGGAGAGACATATAGAGAATCTGAGTAAGAAATAACTAGAATTGTAAATTGAAGGTTTTGTAGCAAATAATAAAGAAAACCTAGATTGCAGCATAATGAATGCATACGCAGCTAAAGAAAATTGATATATAATTCCTATGGATGAAGTTCAACTACAAACAACAAGTACAACCATAAATAGATCTAATACATAAACTAGTATAGCCATAATCGAGTAGTCACAAGGATAATCTTTGTTTTATCCAATTCTCTTTGAATATTTAATTAGGAACTCCCATAACCATTACAAAGGGCCTTGAAATCACTCTTTTTAATTTCAATTCTACAAGTTCAAAAAACTTCATTACATGAACTAGGAAGAAACATTGTCAGTAAGCATGCAAGTGAATAAATAACTCGGCCAACTACAATAATGCATATAATCATAACAATTATGTATCTTAAATTCTCTTTATGAAGTAAAAATCAAGTATAAATGTCGTAAATGACCGTTATTTCGATGATTTTCCAACCTTTAATTTGGTGAATTCGTAGCCTCTAATGTGGTGTATGAACAAGCAACAATAGACGCATGAACTTATAGCAACATCATCCTGGCATTGTGTACTTGACAGTAGTTCGTGAAGATAGATTTTGAAGAATCAAATTGGGTTAATTCTGTAATTGTACATTGAAAAAAGCATACATGAGAAATTTTGTAGTATGAGGGTGTATTTAGATAAATACCCTACTTTCAGGGCATGGCAGGGACAAATTCCTACTTTATCTCATTTCTGAATCTCTAAATTGAATGTGATTAAAAATTTGATGGTTATTTATAACCAATGAAACATATCAATTGGTCATGTATTTAGTAATATACTATTCAAATTTTACGACGTTCTGTGCATAACACTTTTTGTGAATTGTTTAGTATGATGCATAACTAATAATATGTTTCAATAAGTATGATACATATACACCACAAATTATGTAGCTACTTTTAAAATTAATTTTCCAGAGTCACTTGTGTGAAAAACATATTACTTTTATCAAGGAATAGATAGACATATCTTATAACACTCCCTCTTGTATATCTATCACTTGATGATAATTATAATTCACCTTTGGTTAGGAAAAACCCTATAAGTGAAGAACCCCTAAGCAAAAAAAATACAATTCACAAATCATAAAGTGGTAATGAACATGCTTTAAAATTGCCTTTTTAAAAATCTTTACTAGTAAAACCTAGTGGGATAAAAACTTGGTCAAGGGAACAAAAAGTATAGTGCATGTATCCTAATTACTTGCAAAAGTTCTTCTTAGGAAAGATGCTCCCCAATTCAATGCTGTCCTAATCAGTACTCTTGACCGCTACTCAGTAATCCCTTTAATGTTATTACCCATCAAGTTGTTGAGTCTTTTTTCAAGAACCATATGCTTTTTTGGAGCCTCGTTTGTAGTAGGATATTGGCAAATAGCCTTCCTCTTTTAAGGAACCTTTGAAGCAATTAGTCTACCATGCTTCAAGCATACCGCAGACCTTTCCTCAACTTTCATAAAACTATCCCTAAAGAACAATGACCTGGCTATATTTACCACATTTATGGATGCATTTGCCATCTATTGCAAATGAGTTGCCCTCTACACTTTACATGCAAAGAGGTGTGAGGATATAGGCAAGATACAATTGATATTTTTTTAGAAAGATCATGCCTTACCCTAAGAGTTGTTTTTTTCTTTCTCTCTTACTGAAGGAAAACTTATCTCACCAAAGTGATGGTCCTCAAAATATACAGTAAACATATCACTTGTCAGGGTTTTAAATGACATGATAATTATTGATAAGTTAAAACCAACAAAAATCACCATTGTTCTTTTCAAAACAAACATAATTTATGCTTAAAGTTTGTGTATCTACAACAAAATAAAAATATATTTGATTTTTAGACAAAAAACATATAAACAAAATTAATAAAACTAAATCGATAATCATTTAATTGATAAAGATACTTCCATTGGCAATTCCATGATTGACACTCTAATCATTTGTCTTCAATATTTAGTCTTCAAACTTTGTTGACAATGTTAGTAGAAGATAAACATAGAAATATTATAGCCATCCTTATTTTCTAATGTAGAAGTTACAATTTAACAGCAACCACAGAGCATACTTGTAAGGATAATTTATTAAATAAATAGATAAAGTAAAGCTTAGTCGTATTAATAATGTATTGTGGATGAAATTGGGAAGTATTCAAAGTATTCTTTATCTCATTTCTCAATCTCTAAATTGAATATGATTATAAGTTGTAATGACTGTTTATGGCCAATGAAACATATTAATTGGTCATGAACTTAGCAACACACTCTTTATATTTTAAGATGTTGCATATATGACATCTTATGAATTGATTAGTGTGATGGACAACTCAATATATTTTAAGAGGTGTAACAGACACACCATAAATTATTTAGTTACTTCGATAATTCACTCCCTAAAGTCATTATTATGAAACACATTACTTTTATCAAAATATCTTATAAGAAGGGGCTATTTGTACTTATACTTTAGACCCCCCTTTTTCTAAAATATCTACTTATTAATACTCAAAGTTAATTTTTTTTATCTAATGAGATTAAATATTGTTTTTTTAAAAAAGATATAAGACAAAGTACAGAATTTGATATGTTAGTTTTTCATCTAGTCCATTAAATAAACTATTATTTCATGCAATAACAAATGGGATTGACTGGTTTTAATGGCTAGACTATTAAACAAGAAGAAGAAGAAAGGGTATACAATGAAATATTAATTCAATTGCATTAGAACATCCATAACAGTTAATTACTCTTTCAGTATATTTTCGTTATAACAAATATTTAATAAAAAATTGGGTGTTCAAACTAATTTTTTAGAATGTAAATACACCCATTCAAATGCATTCAAATGTAGATGGTTAAACAAGTAAAAAGGGTATTCATGTATAGTTTTGATCAGAGATATAATAAAAAAAAATAGTTATTTTTAATAGCAATTGAAATTTTCTTCTGACTCTGCTCACACTTCACAAATAGGACTGCTCTGAAAGTTTAGCTACTTTTCTTGCTGTAGGTATTAGGGCTGCATCTTTGAGTTCTGTTATAATAATCTGAATATGCAGCTCTTAACTAAACTTTGTTGCTGAGTGTTTTTTTCCCCCCAAATTATTTAACTGATCTTGAAACAGGTTTCATGTTAAAATATGTGAATAGGCCCCCCTCTGAGATTCTCACTCTCAAACATTGCTTGGATTAGAATCAAAGTCTGGAGAATAAGAATGTTACAGACAGACCTAACGTTGACGTCAAACATCATTTTTATTATTACCATCCCCTACTGTGAACTTGCTCTTGCCGCCACCTTACCCAACTTTGAAAGAACCTTCCCAACTAGATAATAGACAACTCAAAACATTCCTTTGTCTTTGAACATCTAAACCTGCAGTACCAAAAACCAACGTGCCAGAGCAACCACCAAATGGCCAAGAGATCAGATTTCGCGCAGAAACTGTTGGATGATCTCCGGTTGAGAAAGGAACGGTTGGCTGCCTCGTCGTCCTCTCAGAGTTCAAACCGAACAACAAACACCACGGTTACGGCGGCGGCAGCAGCAGGAGGTAAGCATTTCTTGGAATTCTGAATTAGAATTTAGAAAGCATGCTTTCTTTGAGATATCTGAAGATATACTTGTTTCATTACTTGAAGCAACCAAATGAAAAAAAAAAAAAAAAAAAAAAGCACGTACGTGCCTTTTTCTTTTTATAAGGATTAGAAGTCTCGTTTGGTGACTCTAAAGTGATGCCTGTACAAATGTTTCAATTAAGGATCTTTGATTATATTAAAATCAGAGGTAAAATAATAAAAAAAAAAAATACAGATTCAATGCTGTGTATTTTGTCATGTAATGCATTGCGATCTATATTTTTTTGTATTCTAGTTTATCTCAGACATTAATATGGTCAGGGCCGTGAATTAGAAACTCACTCAAAACTCGTGTCTTTGTTTGACAGATGCATATGCTCTTGCGAAGAGAAACTATAGAGGATCCAGGCAACTGAAAACAAGTGAAACTGTAAGTTCTTGAAATTGATGTTTCTGTAATTTGTAGATGTAACACTTGGAAGTAGATGGTAATTTACTTCATTTAGTTCAACAGGCTGGTTTTAGAACTGGGGCAACACCGAACAGGTCAAGCGGTGGCAGCAAATCGTTCACCACTAGAGAGGCTGCAAAACAAATTGTTCCGTATGGGGGAGGCCAGAGCTCGGTACAAATTGGAGATTTGTCGAGGGCCCTGACTTTTGCCATCGAGAATGGAGGCAAACTCACAAGAATGGATTCTACAGGCGGCAGTACAACAATGCTGGCTTTTTTGAATCAACTGGGTAGAGGATCAATGGACTACGCGAAGGTGGAAAGAAGAAATATGCTAGACAGGCGGCATAGGCCTTCACCTAGTAACTTCCCTACTTTCTCTCACGTTCATATTGAGCAAATATCAAGGGGCGCACAAAAATTGAACCAAATCCTGAGAGCCTGCTCTCATGGCCTGAACTTTGATAGATACTCGATAGAAATTGGAAAGGAGCTACTGAAGGGAGCTGTGGATTTGGAAGAGTCTTTGCGGATGCTTGTAAACCTGCAGGAAGCTTCGGAATACATGATAAGCCCACAAAGAAAAAGTCGGATTACATTGCTTGACGAGGATGAAGATGAAGAAGACAATGATGACAAAATAGCTGTGCAAAGGCAGTTGGACCGGCCAAGATTTTCCTTTGATAAGCGCTCAAGAAATTATCATGACATTGAAGAAGTTGCAAGGAATGATCTCAGGCTGAGGCTGGCAGCTCTTACTTACCCATCAGAAGCTACTAGTTTCATTTATGAAAAGCAATCAGCATCTCACAAGCGCTCAGCTAGTACCTCGTCACAATCCAAAGGAGAAAAGGTGAGAATTCCTAATGTAATCGCAAAATTAATGGGGCTGGAAGCGCTTCCAGAAGATGAAGATTCAAAGTACACTACTCAGAAGGACTCTGGCTCCAAGCAGAAAGTACAGGAAAAAGATTTGAAGAAGACTGTGCAAGGAAGCAGTAAAAATGGTAAAAAGAGAACAGTTGATACTGGGAATCTGGCACACCCAACTGCAAAGGCAAAGACGACTCAAACCAACAAGAGTCCGGCAGTCCGAAATGACAATGTTGCTTTACATGCAGAAAGAGACCTGGCTGCCCGCAATGATAGCTTTGAAAGGGGCAGAACCAAAGTCGATAAGCAGCAAAGTAACATTACCCAATCGAATGTCACCATTGGAAGACTGAAGGTTCAGGAAACGCACAGAGCGCTAAAAGGTAAAGAAAAGAGCAAAATGAAGGAAACAGTCTTAAGGGAGGAGCTGCAGCTGATGACGCCTCATTTACATAAAAGGCCACAATCTGCAGTCCTGTCACCAACAGAAAACGTCTACCCGAACAAACTTCTCAATGTCACTCAGGATAAGTCCCAGAACGATATTGGATTACAGCAGCCACCCAAGCTTCAAAACTTGCCCAAGGAAGCAGAAGAGAGGACACATCAGAATGCAAAGCAGAAGATGCCAATAAGGAAGCAAAAAGGGAGTGAACCAATTTTTATTGCTTTATCAAAATCAAGGCTTCATGAAATTGATTTGGAAAAGAAACCGTCACACAGAAACCAAGCTGCAGCTAGTAAGAAAAGTCTCACTGACGATGTTGATGCATTTAACAGACATCATGGAGATATTGCCAGCAATAGAAATTCCATCAACCTAAATGCCAACACAAAAGTTTCAGCCGGCAGGAACCCAAATCAGGACACATCTCTGACAGATCTACAGTCCAAATTGGCAAAACCAAAAGCTGCCATGCCGCCACCGCCACCTATAGAAAAGAAACCTGCTCTTGAATCAGACACACGGAAGGCAGAAAGTATTAGGCTGCAAAAAGTAGAGCTCCCACGAAAAATCAATGAAGTAATGATCAGAAGAGGTGGGAATCTGCAGAACTCCGGCAAGTCTCCAAAACATCAGCATTCCATTCTGCAAGAAATGAAACAGAGGAGTGACAAACTCAGTGGCCCCAAAGAAGTGAGACAACTGAAAGCTAGGAAGTCCAAAGAAACAGAATTAAGCATCATCAAGTCCAAAATATCAGTCGCTAGCATCCAACCATCAACAGCGGCTGAACAACTGCGGAAAGAAGCTGAACATGTTCCCAATTTGTACGGTCCTGTCGAAGATGAAAGTCAAAGCCTAAAAGAGACACAAACTCTCTCTCCAGATGACAGTGTAAGTCCACTTGTGCTGCAATCTATTAGCTATTATTTAGCTTATAAGAACTACAACCTTCTCATTATAGTGGGTTCATTCATTTAAGCGTTTTCTGTGTGATTTGCAGTGTCCACAGGGGGTCTTTACACTTATGAAAGATCAGCAATTCAAGCACCACATAGCGGAATCCAATTCAATGGATGGTGGTAATCATTTCACTTTCCCAAATATTACTCATGTCTTGCTTTTGGCCCCTTCACGACTGAGTAACAAAGTTTGTTTTTCTTTTTGCAGGAACCCACGAAGGCATTACCGATGTCTCTTACACTTCACAGCTAGGGTGCCAGAAAGTTTCTAAGCCAGAAACACCGGCGCCATTGACTGAAAGTGAAAATGATCTCAAGCAAATACTAGTTAAAAGCCAAGTATTTCTTCATACGGCAGAGGCTCTTTTCAAACTCAACATTCCTTATGGCATTCTTCATGCCGGTGGCCTTGACTGTCAAGATGAAGACAGCAAGCTCATATTAGACTGTGGCTACGAGGTAATGAAAAGAAAAGGGAGAATGCAAGAGCTAAGCGTTCATCCTTTTATAAAGGTCTCAATCACAACAACAAAAGTAAGATCATTGGATGAATTGGTTAAAGAGCTGAATAGAGACATTGACAAGTTGGAACTCTATGGCAGAAATGGGAATGCTGAAGTTGCAATTGAAGATTATTTGCCCAAAATGCTTGAACTTGATGTGTACAAGAAGGACCCAGATGTGAACTGTATGTGGGACTTGAGTTGGAATGAGATGATGTTTGCATTTATCGAAAAAGATGATGTTGTAAGGGATGTGGAAAGGTCTGTTCTCAATGGACTTGTGGATGAGATCACCACAGATCTTTATCGGGTCCAAGTTCAAGCATTTTGATCAGATTGAGGCAGAATCCTGTGAAAATAATTCAGGCAAATTTGGTTTTGGAATCCAGTTTGTTGTGTGAAGGAAAAGTCGTTTTGGAACCAAATTTGGACAGGTCTAATTGTATTGTAAATATAGAGAGGTCACCAGCACTTGCAACAGTTGCCAGTTATTAGTTGGCACTTGAGGAAGATGTGAAAGATGTAAATAGAACCTCAGCCGTTGGGCATCGACGACTTGACGGCTGGATTTTAGAGTACATAAGAAACTACATCCAATTGATATACACCATGTTCGCCCTATGGCTATTCTGGGTATTCTTCCTAAAGCATACAACGTGCCCCATCAGGTCTCATGGATTTGAGGGATGAGTTCGAACATTATTAAGTTCATTTAAATTTCCTATCTCGTATATGTAAATTAAAGACAGATTTTTTTCCCAATATATGAAAACTTTTTTTCCGAATATTAGAAACATTTTTGGACTGTAATATGTAAGTTTATGCATGTAATATTTTTGTGCGGACATAAATTTACATTTGTTACGATCACATTAAGAGTGATACTACATGTTTGTATATTGGGAAATTGATAAAAATAACCTTAAAGCTTTCATAATTTTTCCATTTAGTCCACTCAAGTTTTTCCTATCAAAGTTAGCCAAAAACAATAATTTTGCCCCAAATTACCCTCTCTATTTCCACAAGCCAAACTCTCTCTAGCCACCCTCAATAGTTGTACACGGCGAACGGCGACATGATCAGTGACAACAACAGCCAGACGGCGACGGCACGACAACGACCTAACCTAACCTAAACGAATCCATATGAACCGGAAATAAATCCAACAAATTACAAAGAGTCCACAACCTAGGTAAACAAACTTCACCATTTTCTAATAATTTGAATGAATTTGATTGGGGTTGTAGAAGAATGTAAGGTTGTTGGAGTGATAAAATGGAAAAAATATTATTAAAATGATAAGTTTTAAATTATCGCATATCAGGTGTTTGATAAAATTCCTCTAAGATAGTTTATATTTACCTTTTATATAATGAGAGTGTAATTGGGGATTTATTAAGTTGTGTTGGTTGTTATATGTAAGATGGCATGAAAATACTTGAAATGTGGCTCTTGCTCGAGGGAGGGGGAAGCATTGCAAGAGGGACACGAGCAACAGGCGGGCCCATGCGCGAGGGTATGCCCGTCACACGCATCCAACTCAAGCGATGGGGCCACGCCTGTCGCACCCATCCAGTGCGCATGGGCATGTCCATTGCATGCATCCTGCGCGCATAGCGTGCTTGCATGCGACAGGCGCCTGTCTCACCAAGAGACAGCGCATCTCTGGGTGCCCGTTGCACCAAGAGGCATTGTCTCTTTAGGCAACAAGAGAAGCACTATCTCTTGGTGAGACGGGCGCCCATCTCACTAAGAGGCAGCACCTCTTAGTGCCCCAAATAAGAGTTTTTTTTTTTAATTTTTTCTGTTATTGAAAATTTATTGACATGTAATTCATTTTGTAATTTGTATTAGATAAATGGCGAAATAAAAAATAGCAATGTATAATCCGCCTGAACCACCAAAAGAACTAGGAATGATGAGGATATCTTACAGTGATCACTTTCCTAGCTGTAGCACAAGTATGTGTAAATTGGATATGGTTGTAAATGCCATCCGAGAAAAATTAACAAAGCGGCAGTTGAAGTTATTCAAGGATGACATATTTTGGCATGTCCTGGAGTGCCGAAGCTTTCCATTCAGTGGCGTAATTGTGCATAATTTGTTGCTACGGCAAGTGTCCCATGGTGAAAATAACAAAAATAATCAGTTATGGTTCCAAATTGGTGAGAACTTGATATACTTATCTATTGGAGAGTGGTGCCTAGTAATGGGCCTTTGTTATGGTGAAGATATGGTGCTGAGAAATTATAAAATAATGCACAGGTTACTTCAAAAGTATTTTGGCGAATTGTTCCGCAAGATAAATCTTGGCTAGTTCGATGAAAGATTTATGGACTTAGACTTCGAGGCTATGGATGATAATGATGCGCTAAAGATCGCCTTGTTTTACTTTGCGGACAGATTAGTAAATGGAAGAAATGATCATTGTAAAATCAATTTCAACTTACTTAACGAGGTAGATGACATAGATCACTTTCGAAATCGTTTGTAGGGTCGTTTGTCATGGGAAACGATATATGAAAGTCTTGATAATGCATTGAACGATAAAGGCCACAAATTTAAGAAAGAATGCTTAGAAAAACCTAAGCATAAAATTGAAAAATAAAATATTTATGGCTTTACGTCTGTAGTGTAGGTGTGTTAAGATTTTTATTTTTTATAACGTAGTTTTGTTATAATGAATATTTAACAATACATTTAATGACCTTATTTCTCTCATTGTTGAAGGCGTGGATTTTTAAAGCGATTGAAGAACTACCATTAGAGTGGGTCGTGAAAATTAAAAGGAAGATTCCTCGGATTGTGTAATGGAAGCCCATGGCTTCTTCCAAGATAAACTATGGTGAAGTGTATTCATATCTCAATGACGATTCTAAAATTGTAAGTAATATATATCTATGTGTGTATATAGTTATCAAATACTAGATGATTATATTAATTGAATATTTGGTATTCTTTATGGCAGGAAAATATTTTACAAACCATCGAACCAATGCAAAGGAGAAAGCCAAAAAATTTTAAAACAATGTGGAGAAATACGAAAATCATGATCGGGATAATGGACCCAAAGCTATGGAACTTAGGTGTGGGTCTTTTGTCGAAATGGAGTAGCCTTACTTTTTCTTTTTCTTTTTCTTTTATTTACCATTCATGGAGTTGTTGATGTTTATATCGTTCAAATACGTGCCATATATCCTTACTTGGATCCGTAATGTCGGTATCCTTCATTGCATCATTTTATTTAAAAGATAATGAAAACTTAAATTTTTTTTCCGTGGTATTTACTCATTCTCTTTAACTTTGTGTAGCAGAACCTTCAATCAACGTGCTATCCTTTAGAAGGACAAAAGAGGCGGATCATGACACTACTAGCCCAACAAAAGTGCATGAGAATCCCGTTGAGGATAACTTTGCTGCCAACGAGCATTATGAATCTGCACAAGATGATGATGACACACATGATTCAGATGTTATTTTCTGATTTAAAAGATCAATTTCTCTCGTCATATATAATTGATTTATGCGCTTTCTCAATACTTTCATGTTTCATGATAATAGTTAAAGACAAAATTCTACAATGATTATTTTATTCAACAGATAGACAGGATAGAATGTTCCATTAATGAACTGAGGTCGGAATTTCAGGTAGAACACAGAGAACAACAAAAGTATCAATATGTTATCATGGAATTTATGGCTTCATTTACTAATGGTTCTTCCAAGTGCACGTATAGTGATTCTTCGATTGGACGCTCGTACACGGTAAGAAAGTTTCACATGCTTCAGTAATTTTCTTTTTGTTTTAAATCCTATGTGAGTTTAATATTCTAAAATTTCCAATTCGACAGGCCCCCGATGACTATAGTCCGTACATTGATGTTGGTAACTGTGATAATCACACATCCATGTCATTGTATAGTCTCTATGAGGATGTAAGTGGTGACAGTGTGCAAATCCTCACAAAGGCACCTGCTGGCGTTAGTAAATTTGGACGTCCATACATACCGTCCTATGTCTTTAATAGTTCTTTCTTCATTCCTCCTTTCAAGAAAGTTAGGAACATTAGGCCTCTACCTGCACTCTAAATAACGAACTGTGAGATTCATGAAAGAAGGAGTGTGGACATAAATCCACTAAGGGGCCTTGAAGATCCAAGGCTATTTGAGCAGTTTGATCAGTGATTTGCTGGCATGATAAATACAGATCGTCTCATCCAATGGTCCAAAAAATTCTTCAAAATACTTTTAGGCAATGCTTCAATGGGGTGGCTTGGTAATGAGGTATGTGTTCTTAATGGTGAAAATGACGAAATCGTGTTCATCTTACTTTGTGGACATAAAGCAATGCAAATTCACCTATTTCTATTCGTTCACAGCATATTCACGTATATTTTCACTTGATTAGTGAGAAGCAACGACAATATCCAAATGCCTTCCCTTTGCGGATCACGCATACGGACATATATTTCTAGGTAATGAGTTTACGAACTAATTCATCATTGATTATAATTTTCTATCTTCTATAATGTTGAAATCTTGTTAATTCGTTAATCTTTGTGTAATATTTCTACTATGTGTTCCTAAAGCAGTTATGGAACAATGGAGATTGTAATGTTCATTCATTACAATATAGCAACAACTTTAACAACTATATTGACAGGCGGGAAGATATAATGTCCAAAAAGTTCATGGACATCGATGTGGTTCGTATTACTACTCAATCCCGTGCACTGTATTTTTGTAACGATTTTAGGAAGTATTATTGGATAAATTTATGACTTTTTGTATGTAGATATTCATCCCCGTGATTTTGGGCAGTGATCATTGGTACTAGCCCGAGTAGACCTATGCACGAAGAGGGTACGAATTTACGACTCGTTGCTGACATGTCGCAAAGACAAAATGTACTTAGGTCAATTTAAGCCATTTAAAGTCATCTTCCCTCAATGGCTTGAAGATGTTGGATTTTACAACAGTCGACCGGAGCTGCAAAGTGCCAACTCCTGAAAAGTAAGAGTTGTTAAAGATGTTCAACAACAAGAGCTTTGAAGTGTGATTGCGGAGTTTTTATGTTGATGTTTACAATATATTTGATGTTTAGCCACAAACTTAATTTTGATAGTAGCCATAGGCAATACTTTATAAAGAAAATTGCTATAGATATATTTAACAACGACTTTGGATTGTAAGCACGTGTAAGTCTTTCAAATGCTGATGTATGGATATACTATATTTTGATAGATGTAAATTTGTGTTACATTGATATATTTAAGTATAAGTAATTCTTGATATATTTTACTAGTTAATATGCCATTATACACAAAAAAAATACTCCATTATATATAATTGTTAAACACACCTAAAATAAAAGTAAAAAAAACATAAATAGTTGAAACGATACAATTAGTTTGGATTCGACGCAATGGGAATCTTACATCTCTTGCGATTATGGCCTGGTTCGTTGCACCTCCTGCATCTCACAGTCCTTCGATCTACGTCTTCATCGATAAAAGGTATTCTGAGCTCTCGACGATGGCTTGGTGGTGGTGCTTCGATCGGTGGGTGAACCTTCATTCCCTGGATTTCTGCTGGAATGTCCTAATCAGCCATATCGCCAACCGACTTTACTAGTTATGTATATGCCATGACTAATTATTCTTTAGAGTAATAATTAGAACAAAGACTTATGTAATCACTCAGACAGTTAAAAAAACAGTAATTACATACGCATAAACAAGCTGATCGAGTTGAAAACCTCTACAGGAGCAAGTCTTATTCTGTATGTCAACTATCATTTCCTTTAGATCACCACCCAAAACATAGAATCAATGCTGAGACACAGGACGAACAGTCATTCTTTCGACCAAAATTCTCTTTTCACTGACTATTTCGTCTGCCCATGTTGTTAGCCGAGTATGCATCATTCAGCAACAATTTTTTTATTATAAAATCATTGCTACAATGTATTCCTAAAGCAATCACGAAGATAAGTAATAAAAAATTTTTGCGGTTCTCTCATAAAAGAATTCACACTCTCTGCGATATTAGTATTAAGTATACTGTACCTCCTACCTTCAAATTCAAACCTTATCCAATTTCACATACCCACATTATTCTCCAAGTAATCAGCTGCCTCCTGAGTGGAGCATCCACAACCCTTCAAATTGTTATTTAAATTCTTCATGTCCATATGCTTTTATTGCATTAATAAAGGTAGGCTCAAATTCATCCCAAAGAGCTTTGAACATCCTGAATTTTGATTTAATGTTACCTTTGACATGGTAAAAATAAACACCATGAGCAACAATGTGAAATACTTTGAGAATGGCTCTTTTGATGGTAATGCATCGATCAGAAATAATTACTAACTCTAACATATTGCCAATCACTTCGTGCAACTTCGTCATAAACCATTCTCAAGCATCATTATTTTTTGAATCCATAACCCCAATTGCTAACGGATATAGTTGATTATTACCGTCTAGACATGTTGCGACGAACATGCTTCCACGATATAGTCTCTTTAGATGAGTACCGTTTACAGCAATCACAATCCTGATGTACTGCATGAAACCCTTAATGAAAGATCCAAGCACTACAAAGTAGTATAAGAAATTATCATCTCCATCCCATAGGAGATGAGTAACAATACCCTTATTTGCATTGGTCAGAACATGAAGTATTTAGTAAGTAAGTTATATGATTCTGCAGGGTTCCCAAACTATTTTAAGGCCAACTTCTTTGGCTTGATATGCCTGCTGATACGTTAGCTGGACACCATATTCCTACTGCATGTCTACTCTAATGTCATTTAAAGTATATATCTGTTTATCCTGGATAAATTTATCAGTGATAAGATAACCAATAACTTGACTCCTTACTTGACGGAGACCACCAAGCAATACCTCATTAGAATAAGTGTGTTCATTGTCAACTCTTCTCACAACCAAAGGAACATTTTGCTCATTTGAACCTCTCGTTTCTCGAATACGCCATTACATGATTCTGAAGAACAATGGGCCTCAAAGTGTGTCGATGTTGACCGTGCAATCTTGATATCAAACTTATCCCTCAAGGCAACTTTGTGGAGTTTCAATATTAATTCATTTTTCTTAGTGAACAATTTACCCACACCAATATCAACAAAATTACAGCTTCTAACTAAATCTGTAGTAACCAAGTTTAAAGGCAGAACTGGAGCAAGACTAACGAGGGGATCAATTGTTGTCTTCCTCCTCAAACGGGCTATTGGAGGAACATATTGGTTGTCTCTATTATTAACAGGAATATCATACTAATGTTCATCATCATCATTGATAGGAATATCAGAAAGATTGATACCGCCATCATCAACAGGATTATCATTGCCGCGGATTTCATTGTTTTGGAATGGAGAGTATTGTGACCCCAACGATATCGTTAGTAGTAACACTTCTTCTTCAACATCTGCTAACGTTATGCCATTCCTATCAACAGTGTCATTATTGTCATAGAGTGGAGAACAACATTACTGTAATGACATCGGTTGTGGTAACACTTCTTTTTCAATATCGGGAACAAAGTCATTTACTTTAAACGAACTTTCAGTTTTTATAAATGGTTCAGGATCTTTGGCCGTAACTCGAGGAGCTATGGTGACAAATATAGAGATGCATCCATAGTTAATCATATCAACGACCATGTGCAACATAACCTTCACCATTCATCATTATATATGTACATAGGTAGCGAACATGCACGATAGATTGTGTTACTAGACCTCAAAGTTTTTTTCATCGTCATATTATATTCGTTAGGATTTATCTGCAAAACTTCATACACTCTTGCAAGAAATTGATCAAATGTACAATCTTTTTAAACTAAAAAAGCCGTATTCTTGCCATTCATGTACTCCACATGGCCATCTATGAATGTCTCCCACCAACTGCCGTAACATAATTGAAGCACAACTGAATCCATTAAAACTAAAGATCATTAAAAAAAAAATCAAAGAAATTAGATTACATGCTACATAATAAGTTTAGGAAAATTTTTAGTTTGACCATGTGATAGAATACAGTACATAATTATTTATTTCATTCGTCTTGTCACAAGCTTCGAAATGGTATATTGTACATTCAAAACAAACACATGTAGCCTAAGATATGACTTTTGAAAAATTTTTAAAATTTAGTGAGACAAGCAATGGGACATGTGCTTGTCTCACAAAAAATCATAATAGATTAGTGCGATAGGCACCTGTCCCATTGCCTGTCGCACATAATTTGGTGAGACAAGTGTCTTTAACAAGTAGGACATGCAGTGAGATAGGTGTCTGTCTGATAAAAAATTAGAACTAATTAGTGCGACAAACATATGTCCCACTGTCTATCGCACATAATTTAATGAGATAGACACCTTCAATAAGAGGGACAGACATGCCTGTCTCGCCAAATTTAGTGAGACAGGTAGTAGGACATGTGCCTGTCACATATAAACAGTTCTGATTTTTTGTGAGACAGATATTTGTCTCACTGCCTGTCTCACTAAATTTCTAGGCTTTGTTTTTTGCTCGAGTTTTTGTTGTTTCCAATAATTTTTTTTTCATTTCTCAAATCAAACTAGAACTGTAACAAATCTCATTGTTTTATAAATGAATAATAATAAAATTTGTAGCAAAATATACTTTAATTTCAAACTTATTTGCTAAACTCAATATATTAAAAGTATATATTATGTGAGAACATATACTAACCTTAATAAGCTTTCCAAATATATATATCTTTAATTATGCAATGCTTGTTTGATGGAATTTATTGATTTATTGAGAGTGATGGAGTTTGTTGAGAGTGATAAAAGTTTTGGTTAATTGTTGAGGGTTGGGAGTTTTTAATTTTGTTAGAATTTATCCAGTGGCATACGTTTAAAAATTTGTTAAAAGTGATGAGGATAATTTGACCCAATAATAGGATAGTTGACTAGTTATAATAGAAAAAAATTCAATAAGCTAAATCTAAAAATTGTGAAAGTTTTAAGATTATTTTTGTCAATTTCCCTTGTATATTTGTCGTTATCTTTCTACATTTACCATTTTCCTTGGATTAATCGCTAAGATCACTTGTATCTCATGAAGCAAAGCTCCAGAGTTGCTTCAATCATTAACCAAAAAAAAATAAAAAACTGTATAATAAAATATGTTGCACAAGTGCAATGACTTTTTCTAAGAAACTACCACTTTTAAAGTTTGTCCCATCTTCGATTTGAAAATAAAATGGTTTCTGCATAGTAACCCCATCCCCACCAATAACCAAAGGCCGCCTCTCAAACATATTTGAATAAAAAATGCTGAAGAGATGAAGGATGAGGAACTGCGTTATACACATCATTGTCTATGCAAAAGAATAAATGTTAAAAGCCTATCTTTTCACCTTCTTTCTATTGATTGGACGGCAAGTTTTTCTGAAATATGATTATCCAAATATCAATTTAATAAAATCACATTTTGTTTTGCTCTAGAACATTTTCCCAGTACCATCTTTCCGCGGAACAGATTCATGTACGTCCATCCGACTCCAATTCTTTACCAGGGGGCCAATTTGGTCAACTTTGTCGAACAACCCAAGGAGCCCGCCAGTGTGTACAAAGAGGACCTTCCTCCCTTCCCACTTCTTTGGATTCTGAGCCATGTCGTTCAGCATCCCGTAGGCAGCTTTTCCGCTGAAAGGAAAGACAGTCACACCCACGAAAAATAAGTCTAGATGCCCAACAAAGTAAGAAGCTCAAGTAAAATCAAGAACAAATATAAAAAATGAAAATAGAGTTTGATGTTAAGTAGTAATTATGTTCACAATTTTGCCAATGAGTATCAGCTGATGTGACATCAAAAGCAATGCATGGTGTTGGGAGAGATTTAGAGTGCCCCCAGCTTAAAACAACAATTTTGTCCACGCAAGCTCTTAGATACTCGTAATCGAAAGCATCCATCTAATCACCGATCACATGCATAAATTATGCTGATAACGAATAACTAAAATGCAAACAACCCCCCAAAAAATAAAAAAAAAAAAAAAAGTCAGAGCCCCAATATTATAAAAAAATATATGCAGTATAATTAATTGTCGTACCTGTAAACTGGATCAAGAACTATACCAGTTGCTGCAGCAATCTCTCTAACAAAATTAAGCTCCTCAGAAGTGTTGATTGCATAGCCTAGACCTTTAGCCTGAGAAACAGAAGAACACAAAAGAAAAAAAAAAAGAATCTTGTAATTTCACATTCAAAGAATCAATCTGTCACTGGAGGAACCATTAAAAGGGCAAATATCACACCCTGTCAATTCAGATATGCATAAGAAGAAAAACTGTCCTACCTTTTGTGTAAAGTTAAAAAGCAGGAGACCTACCAAACTCAGTTACAATACACAGGCAAATTTTACATGCTAAGCAATATACGTTCTCAAATTGCTGGTGAAATTGTATCCAAATTAAATAAACCTTTGCCCATTTATTGACTTGCATGACACAAACCATTATAAACTCCGTGTATGTGTTTTTCTTTCATTTTTTTATTAATATTTTATTTATTTAAGTTTGGTAATACTCATTGAGATCATAACCATAACCAATATGATTGTATTCCATTCCCAGTCCAGTACTCCCAACAATGGTGAAGATGGCAGTCTAGTCACCACTCACCAACAGAAGTTTCCAGTATCCATCAGTCTCATTGAATCAGTACGGGCAAACCAATACATAAAAGGGAAATGAATAAAATCATGCCATGGTCATGTGTTAAGTCAAAAAACCATTTGGTTCACAAATTTTCCTTCTCTACTAGCAGCTAAATAACCAAATTTGGAGTCATACTCAATAAAATTATACTGTATCTGAAATTTCAGGTAGTTATTTTGGCAACTAACAAACAAGTGAAGAGCAATGCCATAATTGTCATCTTTGGAGAAGCAGAGAGAGTCAAGGAATATAATGGTGACTAGATGGATGAGGATGTGATAGATTTAACCACTGGTAGAAAATTTATGCTCAAAAATATGAGAGAGGAAGCTGAATATGTTAAATCTTTGAACATGTAACATCTTTCTTGTGAATAGTGATGACCACAGTTTGAAGTACTCTTTAAGTTTTATTGTTATAGAATATAAGCTTGAAAAATGGGATTTGGCTACCACCTTTGAATTGATAAAAACAACTTTATGAGAGCGTAAAAGCCCCAAAAGGAGAATAAACCAATTAGTTGGTTCAACTGCTGAAATCTCTTGGGATGGTCCAAGAAGTCTGGAGTTCAAACTCCACTCTCTAGGTTGTAATGGGCGGCGTGGGTTGTTTTCCATTCATCAATATATTTTTGAAAATCAAGTGTACACTCACATTTTGAATGTTAACAATATCACGCGAGTCAACTGCTGCATTGAGCCCATCAAGTAGGCCTTGGGTATAGTCATAGAAGTAATCAGGGTCATCACAAACAGAAAACGCATGAACCTGTATGAAAAAAAAAATACAAAAATTTAACTGGCATATTGAGATCAAATATAAATCTTGGCTAAATACAGTTTACTCCTCTGCAGTTTGGCCTGTTTCTACTTTGCCACTCTGTTGCTTCATTTATGACGTATTGAACCCCTGAAGTTCATTCAGGTCAAGGTATAAAACACCAAAAAACCACTTCATGGAGCTTACATATGACTTATGGGATATTATTTTTGTGTTTTAAACCTGCGCTTAAACAACAAGGGATATGTGACAAACAAAATAACAGGGTGGCAAAGAGGAAAAAGGCCATACCAAATTAGGTGAAATGCATTTAACCACCAACTTCATTGAAATGAAAACATACTTCTGCTTTCAACGCTCCAAGCCATGACCCCAATGACAAACCAGCAATTGTTCCTCCACTATCAATCAATCAAAGGAAATATCATATCCATTGGCAGTATGGAACCAAACAGGATTCCACATTCAATTTGTAAACATTAAACGTATACACAAAATACCAAATGTATAAATTATGCAGGACCTTGTCATTCAAGTTCTGGAGATACAGTGTACATGGAACTTTCCAAAATGTATATATGAACATATACGAAACATATACTAAGCAATGACTGTATGAATGAATGAATGTAATCAGGACAAACAAGGGCAGATGTCGCCTGGGTGATGCCACAAAAGAGATAATTACATGGAGAAAGTACATTCACGAATCATGGTAGAGGCCATGCAACAGGAAATTTATGCAAATTTTCATATTTTGGCACTTTTTTTATTTCTTATGAAATCGACAGATAAGCAGAGTAGAACCTGCCGCAAGCTACAACAATATCATCAAATTTCATTCCACCAGTCCCAGTCTGAAGTTGCTGCTCAATCTCCCTAGTTGCTTCAATATAACCCCTAAACAGAGTTCAGGAAACTCATTATCTCAAAAAGACAACCATCATAAATTTATAATAACCTTTCAATAAGAAATCCAAAGAGAATTCTGCAAAAAGAGAACAAAAACATTGAAAATTTTACTACTTGTCCGAGTGCTTAAGGAGAGAGAACTATTTCTAAATTATCTAGCATCCTATTCGAGCTGAATGCTCTGGTAAGTCCTTGAATGAGGTAAAATAAAAGCAAAAGCAACTTAAAGGCCAACCTCTGTAAGGATTAAGACAACTAAAGCCTTAACAAAGAACCTAGCTGTAAATTCTATAACTAGAAGATTTGCAATACCATCCAACAGGTATTCCACTACTTTGGTAGTCACTAATGACATGATCAAATAAACTTAAAAATGTTCCCTTCCAAATTATGCTAGACAGAGAAAATGTCGAGCTCTAACCACCCAACTGAATAAAAATAAATATAGACCCTCAAACCAGAGACCAAAGCATTAACGCCAGTGTCTGCTGAAATGCTACCAGTACAAATTAAACAAATGAAAGACCAAACTACAGTAGCAATTTAACAATAGTGGAAGAAACAAACAAATGATGTCCCATGTCACAAGAATTATTCACCTACTAAATAAAATCCTACTGTTCAATTCTTTTTCCCCTGTGAAATCCATTCGAAATGAAGATAGACGTAACTAATTTACTAAAGAAAGATCAAGAAGGAACAAGATATTGTTTACAGAAGAGACTTCTTTGGAAATATGCAGTAGCAGGAGAAGAATAAGATGATGGGAATCACTATATTTAACAAAAATACACTAATCACTATATTTAACAAAAATAAACTATCTCTCTACTCCCATTCCATCCCGTACTGACTAAATGAAGAAGCTTCAGCATACTGATTCTCATCTGGTAAGTCTCAATGTTTGATTTTCTAAAACCAAAAAAAAAAAAAAAAAGAGAAAACATCGAGCAAAAGAGGACTTCCCAAAGTAAAGAAATACTGTTTCTTCAATTGTTTGTCATAAAGCCGAGATCACTCTTCACCCAACCAAGAACTGCATCCTAACATTGGAACTCTTTATCATCCCATCCAAGAGTGACATCCGATCAACAAAACCTCACTGCCTCCTCCCCAAAAACACACAAACATGTAGACAACATTTGGATAGAACAACTACTCAACCAGCACAACCAAATTAACCATAGAATATGTTGAACCAGTTGTTTAACAATACAGAAGCCACTGTTAATGGGTAGATCAATTATTTATCAGCTAGTACAAATAAATGATACAACAGACATATAGACTTTCAACAAATATATATCAAAGTACTGAGAATTTGCAAGCAGCAAAGAATTTAAATGAAATAATATAATGCTCAAAATAAAGAGAGTATAGATGATAGTGACCAATCTCACCATGTCCCTAGCGAGTTTGATCCACCAACAGGAATAACATATGGCCTTCTCCCTTCCTTTAGCAACTTTTCTTTTAAAATGTTAGTAAGAGTCTGACATCAGAAGTAACAAGGCAATCAAAATTTACCAATTTACTAATATCTTGAGCATACTCAACTCACATAATTTGGAGTAATCTGAATTCAGTCAATCAATAATCCTTCATTCAACCAATTGAAAAAAGAAAACCTGAAACCAGTTCAGCCCTCAAAATCTACAAAAATGTCAAAGCAATGATGCAAGAAAGTAACAATGGAGAAAACGTTATCAAGTTAACATGGCATGGCCAACTACAATTGTATGTATTAAAAAAGAATGCAACGTGGTTAGGTTTAGCCACTCATAATCCAAAGAAGTTCCCAATTCATCCATGTAGCATATTTCTGAAATCAAAGATTACAAATGCACATACACAAAGACTACTCCACGTGCATAAACTCGAACTTTCCGCTACATGTAGAAAGGTCAAACAAAATAAAGTTCAGGAAGTTATCCAGATGATTAACTCCAACAAAATCCAAGTTTTTTTATTGGCCTCAGGCTCAAAGGAGAATCAGTTCAGTAGTAAGTCAATCAAAGGAAACATCCAAATATGACTCTTGTTCTTGGTGCATTATGTGCAGAGAAAATGATGAGACAGCTGACCATTCCTTTCTTCACTGCTCAGAAATATCAAGTTCATGGGACAACTTTTGAGGGGAGGTCAAAATATCAAGTGCTGTTCTAAGCTCTTGTTCTTGTGTTATTGGAGATTGTGCTCGCATTTAACAGAGGAAAGTGCCCTTCATTGAAAAGAGTTAAACAAGGAAATGGAAGAAGATCTCATGCCTACTTGGCAACTTAGAGAAATGAGGCGTTTATCCTTCTCACTTTCTAAGCACTAGAATTGTCAAATACACATCCATTGGCCATATCTTAATCAAGTTATATGAAACATCTGCAATGAACTCTTCAAATAATCACAGTTTTCCTCGTAAAGGAGTAATGCTTAAAGGAAATGATTCAAAATTCTAAAATTTTAGAGTTTGTGAAGTTATGTATAGGTTGGGCATATTAGATTATCAAAATTGGATATCAAATTCATTAGTGATTGGGGTATCTATTTTTTATATCTTTCTAATTTTACTTAGGCAATTAGGATAGATTCTTTGCAATCCATTAAAATGAAAAGAAAAGAAAAAGCAATAGACAAACCAGGCTCCCAATTTTTGAATATTCTTCTTTAGAGATAAGTTCAATATGAGCTCCAACTAAACGTTCAACTAGTAGATTGCCAGTCAAACCAGGATCTTGGTCCACGAGAACCTGCAACAATGACATTACATCAATAGACATTTAAAGCATGACATGAAATTTCTAAAAGAAAGAGGCTTAACCTTAGAGGTACGCAGAATAAGATAACAATCAAGATTGAGATACTTGGCAGCAACAGCAGTAGCACGACAATGATTGCTTTGGATGCCTCCAATGGTGATGATGCAGTCAGCACCTTGAGCCACTGCATCTGCCATCAAAAACTCTAATTTCCTCACCTTGTTTCCACTCAATTGCATGCCGGAAAGGTCATCACGCTGCAATAACAGCACGGTGGCAAATTCTTTCAAACAGCCCCACAGGTTACAGAATTCATCCGAAACTCCATTAAAATTCCTATAATATTAATCAAAAGCTCTCTGAAGTTGTTAAAAGATTTTATAAAAAAACCGCCAAGGTGACCACCCACTAGCTTATTCTTTACAGCCAACGATTGCATTCCACTATAATTCTAGATTAAAAGCCACAACACCACAATCCTTTGTTTATTTATTTACAAAAGGAAATTAAATCTTCTCGCCCACATGGGTGATGCGGGTTTGAACCCAGAAGAGATTTTACCAACTTAACTAAACTAGCCGCCAAAGAAACAACCCCACGACTGCAAACGTAAACTAAGATTGGAAGTGGAAATTACCTTGAGCCAGACCTCAGTGTTACGGGGCAAATTAGGGAGGTTCCATTTATGAATTGGAGTTGGAAACTGAACGCAAATTTACTTTTATTAATTGAAAAAGAAAAGAAAAGAAAAGAAAAAGAAAGAAAAATTATATGATACACAAAATATAGTTGCAATTGAAACCTACGTGGCCGAGAGAGAAGACGTGAGAAGGGATGTGGTTGAGATGAGAAGCCCAAGAAGGAGGAGCGTATGGGGTTTTGGTGAGGAATTTGAAACCGAAAGCATCAATATCATAACCGCTCTCTTTTCTTTCCATTTTGATTTTATGCTGCTGCTGATGATGAAGTTCAGACTGAGAGACCCTGATTAGGCGTTGTCTTAATTTTGGAGAAACAATTGAACTCAGAAGATTACTGCTGTTGCTGCTGCTGCACAACAACATTATTCCATTCGCGTTAACTGCTGCTGCTGCATGACACTACCAAAATCCAAAACCCATGGCTTGGTAATCACATGTGACTTCTTAACTTTTTATCTCAGGCCCAATTATTTGGTTCTTGAACCTAATGTAACGCCTCTCTAATTAGCTTAAGAAATTTGTAATTTACTTTTTTATATATTACTTAAATAATTCTTGCATATGCTCTAAATTTGGACGCAACTAATTCTTCTTTTGTTCCTCCTTTTCTTTCTCTGTTTTCTTTTAAACAAAGAACTTATCATCGTATACTTGTTATTTGATGACCTCTTAGTTATAAAGGTCCACCAACTTTCACTTTGTATTAAATTAATATATTTTTAGTATTAAATTAAAAATAGCAGTTTGAGTGATTGCATGTAAATGGAGACTCAAATTATTCTCTTAATTAAAAATTAATTAAATGGAGACAGTCTTTTGACATATTCTTAAAATATAAACAATATTATTGATTTTGTGATAGCTGAAAAATGCTAAAAATTTATTTCATAACTGATTTATAACTCTTTTTTTTTAAATATTGTGCATCACAAATCTACTCTCGAACTTTGTATATTAATCTAGTTTTACCTTCTTTATAAGTTGAATGCGTAACAAACAACGAGTTGTTTGAAAAAGAATCTGACAATTTTTATTCAAAGTTAAAAAAATGATTTACATTTTACACCTAAAATTGTAAAAAAAAAATCAAAGAAAAGAGGAAAAAAAAAAACATCCCTTCGCGTTCCTAAATGTCTACAAATGTGTAGTGACTTGCCAACATCGCTCTCCGATGGGCCTCCTTGATCTTCTCCATCTAGCGCTCTCTCCGCAACCGCAAGAAAGAGTTATTAAAGATGAAATCACCTCGAATAGGAATTATTTGCACATTTTTGAAAAAAAAAAAAAAAAATCTTCTAACCAATCTGAAATACGCAATCATTTGAGATACTTTAAAGCAAAGGTTACATGCCATTGCAACATGAAATCAGACGATATATCACCTGATGTAAACAGTAGTTCAGCACGTTGATTCTTTAAACCAATAGCAAAATGCCTTGGAATACGATCACTTATAAGATGCTCAAGCAAGCAAACAAAGAAAAGGCAGCAGTCAATCATGCAGACAACTGCAGCTTTTGCAATTAAATGCAATAGAAATTTATCAACAGAAATATTCAGCCGACATCAAAATCAGCAACTACAAAAAGCACGTGGAAAAGGAATTGTATATTTTCAAGTTTTTCTTCAACCAATTTCACCTAAATATTTATAGATCATTAATTTGCTTAAAGCAAACAACATGGCAGTAATCAGTAAATGAACATACTAATTCCTAAAATAAAACAAATGCGCAAATGCTTTGATATCCAACAATTATAAGATCCTCAAGTTAGTAATCTAAATTAAAAGACAAAAGAGAGAAAGAAAGAAAAGCTTTTGGAAATAGGCAATTATATACCTGACTTCAAGTATTAATGCTGCTTCACGCTTAGACATGACCTTACTAAACCACCCATAACAAAATCTTCCAACTACAGGGCGAGTTTTGAATGCTTGCCATGCAACTAGTAAGTATCTTCCAGCCGTAGCAGCAGCTGCGGCAGTAGCCCCTAAGACAGGTTCCTGACGAACAAATACACAGAAAAGATACTAAAAATGCAATATATTTGACAATACAGTCGTGCAAACATTTCCACTAGCCATCTGTAAAAAAATAACAGAACAATTGCAAATACACAAAGTGGAAGCAAAATTTATTTCAATGACCATAACCAAATATAATAAATAATTCCCTTACAAGTAATTATATGACGGGTAAAATATCTGATCCGACTCGATCTGATTCGAAATTATATTATAATCAAATCAGGTTGTGAGATCGGATCAGCAATTATATATGAATCCGACCCAAATCAGATTTAAAGTTAAAATTGATTTCGAAAGACTTTTTTTCCAATCCGAAATTCAATCAAATTCATTGGAATCCAATTTTTGCCACCCTTAGATGCTATTTTATGTTTGCTAGGTTAGAGAGAAACCAAAAGTGGGTTTACAGGTTTACTGACACTTGTTAGTTTCAATGACCACTGTCAAATCAGTAACATGAATGTGAGTTAATGTAATGTGAATGATTGGCAGGTATTCAACAGGCTCCAACAAGCTGGGCAAGTACAACAAAATAAGCCAACATAATTCTAACGCAACCATTGGTTGAATTATTGTCACCAATAAATGGTAAAATTAACGAAAGTGTTCTATTGCTGATAGTCCGTTTGGAAGTGCTTTTGATATCAGCACAGCCTCATATGTCATACAAACCACATAACTACAAGCTCACCAGCAAATTAATCCAAAGAAACCAAAAGCGAGAGGAATAATTAATTAATTAACCGTTATTGGATTATACAATTAATTAGTGGGCATGGCTGAGAAAGCCTACCACTGCTATAATTCAGGCGATTCGGCCCCATTGGTTTTGTTCGGTTCCGTTTGTTATCCTTTTGGTAACTGCTTGATTATTACGCACTATCAGAAAAAATAGAATAATTGATATTTAAAAACTGTCAAATAAAAGTATATTTGACAATTAAAAAGTACTAAGTATTTCTGTGTCAAATATATTTATTTAACATTTAGTAAAATTATCATTTATTTTTATCAATTAATAATAATCAAATATTTTTCACAATATAAGATTGTCAAATGTGTATGATACTTAATAATAGTCACATACATGTGACATTGTTCAAAATTGTCAAATACAAATGACTTGATAAAAATATCAAATATTATAATTTTTTTTTAAAAAAAGAAAATTACAATAGTGAAATTCCTTGTCTTGGGCTACACATTATATATATTATAACATTGAAAACCTTATAAAACTAAAAAATTTTCAGCTAACATCAAACGCCACAATAAAGCATAGGAAACCTGAATTCATATTAACATGAACTTGCACTGTACGTATATATGTATCAAATGTCTTAAGTATAAATATAAAATAAGATGTTTCTAAAACTATAGATTTAAGCCTATATTTAGCATTCCACCATCGATCCAAAAGTTTTTCATAACAGCCTTGTACATATGAAAAGAAAAACTATTAAACAAATTTCCATTAACCCAATAGATTTGATATTTTTATAAACTTTATATCTTCTCTGATTATAAATGTGTCTTAGTTTTAAGATCTATATAAATCGCTAGTGCAGCCCTACACATTAAAAAACCAAAATTACTACCATATACTATTGTTATTATTTACGGAAGAGGCTGAAAAAGTAAGTCATATTTCAGTTTTGATTAATTGTCTGATATACCTTAACTGAGAGCTTGTTATTATGAATCTGAGAACTTTTTAATATGAATCTAACTAGATGATATAAAGAGTTACCTTATGCAATAAAAGCATAAGATATCTATGCACAAGGAGAAGGAAAAATCTATGCATGAAAAATATTAACAATAAACTAATGTACTTCAAATGAATCATATGCTCTTTACCTGCGTCACTTGACTTTTTTGCATTTTCATTGATTTCATCTTCATTATAAGTATCTTGTTCATTAAACTGATGTCAAAAAACAAAAACACTATATTTATTTGTCACTCCTTCAATTTATGGACATCGTTTTAACTACATTTCCTAGTGGAATCTGCAATTACTTTAAGCTATGTTAATGATCTAACCTTTGCACAAGTATACTTTGATTTGCAATAATCTCCTTCATGAATCGCGTGACGTAGTAGCCACATTCAACATTACCAACTTGCATAGACACCTTAACATCATTCCATTTCAAATTATTCTTGTTCATTTGCTGTCTTTGCCAACTTGCATAGGCTCCTTAACATCATTCCATTTCAAATTATTCTTTTTCATTTGTTGTCTTTTTTTGGCAAGAAACATTCGAATCTCACTACAAAAAAATACAAATCAAATATGAAATATTAAACACAATAGTTGTATATATAGCAAAAACCATTAGCATACTTATTGCTGAATATCTTTAATATACTTACATAGTTACAATTTTTTTTATATCATCATTGATTTCATTTCTCACTAAATTCAAATAATGAACAACCATTTAGGGCAAGTTAATCACATGCAAGATCCAATGACAACTATTAACAAATAAATAAAGAGTTAGAAAAAAAAATACTAAAATTAAAAAGTAAAAACTAAGTAGATAAACAAAGATATCTAAAGCAACAAAATAAATAACCTAGGATTTATATGGTAAGAAGATAAATTGTTTTGCACTTAATTCATGGAAGCGATCAGTAAGAGTTTTTGCTTTTTATTTGAAAGTACTCTTATCCGAAAAAAGAAAGAGTGGTAAGATGAATGAACCCAAACTTTTCATTAATTAGCCTAATCTTCTTTTAAGCACAAAGATATCTAGTATATAAGAAAAAGTACTAGGTCAATTAAAGTGATATAAAAATAATAGAAAAAATATAAAGCATTATGAAAGTATCATACCTCATGTATATAGCACTACAGTTTTGTGAAAGTTCTTACATATCGATAAGATCTTGAATTTCCTCCAAAGTGAGATATGTATGCAATTTATAACTTAATGTGTCCTCAAAATCAACCATAACTTGGGAACTAGGTTTCATAACTTTCTTTACCATTTTATCAAAAACTTGTATGTCAGGAGATTTTTTAAATGTTTGCTGAACTATTGGAGAGTTTACTTCCTCATTCACCTCTAATTTTTCCTTGAAAGGCTTGATAATTGATTTAGACACCTAGAAATGCAAACATTCAAATATGATTATTACTTAAATTTTAAATAAAGAAATAAAATGAGAATTAAAACTAGTAAAATCGATCAGGTACCATTAATGTGTTTACTTCTGCATTCACTTTTAATTTTCCCTTGGACTTTAAGATCCTTTTGTATTTGGTTTAACTTCTCTACATCCACAACTTTGCTACAAAGATCATTGAAGAAAAAGCAAAGTCTAGTGATCGCATATCTAACATGTTCTAGCAAAATTCCTCGAATAGCTAATGGTAGGAGTTGTTGCATCAAAGCATGACAATCATAAAATTTCAACCCAGCAAGCTTTAAATCAATCATTGATACAAGGCTTTTAAAGTTCAAACAGTATCCTTCAAGAACCTCTAGATTAAATAATGTTTTGCAAAACATTACTTTTTATGCTCTAGTCAAGGAATAACTCGCAACAGGTAAATAAGTGTGATTCCCTTCAACAACAGGTTCTAATTCTTTCCAAATATTGAAATCAACAAGGTCCAACCGAGAATTAAGTCCATCTTTTGCTTTTTTAGGAATGTTCAATAATGTACCATATATACTCTCGCACACATTTTTTTCAATGTGCATTACATCCAACATATGGTGAACATGCAAATGTTTCCAATACTCAAGAGAAAAAAATATTGATTTCTTTTTCCAACAATTTTTTTCATCAAAATCTGATCTTTTACGCTTTCTAGTTTTCTTCCCTCTTGAGTTTTGAATCCCTTCAACCTTTCTTAATGTTTGTTCACCACTTAATGGCTTAGAAGGAAAGTCTCTTTTCGATTTACAATCAAAAGCCTTTGTTAAATCTTGAAACAAGTGAGATTCTGGGAGATATTGCCTATGGCATATGTACACATTTTTCATTTTATGCTTAACAAATGCATCACATATTATTCATTCAGTTTTATTAATATTAGAAATTGATATTGTTTGCAACCACAAGAACAACTAATAAAATAATAGAATCAACCAAAAAATAGGCAATGAGATCACAATTTGACTAATTAAGCAACTAAAATGTGTCTAATATAGTTTCTACTATTGTATCTCTATGATTGTCAAGAATCTAACAGTTATAAATAAAATAAATTGGTTCTTTCAAAATTAAGAATGAAAATGAAAATTATTTGTGTGTTCTTTATTTGTTGAACAGGAACAGATAGGAGACTTGGAATCAATTAAATCAACCTTAGATTGATTACAAATACAATTAATTCAAGCATAACCCTAAAATCATCAAACTGGAAAGAGAGAAGTAAAAAAAATTATCAAAACTAAAGAAAAAAAACCTGAAATTTGAGAAGCAAATGAAGCTTAAGCAAGCTGAACTTCTTCGTGCGTTCTTCTTTGAGAGAATGGAGATGAAATTCGAAATTGAGTGACTGATAAAAAATGAGAGATGACAGTCATTTCTCGAACTCACATGTACTAATTGTCATATATGGAAGCCGAAATCAAGAGCCAAGCTTAGCAATCGACATTTCTCATACTAATTGTTATCTAAAATTGAAACCTTAGAGTGAGTTTATAGACTCATTAAATAAAAATTTCATTAATTAAAGGCATTTCGCGTGAAGAAATCAAACTTAAGGCATCGAATAGAGAGAAATCAAGTGAAAGAGAGCGAGAGTAAAATAATGACCTTTAGTTCTTCGCACGATTGAGAAGTGAGAATGAACAATGGAGACCAATCGTAATTCTACTAGAGAGCATCTGATTCAGGAGATTGAGGCTCAGTATTTTGATTTTGGATGTCTAGAAACTTTGATCGGTGTTAAGGAAGCAGAGGAGTTGCACACGAAGCACATGTGAGCTAGAAGTTTCTGTTACAGTTGGAATATTGCTGCAATTCTGTTTTCATGTAGTTATCAATATAAATACTACTGTAATCATCATTTGGTTTTGTTAAGCAATAGAGTTGAAAGAATCCAGAATATTCCATTGAATTTTCTTAGCAAATTTTTCTTAATAACCAAACAAAGCTATAAGCTCAATACAACTTTTCAACATGGTATCAGAGCCAAACAGAGCAAGTTCCAGTAACCAGCAAACAATATCTAGAAATACAACAGTAACAGATGCAAATCAACACACTCAAATCACATTCTCTTTTAATAATCCAATCAAATTAAAACGTTCTAATTACTTGCTATGGCATTCACAAGTTCTGGCTTCAATTAGAGGCAATCGATTGGAAGGATTCATTAGTGGAACAAAACCAGCACCTGAAGAATATATTGTTGTCACTGACGGTAATGGATCTAATAAGCAAATTAATAATCCTGAATATCAAAACTGGAGATCACAAGATTAGACTTTACTTGGTTGGCTGCTATCATCTATCAGTGAAGGTATACTTAGTCTTGTCATTAATTGTGCAAGTTCATTTGATGTTTGGAAGACTCTAGAAAGAAAATTTGGAGTGCAATCTGAAGCTAGGGTTCTTCAACTTAAAGTCAAAATCAGAGTTTTTGAAAAGCTGTCGATTACATATATATATATATATATATATATATATATATATATATATCAAATAATCAATCTTTATCAACGCCTTCAAACGCCCATGCACACTGTGCGCGAAGCTCAGCCTCTTCTTTCGGAGTGAAATCATTCTGAATGCCAAAAAACTTTCTCACTTGCTCAACGCTCTTGTTCTTGATTCTATCAGCGGTAACTTGACACAGCACATCAAGCAAATACTTGACACCCAGATAATTCGCAGCAAACATCAATTCCCGTAACATGTCATTACTCAGGTGTCTCGTAATGAATCGATCATCAAAGGCTTTAATAAGCTCTTTTTTGCATGGGTCGCGGTTAGCGCTCAGCTCAAGATGTTGCATAACGTAAGATATCAATTCGTTGAGAACAGCGGCAGAGACGTTGAGCAGCGACACGACGATGGCTTCATCATCATCCTCCTCCGAAGTTTCTTCTAGGAATCCCTTCACCGGCTCAAACTCCAAGGTAACATTATTTTCCACAGTTAAATACACCCCGCCAGAGCTTGTTAGGGTTATTTTCTTCTCGCTGCTGCCGCTCGGCGATGATGATGCCATTGTTAATTACGACAGACAGAAAATGAAAATAACTAGGGTTAGGGCTTTATCGGGAAGCTGCTAAGGTTTCCAAACTTGGAACTTATATTACAATTTGTGAATGATTTGATGCTGAAGGAGTAATAGGAAGAGGACGTATATATGTATGTTGTGCTAATTCTTTTTTAGTTCAACTCTTCGTTTGATTCGAACTCCTCTTCTTTTAAGGATAGTCGTCCCTTTTTTCACTTTAAGGTCTCTAACTCAGATTAGGATTCATCATTTGGTTACGATATTTGATGAGTAAAGAAAAGAAACACTGAGTGTTGAAGATTATTGCATTAAGATGAAATCAGTTGCTGACAAATTGGCTAGTGCTGGAAGTCAAATAACAGAGAAAGATCTCATGTTAACAATTATAAATGGATTAGGATCTGGATATCGTGATATTGCTACATTTATCACTGGTTCTAAAATGGAATTTGATAATGCATATGCATTGTTACTCACACATGAAACCTGAATTAAGCAAGAACAAGATGATAAGAGTGTGCTCAATGCAAACTATGCATATACTAATGCATACTATCCAAAGGCATTTTATGCTCATCCTAGAGGTAGTTTCAGAAGAGGAGGATACACTGGTAATAATTCTGTAAACTTTGGTGGTAGAACTCATTTTGGTAGAGGTAACATCAATTATTCAGTGAGAATGCATAGTGGCAATTTTAGAGGTGGATATAGCAAGGGTCAGTCATTTGGTCAAACAAATAATTTCAATTCTTTCCAAACACCTAGAACTTCATCTCAGTTTTCTAGAAATGGATTCAATGGTGTGCATGGATCATTACTGGTCCTTGGCAATACAGAAGAAATGACATGTCATATTTGTTTTAAATCTGGTCACACTGCTGATATATGTTGGCACAGATTTGTTGAAGATTATGTACCTTTACCAAGGAATTTTGGAAGAGGCAAAGGATCAAGATCTGCTTATCTTGCTAATTTTGATGGCTCTGCTTCTTATCAAGGTTATGAAGATTATGATAGTTTTAGTAGTATACTACCAAACTTCTATCAGGCTTTTGGAACTAATAATTACTCTGGAAATGATGCCTATACACCTGGAGTTGCATTTGTAGCTAATTATGAAAGAGCTATTGATGATGGCTGGTACTTAGACAGTGAAGCAACTCATCATTTGACAAACAACATGGAGAATATGCATATTAGAGAAGAATACAAAGGTACTGATCAGCTCATATTGCAAATGGTAAAGGTTTAACCATCTCTCATGTTGGACATACATTTCTGACATTTAAAGCTTCAAACCACACACTTACACACACTACCATAGCTCTTAAAGACATGTTGCTAGTTCCTTCAATCACTAAGAACCTGTTGAGCATTTCAAAACTTACATCTGATAACTCTATTTCTGTTGAATTTTGTGGAAAAATCTGTCTTGTGAAGGATATGAAGGGACAAGTTCTTCTGCAGGGCCTTGCTGAGAAAGGTCTTTATAAGCTGTTGTTGAAATCTGTTTCACTCTCATCCTCACTTGTTTCTTGCATCTCTTCTCTCCAGTTGAATAAACCAGTTTCTATGCTTTCATATTCAAACATGTTCTCTAGCTTTCAAGACTGTAAGTCATTTGCTAAAGCTTGTTATCAGTCTACTTCAAATAATTGTAACCAAAATTCTGATGAAATAACTTTGTTACACAGAAAATTTGGTCATCCAAATCCAATGATATTGATGCATTTACTCAAAACTTGTAATCAGTTTAAAGTCTCTCAGAAATCCATTTTATCATCTATGCATTCATTGTGTGAAGCTTGTCAATTAGGAAAAGTCCATAAACAACATTTTCCAACAACAGAAACAAAAACTACAAAAGTGTTAGAACTGATCTTTGGGGTCCTTCACCAACTGTTTCCAGAAATTGATTCAGATACTATATCAGTTTTGTGGATGATTATAGTAGATACACTTGGATTTATCCATTAAAGCTGAAGTCAGAAGCATTTGATGTATTCAAATTGTTTAAACTTCAAGTGAAAAATCAATACAATACCATAATTAAGATGTTACAATCTGACTGGGGGGGGAGAATATAGAGTGTTTACTGATTTTCTGAGTCAAAATGGAATCATTTTCAGACACTCATGTCCATATACTCATCATCAAAATGGTTTAGTGGAAAGAAAGTACAGGCATATAGTTGAACTAGGATTAACTCTTTTAGCTCAGGCTGATCTTCCCTTTAAATTCTGGTGGGATGTTATTCACACAGCAGTTTTTCATATAAATAGGCTTCCAACACCTATACTGAAACTTGCATCCCTTTATGAAAAGATGTTTGGGCACAAACCAGATTATTCTTTCTTAAAGTGCTTTGGTTGTCTGTGCTATCCATACTTGAGAGACTTTAACAAACAAAAATTTGAGTATCATACAAGTAAATGCATCTTTATTGGTTACAGTTCAACCTACAAAGGTTACAAATGTCTAACAAGTTCAGGTCAAGTTCATATCCTTGGACATGTTGTTTTTTATGAGAATGTATTTCCATATTCAACCAATAATGTATTTACCTCATCTGAAACCATTACAAGGTCTGAAACATCTTTGTCAAACTTCACTTCACAACAAGTATTTAATCTATCCACATTACCTTTACCTAATGGCAGCTTTGAAGATACATTCTCAGAAAGATTAGTAGAAAATCATCAAATACCTTCTATGTCTGAACATGCAGATACTTCACATCAACAGGAGCAATCTAACCATTTCTTATCAAACTCATCATCATCTCATTTGCATATACAAAATCCTGAACTAAATCCAACACAACCTGAACCACTACAAAAAATTCCAACTATCATAGAACAAAATCAGAATAGAAACCTCAATCAACAGCCTTGTCACAGAATGATTACCAGATCAAAATCTGGTATCTTTAAACTAAAGTTATACACTGCCACCTTGACCAATACAGAACCTAATACAATTCAAGAAGCTCTTAATGATCAGAACTGGTATCAAGCCATGAGAGATGAGTATGAAGCCTTAATTAGAAATAAGACCTGGTCACTAGTACCATCTTCAACTGAATACAAAATTGTTGGCAATAAATGGGTTTTCAGAGTCAAACAAAACCCTGATGAAAGCATAGCTAAGTTCAAAGCCAGACTTGTTGCAAAGGGATTCCAACAAACTGAAAGTATTGACTACTCTGAGACCTTTAGTCCTGTTATAAAACCATGTATTGTGAGAGTGGTATTAAGTTTGGCCATAATGAACAAGTGGATAATAAGGCAAGTTGATGTAAACAATGCTTTTCTGAATGGAGAGCTTAGTGAAGATGTCTACATGTGCCAACCTGAAGGATTTGTTAATCAGCATAAGCCAACTTATGTTTGTAAACTAAAGAAGACATTATATGGGTTGAAACAAGCTCCTAGAGCTTGGTATGATAAGTTGAAGCATAGCCTAGTTAGAAACTGGAAATTTCAGAATTCTAAAGCTGATATATCTCTTTTCTTCAAGGAAATACAAGGATCAATGATACTAATTTTAATCTATGTTGATGATATTTTAATCATTGGTCCTAATACTGAGGAGTTGGAGAGATTCATTTATGAATTCAGCAGGGTATTTGCATTAAAAGATTTAGGAACATTGTCATACTTCCTTGGCATATAAGTGTCTTATACCAAGGATAGCATTTATCTGTCCCAAAAGAAGTATATTAAAGATTTGCTGAATAAAGCTAATATGTTGGGATATAAAGGTTGTGATGCTCCAATGGTTACTGGAATCAAACTTCAAAAAGAAGCTAAAGGTCATCTAGGTCAATACATTGAAGATGTGACAAGTTACAGAAGCATTGTTGGAGGACTGCAGTATTTGGTTTTGACCAGACCAGAAATTTCATTTGCAGTATATAAACTAAGCCAATATGTCTCAGCTCCAACACTTCAACATGGCTTAGCATGCAAAAGGGTTCTTAGATATCTAAAAGAAACTGAAGATTTTGGTCTTAGATTCTCAACTGGAGGTGAAATGAAGATGACAGGGTTTACTGATGCTGATTGGGCTTGTGATGTTGATGATAGGAAATCAATAGGTGCATATTGTATCTATTTAGGAAACAACTTGATATCTTGGTCATCAAAGAAGCAGTCAGTGGTTACAAGATCAAGTTCAGAAAGTGAATATAGAGCACTTGCCTCTGTAAGTGTAGAAATCACATGGATACAATCATTATTCAGTGAGCTCAAGATCAAATGCACATCAATACCTACAATTTGGTGTGATAATTTGAGTGCAACTGAATTAGCAAAGAACCCTGTGTATCATTCAAGAACCAAACATATTGAACTGGATATGCATTTTATAAGAGACAAAGTGTTGGCAAAGAAGCTTGAAATCAATTTCATTCCAAGCAATGAACAGGTAGCAAACATCTTAACAAAGCGTCTTAAATTTATTCATTTCAACTACTTTAGAGCCAAACTCAATGTGCTTCAATGCCCTTTGAGTTTGAGGGGGGCTGTTAAGGAAGCAGAGGAGTTGCACACGAAGCACATGTGAGCTAGAAGTCCAGTCAGCATTTGTTAGCTAAGCAGATATGCCAGCTCAGCAAATTAGTTCTGCATGCTTTTATATCTGTTACAGTTGGAATATTGCTGCAATTCTGTTTTCATGTAGTTATCAATATAAATACTGTTGTAATCATCATTTGGTTTTGTTAAGCAATAGAGTTGAAAGAATCCAGAATATTCCATTGAATTTTCTTAGCAAATTTTTCTTAGTAACCAAACAATGCTATAAGCTCAATACAACTTTTCAACAATCGGAGATGAAAAATAGTGGTAGCAAGCTTATTGAATCGTCATTTTGTAAAGAGTTTGCATTTTGCTTATGTCCAGTTGAATTTCACTTAATAATTAAAGCACGTCTTCTTATGCTTAGTGAATACAAAAAAAAGTGAAATATATTTATTTTATTTACCTTTAGTTCTTCGCACGATCGAGAAGTGAGAATGAACAATGGAGACCGACCTTAATTCGACTGAAGAGCATCTGATTTAGGAGATTAAGGCTCGGTATTTTGATTTTGGATGTCGAGAAACTTTGATCGAAGATGAAAAATAGTGGTAGCAAGCTTATTGAATCGCCATTTTGTGAAGAAGAGTTTGCATTTTTTGTGTCTAGTTGAATTTCACTTAATAATCAAAGCACGTCTTCTTATGCTTAGTGAATACAAAAAGAAAAGAGTGAAATATATTTATTTTATTTTTTTAAAAAAAAACATCAATTGTGTTTCATACATCCATTGAGTGTCATTTATATTTGAGGCATGCCTAATATTTAATGCAGTGACAAATAAAATTGTTAATTTATAAAAATTGTCAACTAATAAATGTCAAATATACTAATTTTTCTTGTGGTAAGGCTTTTTTTTCGTAGTTCTTGTGTATTTATATAGAAAGGGTGGGAGCATCATTGCTTGAGCTTCAAGGAAAATCTGAAAAATGAACTCTGTAAAGGAAATCCAAACATTCACCCTAGCTTTTTTATTCAAACAAAAAAAATGAAACTGTAAAAATATGTTTAGGAAATTATGAATAAGGGTGGCAATATGTGCTAGGATTCGTTTATATGATTTGATTCAATACGAATTAAATAGGTTTGGGTTTGGAAAAATTGATTCATTTAATAAATGGGTGAATTCAATTCGATTCGATTCGCTAATGAAATAAATCAAATGCGGGTTTGAAGATTTTGATTCGTTTATTGATTTAGGATTTGTTTAATAAACAGGTCATAAACGAATCGAATACAATTCGATTTGTTTAAATTTTGTTTATTATTCGTTTAATTAAATTACTTTTGTGTCCTTAAATTTATTTGAAAAGTTTTTAATATTGTAATTTTAAGCATAACACATAAAGCCAAATAATAATTAGGACAGCCAGCGATAATTTTACACTTCACACATACTTTCCCCTCATCTCTTAGCAACTCAGCTGCCACTGCTACGTTTTTCCATCTCCTAGCAACTCAGTTACAAGTAAATCACCGATAGTCATCTCAACAATTTCTTCACAATTTCTCAATTGCTACCAGTCATAATCTCGCTTAATCACGCTTGCACAATAAGCTCCAAATCCTTTTCTTTCTTTTTTTTTAAATTTTTATATCCAACAAGTGCTACATTTTGGCTTGGGTTTGTCTTTTATTCATCTTGATTTGGGTTGTCTTTTGAGGATCCACTAATTAGTGGATGAGAAAAATATAAATAATAAATAAAATATATGTTGTAAACCATACATGATTAATAACTTACATTGAGTTGCATAATTTGTAAAAAATACAAACACAGGCATGGTAGTAATTCAATTGTAACCATTAGCGCTAGCTTTTTCATTTCTTGCTTATATCATAATCATATTCTTCAATTATATCACTGTTAAAAATATCAAAAATTAATTAATTAATTAATTTTAATATATATACATATTTATTTTTATATATGATCTTTTATTCTTCAATTAATATATATATATATATATTATTTAAGTTAAATTGTTAATTCATCTTGCTAAATAATTTTGAAGTATTTTGTTTTTAGGAGAATGGACACAAGCCAAAGTGACTCAGCCTACACAATTAATGATTCTATTGTTGTAGATGATGATGTAAATGACATAATCAAAATGGAAGAAGAGATTGAAAATGGTTTGAGGCCAGTGGAACAAAAGGCACCACGGCAAAGGAAACTAACTTCACAAGTTTGGTCATTATTCCGTAAGGTTCCAGAGGATAAGTATCTGAACAACAAGCCAAAAGCGGTGTATAAAAAATACGGCATTGAGTACGTGGCTGTGCGCAATTCTAGTACAGATAATTTCAAAAAGCATTATGAAACTTGTGCAAAATTTAAAAAGTGTGATTCTGCACAAATGATGCTAGATCGTAGTGATGGACTGTCAACTCGTTTTCCCTAGTTTGAAGCTCATGTGTTTTGTGAATGATTGTCTTGTGCCATTATTATGCATGATTTGCCATTTCAATTTGTTGAATATGAGGGAATTAGAAGAATTTGGAATTATTTGTGTGATGAAGTGCCCAACATCTATAGGAACATTGTTATTTGGAATTATTTCCCCAGTGTTGTGCCTTTTCTATCTCTAGTCTATATTTTACCACCAACAATTTTTATTACCAAAACTTTTGAGAATAAAAAATTATATTAATTTTATGTTGCCTTAACATTAATAAAAAATTATATTAATAGTCATAGTCAGTTACTGGTGCTTGACACTTTAGCTTTTTATTTTTTTTGGGTTTAAGGGAAATGGGGTTTTTTTTTCAAAAAAAAAACCCCATTTTTATCTTTGATCTTTTTTGTATAGTCAAATATATCAAATGACAGAAGTATTTTAACAATGGATCCAATATATTTTAAGGATACTTTATTCCATAACTGTTGTGAAAGTTTACTAATTTTTCTTAACTTTCTAAGCATTTGACAATGTCAAGATTGTAGGATACAATAACTTGGGGTATTATAATTACAATTTTCAATATTTCAAAATTTTACTTTAGAGAATACTCATACTAAGATAGTCAACGATTGCAGCTAGTGATTGTGTTACCTTTGATATTAAATAGAAATTGTACTAAATTAAATATAAATAATAATATTACATTTTGTGTAATACAATCTAATCACCAGTCTAATCCGTTTAGTTTCAATGAAAGAAATAGAAAAATTAAAATTCAATTTGGAGAAACGATGGGAACCATCAAGGAGATACAATTAAGGTTTAAGTGACACTTCGCACATTTTATGGAAGCTTGCTTATAAGAGATAGAGGAAAAAAATATACAAACTACCTTAAATAGATTAATTGAGAAGTTATGAGTCGATCGAAATTCAAAGTTCAAGACATGAAGAATTGGGCTTAAAGAGAATACAAAATATCATGAACATTATTCAAGCTATTGGACATCTATATACAGAGTTTGGGCCAAATGTCTAACCAGAGTCAAAGTCATGCCAATTCTAACTCAAGTCAATACAGAAAAAGGTCAAAATTAAATTGACACTGCATGTGTTTGAATTAATTCTCAAGTAGTATAGCATGGCAAAGATAATTTAGTAAGCTTTTCAATGCATTTGATGGAGCTAGATTTAGAGTTTTTTTACAAGAAGTTGTGACAAATTCATTGCAAACTTTCAATTTTCAAGTCAATTTCAACTTTATTTATGGTTCCTTTTGTTCTGTTTAAGTTTATCAATGTTTTATTTTATTCTACTTTTAATGTTGATCTTTAGTCAAGTCTTTTAAAGGATACTTTTGAGTAAACATATGCTTTTGAGTAAACATATGCTTAGAGAATGGTCTATGAATTCTATTAGACTAATTTAACATTTCCATTAGCTTATGTATATTCGATTTGGACTTTAAGATTCAGAAGATTATTGTTATTTGAATTAAAGATGATAATTATTTTTAGTTATTTTGAGAATTATTGAACTTTTTAAGAAATTATATTTCTATGATGTTTGTTATCACTCATTTTTTCATTTATATTTTACATGTGCCATTAATATCATTTTTTATATGGCTGGTTCATATTTTTTAAAACATTGGGTTAAGATATGTTTTTAACTTAAAAATATGTTATTAAAATTTCTCTAGGCATTTGAAATTTCAAAGCTTAAGTATGAAAGTATCACAATCATAAAAAAAAAATCAACCTAGATTATATAGTATATATAACAGTTTTTTTCTTGTTTAAAAAGGAGAAATTTATGTTCGGCTGCAATTTTCTCCAAAAAAAGACAAAGAAACATAAAAAAGACATAAAGGAGACAAAAGAAAAATTTAGCCACACCTCCTAAAAGAATATAAATTTAGAAAATAAATAGTTTTTCTGAATAATTTGATAAAGGCAAAGCTAAGCTTAGCAAAACAGTTAATTGGCCATACACTTAATGGCATTAGAGCCAAATTTTGATTCAAAAGGTTTTGGAGTATCAAGGTATATCAACGTTAATTCGCTGACATATATTCTGATAGTTAATCACAACAAGAACTATATCAGTCTATACTATAAGTAGAACAGGTGACATACCTAATTATTTCAAAATCAAAGATAAAATGAATGAAACAATCATCTATTTCATAAATAATGGATAATAGAATCTAATGATAGATAGTAATACAATCAAGGATAATATACCTAAACATAGATAATATTATTCATTAAAACAAAACGATTTAGATATTAAACAATTAGAACAACTGTACTTATTGCGTGTTCATGGATTCAGAATTAGAGAACTCATACTTATTGCTTGCCTGGTTCGTAAATTAGAGAGGAATTAGTTGTCTCAGGTATTGATAACATAATGAAATAAGAGTTGTTGTGACACTTTTAGACCTAAACCAATGTTACTTAGAGAGTAAATGATGTATTTTCATTACATTGTCAGTATATTTTGAATAAGCATTTAGTTAAGTTTAAGTTTTAATTAAATAATCTCATTTTAGATCATTTAGTGTTTTGATTATGTGTGAATTGTAAGTAACCAAAAGCCCAAGTTTCATGGATGGAATGTTGTTGGAATAAACTTACAAAGGTGACAACAGAGCTGGGCTACAAAGGAATGAAAAAAAAATATGGAATAGTGTAGGTGCTGTAGACAATACTACTGCAATTCTGTAGCAATTATGAAATACTAACTAAGCTACCCAAGAGGGGGGGTGAATTGGGTTCTCAAAACTTATACAAATAAAACCACAAAACAATTTAAATTAATGTTTTAATAAAATCAAAAGTAATAATTTTAAGAATGCTCGAAATTAAAAGGATAAAGGAAGAGAGATCAAACATGCAATTTTCATGTGGTTTGGCCAACCGTGCCTACGTCAACGCCTTCAAGCTCACCGTGCTTGAGGATTCCACTAAGCAAGCCTCCAAGGGTTTAACCACACTTACAATTGACTTCAATGGTGTCAATAAACCTTTACAACAAGAGATTATTCCTAATCTCTTAATCCAAGTGTATATTAACACTTACAATCACTCAAAAACAAATATTACAATCAACCAATCTCTCACACAATATATATGATTACAATTGAAATCTCAAAGTATGAATCAATGAAACAAAAACAAGTTTAAAGCCCAATGATGTATGTTTTCTTAATAGTAAGCTCAATGATGATTGTTGGATCTCTATTGATTTGAATTTGATTGAGCCATTTTATAGTTGGAGATGAAAACTAGCCATTGTTGACTTTCTGAAAATAATCGGATTGCCGTTTACTGCTATCGGATTGCCGCATTCGCTTCGTCGGTTTGCCGTTTTGACTTATCTAAATAGTCGTTGTACTAAGATTTTAAATAAACAGTTTACCATTTGTGGTTATCGAATTGCCATTTATTTTTGGAATCCTGCAAAACAAACTTAGATTTTCATTTTTGCTAAACAGTGCAAGATTAGAGAGTTTTTTCCTTTCTATAAATTATCGGTTCATCGTTAGTAATAAATGGTTCACCGTTAATTTCCAGAATGTTATGAAACAAGTCTAAAGACTAAATCTTTTCTGTAAATTATCAGTTTGCCTTTTATAATAAACGATTCAAGGATAATTTCTAGAATCTATATTTTAACAATATTTTGTAGAAAAATGATTTTCCGACTCAAGTTAACAATCATTAAGCTTCTTTAAACATGTCTATATCTTTAAGAAATTCATTTTAATAGCCCCAATATTTTAATCAAGAACATATAAGTTTTCTTATCATCAAAATCAATATTATAAGATTAACTTGTAGAAAAGATTTCATACAAAATAATTAAAAAATTAGAATCCAAGATTTCCAAAATTGGTAGATACATAGCCACAAACTTCTAGTTACCCTAATTTTGAGTTATAAAAAGAACACGCATGAAAAGAAAAAGGAGAGCCATCAATAAAGAAAAATAATAGATAAAGACAAAAAGAAAACAGAGAATAAAAGAGATTTGAAGGGCTGCATTAGAGGACTCAAGGAGAAAAAGAATGAGAGATTACAAGATCAAGAGGAACTCAATTCCTTATCTTATTTTCTTGTTATTTCTTTATGGGAATGTATTTTGTGGTTAAAATGACTTTTATTACTATTTTATTGCGAATCATGAACTAAACCTTTTTGTGATTAAGTGATAAACAAACTTAATGGCTATTTGACTGATGAATATGTGTTGCTTTAGATTTGCTGCAGCATTTTATCTTGATTTTATTTATTGTAATTCCTTATTTTGGCTAACCACCAATTTAGTAGATACTAGCTAAGAAGATGCCTCAAAATGGACTGATTTAGCAAAATAAATTAAGACAATATATGGTTTTAAATTGAGTTTGCAAGTTAAGTTAATCTTGATTTGAATAAGGTCATGCTTGATCTAAAATTAATGAAGAACTAGACATAAAAATTCACCTTATAGGGCAATAAGAACTTAGAATGTATAATGCTATATCATATATTGGCATAACAACTGATCATTGTTATGTTGTATATAGATATAAGATATACAACAGGCGACAGCTGATGATGCATGAGAGGTTCTGTCCAATGCTGTAGTAGATGCTTTAAAAACAAAATTTTAATTGCGGAAGTAGTCAATACCATTAAAGGTGTTTAATTACTCAACTACTCTTTATCCATTAAGTTTGTCCTTGTGTTTGACTTCAACTTTATCTTATTGCAGTTTCATTCCCTACATTTTTAATTTAACTAGTTCATTAATTTTGTTAATTATTTTATCTTAAGTTAGATTGAAACTGTATCGCTGGGATTGCTGTAGTAAAACTGATAATATTAATCCCTATGAAAATGATCTGATCATTCATCATTATATTACTTATTGTGTACACTTGCACATTGACGTATATAGCATCTATAGCATACATCAAGTTTTTAGCACCGTTACTGAGGATTGGTTGTTTATTGTGATTTTTGAAATCAATTTTAATGGTGTCAATTTTAATTGTCTTTTAACTAGTTTGCTGTGTTGATAGAAATGTTCTAGCAAATCTTACATGCATAGAAATAAACCTGTAAAATTTTAATTTGATCTAGAAATTAAAAGGACAACAACAAGGTTAAGAAAAGAACATTGGAATTTAAGAATTGTTACAAACATGAATGATTTGCAATAGATGGGAAATATGAACCCTCGAGGAGAATTATAACCAAGCACGTAATGCACAAAAGGTCGAGAATAGACAACATGTTTATAAGCAACCAAGGAACAACAATATTATCCATATGGCAAATGCTAGAAATAAAGTTATCCGAGACTATACAATGTTGACTCCTCAAGTTATACATCTGAGAATAGTCAGACATAAAGTTCAAGCTGACAATTTTGAGATGAAACTAATGATGTTTCAGATGTTACAACTAGTAAAACAGTTCAGTGGGTTGCCATCAGAAGATCTTCATATTTAAATTAAACTATTTTTTAAGATGAGTGATGCCTTTAATATTGCTAGAGCATCACAGGAAGCATTGAGACTCAGGCTCTTTCCATTTTCTCTAAGAGACCGAGCAAGAGTATGGTTGAATTCTTTACCATTAGACTCCATCACTACATGGAATGACTTGGCTGACAAATTTTTGATGAAGTACTTCTCATCCTCTAAAAATGAAAAATTGAGGAATGAGATCACATCTTTCCATCAATTAGAAGAAGAAAGTTTATATGATGCATTTGAAAGATTTAAAGAGTTACTTAGAAGACGTTCTCATCACAGTATTACTTGTTGTATATAGTTGGAAACTTTCTACAATAGTCTCAACCCAAGCACTAGATTGATAATAGATGCTTCAGCAAATGGAGTCTTATTATCTACGTCTTACAATGAAGGATATGAAAGTTTGGAGAGAATAGCTAATGACAATTATCAATAACAACTAAACAGACAAGTTGCAGTAAAATGTGCAATAGGAGTTCACAATGTAGACGTTCTGACAACGTTATCAACCTAAGTAACCTCATTAATAAATACGGCGTTGTTAACCAACTCACATGTATAGTTAAAAAATTAACCTTACTCATAATTAAATCTCCTTCCTCGTGAGATTAACACTCGTCACCATAAATCTATTTTACAATAGGTTCATACACTTATGAATACAATAAAATTTGCACAATATCTTCTAAAATGCTACTGCTCTCATTCCCTTTTTTCGTCAACAACCTTCAAAAATGTTTTCAAAAAAAAAATTGGTAAAAAAATTTTCTAAGAGTTTTTGTAACTTTAGAACAATAGTAAAATAGTACCTCAAAATCTGCAAAGGCAATATTGCTATTGTTCTGTGATATCTCTGTGAAATGAGAGTTATTATAGTGTTTTTAAACTTAAATCAAGATTACTTAGAGAGTAAATGACATTTTTTCATTGTATTTTAGTTATGTTTTGCATAATTAGCTATTTTAGTTATTTTTAATAAATTATGTTGTTTTAGAATAAATTATGTGCTTAGATCATATGCTTAATTGTAAGCAACTCTAAGTGAAAATTTTAAGGAAAGAATGTTGTGCAATAGGCTTTCAAAAATGAGGAAATAACTTAGCTACAGAAGAGTGGAAATAAGTTTGGAACAATGTAGATGTTGTAGCCATTGTTGTATCAATTGTTGCTGTAGTAATCTTGGAGCATTAAAAGAGAAAATTTCACGTGAATCGTAGAAACAAATAGACACGATTTGAAGTTTCTAAATCTGGAAGATATGCGCCCTAAACTTCCATTTGCCATAATTTTCAATTATAAAAGAAGCATGCACACAAAAGAAAGAAAGAAAGAAAGCCATCAACCGTAAGAAATAACCAAGAAAAGAAAAAGAAAATAGGGAAGAAAAGAAAAATTTAAGAGCTGATCAAAAGATTACAGGCGAGAGGAAAAAGAAATCAATAATCTAGAAGGGTCACTCACTTCTATTTCTATTCTATTTGTTTTCTTTGATTTGTGATGATGTATATGATGGCTAAAACTATTTCTATTTTTGTTTTGTCACAAATCTTAAACTAAATTCATTTGTGGTTGAGTAATAAACAAGTTTGATGGTTAATTGACTGATTTTATATATTGTTGGATCATTGCTATAGCACTTTCTTTTTATAACGCTTATTTTAATTCACTATTTTAGCCGATCACCCATTTAGTGATACTAGCTAAGAAAGAGTCTCAAAAAGGCTTGTTTCAGTGAAACATATTAGAACAATACTTAATTTTAGATTATGTTTCCCAAGTTCGGTTAAACTCAATTTGAATAGGATCATACTTAATCTAAAACTAGTGATAAACTAGATATAGAGATTCACATTGTAGGGTAATAGGAACATTGAGCATATAATTCTATATTTTATTTTGGCATAACAACTAGTTATTGTTAGGTTGTATATAAATATAAGATATCCAACAGGCGATAGCTAAGGCTGCATTAGAGTTCTGCCAAGACTATAGTAATTGTTGTAGTAACAATACTATAAAACAAAAACAGTCAATACTATTAAGTGACTTAATTCACTCAACTACATTATTCCTAATGGTTATATTCTTGTGCGAGACGTGTTAAATTTATTTTATTGCATTTTATTTTCTCATTTAAATTAATTAGTTTAATTCAGTTAACAAAAGATATTAATTTAATGAGGTTGAATTGGCAGCATATTAATTGTTGTAGCAACTCTAATAGCATCAATCCTTATATAGACAAGCTTGAATACTCATCATTATATTACTTGTTGTGTACACTTACGCACTGACACCCATATTATAAGAGATTAAACTTACACTACAATAAGTTTTTGGCGCTGTTGCTGGGGATTGATTATTTATTGTGATTTGTGAAATCAATTTTTGTGGTGTTTATTTAAGTATTTGTTTAATTATTTTTCTGTGCTGACAGAGTGCTCAAACAACCATTTCATGCGCAAAGACAAACAGATTGAGTTTCAATTTAATCCAGAAATTGAAAAAACTGTAAGGAGATTAAGAAGAGAGCAAAGAAATTCAAAAGTTGTTGTAGCAATGAATGACTCACAAGATATGGGAGATTTGAACAACTGAGGAGAATTCAACCGGTTAATGCACAAAAAGAAGTCAGAATGGACAGCATGTTTATGGGCAATTAAAAAAAATATGATTCATATGGCAGACAACAGAGATAGAGCTATTTGAGATTATGCTATGTTAACTCCTCAAGCCATACATCACAATTCTATTATAAATTCTTGATAGACAATGATTCTATTATAAAACCATCATAAATTCATGACAGATCAAAATTCTATCTTGATTTGGTCATATTATAATGATATAAGTCAATTTGCTCAAAATCAGTCACAAACTCTCTATCATCTATTGCCAGTTTTCTTGTAGTGCTTATAATAGAATCATGTAAGAAGATCTATATCCTTTACCCACATCTGAATTCTCTCTTCCATAAATCTCCCCTTGGTAAAATTCCAGTTACAAAATAAATAAAACTCTTTTTGAGCGAAACTATTATCTTTCATATATTTGTTATATTTTGAAAAATTAACCAAGAATCTTGCATGCTGACACTTGTGCTAAACCAATAAGATTTCCTATTAATAAGCACTCTTCTAGAGACAATTGCAAGAAATTCACTTAGACAAATCCTATTAGGCTAGTCTACTATGTGTTGCATTAAGACATGTAGAACAATCGTTGAAGATATCTTGCATAATGTGTGCAGCTATAGGCTATGTTGACCTTGGACTTATTTATAGTTAGAGACAATTAATGAATCTATTGCAAAATATTGAAGGATAGTACACTAGTTGGCAATTTTAAATTATTTTTATATATTTTAAAAACAAATAGAAGCATGTTGGGCCTTGTCTGTTTTCTAGAATTTATAAGATAGGAAGTGATAAAATTAACTCAAATTCATAAAAATGAAAAGATTTGTTAACTATTTTTAGATGCAATTGATAATTTAGACTTTAGTCAAGAATGTCAAGTCATTTATACAATATCTATTGTTAAAATCAAATTAATTATGAGCGAACACCTGGATGAAGAAATGAAAAAAGAAAGTTTGGATGATAGTACAGAAATATTTGATTCATTCAAAGAAGATAATAAGATAGCATTAATGGAACACATATTAAGAAAATAGGATAACATTAATGGAATCTATATTAACCAATTTTGAAATAATACAAGACAAGTATAAAACTAACAATATGACTCAAAATCATCCATAATGGGTAATAATAACAATCATATGAAGTTCTTAATTCAGCATGTTGAATTTAAATTACAATATATATGTGGAAGTATAGATGTGATGTACCTTGGTTGGTAAGATAACTTATATGTATAAATATGGATTTGTTAGAGAAAAAATTTGGTCTATGTCTCGAGAGAGACAAATAGTTATAAATGTAGATCTAATCTACAATTTATACATCTACATGAATGTGATAATAATTTAGATCTTTACAAAATATAATTAAAACTAAAGTTTTAAGGATAGATGTACAAGAGACGGAAGAAGAAATCATTTAACTATTGAAAATCATTAAGATTAAGATCAATTAGATTCATAACGGCCATTAAGATAAATATAAAAATTTTAGAGTAACCAAAAGAATTAAAGAAACTTGAAATTTGTCACTATTATGCCATTTTCTCGAATATATAACCCAACAAGGGGGAATTTTAAGTAACATAATCTGTAATGTGGTTCGTCAGTAAGTTACAAGCCTAAGTTACTGCTCTTGTAACTTACGGCTCTTTTGTCTTTTCTTACTTTATTATTTTAAATTTTTATCAAGATCCTTCCACTTTATTTTATTTACAATTTATTCATGTATTATGAAATTTTCTACTTACCTATACTATAAAAATTCAATTTATCTCCTTACACTTTTATTTATTTATTATTTTTTTATAAGTGCCAAAAGAGTTTCTATTTATAACCATGATACATTAGTTATCATGACACACTAATATTAATAAAAATACAAAAATATACTTAAATTAATACTAAAATAAGCACTTTCCTCTATTGAAAAATTACGGCATCTCTTCTTTCATCACTTATCATCAACAAAATTTTTAAGGATATTACCATTCATCTTCTTTATAATATCATCTCATAATAATTAATACTTTCATAAGCGTTAACAAAATAAAAAATAATTTCCCTTTGAATTCATCCCTCTCTACTATTAATTTCTCTTCATCAACAACTTTTATCGACAATTAAAGCCACCAGTAGACTCATCACAGAGACAGAGACAAAGACAGAGAGGGGAAGAAGAAATGGAAAAAAATTATATGAAATGTTTATAATTTTATAATACATTCATTAAATGAGAATAAAAATTAATTGGAATCAAAATGAGTTAAAATCAGAATATGTAGAATCAAAATGAAGAATTAGAATTAGAATAATTTATTTACTTAAACTATAAGAATCGTAGTTAGAATGAGTTGTATTGTCATTAATGTATTTACTTTATCTTATAATCAAAATTGTAATGAGTTAAACTATAGTAAATTACTATAAAATCCTTAATTAATTTTTATCATAATTATTATTTTGTATTTTAATTATTGTGATTATTATTATTATTCAAAATTTAATTATTAATAATAATTATTGTTGATTACTATTATTAACAATTTAACTGAAAAATTATTATTAATCATTGTTAATATATTAATTAATTAATTATAATACTTTTGTTGTTGTTAATAATAATAATAACAACAACAACAACAATAATAATCCATTTAAAAATTATAATTATATTTATAATTATAATAATAAAATTATTAGAATAATAATTTAATTATAATCCATTTAATAATTATTATATTTTTTAATTAAATGAAGGGTATTTTTAAAATTTAAAAATTATGGGGGGGCGAATTTGATATTTCAAGGATTTTAATAAAATAAAATAAAATGGAAGGTTTTGATGAAATTTTACAATAATAAATTAAGAAAAGACAAAAGAGCCGTAAGTTATAAGAACCCTAACTTAGGCAGACCCAATCTAAAACTTACCCTAGTCTTAACCTGCTCCACTCACAACCATTTTGCATGCTTTCTTTTCGTATGCTGGACATGTGGGCTGCATGGATTGGGGGTGTATGTTACAAAATGTATAATATATGCACCTCCCCTAACAAATAATAACTATTTAAAGTCAATAACCAATAATATGGATCCAACTGTAATACAACGCTGCATCATATACATCGTTAATGAATTTTTTATTTAAAAATTAATTGGCCTTTGGATCGCAGTCAAAAGTAATCCAACGGATTATATTTTTTTTTTTTTGTTAATGCTAGCTACCGGAACTATCAGTTGCCATTGATTAAGGTGTGGTATAAATAAGAATTTTTTCCTCGCCATACCCCCTTTTCTCTTTTCATCCGTCTCTAAAGCCCCCATTTTCTTTTCATCCATCTCTAAAGCTCAGTTATTCAATTGGTCTCCCTTATTCCTATGCATGTTTGAAATGAAAAATTTGATGGTGTGGTGAAACTGAGAGTTGCTAGAGTCTTTCTTTGAATCCCTTTCTGAAAGCAAAAATTACAATTTGACAACCCCGGCAGCAGAACTAAAGAGTTTAATTTTAATGAAGAATCAGCTCATTCAACGAAGGATCAGCCTCAATTAACAGCCAGAACCAAAATGTAGTTAAAGAAACTTTGACTTGCAGTTTAAAGAAAACTAGTGGTACGAATTTTTAAATTACTCGTGTTATTTATAATGTTTCAAATCTATGCATGCCTTCAGAATAATGAGTAAATTCTCTTTTATAAGGTAATTTCTTAATTTGTTTGAAAGTTTTATTCATTGTCCTATTTCATTTTAAAGTCTGCATTTTGAACAAATCAATTTATTCTCATAAAGAATCGGCCTCAATTAACGAAGACTATTTATTCTCACAAAGAATCAACCTTAATTAACGAAAATTATATAAAGAGATTTCTAATCTAATTCAAAGTAACCTACCAGTAGCAGGTATGAGTTTCCAAATTATCATATATGTTTTAAAATCGCGAGTTAAACCATTGATATAGTTTTTTAATACAAAAGAATTAATTAATTGAAGGGTATAATCTTATTTGTTGTGAGGCGATATGCTGACTGGAGGGGAAGAGAATGAACATGGGTTTATATAATATCCATATGAAAAGAATGAAAAAGAAAAAGCAAAAAAGACAGCAATAGAGTATTGTTTAAATTGGACTGTAAAATTTGGTACAAGAAAAAGAATGAAGCAATTTTTTTTAAAAGGTTATAGGTTTTAATGGGTGGATTTACAATCTGTTGCATAAGAATACGAATGGACAATCAGCTACACAAGCCTAAACGACAATCAATAAATTTACAAAAGAGCAATACTTGTCTTTCAAAAGTAAACAATCAAAATGTAGTTCCTACATCTTCAACGTATGAATTTGTTTCTCACTTGTAAGTAATTATATTCAGTTATTATTTAACTTGCATAGTAGATAACTACTAATTCAATGTTATGCAGTTGTAATGATGAAGAAGAGCTTTTGAAAAGTCATAATTTTAATTTGTCTACCACTATTGGGGTTAGTATATGTGTAGATATTTTTTAAATTAGTATGTTCATTAAATGTAGTTTGTAAATTTTTTTAATCTTTATTACTTTTGTGACAGTTGAGGAAGCACACTGAGAAAACCAACACAAGACTTTTAGCATAACATAAGGTAAGGCACGAAAAGTAATGTGAAATGATTGGCTGTGCAGATGTGTATTCTGATAACAATGAATTAAAGACTCCTAAGGCGGATAAGTTCACCTTCGATACTAGGTGTGCGCCTGACCGATTTTGTTCCCTTGTTGGCAACTTATTGGAAGACAAGAGAAATACAATAAGAGAACTAGGATTTGGAAGCCTACTTAAAATCCAATGTGGTCAATTGAGAAGGCAATTATGTCGTTGGTTGATTGATCAATTCAAACATGAATGCAACATTATTGAACTTCATGGTCAAAATTTAAAACTGTGCCACAGAACATTTTCAGACATCATGAGTGTAAAAGATGGAGGTATACCAGTACAATTGGGTGGACCAAGTGGAAATACTGCTGGATTACAAGATATTTTTCAATCAACAGTCTGAGGGATCAACATCAAGATGCTTGAGGATATTATAAAGCAAGTAGATGAAACCAACTGGATTTTCAAGGTTTGTAATAAAGTTGATTTTGGCACATTTATTCGTACACATTATTATATTAAATCATGAATATATGTTATATTTCTTCCGCAGTATATTCAACTCTTACACCATCTATTTTTTTCTATAATATTTGCATGCGTAATTATATTTAAAGTTACTATGAAATATGAGCACACGTTAGCCATTTATCAAACTTATTCATGCTTGCTATTGTTCATTTTACAAATAGTAGTTTTGATATGAGCAAGTTGCCTTTACTTTGTTTGCGCTAGCCATATTGTTATACCCAACAAGTGGTTATATATCACATTTGTTCCTGCATCCATGCAAAGATGTTCTCAATGTTAAATCATTTAATTGGGCTTCGTTTTGTTAGAAATGGCTGGTAAAGTCCATTGGCAAATATAAGAATCATGAAACTACATATGTCGGAAGATGTCTTCTTTTCCTACAAGTAAGATAATTTCCATAACTAAATTTTAGTATTTTTCTCACCATCATAATTTCCATAGCTAAATTTTAGCATTTCTCTAACCATGAATGGCATTAATTATACTATTTTCTTAACAATAAGCTATTTATACAGACTTTTTACCTCCATAATGTTGCATACAATTGCATTCAGCCTGATTGGACTAAAACTCCGGTCACATTCTGGAAAGAATCAATGGTGAAAAGGTTCATGAAGTGGTTGAGATCTCAGGGAGGGATTAGAATCAATAAGGTAAATTTTATTGTAGAGTGCTTATCATTATAATTAGCATAATAATATGTGAGAAATTGGGATTGTACTTGTTTTTTGATATAATTTATTTGCTTAATTAAATAGATTCAAATGCGTACTACTGACATTGGTGGAGCTTCTCGATTAAAAGCTGTTAAACATCCCAATTTTGAAGAAATAATTCAAAAACAAATACTTTTAATCCGGTATTAACTTTTGAGGTTGATTACCTATCTGATGCAATATCTGACCAAACTAAAATGCTAAAAGAATTGCTAAATCAAAGGTAAATTATGGACCATGTTGCCCCTTATGTGCATCATCCTGCCACAAATTACATTAGAACTCCTTCCCATGAGTTTGTGTCTGCTCAATAAAATAATGTTGGGGCTGAATTTATTGAAATCTCATCAAATGAAGGTTCAGCCCCTGGTTATGATAAGACAAACCCTCTTTATGATGGCTCCAACTTAAACACGAAGGAAAGGCAATTATATCAAATATTGAGTACATTAGAAATCACTTTAGCTTGTGAAAAGACATATGCATTTTCCTCAAAGAAAACAAAAATGTCCAAGGGAAATCCAGAAGTGATTCTTAAGGAATCTAATGTATTGAAGTGTCTTTGTTACTATTGCTTTTATATTTACCATAACTATATGTTGTGACATTACTTCAAAATATGTGAATTGTAATATTTTTCATTTGTAGGAGGGTCTTTTGATGATACAATCAACCACAAAGGGTAGGCATATTCAAACTTTTAAAGAAAAGAATGTCAATTTCAAGCCTTCCCAACCTCAATTCTTGGTTGGTCTATTTTCGATTCCTACTCCATTTACTGAGGACGAAATGAAGCTTATTCTTTATCCTTTTTACAACAAGTTGGCTGAAATGTATAGTCTAGTAATAATGACATGTGTTTATGGCTAGACTGTTTTTGGGGTTGACGTAAATCTCTTAATCTTGCTTTTATTTATTGTGATAATGTTGTTCTTTCATGGTAAAAGGATGTTGTCGTCCGTACAGAATACAGCAATATAACACGGAGTTGTATGCTCTCCCTCATGCCAAGAGCATGGATTGATAGTAATGTAATACTTTATGCCTACTACGTATAATATTTAGGACTAATTCAATACTAATTATGCCATTATTTTCAATTAGTATATATGAACAATTAGTATATATGAACATATCTCTTAACTAATGTGTACACTTTAATCACAACTGTTAAAAAAAATTTCAGATTATTACTATGTATGCAGAGTACAAGACTATTGAAGAGGCCTAAAAAGATATCACCTCTCCTCGGTGCTGGTTCCTGCCGTCATATTATTCTGGAAGATAACTAGAAATTATATATTTCTAATTCAATCATTATTCTTCAAATGAGATCATGTAGATTGTCAACTAAAAAAATATTTTAATTCTTCTAATTTTTTGAACTTAAATTTAAAGCAAGCTGTACTAGGTGACTCGAGTGATCTAAACCCCTATCATCGAGCTTCTAAGTTCCAAGAGCGATACATGCCCCGGTTGGAAACCTGTGAAAAGGTTTAGCTCGTAACATGAATTTTTTTTTCATGAACTTTTCGTGGTTTGCATTTTTTCATAGTTCCTTCATTTTCTTTTCATTTTACTAGCTTGATAACAAAACATTTTGCCATTAATTATGTTTTACGCTCGTACAACTGCAGATTTATGTACCCATACATTGTGAAGGTCATTGGTACATGCTTGTTATTGACATTCTTCGTCAAACTGCTGATTTTTGGGATTCTTTGGAATATCTCAGTCAAAGAGAAAAAATGATTAATCAGTCATTGACAATTGTATGTTCTTAGGAGGATTGACTACATCTATGCATTATTCTGAATTTAATTGCATAACATTCTAAATTTTGTTAACATTTATTTCTGGTTGATAATGGCAGCTCGCCTCACTGGATTTTTTGCTACTTAGAGAGGCTTGACTTCATTTTGGCTCAAATTTCAATTTTCTGCATTTTCAACTCGGTCGTCAAACTAGTCTGCCACAACAGCCAAATGATTTTGATTGTGGATACTATGCCTTGAAATATATGGACCATCCTTCTATTGTTGCTGACGAGTTGTATCAGGTATATGCTTTTTTTTTTCAATCTTCAACATAAAAGCATCTTTCTTATATTAATCTTGAACATTAATTTATACTAGTTAATGAGCAATGCTTTCTTCACACCTTTTATAAGTCATTATGTTTAATAAATTGGAAATTTAAATCAATAACAACAGTAACATAGGAGTACTGCAAAGAAGTAAGAAATATTAAAGTTTTCTTTATACAAAATACTTTTAAAATATAATTAGGAGTACTCTATAAATATTTTTCCTATGTATTAAGCAAGCTGTTTTTAGAAGATATCTAGTTTTTAAAGCAATAAGAGATACTTTTTAGCAAGGTATGGGTACTAAAGAGAACATGAACAAGCATTTAAAAACTTGAATTGTAAAAAATCTCCATATGTAAAAGGCTAAGTATTTATATTTTAAAACTATTATCATACCTTGCAAGTAAAGTACCTTTCGTGAATTAAAAAATTTGCTGCTAGTAAGTAAATAACAATCATCAGAGTCTTAAACCATATGGACTTTGTTACTTTTATATAAATTCATCTTGGCAGCGTATAGAAATTGTTGTAATTAGTGTTTCTTCATTGTTAGCATGATTCAGATTATGCTCGCATCCTGTTAGCACTCCATCTAGCACAATCTCCACTTAATGATATCAGGCATAAACTCATGCAAGATGAGCGCAGTGAATATGGAAAATGTAATGCTGCTGACTCCTAAAGGGCCCCTTGTAAACAAACTTTGGAATTAAGAAAAGCTACTAGAAATGTTAATCTTAACCAGACACCATCTGAGGCATTATTAAAGCTGTTACTATGATCTCTAAAGGTATGTTAAATCGCCTGTCATTCCCATTTTTTATCTAATGTCATCTGCTTATCGGTTGTTATTAGGCCCTTTTTTATATTTCTTTTAGTGAATTATGATGTTTCTGGTAGACAAATTGTAGCTGTTATTAATCATCTGCTTGTGTTTTAAACTAGGTGTCACTACACTTGGAATAGCAATTCTAATATTTTGGTATGCCAAACCATTTTGGAGCAAAATATTTTTGTAACAACACCTTTTTTGTATAGGATACACTAATCATTTTTTAGTTATGTAGTACATTAACTGTAGTATAATCTTTGTCAATTCATTGACCTCAAGAATCAGATGAGCCCTGTGTAGCCTCAGAAGATGGTGTTGTAGATGCATTTAGTGTTGATGTATGCCTTCTTATTTTTTGTTTGTTTGAGGGTAGTGTTTTAACATTACATATTCTGACCATTTGTTACTTACATATGGCTACTTATAGAAACTTGATATATATCTAGGGCTATATCTTTGTCAATTCTTCTCTATTATAACTATCTTAAATTTTAGTATTATTACTTATTGAAATTTTTGTAGCTTAAATTTCAATTCGTTTTATTTCACTATAGGATTTTGATGAAGTATGATGTTGTGGTGTTTTGACTCTTTCGTGAGCTACTTTGATCTCCCTAATAATGTTCAATCCTATAGATATTATCTCTTTCTAGATTCAATTTTCCTTTGTTGCTAAATTTAAGTGATCTTTTATTTTTCCTTTGTGGCTTGCATGCATGCATGAGTGGTGAAAAGATCACTAGATTGTTTTTGTTTGGTTGCTAGGCAGTTAAAAACGAAAATGAAGTAGAATGTTTATTTGTTGAGCACTCTCCAAAAAAAAAAGTACACTGTTGGCTTGCATGGTGAAATTAATTTAAACTCCCACTTTCATTTTCGACAGAAGCTTAAAAAAATTAAAAAAACTACTGCCTTTAATTCAATTTAGGCTATATGGTATATTCTACCGGATATATAATGTCAATGAAATTCCAAATTTTTAATTTTTCGCTGATAGTTACACATTGTTATTTTTATTTCCCGCCTCCATTTTTTATATTTTTTAGAAGTATTACTTCTTACAATTAGCAATTATAAATGTTAGTAATATCCACGTTTGCATATATACTTAAGATTAGTGATTTTCAAATATTTATATATATGTATGGAAAATCTTACTATAAGATTAGTGAAGCCATAAGATTATTGGAAAATTACAAATGATTAAAATCAAATTTTTAGAAATAAATTTAAAGAAATCAACTCCCAAATGCATACATAAAGTTTCAAATCTTAACCAAACCACGAAAAGGTCAAACCTTTTTAGGTTTCCATCCAACTCTTATCTATCCTAAAAGTAATTATATTATTGATGGTATCAAATTTTGTAATTACTTAAAAATATTGTTGTTTTCAATATCATTTACAAACATAACTAATATTTATAATACAATTTAATCAAGTGTATGTAAAATTTTTTGAAAGAGATTACAAATTTAACATTAAAAGAAGAGTTGAGGATTTCAACCAAAAAAAATTGGAATTAATTAATAAGATTTGCTCAATGATAACTCAATGTATGAGGATTTGCAAAATAGAAGTTTAATGGATGTTGTATGACCTGATTTCATCTTGAAAAACTTTCAAAAACTTCTTAGATTTGATTTTGATTTGAATTTATATAGATTGTTATTGACCTTCAGAGCATTGTCAGATCACCGCTTGTTTTGGCGATTAGCCGCTAAGCTTATATGGCAAGTTACCATTGTAAATTTTGCTCTAAAATTTGAAAAACAAGAGACTAGGCGATTAGCCGCTAATTCCTATCCGACTAGCTGCATACTTTCTGTCTTCTAGGCATGTTTTTTATATTTGCAATTTGGCTTAAAACTTTTAAAAATTATAATTTTGCCTATACTTTTGTAAATTATATTATAGCCTAAAATGTTTTATATTTTTTCAAATAAGCCCAAATTCAAAATTTAAAACAATACTTATTGAGCCCAATACTTTTAAAAATTATATTGTGGCCTAAAATATTTCATATTTTTTCAACTAGACCCAAATCTAGAATTTAAAATAATACTTATTGAGCCCAATACTTTTAAAAATTATATTATGACCTAAAATGTTTCATATTTTTTTCAAACAGATCTAAATCTAGAATTCAAAATAATACTTGTTGAAATCAAAGTTTGCAAAACTTTTCATTTTAATCCATATATTAAAAAATCACTAATTCCATAAAATACTTAGTTTATGATTGTAAAACCTTTGATTTATGAGAAATAATGATTTATTAAACAACATATTAAGCTTCTCAAATGCTAAATCATGCATATATTAAATATATCGGCTTTACAAGATTTGTAGCAATGAAGTCAGTTGCGCTAATACTCGATCTTGGTTGAGTCATTATCCATTGAGTGTTTTGAGCTCGATTTCACTTGATTCACTTGAATAAAATTTACCTTTCAAAAACTAGTGAAATTATGAAATATAATAACACATGTTTATTATTATCAAAATTACAATTTGTATATAACCCTTTAGGCTAACAATATGTACCCATAATGTTAGAATTTAAAAGCAATAATAGAAATATTTGGCAAAAAGGTCAATACAACAAGAGTTTAGAGGAGTTCAATCAAAGAATTAGAATGTATTAACAACAAATCAATAAAGTAAATGATAAAGTTCGTAAAATGAATAAAACTCAAAGTTTGGCGTGAAAGTTGAAATTCGTTTGAAAGGGTTGCAATATTCAACCCACAAATTGTTGAGATAAAAGTTAGGTAGTTAAACCCATAATTAGAAATAACTAATTGCAAACTAGATAAAAATTAACACAAAGAGGCATGTGATAATTTAATTTGAAATATATACCCATAATGCCAAATTTTTGTAATAATAATAGAAATATGAAACAAAAAAAATCAAGAAACCATCAATAGAGGAATTGAACCAAAAACTTGGAATATATTAACTACAAATCGATAAAGTAAAAGGTAAAGTTGGTAAAATGGGTAAAACTTAATGTTCCACAAGAAAGTTGAAATTCATTTCAATGTGTTAGAATATTCAACTCATAAATTGTTGAGGTAAGAGTTAAGTAGTTAAACATATAATTAGAAATACTTGACCACGAACTAGATTAAAATTAACATAAAGAAGCCATGTGATAGTTTAAGTTGAAATATGTACCTATAATGTCGGAATTCCGTAATAATAATAGTAGTACCAAACCAAAAAATTAAGAAACTATAAGTAGAGGAATTAAAAACCAAAAAATTGGAATATATTAAAAAGAAATCAATATAGTAAATGGTGAAGTTGGTAACAAGGATGAAACTTAAAATTCAACATGAAATATTCAACCCATAAATTGTTGAGATAAGAGTTAGGTAGTTAAACCCATAATTAGAAACAACTGACCTTGAACTAGATAAAAAATAAAATAAAGAAGGCATATGATAGTTTAATTTAAAATATCTACCTATAATGTTAGAATTCTGTAATAATAATAGAAATATCAAACCAAAAAAATCGAGAAACAATAAGTAAAGGAATTCAACCAAAAATTTAGAATACTTTACCAATAAATAGATAAAGTAAAAGGCAAAGTAGGTAACTATAAATAAAACTTGGAAATTCCACACAAAAGTTATAATTCATTAGAAAGATTTAGAATATACAACCAATGGAAAATAGTTAAGTAGTTTAACCCAATTATAGAATAATCTACCACAAATTAGATAAAGATTAACATAAAAATGATTGTGATAATTTAACTTGAAATTTGTACCCATAATGTTAGAATTCCATAATAATAATAGAAATATCTATCCAAAAAGTCGACACCCAGAGAGTAGAGGAGTCAAGCGAAATAATGGAGATTTATCAACACAAAATCGATAAATTAGATAGGAAAGTTGGTAAATAACAATAAGTAGAGGAATTTAACCAAAAATTTAGATTTTCTTACAGCTAAATCAATAAATTAAATGGCATAGTAGTTAAATATGAATAGAACTTGGAAGTACCACACAAATTAGATAAGAAAGTTGGTAAATAACAATAAGTAGAGGAATTTAGCCAAAAATTTAGATTTTCTTACAGCTAAATCGATAAAGTAAATGGCACAATAGTTAAATATGAATAGAACTTGGAAGTACCACACAAAAGTTGTAATTCATTGCAAAGATTTAGAATATGCGACCAATGAATTGTTGGGAAAAGTGTTCAGTAACTTAACCTTGTTATAGTAATAACCTACTACAAATTAGATAAAGACTAATGTAAAGATTATTGTGATAATTTAACTTGAAACATGTACGGATAATGTTGGAATTCAATAACAATAATAGAAATATACAACCAAAACGTGGATACAAAAAGAGTAGACTAGTTCAGCCAAGTAATTGAAATTTATCAACAAGAAATTGATAAAGTAAATAAGAAACTTTGTAGGTACAAATAAAAATTAAAGTTTCACATAAAAGTTGAAATTCATTTGAAACGGTTGGAATATTCAATAACTAGTAGTTTAATCTATAACTAGAAATAATTAACCACTAACTAGATAAAAACTAACACAAAGAAGTTGTGTGATAGTTTAATTTATAATATGTACCCATAATGTCAGAATTCCGTTATAATAATAGAAATATCAAACCAAAAAATGGAGAAACAATAAGTAGAGGAACCTAACCAAAAAATTGGAATATCTCAACGATAAATAGATAAACTAAATGGCAAGTCAGGAAATATGAATGGTACTTGGAAATTCCACATAAAAGTTGTAATTCATTTAAAAGATTTAAAATATACAACCAATAAATTGTTGAGAAAAAATTTAGTAGTTTAACCTATAAATAGGAATAACTTAGCACAAATTAGATAAAAATTAACGTGAAGAAGTTTGTATAAATTAACTTGAAACATGTACCCATAATATTAGAATTCAATAAGAGTAGAAGAAATATCTAACCAAAATGTCAAGAAAAGTAGAGTACATGAGTTCAACAGAGAAATTGAAAGTTCTTAACAAGAAATGGATAAAGTTGATGGCAAAGTTGGTAAATACAAATAAAACTTGAACTTCATATTAAAGTTGAAATTCATTTGAAAGAGTTGGAATATTCAACCCATAAATTATTAAGAAAATAGTTAAGTAGTTCAACCCGAAATTAGGAATAATGGACTACAAATTAGATAAAGATTAACGCAAAGAACGTACTTGAAAATTTAATTTGAATTACCCATAATGTTGGAATTCAATAATAATAGTTGAAATATACAACAAAAAATTTTAGCATTCATTACTACAAAAATTCAACCAAAAATTTGGAATATATCAGCAATAAATAGATAGCATAAATGGTAAAGTCTGTTAATCGAAGGACAACTTGGAATTTGCACACAAAAGTTGTAATTCATATCAAAGATTTAGAACATACAACCAATAAATTGTTGGGAATAGAGTTAAGTGGCTAAACCCATTAGTAGGAATATCTTATCATAAAGTGAAAAAATATTAGCCGTAAAAAGGTATATAGTAATTTAACTTGAAATATTTGCCCATAATTTTACAATTCAATAAAAATATTAGAAATGGGGAACCAAAAAATAGATGAAACAAAAATGGAAGAATTTACCCAAAACTTAGAATAATTGACCAATATTTTGATAAATTAGAGTGGGAAGTTGGATTCTATAAATTGAATTTGGTATGTTCACCTAAAATAATGGAATTTCTTAAAAAAAAAGTAAGAATATAAAATAAAAATCTTATGGGAAGTCGAGTAGAAGAGCTCAACGAAGAAGTTGAAACTATGTACAAGCATTTGGATAAATTACTATAGGGACAATGGATCCTTAAAACTAACTTGAAACATCCAACAAAAAGTTTGGACTTCAGTGAAAATTATGTGAATTGAAATGTTGACAACTTCAATAAACTGAGACTCGGAACAATTACCTAGAATTTTGGTATGCACATAAAACAATTGGAATATTATACAAAAAAAAAATTGTTGGAAATATGAGTTGAAGAATTTAACCTAAAAGTTGAGATAAATTACTAATGATTTGATAAATTTAAATGGGAAGTGAAAATCTAGAAAATAAACTTGAAACCATCACCTAAGTATTGGAATTCAATAAAAGGTATGGGTATGCAGAAACCAAAAATGGTGGCAAGAAAAGTAGGAAAGTCAATTTAAAAGTTGAAATTACTAAATGATAATTTGATAAATTTTAACAGGAAATAAGAATTTAAAATTTAACTTGAAACTTCTACAAAAGATATTGGAATTCATTTATAAAAAAAATGGAATATAAAACCAAAAAATAATAGAAAAAGAGTTAATCAAGTTAACCCAAAAATTATAAAAGACTTATGACGAATTTGATAAATTTCAATGGCAAGTAGGAATATAAAAAATAAACTTGAAACTTTTACTGAAAATATTGAAATTCAATAAAAAGAATTGAAATATAGAACTAGAAAGTAGTGGGAAGAAAAAACTAACCCAAAATTGGGAATGACTCATGAAGAATTTAATTAATTTCAACTACAAGCAAGGATTCGAAAGTAAACTTGAAAGCTTCACCTAAAATATTGAAATTCAATAAAAAGAATATGAATATAAAACTAAAAAGTGGTGAAACGAGAGTAAAGAATTTAACCTAAAAGTAAAAACAACTTACCAATAACTTGATAAATGTTAACGGGAAGTAAGAATGTTAAAAGTTAACTTGAAACATCCACTCAAAATATTGGAATTCAATAAAAATAGTATAAATAAAAACTACAAAGTGGTGGAGACAAGAGTTGAAGAGCTTAACCAAATAATTGCAATAATTTACCAAAAATTTATGAAGTTTAATGAAAAGTAAGGATTTAAAAAGTGAACTTGAAATATTCACCCAGTATGTTGAAATTCAACGAAAAGAAGAGGGATATAAAAGTAGAAATGGTGGGAAAAGGAGTTGATAAACATAACCTAAAATTTGAAATAACTTACTAAAAATTTGATAAATAGTAAAGGGGAATAGGGATTTAAAAATAAACTTGAAATTTCCACCCAAAGTGTTAGAAAATTATAAAAAAAAAATAGAAATATAGAAGTTCTAAGTAGTGAGAATAAGAGTTGATAAACATAACTAAAAAGTTGGAAAAATTTACAAAGAATTTGATAAATTTTAATATGAAATAGGGATCTAAAAAGTAAAGTAGAAACACATATCCAAACTATTGAAACTCAATGAAAATAGTAGGATTGTAAAACATAAAAGTTGTAAAACAATGAGTAGGACTAACTTACTAAAAATTAGATAAAGTGTAAATGAATGTAGAGATATGAAAGTAAACTTAAATATCTACCTAAAAAGTTGGAATTTAGTTAGAGAAGTGGAAATATAAAACAAAAAACTAGTGATAAAATGAGTTGATATAAAGTAAACTTAAATATCTACCTAAAAAGATTTGGATAAATCAAAAAACTAGTGAAAAATAGTAATTTGAAAAGATAAATCTTGAAAACTAGTAATAAAAGATAACTAAATGTTGGAATGTAACAAAAAAAGTAGGAATATGGCTATTTTGTGACATATTCATAGTATTTTTATATGTTTTTAAACTATTTATAAATTTAAAATTAGTAAAATATTTTACCTCACTTAGTGCAATTTTCACTAATTTCCCCTTTTTTTTAATAAATTTTTCACATTCAAAACAATTAAAAAAATGTAATTTTTATTTATTAACCGAGGAGAGCTAGAAGATATTTCAGCACCCTAAGTTTTGTAACTTACAAAAAATCAATTGTGTAATCAAAATGTTAATAATATCTTCATAATCTAAAAAGGTACAAAAATAGCATACAACATATATACATTTTTATTATATTTAATTATAAATCTCATGAAGCATGTTAGTAATAATAATAATAACTATAGTAATACTAAAAGTAGTAGTGATACAAATAAAATAATCATACTACTTATAATGATATGAATTTTGGTTGAAGTGAGGAGACATTAAAGAAAGTATTTTGAAAAGAAAATAGAGCATTATAAACTTTATACAAATTAAGTGTTTTAGATAAATTTTATTTTCATTTCATAATTCTCAAAAAAAAAAAAAAGGAAGATGCTTCAACATAAATAAATTAAGTTAAAATGATTTATTCAAGGTAAGTTTCAATTTTGTAAGTTAAAATGATTGGATAACTTATAGCATCGTAACTTTAGAAGCCTAGCAAGTACAATCATTCTTATGTGTTATTTATATATTTGCCTTTGGAGTTATAAAAATAAAGGAATTAAAAGCTCAAGAATACATACAATCAAGTTTAAAAGATCTTATACAGCAATGAAGATATTAAAAAAAAAAAAGGGATTTAGATTATGGACCCAAAATGTTGAAAATAATAAAGGGTTGCAATTAAATTTTTTTAATATTATGTGCTAAATTGATATTTTTTAAAATAGTAAGGGCTCAAACATAACTCACCTTATTGATATTATTGTTATTTTAAAAAGTAGTACTATTATTAGATTAAAAAAAGGACCTAGAAGATGTGACTATAGTATTGAAATATAATGAAAATAATTGAAATATTAAACAATTATAAGGTGTAAAAAAATAGGTATAACTTACCTAAAAGTGAGAACAAATTATTAGAAAATTAAAAAATTACAAATGAAAGCATGAATTTCTAAAGTGAACTTGGAATATCACCCAAAATATTGAAATACATTTAAAAGAATAGGAATATGTAACAAAAAAATGGTGGAAATAAAATGGGAATTGATTAATAGAAAGTAGGTATAATAAAAATAAACTTGAAACATTCACAAAAAATATTAACATTTAATTAAAAAAGTGGGAATATAGAATTAAAAAATGGTGGGAAAAAGAGTGGAAGAGCTCAATCTAAAAGTTGGAATAATTTGAAAAAAAATTTGATAAATTCTAATGAAAAATAAGGATCTAAAAAATAAACTTGAGACATTTACTCAAAATGTTGGAATTCAATTAAAAAAAAGCATAAATATAGAATGAAAATGTGATGGGAAAAAGAGTTGAAAAGGTTACTCCAAAAATTGAAATAATTTACAAAGAATTTGATAAATTCCAATAAAATGTAGGAATCTTAAAAATATACTTGAAATACCCATCTAAGATACTGAAATTCAATAAAAAAAAAAAGAATGTAAAACCAAAAAGTGGTGGGAATAATAATTGAAAAGCTTAACTCAAAAGTTGTGAGTATTTACCAATAATTTGATAAATATCAACAGTCAATAGGGATCAAAAAAAGAACTTGAAACATTAATGTAAAATGTTAGAATTGAATAAAAAGAGTAGGAATATAAAACCAAAAAGTGGTAAAAAAAAAATTAAAGAGCTTAACCTAAAAGTTAGAAAGTATTACCAAGAATCTGCTAAATTTAACCATAAGTACGGATCAAAAAATAAACTTAAAACATTCACGCAAAATATTAGAATTCAATAAAAAGAGTAAAAACATAGAATAAAAAATTATAGAAACAAAAGTTGAATAGTATAACCTAAAAGTTTGAAGAACTTACTAAGAATCTAATAAAGTTTAACACTAAGTAGAGATCTAGAAAATGAAACTGAAATATTCAAGCAAAATGTTAGAATTCAATGAATAGAGTCGGAATACAGAACCAAAAAAACAGTGGGAACAAGAATTGAAGAAATTAACCCAAAAGTTGAAATAACTTACCAAGAATGTGATAAATTAAAACGCGAAATATGGATTTCAAAACTAAATTTGAAGGAGGAACATAAAACCAAAAAAGTGTTCAAAAAATAAGTTAGAACAACTTAGCAATAATTAGATAAAGTTTAACAGAATATAGAAATATAAAAAATAAATTTGAAATATTCACCTAAAAGTTTAGAATGTAATGAAAAGAGTAGAAATATAGAACAAACAATTGACGGAAAAATGAGTTGAAACAACTTGTCAAGAATTTAATAAATTGTAAGAAAAACATGAATATAGAAATTCAACTTGAAATATCTAAGTAAAATACTGAAATTTAATGAAAAGAATAGAAGTATAGAACAAAAAAGTGGTGGGAATAAGAGTTAAAAAAGTTAACCAAAAAGTTGAAATAACTTACTAAGAATTTAATAACATCAAACAAACAATAAAAATCTAAAAAATAAACTTGATATATTTACTTAAAATATTGAAATTTAATAAAAAAAATAGGAATATAGAATCAAAAATTCATGGAAAAATAAATTGGAACAATTTACTAGAAGCTAGATAAAGTTTAACATATTGTAGATAATTAAAAATAAACTTGAAGTATCCACCTAATAAGTTGGAATTTAATGAAAAGAGTAGAAATATAAAACCAAAAATTGATGGGAAAAAGAGATGAAACAACTTATCAAAATTTAGATAAATCGTAACAAATAATAGGAATTTAAAAAGTAAACTTAAAACATATATTATAAATATTGGAATGTGACAAAATAAATAGGGATATAATTATTTTGTGATATATTTAAATTTTTTTTATAATTTCTTATCTATTTATAAATTTAAAATTATTTCAATCTTTTTCCTCATTTAATTACAATTTTATCTTTTTTTATTTTTTATAATTTTTTTCACATTAAAAACAAATATAAATATAATTTTCATTATATTAACCGGTTAAAAACGGGTTATACCGTTTGGTGCATGCAGCTGTATGGAATACAGCGATGCAGATCAGGTTGACTCCAATATATTATTGGTCTACGCTGACGTGGCATACTAGTTGCGAAAAGCCATAGCCGCCGAAAGAGCTAACAGCTTGGAAAGAAACGACGAAGAGAGTGGACAAAAAAATCGTTCACATTGTGTAATAAATTAAAAAATATATAAAAGAGAAAACAAAGTAAAGAAAAAAAAATTAAAATAGAAAAATAAAAAAATTAAAACATCAAGGCAGTATCTAATTATTTTATTCCGATTTAGCGAGGGAACAAATGCCACATTCAACACCATGGCAGCAAGTAGCCAATCAGACGGCTCCAGAGCTTCTGTACTTACAACCACTCCAGTGACTTTTCAAAGTCTTCCTTCAAATTTATTTGTTAAATTTTAATTTTGATGATTTCAAAGCCTTCGCCAACAAGTTTCCATGTCATCAATCAATAAATGAATTGAAGCAGAGACACTTCTTACTCTTCTTCTCCAGTTCTCTATCTTTGCTGACTTTCAGCTGGCATTGCTGCTTTGTAGTTTCAGAATTAGCAGCTGACTCTTGATCTTCAAGCAGGTTTCTCTCTTCTAATTTGATTAAGTTATATTTCTATTTTCAAAAAATAGTCAATTTTTGGAATTGGTTAAATGAAAGAAAATTAGATGATTATGTTTTGGTCACTCGAGCGTATGCTAAAATGCACCAGCTTCATGTTGTCATGAATCAGGAGTTGAAAAGCTGTAGAATTTGGTAGGAGAAGTAGATAACATGAGAGTAAAATGCGGTGTTTTTATTTATTTATTTATTTTGTTTTATTTACCTTCATTCAAGTTGTGTATTACAGTTAACTGTTTATGGAGTATGGAAGATACATAATGAGTGAAAATTCTCTTTTATTTTTATAATTCATGGTTGGGGGATCTGAGAATTCTTAGTGGGCTTTGGGGTCAAACATTGACTCATGAGCGATGACACGGATGCTGTTCTAGCCGCTGCATGAGAAGAATGTGAGAGATAGGATAAGCTTAGGATGGTCAGAAGTCACGCTTCGTTTGGTATTTTTATCTAGCTACTGTTTTAACGTTTTTGATAAACACTTACAATTGTAGTTTGAAAGTAAAGATGATTTATCCCATAGTTGTTCAAGGAAAAAGCGTTATTACCTTTACAAGTTTCTGTCAAAATTATTAACAGTACTCATGGCTTTTAACCTGTAGCACCCACAGTACCAAACGGAGCCTTACTGGTCACTATCAATCTGCTGAGATACCCTGATAAAGAAGTGAATTTTATGAAAGAATAGTCATTTGATTAAGTCCTGCAGTTCCAGAAAATTGTTAATATTTAAACAAGTAAAACTAAGTTCCTCTGCCTTTTAATAACTACTATGATGTAGTTGGATGTTTAGTTAAGTTTCTCTGCCTTTAAGTAACTACTATCATGTAGTTGAATGTTTAGTTTGTTTTATATCCTTTTCCAGGTCTATTTTTTGAGAAATGGCTGGTGATGAAAAAGATGAGATGCCAATGCTCTCAGACTCTCAACAAAAATCATCAGATCGAAATTTTGATTTTCGACTTCAGACGTTCGCTTCTAGGACCAGGAGTGCATCGATGTCTATTACTATGAACTCCACAGACTCCTTTGAAACTGAAGCTAATCTTGTTGGCCATACTGGTCCCCTACGGAATGAAAGAAGAACACAGTTTATACAGATGAGTGGTCCTGTGTACAGTAACCGAAAACCAGACCACATATTCTGTAGAAACCAAGGAGTTTCAGGGGTCAATCTGGTGGAAAATAGGGAAGAAAAGTTTCCTTCTTTCAATGGAATGGATCAGAATGATTGGCTGGATGACCGATATGAAGCAAAAAATGAACATTTATTGAGATCTGGACAACTGGGAATGTGCAACGATCCTTACTGCACAACTTGTCCAACATATTACAAAGCAACACAATCAAAGCACTCAAAATCCTCAGGTATATTTGATCCCAAGGTACTTTTCCTTCTCATGCAATCGAGTTGCTGCTTTGTATTGATGTTGCCTCTTTTTATGTACTTTGGGTATAGTTCTCAGCTGTATAAAGGAATAACACTACAGCTCTAGCTAGCTACTTTGTCGCAGAGCTTTTCGATTTTGTGCATGTTCCATTCACTTAATTATGATGTTGTCCTCACGTAATAGTGTTTTGTTAATGAATGTCTTTGCTGGAACTTCTGAAACATATTTTTGCACACATTAGTGCATGTACATGGATCCTAAACAAACTTATTCAATAAGTTCATTGATTGTTGTGCCATAAACTGTCTAAATATTTACTTGAAAGTTTCTTTTCTTTCTCTTTTTTGCTTTCTGTATTGATATTAAGGCTGCAGTGTCTTTTGTCGCTTCCTACTTAACCGTAGCACATGTTTTTTAAGTTGTTCTGTGATGCCTCTTAAGGAATATTCGTTCATAGTAGCAGAAAGAATATATAGTCCTTCTGATGAATTTTCATTTTATTTTGTAAGCTTTTGAAGTTTTTGTACATAGTATGTTAATTTTTGTGTCATTGAATAATGTTACTTGTTAAATATGAATTTTATTTAATCTGTTAATTAGACATCCATCTATAATTAATAAAAATTTTGAGATATAAGTACAAGACAACCTTACAAGCAAACACAAACTTTTTAGCCCTCAGTGTTAATTCCTAACTTCTAAGATCATTCTGTGAAATCTCGAAGACTACAGCAAAATAGATATTAATCTTAGCAGCTTTATTTCAGGAGGAGCTTCATTCAGCTAATCTAATGGAAAAATCAATGCATCTGTTCAAATTTCCCTCCTTTTGAAATTTAAGAGAACATAGTTTTATAGCTATCTGGTCTCTGGGTCTTTTTTCTTTATTCAATGACTTTGTCATTTGCAACTGTCTGTATGTTTTATTTTCTAGAATGATCTTATGGTACCGCTTCAACTTATTTATTCAATCTTCTCTATTTTTTCTATTTACAGTTCCATAATGCTCTTTACGGGGATGCCAAAGGTTGGGCCAGGAGATTTATTTCTTATTTGCAAACATATGTTCCTGGGATTATGAATCCTCATACTAGAATTGTTCAGCAGTGGAACCAATTTTTTGTTATAACTTGCTTGGTGGCAATATTTGTAGACCCCTTGTTTTTCTTCTTGTTGTCTGTACAGCAGGTATGGTTCTATCTATTTTTTATCTGTGGGAATATCATACTAATTTGGACGTGAATTAACTAACATTCATAATTTGTTCTCTTAAATATAAACCTCAAAGAAAAGTCACAGACATAGAAGCCTCCTTTTTTTCCCCCTCTTTTTAACTTCGCACATTGTTTCTACTTGATTTGATTCAATAATTTGTTTGTAGCTTTTTAGGATCAACTAATTGCTGGGATTGCAGAACCATTATTTTTAACGATCAATCTGTAACAGAAACTGACTTGTGTATCCTGGGATTCCTAGAATTCGAAGTTGCACACATTGTTAAATAAACCTCGTCTGCGATCAGCTACCAGACCATTTGTTTTGGGAGTGAAAGAATAATTGCAGTAAACAAGAATTGAATAACAAATTATTAACAGGAGATGTATCTAATTATTCGTGGCAAACCCTACTCAATTCCATGGACAAGAATTGAATACATGTTGGTTGTTTGGAAATCAAAAAGAAAGTAAAATTCATACAACCTCAAAAAAAAATATTTCGTGTTTAGCAGTTGTTCAATTATTTGGTTATATGTTTTTGCAGCTTTTGCTTCCAATATTTTGCTAAAAACCATAGTTCATGTTTTTTGATCAGTCATTTTTGGTATCATATGTTTGAGTTTCTTTAATAACTATTTCATGGGCTTGTTCTAGATTTTTGGTTTATCACTTGACAATATTCCTCATGTTTTACGTAATCCCATGTTTTGATTGCAGGATAACAAGTGCATAGTTATTAACTGGCCGGTGACAACAGCAATTGTGGTTTTTAGAAGCATGACCGATCTCATATACTTTCTTAACATACTTCTTCAGGTAGATTGATCTTTACCTCTGCTATGGGTGCTCTTTCTTGGACCTTCCTTGATTAAATTTACCATTATTAAATTGCCATGTTCTTGCTGCTTGGAATTACAACTAGAGCTACTTCTTTATATAAATATTTAGGTTTATTATCATTCAACTACGTAAAATTTTGGCTTAATATTATGTGGGCTTGTTCATCTTTCAAAAATGGGCATTTAACTACATCTTTACAAGTGTATCACCTGAAGTTTTTTATTATTGACTTCCGTATTTTGAGATGGGGATATATTTTATTGATACCCCTGAGGGATAGTGAAAAATCAATGAATACCCACATGTAAAGGAAATAGGCAGTAGTATGTCATGGGATCAGTATTTTGGGTGGTAAACCCCGCGCGGCACTTAGATAACTCTTATCCGAAGATGCTATGTAAGCCTTGTGCTTTCTGCTAGCTAAGCTAGAATGATTACGGAAGAGCTGGAGATAAAAGAGAATTAGAGCAATTGAGCCCATGAGAAGAGGACTTATATTATTCACAAGAACATGTTTACAAGTGTGTTGCTTTACAATGCTTGAATGCTTGGTTTAGAATGCCAAGTGCCAAGTCTATTTATAGGAGGGGCTTGCCACATCTATCAAAGACTAGAGAATTCTTATCAAGAGATTTCCTTATACCAAAATCTAGAATATTTCCATGATATTTACAAGCTAAGAGTTCTAGAATTGGAACCTTCTAGGTTCAAGACCAAGCTTGTTCATTTTGGGCTTGTGTGGTAGACTTCTTGGTTCAAAATGGGGTGGCCTTAACAAACAGCCATACTGTTACCCTTTTATCTTAATGTGAAAATAAAGATCTTAATCCGAGATTTTAAAAGTTGCCAGTTTTGCCCTTGATGTAAGAGATTGACATTTTCTCTTAATTAGTTTTCCCCTTTAGACTCAAAAAAAAAAGAAGGAATTTCTAGTAATTTGGGCTGCAAAGTCTATGCATTAACAGATAATGTATTTCACATTATATCCACATAAAAATATAAAAAAGAAAAATGGTGCAATAATTTTAGTTTCAAGTCGTGATGAATGTTTTTAAATTATATGTGATAACTGATAAGAGAAAAAAAAAAGAAGGATAAAATTTTGATGTTATTTCAGTTCAAATATCGTTTAATGTTTCAAGATGACGTGATAGACTAAATTGTGCTACAAGACAGAATGATTCTAAAAGCTTTGAATTGGTCATTTTCAAACAAATAGGGTTTTAATGGTCATATTACTATCATAACAAGGGTATTATGGAATTCGTAGAAAACATTTAAATTCAAATGAGATTCAAGGGTGAAGTAGTATTTTTCACATTTTCTTTAACAATAAACGCTGAGAAAGATCAATATGAGTGGGTTTTAGGGACTTTTATGACATTGACTTAAAAATTAGGACATGTGCGACTAATTTCCAAAGGTGTGAGTAAAGCAATGTCCAAACATTAGGGAGGTATTTGAAATTTCTCCCTTAATAGCATTGATTATATAATCTAGGGCTACCAATGTCATATGATAGGGCTTATAATTTTTTTGTATATTATTTATTAACATTATTTTAAGACATTGAGTACCATTTGTGCACACAAAATTTAAAATAAAAACTTATTCTGTTTTATTGTCTTCTTGGATTTGGATAGATTGGATTGAGTTCATTTATGCTGGGACTAGATTAAGGTAGGTTTATGAACTGTTGACTTCTTACAGATCCTGTGCTTTAAGTGATGTTCTGCCTAAAGACCTACATCTTAACTATGACATTTGTATCTGAATGTTATGATAATGTATGTATATGGTAAACATAACCAATTTGCTTTGTAATTCTTCTGAAGTAGAAAAATGTTTAGGAACTACTACTTATTTCTTGCCTATATTTTAATCAGCAGAATTGAATTTGTGAGATAATTTGACCTGTTTAATGTTCTAAGCAAATCTTTAGTAAATATGCTTTTAAAATTTATGTTAGTAAATCTTTTGTGCGCTATGGTTGCCTGATTCAGTAGGTGTCATTGGCTCTTCTGTAATGTCAATATATTCCATGATTATCCACCTGTCTGGTTATTTGATTAATCATTCGTGTTTATGCAGTTTAGATTGGCTTATGTGGCTCCTGAGTCTAGGGTGGTTGGTGCTGGGGAGTTAGTTGACCATCCAAAGAAAATCGCACTGAATTACCTCCGCGGATACTTTCTTATCGACTTATTTGTTGTATTACCACTTCCGCAAGTGAGTTTACTTCATCCTCCTGCCTCCCCCATTCTATTCCCCTTCCTCTATCTCTGGTAACTTCTTATTTCTTTGCTTTCCACTTAAGATATTACATCTATATGGTTAATGTGCAAAAATCTCTTTATTGCAAGATCAAGTTTGAGCTCTGGTTTGGGATTTAGGATCTGTTTGATTGACCATTTTAGTGCTGAAAAGACATTCAGAGAACTTCATGATTTTTTTGGTCTTCTAAAAGGACCTCAGTCAAAAGCAAAAGAATGGCTGAGAGGATTTTGTGCTTGGAACTTTTAATGATTACTGAAAAGGGATAGTTAGGTCAATTTACCATTTGAAAAATGTAATTAAATTAGCCTTATTACTACTGTAATTTTTCATTTTTATTTGATACCCATTTCTTTTTTCTCATCTCTGGTCAATAATTTTTCTCATTCCTGTTTCCCCTTTCCTATCGAGGGGGAAAAATCCTAGCAGAACCAAATGGATACACTGTGTTTGTCTGTGTGTATGCGTTTTTTAAGTAATGCTACTTCTGGGATCATGACAGTACTTGATTGTTTAATATGGGGAGGTGGGGAGGGTGAAGAGTGGTCATGTCATGGTATTTGTTTTTGTTTTCCCTTCCTTATTCTTATTAATATCCTTTCATGCTTGCAATTAATTGCTATCTACAATTTTTCATGAATCTGTCATTATTACGACATTAATTTTGTTTTTGTTTTGGCGTGAATAATAAGAAATTGATTGAGCCCATTTTTCAAGTATTACTTGTTGATAAAAGAACAGGATTGCAATCTTTTATGTATTCTGTCTGTTGAGACTATACTGGTGGACTAAGTTCGAAGGATTTATGAAGATAATGATATTATGTTTGTTGTTTTTCTAATTGGCATTTAAACAGAAAATTCTAGTAACCATAGAAGCATATATGATTTCTAATAGCTTAGGGCTTGCACACGAGCAGAGGGCAGGTTGGCTCATAATTAACCATGATAATAGAGTCCCTGCTCCAACTAAAGCAATGGGCTTCACATGTACAAGGATTGGGGTTTTTTGTAAGGCTCAATCTGTGGGATCATTTGGCATTGTGGAAAACTGACTCATCTTATGATAACTTAACAAAAGGCAAAATACAGGCATCCAAGGATTGGTCGACAGTTCTGAGCATGTACATAAATGCACGCACATAGGTGTGCATGAGTATCCATGTGCTTGCATGTGTGATGGTGTTGTAGATGATAAGATATAACTTTTTTTGCTTCATTAAGTTATGCACTTGTGCTTCAAAAAAATGACATTTCTTATTAAAATGCATGTTTGGGAAAACAATTAAAAACGCTATTGTATGGGCACCTCTAATTTTCTTAAATCTGCTAAAAGGAAGTTTGCTTGGTTCTATATCACTATGTAGCTACTTACATCCATGGCTTATGATGCAGGCTTTATTGTGATGCATATCCACTGTTTTTCCCTAAAGTAGTTCCTTCACTTGTTTTCAGATCATAATCTTGTTGGTGCTACCAAATTTCTTGGGATCATCTGGCGCAAATTATGCCAAAAATCTCTTACGCACTGCTATTCTTCTTCAGTACATTCCCAGGCTGTATAGGTTTCTACCCCTGTTTGCTGGTCAGTCATCAACTGGCTTCATATTTGAGTCTGCATGGGCAAATTTTTTTATTAATCTTTTCACCTTCATATTATCTGGTCACGCTGTTGGGTCATGCTGGTACCTCTTCGGGTTACAGGTAAGCAACTTGCGGTTATAAGTTAAAAACATTGTTGTTTCTTTCAAATGTTTTTTTTACACTTGTTGCATCTGGAGATTATTTTTTCCTCTCGTATACTTTAGTTCTGCATGTTCTCAGTTACTGAACTTTTACGAATACATTGGTGAATCATCTAAAACATGAGCAGTGCAGACATTGCACAGCCCATGAACGATATTCTCTTGAAGCAATAGTTGAACACTCAGAAGCATTGCATCATTTTCCTTTTGATTACATTTATGAATCCATTAAATTCTTAGGTTGCATTGCATTACTTGTCAGAAGATGATAAATCTTAGGCATTACTCAGTGCATTGGCAGTATATTAGATGTTCTGTAACTTCGGAATTAGAGACAATTGCTTATTTCTTACTGTATTTGCTGATAAATTGTTTTTGTATAAGTCAAAATTCTTGTGGGTAAAGCCATATGTAAAATACATAAGAAATTTGAGTAGGTTCATTACTAGGTTTGAAAGATTGATTATTTCTCATCAAGTTTATGGGGCTTGAACTCTGTTGTTTACTGAAATGTGGAAAACTAATAGATATGTTAAATTTTCATTGTATGCATTATACCAATTAAAATGAAACAGGAACCTCTCCTACGCAAAAAATATGATAAATACTGTTACATTCAAACCTCCAGTTAGCAGTGCATACAAGCAGTACTAAAACCCAATTCTTTTCCTATTCCTTTCTGTTAAGTTGTTCATGCTCCTAATCTTGATCAACTCATCATATTGACATTTCTGTTGGTTAAGTTGATTTGTGTTTTTCACATTTTGATTTCATTATGTTCAACTTGATATACAAGTAATATGATCAGCTAAACATTATTTGGGTACTTAAGAGATTGTCAGATAGGCCTTATTGGCTATTCTAGTAGTTCACAACTTTTATGATTATATACACAATGCTGTTTTCTTGTTCTACTTGGTTTGACATTGTGGGCTGTATTTATTCATTTATCTTTGATGTTTTGCTTGCTTCATATTTGTGGTTGCTCAATGGGAGGGGGGAGTTTAAATTATCTTTTATAATAATTGCAATGGCATCGATGTTAAATAAAATAAAAAATTATTTATTTCTGTTCCTTTCCCCACTCTTTCCTGTACCAGAGGGTTAATCAATGTCTTCGAGATGCCTGCCACAATTCTTCAATCCAAGATTGCATGAAATTCATAGATTGTGGCCATGGGAATGGCAGTGCAGAATATAGACAAGATCAAACATGGAAGAGCTGGACAAGCAATCAAAATGCTAGTGATTGTTTTGAGACGGATAAATTTCCTTATGGAATTTACCAACAAGCTGTCAGCCTTACTACAGAAAATAGTTTCTTCACCAGATATGTGTATTCACTGTTTTGGGGATTCCAGGTAACTTTTAATCACCTCTGTGTTTTGGCTATTCTTTTATGTTAAAATTTTTAATTAACTTCCAATTTTTATTTTTTAATTTTCTTTAAATATTATATGAGTTACTACCCAAAAGCTTGCCTGGCATGACTAGAACTTTGGACCACCTCAAGAGGTTTTAGAAGTTGAACCAACTACCATCATGTAACTTAGAAATGTGATCGCTTGGTTTTAGGCCAAATAGTTATGCAAACGGTGTTTCAAAGAAAATTTGCCCTGCAGTCAGACAGTAACATACTGAGTGTGTGTTTTTAAAGTTTCTGTGGATTATACCTCAAGCTGGGTATCGAGCCTGATAATACCTAACAAATTTGCCTCATATTTCATAGTGCGAGGTGTGTCATCAGTAATCATTTCTACTTTTATCATCTGTTGCTCTTGAATGACAGTGAACCTTTTTTTTTTTAATTTAGTTCTGGAATGGAAGCTCAGGCTTGATTGTACTGTTATTATACAATTGTTTTGACATATTTAAAGAATCAACATCTGTTTTTCCTTGAAATACTTCAAGAACAAGTTAAGCCACATGTTTTCTGTATCTGTAAAGCTTTTTCCTTTTCTGTTTTTGGTAATGACTGAAAATATTGTTTATTTAACTAAGTATGAATTTGATTGTACAGCTTGTTAACAATCTTTTTTGTTGATATATGAAGCAAATCAGTACTCTTGCGGGAAATCAAGTCCCTAGCTATTTTGTTTGGGAAGTCCTTTTTACCATGGCCATCATTGGAGTAGGCCTCTTGCTGTTTGCTTATCTCATTGGAAATATGCAGAACTTTCTTCAGGCTCTTGCAAAGAGGTATGACCTACTAGTTCTTTTACTCAAATTTTCTTCTATAAGTTGCTTTAGAAGATTGCTAAATGGCTATTATTTTGACAATGTTACATATCCCAAATATTGCCCCAAAATTTATCCAAAACTTGGTGTAATGATGTGGCATCCTTCTAATGAATGATAAATTTTTGCATTTTATGATAATTAATTGCATCATTTCACCATCCACTAGATAAATACCACATCATTTGAGATAAGTTTTTGGACATATAGCATTATTTTATTACTTTTCCTTGTGAGCTTTCATCCTATCAATTGAATAAAAGAATTGTTTATACCCTTTTAGATATCAATACTTCTAGACTTCCCAAGAAATAATCCGAGAGATTTCACCCAAGTAATGTGTCATTAATTTAGTGGATGGTAAATCTTATAACTCGTGAAATTATTTATTTAATCATCCTGCCATTGAGTGGATGAATGACTCATCACTTGGGATGAAATCTCTTTGAGTTATTATTTTGGAAGTATAGCATTACTTATTAGATATATTCTCTTCCTAAAATGAACCCTTTAAATGGGATGTATTTGGTTGTAATTTTTTAATTTGGATGTTGTGTTTATGAATAATTAGTTTAGGATAATGGCACATAACCCTTTGAAGTTTTCGCCAGAAAAACACATTAATCCAAATGCTTTTAGCTCATGAAAATGCCTCCCACTGCCTTATATGCTAAACATCATTTTGGTTCTGCTATAGGATTTTAAGTTGAGCCCCCAAATGTTTAATGATATTTTTTTCAGTTAATTTTCAGAAAATGACGCATTCTTAAATCTACCCCTTAAAATTGAATACAACCACATTTTAGTCTAAATACTTTTAAAATATAATTTGTATTTTCTAACCTTAAACAATAACACATACCCATAACACTACATTATAATTAGTTTTACGAAATAAAATATTATTATTTCTTCTGAAAAAACTTAAAACATAAGTAGTATTCAGAAAAGTAATGCATTCTTTCTAAATATTAATATTTGTAAAATAATATTACCCATCTTAATTCAAGCCTTTTGTAAGTTTATTTAAATTGGTGTTTTTATTAATTTTATTGTCAAATAAATAAAAAATTAAAGAGTATCAGTTATTAAAAATATGGTCAAGCTATTCTAATTTAAATTTTTTATTTAGAATTTTGACAAAAATTCACATCTATTGATATTGTGCAATCTAATGTGAAATATTCAAAATAAAAAAGTAGCATTCAATGTTAAGTGGATTAGAATTTGTCTAAATGTTAAGTAAAAAATTTAAGTTAAATAGCCTCACTCTTTAAAATAACAATAGTGAACTTTTATATTGATGAATGTTAAAAGTTATAAAATAATCTTATCCATCCTCAATAAATAACATGATGTGATTATTTCATAACTTGTAACCATTAATTAAATATGTTTATATATTGAAAATTAAAAACTAAATAGACTTACAAAAGAACTTATTTTAAGATCAACTGCACTATTGTGTAGATATCAATTTCATTTTAACAGTAAATAACTAAATTAATTCATTAAATTAAATAAATCTTTACGAGAGTGCTTAGTTTATGATGAGTCTATTATTAAAAATTCTAATACTAATATTTAACAAAAGAGATTTGGCATTAACTCATTGGTTGAATAAAAATATAAAATAATAAAAACAAATCATGTGGACCAAGAGATATTCAATCCATCCAATTTAATTATGCCACATCAGTTTGTACAAAAAAGAAATTTGTACAAGATTTTGTATCTATATTATTACTCTTAACAAAATAAGGTGCTTTATGTATAATTCTTTAATTTTTTTAGCAGAAAAAAAAAATTATTTTAATTAATTGTTCCTAATTGTGAAACTTCATTGGTGATTTATTATGCAAAATTATAGTTTAATAAGATTATAACAGGGGCATTTGTTGCTTATTGAAGTTAGGAATTAAAAGTCTTGTTTTGAAAGCATATGGACTACAATGTGTGCATAATAAATTTTAGAGGCTAAATGTCGGGATTTCTTTAATGAGTTGAAAATTAATAGAATAACATCTATTTGTGTTAAACTTTTGGGTTAATGGAATTTTCCTCATCAAACTCCTGTATGTTTATTTTCCTAAACTTCAGGGTATATATCATGAGTTGAAAGTGTTTGGACCAATGAGTTTTTTTTTCACCAAACATATTAGGATTATGTGTCATCATGCATTAGTTTGAGTAATACTACTGTTCCAAGCATTATACCAAGTTTTTAATCCAAGTAATGTGACATTTATTCCTTTGATGGCATAATAAGTAATTTTACAAGGTATGAACACTTACCTTTGAAAGGATGAATGTACATCACCTAGGATTCAAAACTTGAGTTAGCATCTTGGAAATGCAGTATCATATATTATTTTTGCTTGTTTTTTCTATTGCTTCAAACGTCTCTTTCAAGATTAGGGAGTTTTACCTCTGCCAAGCAACATTTCTTAAAAAAATTTTATGGTCATTGGCCCTTAGTTTTTATGTCTCCTCAAGTAAGGATACAGTTTGTCACCTTCTATCAGGTAGATCCTTGAAAACTATTGAAATAACTGAAGGTATATACTTCTACATTTGGTGGTCAAAATTCAATATTGCAATGGCAATCAAAAGGTCACTGACCTACTTGTTAGAGATGGAAAAACTGTCATAATTTTCTAACATCTGTGATCTATATGTAAACAATAAATATGCCATAGTCTTTTTAACTGTAATTTCATTTAATGATACTCACACTATCAAAATTGTTGTCTTGATTGTAGAAAAGTTTATCTATCTTATTAAATTTACTGTCTAGTCAAACAAATATCACAACTCATTAATTTCATTGCATTGAGCCATTATTTTTTCTCTATTTATTTTAAATAAGTATGTGTAACTGGTTTTTCTAGCTGTGAGTTAGGTTAAAAATGACCAAATATAGAGCGACCAAATGCTAACCTTGAACATCTGGCTATGCTTAGTGTTTTAGAAAATTAATATGATAGAAAGCCAAGAACATGGAAATATGATTTGGTTTTTCAAAATTGCATTGTTATCAAAAAATTTTGTTCTGGTTGATAAATTTGTCACTAAGACCTTCAAATAAAGGTTTTTGCTTGATAATTTTGTTTGCTTTCGCAGGAGGTTGGATATGTCACTAAGACGTCGTGATGTGGAGCAATGGATGAGCCATCGACGCTTGCCTGAACTATTAAGAAGGTATTTCAATATGTAGGCTATAGTAGTCATCCAGTATAGATGTTTAAATGTTTTAAAATATGAACTTGATGCTAGACAACATTGTCTAACTAGAAATTGGTATTGTCTTGTACCTAGACGACACTGTCTAGCCTTGATTTTGCATTTTAAAATAGATGCATATCTGCAATGGAGGGATTATTTTAAAGTAAACATTTTACTTAAAAGCTTGGCATTGCATTATAAACATTTTACTTAAAGGATTGACATTGCATTATAAATCTAATGGGGTAGAGAGAGTAGATGAGTTGGCTACTTTAATTTCTCTTTTATTGTATATGCACACACACCCATGTATAAATTGTGTATGGAGTACATGAGAATGAGAAGTAGCATCACATTGGTGCGTTTACTAATCAGTTAGGGCTGGGCATGTATGGGTTCGGATTGGGTTCAAATCAACCAGATAGAATTTTGGTTAATTGGGTTTGGAAAAGTAATCCGAACTCAATCCAAACTTGTAATTTGATTAACATACAGTTTTGATCGAATAGGATCAAATCAAAAATTTGTCATAGATGGTTTGTGTGTGTATGGTGTTCCGAATCAGATTAGGTTTGACCAATCTGATCACCATTCGATTGGCCAACCCGATACATTTGCATTTGATCTGAACCGAATTTTTTGGATGGGGTTGGATCAGGTTAATTGCTCACCCCTATGATCAATAATCAAAATGGTTTGGAATTGGAATTGGAATGGATTGGAATCGAAATAGAGAATGAAAATTTAAATAAATCGTTTACTTTATCTATATGATTCGGAATTGGAACGAGCCATATTGCTATTGATGTATATACTTTGCTTTGGATTCGGAATGAAATATTACAAGTTACTAGAATGACCTTAGTTATTTAGTTTCGTTATTTATTATAATAATTTTGATTATTATTCAAAATAATTATTGTTGATAATAATAATAATTAAATTTTAACAATAATAATAATGATTATTTTTATTGCTAAAATTATTACTGCTAATATTATTATTATTAATTAATATTAGCATTTTTGTTGTTAAAAATTATTACTACTATTATTATTAATAATTTTATTGTCATTTATCAAAAGTATTATAATTATTGTTAAAATTATCATCATCATCATCAACATCATCATTATCATTATTATCATTAAATAATAATATTATTATTATTTTTAAAATTGTTACTGTCATCATCATCATTAATTAATAGTATTATTATTGTTAAAATTATTATTAGTATTATTATAAACAATTACAAAAATAAGAATAATAGCAATAACGATAATATAATAATATTTTAATTGAGGGCAAAAGTGAAATTATGAAATTTGGCTTGAGGTAAAATAAGGAGTTTGAGGAATGGAAACTTGATTCTATACCCTCATGGGAATCAAACATCATCCATAAAACATGTGGGCGCTGCACATATCATTTTTATTCCCACCTCTATTTTAGCAAGTAGCACTATCAATCATTCCCATTATAGATTTCGATTCCTTAATCTGTGAAATAAATGCAACATAGAGTCTTAGTGTGTGTCAAGTAGGTTACACACGCCAACTCAATTAAGCACTCCATTAAGGTGGGTGAGATCAAGAGCAGACCCAGGGCCTTTAATGAGCCCGAGCTAATTTATAGATTTACTGTAAATGCACCAGAGTCTTTAGTGTGTGTCAAGTAGGTCACGCACTCGAACTCACTTGAGCACTCCATTAAGGTGGGTGAGATCAAGGGCGGACCCAGGGCTTTTAATGAGCCCAAGCTAATTTATAGATTTACTATAAATATTTCTTGAGTATAGGTGCACATAAAGGAGTAATAAAACAAATATATTAAGGAATGAGACATCAAAACTCTTAGAAAAATACATATATTTAACAAATAAGCTTATAATTATATTTTAAAATGGCACCATAAAAAAAATTATTTTTGATTTTTTTTATGTTATTAATAGAGAATGTGAAATATTTGCACCATTTGTTATAATGAAAAGATAAAGAGCCAATATAAGTGTGAAGTAAGAAACCATGAAATTATGAAAATGTTGATAATTATTGTTTTCATTGAACTTTCGCTACGATTCGATTTGAACCATTAATTGGTTGTTATGACCAGTTCCAAGTCAAATCCAATTTAAACAAATAAATTTATATTTAGGGGGAGATTGGGCTAGTAAAGGTTAAGGTATGTTTTTCTACTATTTAGGGTAGGTGATATAGCTAAGATAATATAGGAGGTGAGTTGAAGTGATTTGGGAGGTGAACTGAATTTTTCAAAGTTCGAAATATTATAGACAGCTCAGTGGAGTTCGTGGGAGTCAATTTAGAGAGTTCTCATGGGGGAGCTCAAGAAAACTTAGGGAATAACTCTTTGAGGATAGCTCTAGAGAGCTCATCCACGGAATTCAGTAGAGCTCTGGGACAACTCAAATGAGCTCATATATAAAAAATACACCTGGGCATCAAAACCATCATAATAAGAGAAAAAAAAAGCATGAACAATAAAAAAAACAGAAGAGTTTATGTGGTTGGACCATTTGGCCTACATCCACTAGAGTAACTTATCTCTAATCCACTATACAAATAAAGTATTATATGATTTGCTTTACAATATCAACAAAACCTTATTAAAGGTTGTTTATAGTAAATGATAACATGAGGGAAATATAGGTCTTATAGAGATTAGAGAGTTTTCTAAGAGAAAAATAAGGAAAAAGCTTATTTGAGAGATAAGATGGCCAGAATCTTCCATGAAGGTGTAAAATTGAAGGAAGAAAATGATGAAGCAACCTCTCAAGAAATCAAATTTGGAAAAAAATGCCTCCTTTTCTTGTGTCTTGAGCTGAATTTATAGGATAAGCGTCCTAAGGGCATTTTCATCTTTTTCTGCGACATGGGGATTTTCTATCTATGCTGCCCTCCTTACGTGGGCCATTTTTGTCTTTTTCTTTTATTCACTTAATAGTGATCAAATAAACTTGGTGATCAAGTAATTTCTCTAGCTCTCATATGATCCTTGCTCTTTACCAGTGGCAGAAGCTGGTTCAGTGATCCTGCTGAAAAGCAGCAGATAGTTGAGGAGCACTGACATGTCATTTCCTCTTTGCTATGCTCATTTGATTATTCTTCTAGTGGCCCTTTGCATTTTAGCCTCAAGGACAAAGATACTTTTTCTTCTCTGATGGTATGTAGCCCACACAAATGAGGGCTCCAATTGTCATATTTGAATTCCAATTTTACCCCCTCAAAGTGGGGTAATTTTATTGGAGCTATCCTCTTAAGGATTACCCCTAGCTTGCCTTTGAGCTATACTTCCTTTAGTCAATAGTGTTGACTTTTCTTCTCTTTTATTTTCTACTGCCATGTGTCACTTGGTCATTGGTCCAAATCAATGTCTGAAATTTACCCCAAACAATTACTATATTGCATTTATAGCTTTCTAATACTGGTGATAACGTTATAATATATTGATATATTTCTTTTTTCAATTAGACCAAATCATAATAATTTTTATGATAAATTAAAGCAGTGCTAAAATTTATCTCCTTATAGTTTCAATTCATTTAAAAAATATATAATTTAATCATTTCATAAAATAACTCTCTAATTCCAATTGAAAAAAACTACAGTTGAATTGGGGACATAGGACATATATAAAACCAAAATAAAAACTTTATTCTTTTATGAAATATTATAAAATCTGAAGGGGTATTCATGAATTTTTCCTGGGACAGACCGGACTATAGCCAACTGTAGGTCCGCCTCTGGTGAGACTGGCCACTACTCTTATATCGACAGGCACTAATATTTGCTAAAATGATTTCTCGTTGTCTCTTGTTATCTTCTTCATGTTAATTGTAACATTCTTTCTTTTCTGTTTTCTTCTTGGTAAGATTTGAGTTTAAGACCAAAATGCAGCCCAACCACATGGTAAAGATCTGCTACAATGTACAAGCCATCTGGCAGATGTCGCCTTCCCTTTTAGTAGAAAAACATTAATACAATAGGAAAGAACAAATGCTATACATTTTATCGTTCAAAAGTAAACAGCTTACCCCCCATAACCTTTATGGAGCTTTTATAAGTTTGAACACTGCATTATCTGATAATATGGATAGTGACTACAATTTGATTTTTAAGTATATTTGCCATCCACAAAAAGGCTGTTCATTCAAATTTTTCACATCTCAGTATGCAAATCTTGGATAAAACTGGAATGAACAAATGTAAATCATCTAAGTCGGTCATTACCTCTGAAAAATTTAATTAGGTTTGAATTACAGAAATGAAATAAACTTCAGTACTTCTGAATTAGTAGGTTTTTTGAGGTGTAATTCGACAAATGCGAAATAGAACAGTTTGGAGAAGAAGCACAAATTAAAGTATGTTTTTCTTTTCATTTTTGTATTGAGAAGTACGTACACTGTGAAGACCCTTTTTATCTCCTAGTAATATGTTTATCTCACTTGGTTTCAAAGTAACAAATCTTTGTAGCCGCAAAAAACTAAATAGTCAAAATATATTAAAGGATCGTATAAACTAGTTAGTATGGTATATTAAGTTGAACAAACAACTCCATTATCCTGATTCCTGAAGACTGGTCTAGGCTTCCCTTTTAATGAGCTATCCAGTCTCCAATAGCTACTGGCTGATTAACCATAGGCTGTGACATTTCCCTTTCCTTTGGAAGTGATTCTACGCTTTAATGATGGAGTTGATGAGAATTTGTGATTTTTCATCGAGCTCTTTCATCACAGGTGCAACATCTGTTCATATATTGATGCAAAATTTGCTTTTCTGAATAGGCAAGTACGAGAAGCTGAACGATATAATTGGGCTGCCACCCGAGGGGTGAATGAAGAAATGCTGTTCGCGAATTTGCCTGAAGATCTTCAGAGAGAGATAAGACGCCATCTCTTCAAATTTGTTAAAAAAGTAAGATACAGAATGTCCTAATACAATTATTAGTAGTTTCTTTAAAATGCATGTACTATGGATAAAATAAGCATATCATGTATTTCAGATCCTTAAGACCTATGATGCACCAAGTACACCTAAGAACCAACTGAGCTTGCTAGCAATTAGTTTGGGAAAAGTCATGTGATGTTTCAGAATCAGACTTCAATAAAATGTTGCAAACCCCAAATAGAAAGCAAAATACGAAATTAGAAAAAAAAAAAAAAAGAATAAAAAGCATTGAAATTTTGTGGATTGACCAGGAATAGAAGACAACATCCTTTGACTTGCTAAAAGTGGCTGAGCTGGATCTTTATAGGAGACTTGTGTGAGTCCTATCCTGGGGTTCTCACCATTAGATTTCTTTGGCAATGTAGTTTCATGAATCAATATAGACATTCAATTAACTGAGAAAATTGTACCATAAGACATGTCAGAATAATTTTTCATGTACGTGTGATGACTAGGCATGTAATCAATTACTAGCCAAACTCTTGGAGTATAAACTAAAAGCTTTTTTGCCCGAGAACATTCTAGATAACTGATAATGTTAAAAGATTTTTGAGCTCTTAAAACTGAGTCCAGCAAATGACTGGTAATTTGACAATGTGACTTTTTGCAGGTTCGAATTTTTGCCCTAATGGATGAGCCAATATTAGATGCTATTTGTGAGAGATTGAGACAAAAGACATACATCAGCGGAAGCAAAATTTTATATCGTGGTGGTCTGATAGAGAAGATGGTTTTTATTGTGCGTGGCAAAATGGAGAGCATTGGAGAAGATGGGATTGCAGTGTGCTTATCTGAGGGCGATGCTTGCGGTGAGGAACTGCTTACATGGTGTCTCGAACATTCTTCAGTGAACAGGGGTATTCTCATGACTATTATATCCAGATCTAATAAACTTCTTCTCTTGGTGTGAAATCTGACGGCATGTTTCAAGATTTTAAATCTTTGGCCAGCTAGGTTGCAGTTGTCTTACGTGGTCAAACTGTAAGATCTCTTAGCATGACAGCCAAAATAATTCATGGGCATGGTTTCCATTGCAGATGTTAAAAAATATAGGATCCCTGGGCAGCGGTTGCTCTGCAACAGGACAGTAAGATGTTTAACTAATGTAGAAGCATTTTCACTTCGAGCTGCAGACATTGAAGAAGTAACCAGTCTTTTTGCGAGATTCTTGCGGAATGCTCGTGTTCAAGGGGCCATAAGGTATTTCTACTAATATCTACATCTTATTTTGCATACATAAGCAATATGTTGAGGCAACAGTCTTGGACTAATTTTTCAAGTAAAATATGTTTTTAGCTAGACCTCTTTCATTTCATTTCATTCTTCATCATTTTCTAATTAACAAATTGGAAACGCATTTCAAATTAATCTGCAGTATATTCTGTAATTTCAATGGGCTTGAAGAAGGACTTGTTTGTGAAACCTGAACTTTGTGGATCTAGTTTAAGTATATGATTAAATGGTTTAACTCTAGAGTTCATCCTGCTTCCAAATTGTTCATAGTAGCGTTATTTCTAATCATGACACTATTTATTTGTTGATAACCTGCATTCATGGAGACGGATTCTACATTTGTAAAGATTTTTTCTTTTCAATAAAGAAAATTGCTAATTAGTTGATATTTAACAAAAGAAATATGTTAAATTCTATTATGAGCTTGAGCATAGACCCAGTGTGTATGCAAAGTGTCTTGTGTAGATGGTTATTAAAGCTTCCTTTTGCGAAGACTCTACGGCCTTTGATTTGATTATTCTAATCTTCCCTAAAATAAATTATTGAAATGTTCCAAAGGGATAGCCTGCAAGTAAGATCCTTTGTTGTTACTTCTGGTCTTTCGTCCTATTCCACTTTGATTGCTCCTGTGTTTATGAACATGGAATCTCTTGACATTGTTTTCAGCTTTCTAGCAGTGGGTGCTTTTATGATGATAAATTTTACCAGTTCTTCCACGTTACAAACAATTGTATGGTGCCATCATCACAAATTTAGGTTACTCATCTCAAGTTAGGGAATAAATCTACAGACATGATCTAAAATCTATGACCAAATTTATGACCAGTGATGATGAATTTTGTGACGGTAGTAACATTCAAGTGTTGTACGGTAGTATCTCCCAACTTTTGCTACCGAGTATTACTACTGAAATTGTGCCATGTCTACTACTGTAAGATTCTTCTTATCCTTAACTTCCATACTCACTAACCATCCAAGCAGGCTTTGCAAACTTTAGAACACACTTGCGTGTACAGCTGTTATATTTGGTAATTAATAATTGTTGGCTTCAGAAATGGTCGTAAAACTTTGAAATTTTATATATGATTCTGTTGGGTTGATGGATTCAAGCTTTTTGCTGAAACCTTCTTCTTCAACATTTTGTTTGGAAACAGAATTTCTTGATATATTTCCTATATCTAATAGTGTATCACATTGGTTTTCATAACAGGTATGAATCACCCTATTGGCGGTCCCGTGCTGCTATTCTGATTCAAGTTGCGTGGAGATACAGAAAGAAACGTCTGAATCGTGCAGATACTTCTCACTCTCTGTTGAGCCAATCTTCCAGTTGATTTTCTAGTCCTTATGATCACAAATACGGTGCAGTAAGTCAGGCACCTTTGTGTAGAACACCATCTAGGCTATAACCATTACCATACCTATAGAAATTTCTGCCTTATTATCTGCTTTTGATGAGGTTTAATCAATCACTAATCGTTCTTATTATTAATATCAACAGTGTTCTTCACATTGCTAAATCTTTTCATTTAAAACCTGCTAGTAAATTGTTGTCTAAGAAGCTAATGTAGCTACAATTACGAACACAAAACGAGGGACTTGGATTGTGGTCTCTGTTCTCCTATACGTATATCTGTCACGATCAAGATAACGTCATTTGAACTTTGTTTTTTACCCTTTGTCTTTAATGATTAGTTGAAAATTTAAGGGGTCAAATCTTTTTGTATTTTATTATAACTCGAAGAAGTCGATGCAACTCTTATCGAAATTTATTAGCATGGTAGCTTCCCGGCTAATAAATAGGGTTCATGGTAAAAATTTATTTTCGCGAGAAAATATACGATTTTCGTAAACTGAATGCCTGTTTGGTTGCGTTTGAAACTTCCAAAAATTACAATTTCGTGGGAATAAAATAAATTAGATAACAAAACGAGTTTCTTTACAACCAAAATGCGTCTAGAAAATTTTTAATATTTTTAAAATCTTTATATATGTGACAGATCTTTGTAGAAGATATATGTTATTGCATTGGTTGGAAGTGTTTGGAATCGTTAATTCCGGTTGCGGAGGGCAGGTAATATAAAGTATAGCCCGAATTTGACGAGTACATCTTATTTGTTGATGGAGATATCCTTATTGAAAGTGTGTGCAGTAATATCAAAATGATTTGACGACTTATTATTATAAAGGTTACTTGTTAATTAATCTCAATGAAATGATGACTATATATGAGGATGAATTGTATATCTGATAATATGCATGAAAATTATGCTTGATTAAGACAAAGGCAATGTTTTTACCAATTAATTTCAGATTTTTATTTTTATACACACACCCGATCTCACGCAATACACAAACTATATAATAAATAAATATTCATTTGGTCTCTATAGTTTAAACTACTTATGTCTATTTAGTCTCTGTACTTTAAAAAATTATGCAAATACTCTATGTCGTTACTTTAATAGATATTAGACTTAATTTTTAGAAGGTAACTAGTATTTCTATATAATAAAACTTCAAACTTTAAATTAAAAAAAAAAAAAAAATCTAACATGCAATGATGAAAAATAGATAATAAGTAGATTTCGAAGGAATCAGCTATACAACGGAGGGATCTTTTGAGCAACTGTTCTATTATACATATAGAGTAACTGGTGCATTACCTTAACGTCCCCAAAACAAAAACATACTTAAAATCCAAAAATGATAGAACGAGAGTAAATTAGACCTTTTGCATTCCATTGGACCAACTCCTCGAGGATAGATCTCATAAAATTTATTCTATCATCCACCAAATTTATTAATCAAGTAAATGGGTGTACATTTATACATCTGTAAGTTATGTAATTCAGGTATATAATTGATTATAGGGTGAGTCCTCAAATATAAATTTTACTAGGCAAAACAACTAACAAGAGGACACGGTTGCAACTGTACAAAGGCAAATTAAAAAAAAAGAAAAAGAAAATGTAAAGCTGTGCATATAAATGCATGGCAGCTTCTTTAAAGCCCTTACTGTTTTGTCACAACCGAAACAACAGTTTTGTTTTTATATATATAATAAATATTTTCTGTGAAATTAATTATATTACTTAAAAAACCAATATTCCTAGCTGGTATTAAAAATAAATATTGTAGGTTCCCCTGGATGTGATACAGTGAGGCAACAAACAATGATGTATATATGCAGAAGTTGGCACCACCTAAAAAATAAATTAAATATCGTGTACTTAATATATTAATTATTAATAGCTAAACTATCAAAGTCAAGTGATGAAAGATGGTGACTCAATTAATATTTGGATCAAAAATCCAATACGGCTGGACCAATTTTTGGTTTATGGTGTTTAAATGGATGTAAAGGCACACGCTGATTGTGACCTGCCTTAATTGGTTAGGTTTACAAATTTGGATTTTCAACAAAGGCCATATTTGGAGTTAAAACGCACAACAACATGTATAAGATTTTTCTATAATATATCAGGCATTGATTTGGTACATATGCCCATGATTTGGTATTAGATGATTTGGTATACGTGCCCATGGTTGCTAGTTTCTAAATTAATTAAATGTTTATGCATCCAAAATAATTTTCTTATATTAATTGGTTGATGATATTAAGTTATTATTGCCAAGATTTGAAATACCCAGTCTCTTGTACCACTTTAAAATTTTGACCAATCGAACCAATTAGTATTTATCAGCCTATGAATTATGTAATTATGGTTGACATCATGGAAAAATTTTGGGGGGGAAAGAAAGAATGCAGAAATTAAAATAATTTTTTTTTGAATTCGTATACGTGATCTTTATCAGCCTTTGGGGAATTATTTCCCATAATTAACACTGGTTGACATCATTTCGTAAGGGAGGAAAAATTTTGGGGGGAAAGAAACCTTCAATGCAGAAATTAAAATAATTAATTAGGCATGATTGAAAATTAAAATAATTAATTAGGCATGATTGAAGAAGGAAGCTTGCCGCCATGAATGCCGAAACTGTATTTTAACCCAGCATGTGAACTAAAAGTGGGTGGATTTTACTAGAGGAATGTATTTTATGCATTGCACCTGTTTAATAATCTTAAATCTTTGAATAAATGAACATATATGGATCAAAAAAGAGAAAGGTTTGACAGATATCTTATGTGTGCATATATGGTTGCTCAATTACTGGTATTGCATCTTCAAATTAAATGATCCTGGAAAGAGCTAGTTATAATGATAATATGAATCATTGAATCATCAACTATTATATTTAATGTTCAAAACTCCTTTAATTAAATTGGGGGAAGTCTTTTACAGAATCTGTAACTTACACCCCCAGCTTTAGCCTGCTCCACCCGCAATCATTTGCATGCTTTCTCTTCATGTGGAGGACATGTGGGCTGCATGGATTGGGGGCCTATGTTACAGAATCTGCAACGCATACACCTCCAATTAATTGACAGCCTCATCTTCTTTGACCTTTCTGCAGCCTGCAGGTGGCTTCATGTACCATTTGGCTTTGAAGGGCGAACTTTAAACTACCGAGCTATGCATGTACTTGCTTCCTTAATTAAGTCGATAATGCAAACCAATTTTTTTTTTTTTTTTGATAGAAAGTATTACTTAGAAATTACATAGAAATTTAGGATAAAATAATCAGTACACATACAACCCGATCTACACATTGTATACGTCTGAATCTAGAGTTTAAAACCTTTCAAATCTATCATCAAGTTGCCGCAATAGACTATCTATTATAACAATAATTGGATACACCATTGACGCATGCCAAAGAGCATGGAGATAAATCGATGCTTCCAACCATTGTTCCAATTTGGCCAAGTAGTGACTTTCTTCTCACCCCGGTCATTAAGGATTTTATTTTTGAGTCATTTTGTATACACTATGGAACTTAATTTTCTCCAAATATTTGAACATTAGGTTTGATATTTTTTTGGTTTAGAATGTGCCATCAAGAAAGAACTAAGTAATTAGGTCCCGATAGATTTTTAATTGTAAACATCGCTATATTGTATAATATGATTCATTAGTTTAGGTTATATATTTAATTAAACCTATCTATATTTCTGTCCCAAAGAATGTATCAGAAAAGGCGATTCAAAGCTTCTTCAAAAGAATAAAGTATTGGTCTATGCAGAATAATGGAGAAGACCGGCATTAGAGCAAGGGAGACTTTGTTCTGCACATTGCTGAACCTTTGCTCAATCTATTAAATTAGTCATTGGAAAGACATAAATGTGGACGCATTTATTAAAATATGTTACAACTAATTAATGTTCATACGTACATATTAATGTTGTACGTCCTCATGCATGAATTAAAACAACATCCACACACACACACACACACACACACACAAGCAATCTTCTTGAGCAAAACACAACACATCTACAAGTATGCATGTAGAGTATATACATACATACATACATACATACATATATATGGAGAAACTTTTGAAAGATTTCGGTAACCTGTGCGTAGTATTTCATAATTAGCTCTACTGATTAGATGAGTAGCTTAATCTGTACACAAGCACCGACAATGTATGTGGCCATTAATCCATTTATACAAGAGAGGTAGATGTATTTGATGGTGATCTAGAATTAACAAAAGAGCCGTTAAGGCCGTTTCAAGTCTATCCATTATGGTCGTGTTTCAAGTTTATCATACCATGCTTATAGTGCTAGCTAGGTTAAGACCATAAAGAGCTTTCTGCAGCTTGCACACATAATCAGGTGTTGCTCGGTCTACAAATCACTCAGGTTGAGCCATATAAACATTCTTGGTTAAGTATCCATTGAGGAAAGTATTACTAACATCCTCCTACTTAACAAGCCATCTATGCATAATTAAAATAACTCTGATTTTCGAAGCCTTATCAACTGCACTATAAGTCTCAATGAAATCAATCTAATGTTTTTAATTTGTCAAATTATTTAACTTAAAAGTAGTTTTAGCATATAAGTAGAGATTATATAAATATACACATTTTTTTTTATAAATTCAAATACAAATTCAAAAGGAATAAATGCAAATTACTAGCGTTATAAACATTTATAATCAAAGGTTAATTTTTAAAAGATATATATCATTCAAACATATGCATTTTAATTAAGAAAATTATGAAAATAACTGTAAACCTTTATGGTTTTTCATATTTAACCCCAAAAAACTATTTTTATCATAGTTAGCCAAACATATATGTTTTAGATCAAATTACTCCCTTCATTTGCACAACCAAAACTCTCCCTCACCAAACGAAAATCGACTTTCTTTCTCTCATCATCAGGAGCAACGGTCACGGTGATGAAAAATGGCAAACATAACATCAACGATAACTAAGGTGACAACAAACTCAAATCCTAAATCCACTTGAATCCACTTAAATCCAAAACAAATCTAATGAATTGAAAAGAGAGGTATTGGTTTGGTAATTTACTAAAAGTGATGAGAGGTACTTGGTCAAAAAAAAAAACTAGTATGTAAATCCAATGAATTGAAAAGTCAGGCATTGGTTTGGTTATTTGCTGAAAGCGATGAGACTATTTGGTCCAAAAAAAAAAAATAGTATTTGACTAGATATGAGAAAAAAAAAAGTTAGAGGGATCAAATTTAAAAAATTCAAAAGTTTTTTTTTAACTATTTTTGAAAACTTTACGACCTAGTTTCATTTATGTCTAATTCAAATCTAAAAGTATCTAAGACATATTATTATTATTTTTTCTTAGAAAGGTGCAATAAGAGAACTTTTCAAGTGCGACTAGCCATTTTGATACTACATTCATTCAAACTAGTTAAATTATGAAATTTTAATAAAATCTTATGCATTAAAATTAAAAAAATAAAAAGAAAAGGGAAATTACAAATAACAATAACAAAAATAGGCGGCACAGAATCTACATTAAAAATTAGGATTATCTTTTGATTTGAATTTTTTTTAAATAAAAATACGTACGTTAATTGTTAATTAATAAATTTAAAGTATAAAAAATTAACCTTATTTAAATAAATTTAAAATATAAAGAAATTAACCTCATTCATACTTTATATTATTATACGACGCATAGTATAAAATTATTAAAATTCAACGATACTCAGACCATGAGAGCACCCTAGCCCCTGCATTAGAAATGGAAGAAGTTCGCTGATTGCCCCGAAGGGTTAGTTGGAATGTTGAGGGGGGAATTAAAACGAAGGGCCCCACCAATCTCAAATTTTTCGTGATGACGTGTACTTTCAAAATATGAGTGAAAGCAAAGGCCACATCAGCGCCACAACAAAGCAGGTCCTACAAATAATAAAAATTAAAAAAAAAAAAAAAAAAAAAACCTGCCTGGAGGCGGCTAGAGCTACAAGCATAAGCTGTGAATTTTTGAATCGCCTACGTGTTATTTTATTATCAGTAGTATTAACTAACTGGACAACTAAATCAACAATAATAAGTAGATAAATACAGATAAGAATAATAATAATAATAAGATAACAGTTGGCGAATATGATATATTTAAGATAGACGCCATATATTTAGACAATAAACAAAACTTTTAGTCACATTTTCAACATAGCCTTCAACATTAATTAATAAGTCAATATGATTTTATCAAAAAGTATACAATGTTATTAAAACACATTATAGATTAAGGGTATCATATTTTGAATTATCCAAGCGTGTTGTATCCGTAGTTTTGTTGAAATTTTGACGCCCATTCATACCAATAGCAATACATTTTTTTTAATAAAGGAAAATAGTATCATGATTCACGATTCACGAATAGATTCCCAAAAATTATGTTTTCCTAAATTTAGTGTCTACACATAATGTGCATACATGCCATAAGTTAAAATATACAATAATAATTAGGTTCCAAATTTGGTGGATAATATTAATGCATTAAAATAAAAATTTGACAAAGTGGGAAACGGACAAAAATCAAGGATGGAAAAATGAGGAAATAAAACAATTGTAATTAAGGAACATTTTAAGGTGAGGATGTTCTTGAAGATATTAAAAAATAAATAAATGAAAATGATATTTTAAATTTGGTAGTTTTAAGACTCCAAAATTTGCTCAGAATCTTTTTTTTGAATAAATATTTTTCTTCTCTCTTTGAATATTTAATCAAAGTTCAAAAAACATAATAAAAATAGAAAATGTTAAAAAATAAAAATATAATAAAATACTGATAAAATCAACTATAAATTATTGCTGTTTTACTGTGTTTGTAATTAAGAAATCAACTTACTGTTATTTTTATTTTGCCAATTTTTTTAATCTAAGCACAATAAAAATTACATTTAAAAAAAATAAGCGGAAAAATCAAATAAAGGTTTGACTATTTGAAATTGAAAGGAAGGGGTGTTGACTTGAATAAAAGTTTAAATTTGGCCATTTTGGTGTAGGGTCCACAACAATTTAATAAGGAAGCCCACATCACTCACTTGCGATAACTGACGGAGAGAGGTAACCGCAGAGAAGAGCGCTGTCCAAAAAGGTATCAATTTTGACTTTTGAGCCTTGCAAGGAAGTGGCGTATTTTTGTCTTTTCACATCAAGTCGCCGGAAGCGATTTCTTCATTATTCACCGGCGGCTACGATGCGATCCCCCCTCCGTCTTACTCTTTGCTTAAATCAAATATATATATACATATTTTTTTTTTACACTGTATTTATTATATTGCTTATTTTTTTTAAATTCTCTGTTGTGTGTACACCTGGCCGTAAGTGAGCGTGTGTACCACTCTTGACTTCTCTAGAGAGAGGAAAATTGTAATAAATTTAGTTTATAGAGAGAGCACCCCCTCGAGTTTTGTGAGCGAGCGAGTGTTTTAAAGTCCCATCCTCGGAGAATTCTGTTAACACCCCCGAGATCTGTAATATTATAATAAAAATACAAAACTAAACTAAAATTAAAAATAATTTTAGTAACTGTCCAAGTCTTTGGTATTTAACAAGTTACTATTGTATTAATGGCAGCTAAGAATCAAAATTTTACATCAAAATTTTTCATTAGTTACACCAATAAAATAAATTATACAATAATAAAAGCAACATACAATAAAATTTACATAAATATTGAGTAATGCTAAGAATTCTAATATTCTAGTCTTAATTTGAGTCTCAAATGATGTGGCATTCAACATTAGACTGTAATTAAGTAATTTTATAAGTTATAAAATCTATCATCTAATAGATAAGTGATATATAACATTAAAACTCAAGCTGAGACTTAATTATTAGAATCTTTAATATTATTATTCTTTTTTCAGGTTGTTACACTCTACATACTAAGTTTATTAGGAGCTACATATTTTGACAACTTGCATCAAGTGGTGATGAGATATCTCCCTCACATATAGAGAGATATATCTAGTTCAGTTATTATTTAAACACATGTATTTATCCCTATCCGCTACTGTAGGATGTTACTTTAGAATTTTATATTTTGTTATTTTAGGTCTTTTATTATTTTATATTTTTAATTAGAGTCATGTTTTAGTCATTTATTTCTAGTATAATTGTTATTTTGTTACCCTTCTAAGTTAATTGGAAAAGTAAGTTTAACCTATTATAAATAGGAAAATATTGTCATTGTTAGTGGAAGTTTAGTTATTCAATAAAAAAGATTCCTCTTTATAATTCATTTGGAATGTCATCTAATCTCATTGTGAAATATTATCAAAATCTTATTAAGTCATTTGAATTATAATAAAATTTAATCATACTTCAATTAGAATTTAATTCAATTGTGTTGGCTTGGACAATTTTTAGAATGATATCTAGTATTTATTTATCCTATCAATTCACATACTCTGTCATCCGCGTTTTGTGAAAACAAAATTATTAAGAGTCCCATGAAAGCCCAAGCTAATGTCTTGATAATGTCAAGGGCTGTAGTCCATCATTGAACTACAAACCCAATGACATAGGTGATAGTTTTGATAGTAATATCATGGTATATCAACTATGACTTATTAATCTAATAATTGATGGCCAACATTTTTGATATTATGGAAAAGGTTAAGGGGTCTCTATGGAAATAACCAAACCGAGTTTTCATTCTCACATAAAGGAGGCAAACGCTTTAAAAGCTCATCAGTTACACATTTTCTAAACACAAAGAGAGATAGAGAGTGGAGAGAGAGAGAGAGAATGAACGCAACATAGCAAATACTAGTAGCCCTGCAGCTGCTACCATTACACAGTAATAGTTATAGTAGTAGCAGCAGTAGTAGTGGCGCTGAGAGAGAGAATTTTGTGGGTCGGTGGGTGGCTGGTCCTCTCTCATTTTGTTTTGAACAACAAACGATACACACACTTCACTTAGTCAGTGAATTAATTACGGCCTCAAAAAAAATTCAATCGTTTTTTTTTTTGAAGCCTTAACTCACTCTCTGAAATCATGCTGCTTCCATTTTATTTCATATATAATCCCCCATTTCTCTCCCTTTGCAATGCTTCCGAAAACATAACGCACGCTTAAATATTTCCCCTTTTGCACTCACTCTTTGGCTCTTATTATTATTATGTTGCGTGGAATTAGTTTTTGAATCACAGAATTAGTTTTGAGTTTTGGGGTTTGAGGGAAAGGCTTTATATTTACTCATATAACAAAAAGAATGGAGTTTGGTGGTGGTGGTGGAGGCGGCGGTGGAGGAGGAAGTGGGTCCGGTGGGGATCACGACGGTTCCGACCCACAAAAGAGAAAGAAGCGTTACCATCGTCACACTGCTCTTCAGATTCAGAGACTTGAAGCGTAAGCACATTGTTTTGTTTTGTTTTCTTCGTGTTCTTAGGTTTTGTTTTTAGTCTTGTCTGTTTATAAAACATGTTAGATTTTTTTTTTTTTTTAAAAAAATATATATACATATATTTTTTAAAAAAATTTTGCTCGGTGAATGAAGAATGTTCAAAGATTGTCCACACCCAGATGAGAAGCAAAGGTTACAGCTAAGCAGAGAATTGGGTTTGGCTCCACGTCAGATCAAATTTTGGTTTCAAAACAGAAGAACCCAGATGAAGGTAACTTACTAAAAGGTTAAACTCAAACGATTCTTTTTTCATTTCTTTTTGGTGATTTATGTTCATGGGGGCGTGTCATTGCTGTTAAAAAGTTGACATTTTTTTTAAAATTTTTGTTTTTAAAAAACTTAGGCACAACATGAAAGGGCAGATAACTGTGCTCTTCGTGCTGAGAATGATAAGATCCGTTGTGAAAACATTGCAATCAGAGAAGCCCTCAAAAACGTCATTTGCCCTTCGTGTGGGGGTCCTCCTGTCACTGAAGATTCCTATTTTGATGAACAAAAGCTGAGAATGGAGAATGCCCAGTTGAAAGAGGAGGTTGGCTTTTGTCGTTTTCTTTGCTTTTGTTTCTGTCTTTTACTATTTTCAGCCATTCTTTTGTAATTTTCTTTTTTATTTATGTCGTTTGTTTGTTTGTTTTCCTAGCTTGATAGAGTTTCTAGCATTGCTGCTAAATACATTGGGAGGCCAATTTCCCAACTACCACCAGTGCAGCCTATTCATATTTCTTCATTGGATTTAACAATGGGAACTTTCGGTGGTCAAGGGATTAGTGGTCCTTCCCTTGATCTTGATCTTCTTCCTGGAAGTTCATCTTCTTTGCCAAATTTGCCTTTTCAACAGATTGTTTTATCAGACATGGACAAGTCTCTTATGACTGATATTGCTGCTAATGCCATGGAAGAATTGCTTAGGCTTTTGCAGACCAATGAACCCTTGTGGATGAAGTCTTCCACAGATGGAAGAGACGTTCTTGATCTTGACAGCTATGAGAGGGTGTTTCCCAGGGCCAACAGTCACCTGAAAAATCCAAATGTTCGAATTGAGTCTTCTAGAGACTCTGGTGTTGTGATCATGAATGGATTGGCATTGGTCGACATGTTTATGGACTGTGTAAGTCTCTTGTAACTATCATGCTCTGAATTCTTGGTCACAAAAGGCCACATGCCACATTTGTCTTGATTGGTACTTGTTTGAGCTTGCAGAGCAAATGGGTAGAGCTTTTTCCTACAATTGTTTCAATGGCGAAAACAATTGAAGTAATATCATCAGGAATGTTGGGTGGTCATAGTGGTTCCTTGCTATTGGTAATATTAATTAGTAGAAGATTTAACACCTCATTTGATTTTCGATTTTTGTTTGTATAATCTCTCACATAAATTGTATTGATGCAGATGTACGAGGAGTTGCAGGTGCTTTCACCAGTTGTACCTACTCGGGAGTTCTATGTCCTCCGATATTGTCAGCAAATTGAGCAAGGCTCATGGGCGGTTGTAAATGTTTCTTATGATTCTCCCCAATTTTCTTCTCAATGTCGGTCTCATAGATTTCCTTCTGGATGCTTGATTCAGGATTTGCCTAATGGATACTCCAAGGTTGTCAGATCAATTTAATCATGTGCATTCTTTGCTAATTCCCTCTTTGCTATACATTTATAAGAATTAAATACTTGTAATATATTTTGCACTCAAACTTCCATCTGAATTACATACAGGTTACTTGGGTGGAACATCTTGAAATAGAAGATAGAACCCCTATTCATCGACTTTATCGAGATCTTATTCAGAGTGGGATGGCTTTTGGAGCTGATCGCTGGCTTGCTACTCTGCAAAGAATGTGCGAGAGGTTTGCTTGTCTAATGGTTTCAGGGACTTCAACTCGGGATCTTGGAGGAGGTAATCTTAGTATCATAGTGTTTTGATATCAATTTTATTATCTGAGGTCTCAATAAGTTCATACTTCTCTCAGTAATTCCATCACCTGATGGCAAACGAAGCATGATGAAGCTTGCTCAAAGAATGGTTAGCAGTTTCTGTACGAGCGTTAGTACATCTAACAGCCACCGAGGGACCACCCTTTCTGGGTTGAATGAAGTAGGTGTCCGAGTTACCCTTCATAAGAGCATGGATCCTGGTCAGCCCAATGGTGTTGTTCTTAATGCAGCAACTACGTTTTGGCTTCCTGTTCCTCCCCAAAATGTTTTCAATTTCTTCAAGGATGAAAGAACTCGATATCAGGTATATACATTTTCCAATTAAAATCCTCTATGTGTTGATCTTGAACCTGTTATTTTCACGTCAAATTGTGAATCTAGTTAATCCGCGCACTTTCTATTTTAGTGGCTTATGCTTATGTAGTCATTTTTTGCCTCTTCAGTGGGATGTTCTCACCAATGGCATTGCAGTGCAAGAAGTTGCCCATATTGCAAATGGGTCAAATCCTGGGAACTGCATATCCGTTCTTCGAGTAAGAAATAATCAAATTTGCTTTATTTTGCTTTCTCCTGAATTTGTCATGATTATTTAAACTAATTCTTTGAAATAGGCCATCAACACTAGCCAAAACAACATGTTAATACTTCAGGAGAGCTGCATAGATAGTTCAGGTTCACTTGTGGTCTACTGTCCAGTTGATTTACCTGCCATCAACATAGCAATGAGCGGAGAGGATCCTTCCTACATTCCTCTGCTGCCATCAGGATTCACAATTTCCCCCGATGGTCATCTTGATCAAGGAGACGGGGCATCAACTAGTTCTAATGTACATGGAAACATGGGTAGCAGATCTAGTGGTTCACTAATCTCAGTAGCGTTTCAGATACTGGTAAGCAGCTTGCCATCTGCCAAGCTAAATATGGAGTCAGTGACTACTGTTAATAACCTTATCGGCACGACTGTCCAGCAAATTAAAGCAGCCTTGAATTGTCCTAGTTCCTGATGAATCTATCTGCTTCTGATATTGCTTCTACTCCAGCCCAACTGTTTTACTTAAATACTGACATCAGAGAAATTCAGTGCAGCTGGTATTCAAGAGTATTGGGGGTTAGTTGAGGCTTTGAATGCTCTTCCATCAAGTGCTTATTTACTGCTGCTGCTGCTGCTTGTGCTGTTTTTGCTGCCAAACTTCATTATAATCTACACCAACTTTAATTCTTTTTTCTTTTCCCCTTTTTTTCACAAAACCCTTTTGGTTTCTTTGCAATTTAGCCTTGAGGAGTAGCCTTAAAAGAGGGAGTCAAGAACGCACCATACATTGATAGTTATTTTTCATCACCATTTTCACTTTACAAACTCGGCTAGAACCCCAAAAAAAAAATGTATGGTTCGGGTATTGACTTCTGTTCATGGACATCTATTTTTCTATTTTTGAATTAATTACTCTTTATTTATTGTAATTAAGTCGATCTTTACTTTTTCTTTTTCTTTCAATAATAATATGTTGTGCATGCAAAAGAAAACGGCCAAAGTCTGATCAAAAGTAGGGCCATAATTTGAAAGATTGATTATGGCCATAAAGCTTGATGATATTGATAAATGTTGGGCCCCATCCCTTTTCTCATACACAAGTAATTGAACTTACAAAGATAACATTTATTTTTATTTGCCACGACATTTTCTGGGATAACAGCATATCCTTTTTTGACTGATATGACTTCAACCGGCCTCATGATATAAGGAATAAGGAGACAATATTGAAACCATTGGCTTGTTACACTTATTTTCTTTAATGCCAAAGGTCCATATCTATTTAAGTATTGGTGCGCGTAGATTTTTGAGTTGATATTCAATAGACTTTTGAACAGTGCTACAAAGTGTATATGCTTTAAATTATAATATATCTATAAATTGTAACAATTTCAACAAAAACAAAGACACATGATTGATACTTTCTTCCATGGGCGGTTTCCGTAAAGAGACGGGCATGCGCCGTGACCTTATAAGAAAATTTTAAAAAAATGTTAATATGTTAGTTAAGTAATAAGATAGTTAAAATAAATCCTTCAAGTTACATGTATTTACCAAAATACCAACAAAGACATTTTCTTAAATTAGGCTTACTTTAATAGTGATCCACATATATGACTCTTGTGTTTTCTCTTAAATTTTCAGTTCGATGGTTTCTAAACCCTTAAAGTCTCAATGCTCAATTCACACTTTTTTCAACTTTGTTCTATGAGAAGGTTAGTTTATTATTTAGAGTCTTTAGTTTAAATTATTCTTGTACTTGGGTAATTGATTGTGTGAATGATGCTTTTGTGTGTGTGTGTTTCTTAATTTTTTAGTGTAATTGATTGGGATCTGACCTGTATAAATAAAAATTCTTTACTTTAATAAATAAAAATAAAAAAGTACTTTTCATAATTTTTTTTTACCTATTTTTCAAAATATTTTTACTGTCTATTATATTAATAATTGCTTGAAGTTTATATTAACTCTATTTCTTTGTAATAAATTCTTTCGCGGTGTTAGCTAAAGTTAGCGTATTTCACCCTTGCTTTTTTCCTCTATTTTTTACTTTTTCCAACACTTTATTACTGTCTAAATATCAAAACTTTAACTAAAAAAATTCATCCCAATCACAGTATAAGCACTTTTCTTGGTTCAAATTTTGACATTAAGAAAACAATAAAGTGTTAAGAAAAATTATGGGGTAAGTGGTCAATTTGAAAAAAAAAAAACCAACAATTAGAAGAACAATGTCAATCACCAAAAAGCTGTTGGGAGCAAAATGTCAAATCTGTCTCTAAAGACTTACATTTGTTGTTATGGCAAAATTTAGCTGCAACGATTCATTAAACGACCTTTTTCTCACCCATTAAAGTTTGCTAAACAAACAAACGGCAACGACAAGGCGCCCGTTGTTAGTGAACCCGCACCTCGTTAACCAACTAAATAGAATCACCAATATTTGTCCGCATCAATATAACTCAGCCGTGTTGAACTATTAGTTGTCATTGAATCACTATTAGCTCTTTGTTGTCAGTCTTAATTGTGCCACTGTATGGACTTCAAGGATTTGTTATGATACAAATTAATAGGTGTTAATTAATATTGGTGGAATTGCTGTGTATATGTATACATGGTGCAACCATATGGCGGATTTTGAAAGTAGTTGGGGTGGCATCACAATGTCATATGTGATTAAGTTAGTCATTGGGTTTGTAGTCCAACGTTGAATTGGTGCTTGAGTTCTTATGGATTTTTTTTTTCTGTTCAAAAAACTATAGAATGATATATATATTTTTTTCAGATATTATCGGTGAGAGTAGATTTTTAAACTAGTCTCACTATATATATATATAAACTCATAGTAATCTTTACATTTGTAATATATCCCTCATAAAAAAAATATGGTTGATTTTTCAATTAGTCAAAATTATAGTAATTGTTTCCTTATTTTATGGAGTCATAAAGCATGACAAAGAACAAGCTTTATGTTTGTTGTTTATATAGGTTTGTAAACTTAAAATAGAGTTCTAAGGCCTTGTGTTATTTAATAAAATAAAATTTGGGTATTATTTTGGCAACTATATACAATAAGTTGTATTTGGGAGGAATTAATCTCTTGAAAGAAACACTAATGATATCTTTTAGAAGGTCTAAATTTCAACGAGTTAACATGTTTATCATCAATTCTTATTGTTCTTCTTAAAATTTTGTGGTGGACAATTTGAGTCTGTAATAATATTTGCTTAATCTAACTCGAGCAACATCGGCTACTAGAGTAGTCATATTGATGCAAGTGCATTTTGAAGCTTAAAATATAAAAACTCATACTTGTCACAGTTGCAAATTACTAATTTCATGCTTCATGTTACAAAATCTGAAGATCAATACTTAGTGTACAGCACCCTAGTCTAGCCCTAGACATTATTAAGTTGGGAAACTTTGAGAGTTGTCTTTAATTATGGCAAGTGAGCTCATTAAAAAAAGTCATAGAAGGTATCCCATTGTTTATGCTTTTATCTGTTCAATTTTTATTTTTTTTATTGGGTCTGAAATTCAATCTTAATTTTCAAACGATCAAGGGTATCCTTTGCAAGTTGCTTATTCTGTCAGTTTGGGCGTTGGCTTTCGTACAATGATTCATGATAATAATTGATCTCAGTGTTTCTGGCAGTTTGATGTCTTGTCTGAAAAGAGAGCTGGAAGTTATTGAAACATTTATTAAGAAGGCAATATAATGTGCCGATATTGTTTTCAAATGTTCTCTCTCCTATATTTTCCTGTCATGTTGGGCTTTCTTTTCTTTTCTTTAGAGCCCTGTTTGGGTTTCCATTACAACTTCCATTAAATGATTTAAATTACAAGATATATTAGGAGTAGATGACACTGTCCAATTAATGGTCCTCACGTGGTGGAATTGTGAATACTTGGAAAAAGAAGACTCGATGTGGCCAATCAAGGGTACGTTATTCTCTGATTAAAAAGAATGTGTTTAGTACTTATAATTTTAATATTAAAAAATAGAAAAAGAATCAATCAATCTCAATAAGCGAGAAGCTATGAGTATGGTATGGATTGTATGTATCTTATGGGTAAAAGTAAAACGTAGTTATTCAATTATATTTCAAGCAGAAGTTTTCAGAAATAAATAAGTTATTTTTATTTTATTAGTAAAATTTAAATTTTAAATTTTTTAGAGTAAAAGTTTTATAATTTTTTTTAAATTAAATTTTCTAAAGTACCCTTAATTGATTTTACGATATTATTTCATTCTTTTCATTGAATAACTTTATAAAACTTGTCTATTATAATAATTTTTCCATTTTTAATAAAAGGATTCACTCGTGGCCACAAAATTCAAATATTTTTAGTAAAAAGTTTATTTTTAAAATTTTATCTTAATAAGCTTTATTAGCATTGTAATTTAAACTACTATGCATGTGTGCATGTGACATGATTTTTTTTCATTGTTTGCAAGAATGACATAGAAATGGTACAATAGATAGGTATCTAGAGTTTCAACGAGAATTAGATTTTTTAAGAGAATAATAGTCTTGTTGTAACGACCCTCCCTAAACTCCAGAGGGAATCCGGGGCTGGAGGTGGTCCTTTAATCCAATTTAGGTATGAACCTAAAAACTCTATATAACAACCCTCCCTAAACTCTAGAGGGAATTTGGGGCCGAGGGTGGTCCTTTAATACAACTCAGATATAAACCTAAAAACTCTATATAATATACAAAGAAATCTAGTCCTCAAACAACTAAAGACCTTAAATTTGCCAAACCATCTATCAACCTCAATTTAAGTTTTTCTCCTCCCCCATGGTAAATCAATCTTGATTTCTAGGAATCTTAATAAACTATAATGAGTACAAAATTCAGTAATAAACAAAAATTTAATATACCAAAGTACCAAAGTATATATACAATAAAATGCATGGCATGCCTTGGTCTTTTGAGAACATTGTAAAATAATTTCTTCAAGCACCATTTGTCACCTTCAAACTTTCACATTTTTTTAAAATCACTTACTTAAACTACCTTCATTCAATTAATACATAGTAGGACTCTAACTTAACATTCATATTTTATCATAATTCATTTTGGCTCCATGCAAGCATTCTTCACCAACTCATCCCATAACATAACATATAAAGTGCTCTTAAGTAAACAACGAATTTAAGTATCCAAGAAAAATAAATAGAAAATGATGGAGTGGGGTAGCGGAAGTAGATTAATAATATAGATAAATAGTAGATATTGTTCTAGTACTAGCCAAGCCAACTCAATTAAGTTACGCTTCAATCAAAGTGTGATCAGATCTCATTCTAATATAAATGACTTGATGGGATTTTAACAATACTTTAAGCAAGAATACATAATGCTCTAATCTAAATGATTTTGTAAGAAGATTTTGATAGCCCAACAGCGTTATAAAAGAGATTTTTTTATTGATCAAAAGTTATAAAAACAATAACAAGAGTTAAATAGGGTAAACCAACTTCACAAGTTAATTTAAAAGGGAAACTAAATTACAATTATATTAGAAATAAAATACTAAAATATGTATCATAATTGATTCTAATTAAAAATAAAAAAAATCAAAAGTACCTAGATAACAAAATTCTAAAATCTTAAAATAACATCCTATGTCATTCTCCCTCTATTAGAAAAGAAGCTCGTCCTTAAGTTTATCTAAAGGATGAAACTTAAAAGTGAAGTATCAATGCATCTTTGAGCTTGAACTTATAACTTTTTTCTGCAATCATTTTTGAAAATTGAAATTCTCTATTCTCCATGCTTCATCATTTTCTTGCACTTATGAGTAACTTTTTGGGAATATGAAGTCTTGTATGAGCGAATCACTTCCAAACCTCGCAACTCTTTTGCCAAATCTTGCTCAATGTTCTCGTCATTTAATTGTATATTTGCAACTAAATCTTCTACAAGGATAGCCATCTTGTCTTCAATGTGGATAGGCATAATTATGTCAATCGTTGCGATGGGCTCTTCAAGTTGATTTTGTTGCACAAATTAGATCATATTATTAAGATTAGTGCTCAAATCAAGCATAGGTTATACCTTTTCTTTCAAAATCTCATATAGATCAACAATCTCATCATCTTCTATTTTCATTGGTGTAAAAAGAGTTTGTTCAACATCATCACAATGAAAAAAAATGGTCTGCCATCAGTTTTCTCATATCAAACAATTCTTTGATTTCATCTTGCCCTTATTAAATCTTTGATTTCTGTAGTTATTCCTGCGAATTTAAAATATCACTTGTCATCTTAAATGATGCATGAGAGATAACAATTTTCAATGAGACAATTTAAAAAAAAAAAATCATCCATCATGCAAATACATAAAGAAAAAATCATTATGATTGCATCAAAATCTAAGATATCTTCAAATTTAAGGAGACAATATGAACTCTAATACTATATTTTTATCATTTTTTTCTCAAATTAAAAATACAACTAATGCCAAAACTGTAAATAACCTGACTTTCGAGGTTTAGTGTTATTAGCGGTTGGTGGCTGTGAATTATGTAGTGCTGATCAGATCTAGCAGATAGGATGGTGAGCAACATTACAGTGCCGGAGGATTGGTCAGATTCACAGTGGTTTGTTCATAAACTTACTAGAAGTGGCAGTTGTGGTGCTTGGTTACGTTTTTGTGGTGGAGAAATCAGACTTGGTGGTGGCTGGATTGGATGTGCGGCTAGAGAAAAGTTTGACGATGGGTGTGATCAACGGTGAGGTAGCGGTGTTGGTGGTAGTGAGCTGCAACTTTCGATGATTTGCGATGGATACAAGCGACGGTTAAGGGCAGAGTTGGGCTCGGGTTTGGTTGGCAGTGTCTAGTGAGTTGTTGGTTGCAGTGGCTGGTGGTGATGGCTGCTGGATTATAGAGGCAATGGTTGTGGCTGAATTTTTTTTCTTTCTTTTTTTTTTTTTAATGGTGGATTCAGTGGGCTAGATGTGGGTAGCCAGGAAAATTGTGCAACTGGCACAAAACCTCTTTGGTACCAATTGATGGAGTGGGATAGCGACAGCCAATTGATTAGTTAGATAAATACTAGGTTTTGAGGTGGATTTGGTTTAATTTAATAAAAAAAATTTAAAAAAAATTATTTCTAAAATTTAAAGAAAAATATGCAATACCTGAATTCGAGTGAGATCCCTAAAAATCAATATTAGAAACCCGAAAAAACCTAACTCATCTCTTTCAGGTCCCAACTGCTGGCTACCGCTAGTGAATTAGCCTCAGCCTGTCAGCTGCACCAAGTCACCACGATACTGCCAGTTATCTCTCGTGAATTAGCCTCAGCAATGAACATGACAGCAGCCTCGGAGAATCAGTCTAATCATGATAGTAGCCTCACAGTCTGGTTCTTAAGAAACACAAAATATTCTTTGGGGAATTGTAGATCTAGCAATTGTCGCCGCATGCGGATTCCTGTTAGAACCAGACAGTGAATCATACTTGATAAGTCAATATATCCGCATGCGGAAAAGGAAGTGATCGAGCGATGACAACCAGGAGGTGGGCATGGAAGCAGCCATGCTTTGAAGAAAGCGTAATAGCTCACTGGTCTAGCTCCATGGCACCGAAATGTATCAGGGCTCAAGTGATTCACCGAAGCGACGAGACCTTGAAAGCTGCTTTTTCTGATAAAGTTATGCTTGAATAGAAGTGTGATTATATTTCTTTCTAATATAAATATAAATGATTTAATGAGATTTGAACAACTCTTCAGAAAGATTAGATGATGTTTAAATTCAAAAAATTATACAAGAGAGATTTTGATATATAATCCTAAAGAAATTATAAAAAAAATGTTTATATTAATAAAAAATTATGAAAACAATAACGAGAGCTCCCTATTTATAATAGGGTAAATCTACCTCTACAAGTTAACTAAAAAAGAAAAACTAAATTATAATTGCATTGAAAATAAAAAACTAAAACACATATTATAACTGACTTTAATTAAAAATACAGAACATCAAAAATACCTAAATTACAAAATTTTAAAATTCCAAAATAAGATCTTACTTTAGAAAACTTACTTTCTCTAGAATCAATTTGCTAAAATCCACTTTCTCATTTTATATAAGCGATAATGCATATTCATGCTTTTGCTAATGAAATTTCACAAACACATATACCTATGTACACAATCACACTTTACACATAACAATACGTCATATAAACAAATAGGTAAATCACATAAATTCATATCCATACGTATCAAAATAAATTTTTTAAACATGTCAAACATATATATATATATATATTGTTTACTGTGATTCATTTTAGAAGTTTAATTGACCTACCTCTTGACGTCCATAAGTAACAAATGCATATTGATATTATTGGCCTAAAATTAATAACAAAAACTCTCATAAGACATGCAAATAAAATCATAATCATAAACTCCAATTTGATCAAATTTCTCATTATAAAAACTTCTTATACTAAACCTCAAAATAATCCCAAAATTTGATCTAAAACATAACAGCTACTCCTAGAAAAATGACTATCACTAATAGGAAGCTGCTGATACTAAGTAAAAACATATCAATATTTGATTATTTCAGTGATTTTAATATATTTGTCTCAGCAGTTATTGATATTATATAATCATAATCAATACTGATACTGAGCAACACATTTTTATTTTTTATTTTTTTTCTTTATTATAAACAGTGGCTTCTTTTTTTCTTGTAATAAATAATTTGAACACCTGGTCAAATTTTTTTAGCTCTTCATCTTCCTTCTGGTCTCAAAAATGATTCCCTCCCTTTCTTAAGGCCCTAGAAACTAGAACGAGATAAAGTAAAAGCATTCAGCCACTCAATTCATGAGAAACTTAGAAGCAAAGTAAATTCACTAAATCCGAAAACCAAAAGCTAGTTCCCTCTTTCAATTAAAGCAATTTGAAGCCAAGAAACTCAATTCAAGTTGCTACAAAACCCTAGTTCATCGCACAGATTTGTCTGACGATAAAAGTCTTTCAAACCTCAGCTCTCTCTTTATAAGTCGTTCAAGCCCTAGCTAGTCGTTCAAACTTTGACCGTTTAGCCACACCATTCAATTCTCCCAGTCTCGCTATCGAGCTCACCTTTAATCTTGCCAGTCAGTATGTGCCATTCAATTCTTTCTTTAGCTCGATGTTCAATTCTCTCTTTAACAGATGTAAATGTCGATCTCTTCTCAGTTCAGCTTAATCTTTGCTTTTAATCGATTATGGTTTGTTTATAGATTGAATGAATTGTACATATGTTATTTTTAAAAAATTGAAAGGATTTAACACTCGTGGCCACTGCTTAAATTATTCTTTAGCTAAGATTGATGCCGTTGGTTTTGGCTCTGAAAGTGGAGGATATGAGTGCCTAATGTTGTTGACAAGGTTAAATCCTTAGCTTATTTTTTCCATGTAGGACTATTGTTTTCGTGCAAAATTCACCTTTATGATTTTGTATATTGTAATCAACTGCTGGCCTTCTAATCTAAAAATGAAACTTACGTGAGCATTGAACATGAGCTTCAACAATGTCTAAATTGCATGGTAATCTTAGTTTCTCTTTCAGCTCTTCAAGAGGCACGAAATGTTAGGCAAATTATTGGGTAATGGAGGTAGTAAATTTGAGCTTATTCTGTTTATTATTTCATGAATAGATCTGTAATTTTAATTTTGATTTCAAGGCTTGTTCTGGACAAATAACTTGTTAAATGTTTGTGGTTACAAATGTTATTTTTGTACTATTGTTTGTTATTCGCCTTCTTCAATATTGCCCATTATTTTGAAAATTGTTCATCTGACTTCATCTGCAAATAGTTATGGCTATTCATGAATAAACGTATCATTTGATCATCTTAACTTGATAGAATTATATCCCCATAAACTAAAAATGTGTGGATTTACCATTTTTGTGTATCCCTTGTATGGTCGTATTTTAATGTGCAACAAAATTTCTGGTGAATGTGAGGTTCTAGTATAAGAACATCATTGAAAGATCTTGTAATTGCAGAGCAACTGCTGTCTTTGTTTTTAATTCAAGCATGCTGGTTGACTTTTTTTTTTCTTTTCTTCTTGTTATATTCCTTGACATAGCTGATTTAAAGACTTGGCCTAACTCTTCCCTCTATGTTCATCTACTGTTAAAATTTTTCCTACACCAAGGTTGTTCGTATGTTATTTTCTTTGACTTGTGTTTTTGGTTGAGTATTGAAAAAAAATTAAAATTGTTGCTATAGTACTAGAAATACTTGGTAATCCCATGTTCTCGAAATTTTAATAGATTGTTCCCTTATTGGAAAATCTCAAGTTTTACAGATCATGCGCTAACATGCTAAAAATTCATTGGTAAAAATTTCATAGCTCAATTTCTTCAAAATCTATTGAAAATAATTTACATTTCAGATATCATCAAATCTATCAAATTGTTTTTTGTTTTGAACATATTCACTTTAAAAATACAATATAATTCATCCTTTTATCATAAAATCATAAAACTTTTCATAATCGTAGAAAACATATGTACAAACCAATATTCCAAATTTCATAATTTTTGAAGAAGTTTAGATATAGTGAAATAATTTCGTAATTTGTGTTCTTCACTAGAAACAAAAATTTCTAGGTTTTTAGACCTGAATTTGAAAAATCATAATAAATTAAATTCTTACCCAATTGAAACAACTTTTGAAAAATTTTTTGAAGATGTATAAGTTAAAAACCAAATCAAAATTAATTTGCACTAATTACTATGATTCTTGAAACAACCCACTGTTAGCATATTTCCCTACAAAATTTTATATTTCTATTTCTGTTACTATCTAATCATGCTTCTGTGTACTACTCAACAAAAATCAAGAACTGAAATATAGAGATTAAGCATAGTAATGTGTCATAACAAATTGGAGTGTTCCTGCTACAATATTGGTGTGTCTATATTAGGTCTAAACCCTCACATAGAGCCAAGCAGGTCTAAATCTACAAATAAATGTGGAATGAAAATAATCAATAGAAAATACAACTTATAAACATGTAATTAGAAGCAATAAACTTTAAACTTACTTGTGAGAGTAATTCAATCCAAGATTCGAATTCTCGAGCTTCACCATTCACGTTAACTTTGAAAATTAGCCAGTTATCTTGGCAAGTCTTGGTATACAAAACACTTATTTTATTTAATAAATTTGTGAAAGTATAAAATAGAGAAGTTGAGAACAAGAGATAAGAGAAAAATCTCTTTTTTATTAGGTAAACTTTTTCCTAAAATTCACTCTCGACTTGCACCAAAATTTTCTAAAAAAATCATAACTAAATGCATCAACTTCATTTGTGAACTCCCTTGCCTTTATATGGGCAAACTCTAATTTAAACAAGTTTGAACATTTCCATAGTAATTCTGGTGAGCTTGCAACCCTATTAGATGAGCTTTCTATGACACAATCCGAGGTTCTAAAATTTTAACCAATGGGGCGATGGATTCAACTTAATTGATGGTTATAATTGAAGTCAAATTGGGACACCCCATTGGATTTTTTTGTCAAGGTAGTTAAACTAATAAATGAATTTGCGTTGGATGACACAACTTAAAAGTGATTTTTAATTCTTAAGTAAAGAGTGTCTTGTTATATTATAACTCGATGAGTCTAAGGTTGATCCACAGAAAAAAGATTTAATTTGTTTATTTTATTTCATCTAAAAATAAAAATAAAATTTTTTTTTAAAAGGAAAGGGGGGTGGGCAAGCCCAAATCAATTTTTACCCCCTCCCACCCCCAAGACTCGAACCCGAGTCCACACAAGTGAGGGGCGATAGATTGCACTGCCAACCAACTCGACTACGCCCTTGGGGGCAAAAATAAAAATAAAACTTGAATATATGCAATTTAATTTTAATGAAACTATGAAATTAAATTAATTAGGGTTGTGGATCCACTCTTAGTAGTAAATAAAATTTAATAAATTCTTTTTTTCTATTTTTTTTAGATTTATTGCCCAAAAGATTAATTTTATAAATTATTATTATTTTCCCATTAATTTTATTATGAATAAACTATTTATTGTGTCAAAATTTAATTTATCTATAATAAATCAAAATACCATTTTACCGTACCTTGTATTAAGATATTAAGAATTTATTGTGCCAAAATCCATTATTTTTCTACAATAAATCAAAATTTCAAAATATAAAATATGTATAAAATTAAATAGAAAATAATTTAATTTATATAATTAAAAATAGAATTTGATTAAATCATATTTATTTCCTAAGAGTTTCGCCTTACCCTAACTATTATTATTTAACTAAGCATAATTGAAATAAAAATAATTATTAAAATTAAATTAGTCATAATTAAAAGGAATGAAAACAACTAAAATTGAAAATAAAACTAAATTTATTTATAAAAATAATTATGCAAAATATTAAAACACACCTAGAAAATAGGATTACAAGTAGATTGAGAGAAATTGACAAGAAGAAAGATGTCTAAAAACATAAAAATGAGGCTCTATTTATAGAAAAATAAATTAATTATCCATTATTTTGTTGTCCATCATAAACTTAATGCATGCACTCTACACAATCATTAGATCAAGATCCAACTGTTGGTCAAACTTCAAAAGTTAAAATTACATGTGACATCATACAAAGCATCCGATTTAGTCAAAGAACAGTTGAGATTTGGTAAGTTAATGGGTGTATCAAGTCGAGTCAAATACAAAGGTTAGGATCCTCTAACTTGCTTCACCAACCATTGCCATGTGGCATGATTGTGGCCATTGAACTATGAATGATTGAGATTTAGTCAAAATAGTCAGCTATCCAGTGCATTCATATCTATTGTAAGCCTATTTTATCATCAAATCAATACTCGATCAATAAAAAAAGTCAATTTTCCTTGTAAAAGCTCAATTTTAAGCTGGTCTTAACTCATTTTAAGGTTTTTGGATCTTTGAAATCCAAATTTAACATTCGTTTATTTGTTTAGAGTTTTGAATTGTGTGAAATTATTATTTTTACCTAATAAACACACAAAAATACACAAAATAAAATATTTAGAAAAATAATTAAAAATTCAAAATATGTTACATAATTACAAACAAAAAAAAAGTTGCCACCATATGCTTTAAAATGACAGAATTGAATGACCATACTTACCTCGTTGTCTGGTATGTATCTCCCAAAAATTTGATTAGAACAACACTTGAATAAGTATTGATCATCCCAATAAAATCTTCTTACCGCTGTTAAGAATTTCTTATTGTCTTGGGAGCTCTAGTCACACGGCATTTTACCTGTTACAACATAATTAACAATATTAGCATACAAAGACATTTTGCTTAAAGAAAATAAAAATCATTTTGGTGTTGTATCAATTGAAGACTTATTTATAATTCTTGAAAGATGATCTGCAATAATATTTTCGGTACCCTTTTTGCCCTTGATTGTCAAGTTAAATTCTAGAAGTAGCAAAATCTATCGTATCAATCTTGGCTTGGCGTCCTGTTTTGACATTAAATATCTCATAGTAGCATGATCTGAATAAACAACAATAAAGGAACCAATTAAATATGAACGAAATTTATCCAATGTAAATATTACAGCAAGTAGTTCTTTTTCAGTTATAGTGTAATTCATTTGGGCACTATTCAAAGTTCTACTTGCGTAATAGATGACAAAAGACTTACCTTCTTTTCTTCGTCTCAGAATAGTACTAACGACATAATCACTAGCATCACACATTAGTTCAAAAGGCAAAGACCAATAAGGGGGTTGTATTATTAGGGTTGATGTTAAAAGGCTACTTATCTTTTCAAAAGCTTGTTGACAATCACTCGTCCATTCAAATGGTTTGTCTTTTATTAAGAGGTTACAAAGTGGTCTAGATATGACACTAAAATTTTTTTGATAAACCTCCTATAAAGTCCTGTATATCCTAAAAAGGAACAAACTTCTCTAATTGTCTTTGGTGAAGGTCATTTTGAGATGACTTAAACTTTGGATTTGTCAACTTCAATTCCTTTTAAAAACACAACATGACCTAAAACAATTCTAGAAGTAGTCATGAAATGACATTTTTCCTAGTTTAAAATTAGTCATTTTTCTTTATTCTTTTCCAAAACTCTTTCTAGATTGTCAAGACATGTATAAAAAGAATTACTAAATACAGTTAAATCATCCTAGGCAATTTTCAACCATGTCACTAAAAATGCTAAGCATGTATCTTTAAAATGTTGTAGGAGCATTATAAAGTTTAAGACATTCTTTTAAATGCAAAAGTTCCAAATGGACATGTGACTGTTGTTTTCTCCTGGTCTTCTAAATCTATAGGAATTTAATAATAGCCTAAGTAGCATCAAGAAAGTAGTAGGAGGGATGTCCTGTTACCCTATCGAGAATTTGGTCTAAAAATGGAAGGGAAAAATGGTCTTTTCTAGTGGCATCATTTAATTTTCTGTAGTCAATGTACATGCGCCAACTAGATAGAATTTGTGTTGGGATTGGTTCACCTTTATATTTTTTACAACAGTTATTTTATATTTTTTTTGTACTACTTGTGTTGGACTTACCTATTTACTATCAGAGATAGGATAGATAATTCCTACATCTAGTGGCATTTTTTACCTTAAAAGATATAAAAGGTATTAATCCTTTAATCTACACACACTGAATACACCTAGAGGAAAATGCCACTATTTGCAACGGTTATTTTAGATTTTCTAGTGGCATTTTCCTCTAGGTGTATTCGGTGTGTGTAGATTAAATGATTAATACCTTTTATATCTTTTAAGGTCAAACCAATTATAGTTTTATGCCTTTTTAGCACAGCCAGTAACTTACCTTGTTAATCACTTATGATTTGGGAAGAAATTATCATTGGATATGTTAGCTGTTCTCCTATATAGGTATACTTTAATTCTTCTGGTAAGGGTTTTAATTCAAGCTCAGGTGCTTCCTCTTCGTTTGGCTTTTCAAATTGTGTCGTATTTTCAAAGTTTGATTGGTCATCATTACCTATAGGTACCTGTATAGAATCAAGTATAGAACACATGTTAACAGTATCACATTCTAATTCCTTACTTGATTTAAAAGAACTAGCAAAATAAATTTCCACAGGGTTTGTAAAATTCTCATCTTGGATATGTTCCTTAATGATTGGCTTAATAAGATTAACCACCTCATTCTCGCTATCATCATCTTCTGTGTCACGAGATTGTTTATACATATTGAACACATTGAGTTCCAACTTCATGTTGCCGAAAGATAATTTCATGACTTCATTCTTGCAATTAATGAAAGCATTAGCAGTAGCTATAAATGGTTGCCCCAATATAAAAAGAAGTTTTTTGCATTCATCAGCAATTGTTTTCATTTCCAAAGCAATAAAATCTATAGAATATATGAATTTATCGACTTAGACTAATACATCTTCAATTATTTCGTTTGGCTCTTTAATCAACCTATTGGCAAGTAAAAGAGTGGTAAAAGTTAGTTTTAACTCACCAAGATTAAGTTGTTGGTATACGGAGATGGAAACAAATTGACACTGGCACCAAGATTAAGTAAAGCACGTTCAATTTTATATTTTCCAATGATGCAAGAAATAATTGGGCAACTAGGATTCTTATATTTCAAAGCATTATTGGTTGAGAGAATACAACTTAATTTTTTTGCTAGAAACGCTTTCTTTTACACCATATGTTTCCTTTTCACAATGCATAAATCTTTTAGAAATTTAGCATAAGAAGGTATCTGTTTAAAGACATCCAACAAATGAATGTTGACCTTCACTTATTTAAAGACTTCATAAATCTCTGGATTGTGGTTTGATTTCTTTGGCTTGATTAATGTTTGAGGAAATGAGGGTACAAGAGGAGAGTTGGTTATTTCTTCATAGGCTAAAGGTTCAACAGACTCTTCCCTATTCTCTGAAATTGAATGATTGTTAATTTCACGAGGGTCCAGAATGTGTTTTTTAATAATTTTACCACTGCGAAGAGTTATATCCGATTTAACTTCACTTAAATTTTGGGTATGTGTATTAGCCATTTGAGAATGTTGTTGACTCTTAGGGTTTATTTCAGGTTGAGCAAGAAACGTATTTTTTTCATGCAGGGTGAGGGCTGATGTAAGTTTAGAGACAGTTTCTGTGAAATTGGTTAAGGTTTGCATAGTTTGATTATTGATTGCCTCTTGTTTTTCAATAAATGAATGCAACGTATCTTCTATAGTTTTTCTTAGAGGTGGGATATATGGTGAGTAACTCTGGGAGTTTTGAAAATTCTGATGTGGAGGAATTGGTTGTAAAGGTTGTGCATGATTGTCATTTCTCCAACTGAAATTATAGTCGTTTCTCCAACCAGAATTGTAAGTTTGGGAGTATGGATTGAGATTTGGCTTATTGAAATTGTCGATGATATTTACCCATTCATGCAAACTTTCTCTCAAAGTTAGAAAGGTCGGATAGTCCTGAGTAGAATAGTCAGTAGAATCACAAACATAACACGTAATATATTGAATAATTTTACATGATCATTCTTTTTGGACTCTAAGGCTTCAACTTTTCTAGCTAAAGATACAAATTTAGCTTGAAGGTAAGGTCTCCCTTAAGGTTGTACATGCCTCCACAAGATGGAGATGACTGGGGTTTACTCGATGACTTATAAGACCCAACTGTGTCCCAGTGTTGTGCATTCTATGCTATATAGTCAAGGTAGTTTAATGTATCCTTAGGACTTTTATCTCTAAACTCACAATTACACATCATTTCAACGACTTGTCTACTTTGGGATGTTAGTCACTCGTAGAAATAAGACACTAACCTCCATGTTTTAAAACTGTAGTGTGGGCAAATGTTATGTAACTCTTTATACCTATCCCAACATTGGTAGAGGTTTTCTCCTGATTTTTGAGTGAATGTGGTGATTTGTCCTTTGAAAGAATTTATTCTGTGGGGTGGAAAGACTTTTTTTAAAAATTGTGCTTGCATTTCATTCAAAGTTCAAATAGATCCTGAAAAAGAGAAAAACTTAAGTCTGATTATGTTCATGCTACAAGTTTGATAAGAACAGGTGTTACAAGCCTCTTCAAATTCTCTCAAACACAAATATGAATTTTCAGACTTAAAATCATAAAAAGTAGGCAAAGTTGAATGATGCCAGGTTTGAAATTAAAAAGAGATGCATCAGGAGAAAAAACTATACATGATGGTGACCTTATTCTAGTAGGATGCATGAAATCTCTAAGTGTCTCAAGTTGTTCATGAAGATTTTGCATGGGTTGGTTATCTCCGTGCTTGGAAAAATTATCAACTTCTATGTCGGCTATGTCTAAAGGTGGTGAAGGTAATTTCTAACTAATCTACCATTGTTTGTACTAAACCAACGTCGCATGCAATATTGATAATGTGTGAGTGTGTGCCAATTAAATTAAGATGCACAAACAAATGAATAATGCATATAACACCAAATGAAAATTATACAATAAAATAAAAATTAAATAAGCAAAGAACATAAATAAACAGAAATTAAAAATAAATAAATGTGAAATAAAAATAAATAAACAAAAAAATTAATTAACTGAAATTAAAATATTAGGCGATTGAACTAGCCATAAAAATAGAACAATTAAAGCAATAATAACACATTAACAAAATATTAACAATTCAGTCGGTATTTTAGAATCAGCCATAAAATAAAAATAACATAAATTAATGTACAAGAATAATTAAACAGAAATTGAAATGGTAGGCGGTTAAACCGACCATAAAACAAACAAAATTTAAATAATAATTCAGGCAGTTGAATCAACCATTAAAAATAAACGTTAAACGTAAATTACAGAAATGTAAAGAAAGAGAAAAATACGTTTTTTTTTAATTGTTTTAAATTACCAGCCTATTAAAATTCAATTTTTGGATCTTAATGGTTATTTTAAAAGTCTAAGTCCTTGTTCATTATATCTACAAAGTCCAAAGGTCCAAGTTCATTTAGTCTTTAAGTCCAAAAGTCCAAAGAATAAGGCAAAGTCTGAAGATCCAAGTTTCAATTCAGTTTAGGGAGAGATTTGCAAAGTTTTTAGGTCAAAATGAAATTCTTCACAAGTTTTATGGTAATTTTATGATTACAAGAGAGAGAAGGGAGCTAACTAAAATTTTACGAAATAAATTATTAAAAACAAACAAAAGAATGACGTAAGGGAGGATGCAAAATAGATAAAATAATTGATACAAGAGAATAAAAAAAATTGACACCAAATTTTAGAAACTCTGAGGCAACGACGTCAAAACCTGACACGACTCAAAAGTGTTATTACTGCCAAGTATAAGAGTATTTAGTTATAATATAATTTAGTGAGTCTGAAGTTGAACCACAAAGAATTTAAAATCTAGTAGTTAATTTATTATAATAAAAAAAAATTAATTGTGGGAAAAGAAATTGATAGGAATTAAGTTTAAAAATATGCTAAGGTTGCAGGATCCACTCTTGGATTTTAAATTATAACAACTCTTTTATATTTATATTTTGTATTTATCTTGGCAATTAATTATTATGCCATTTAATTCTTAAAAAATCATTAATGTGATAAATATAGGACAAAGTATTTAATGTGCCATAACTATATTGAAGTGTCAACATTATGTGAAAATACCATATAAATAGGAAAAGATCTAAATCTCTAAATTAACATGACATAAAAAAACTGATAAAGAAGAAAAATACACAAATAAAATAAATTTTAAAACTAACTTGAGAAAGTAATTAAATTGAATTCTTGAGCTTCACCTTTCACCTCAGCTTAGAAAATTTAATCACTCATATTAAAAAATAAAACATTTATTTTATTTAATAAACTTCTGAATTATATTATAAGTGAACTCATAACACAAGAAAAATAAGAAAAAAATTCTTTAGCTTCAACCCCCTAGCTCTCTCTTCTTTTCTCTCTTTCGCCTCCCTTTTCTTCTACATTGGCTTGTCTTTTATAGGCAAGGATGCACTTTTCTTTTCTTTAATTTATTATTATTTCATTATATATATATCTTGAAGGGTGTGATGGTCCGGTGGCGAAATGGCCACCTGACAATCACACCATTATTACATTCTTTTTCTTTTTTTCTCTTTTTTTTAATTATTTTTAAATTTTTTATATCTCCTCAATAATGTATTTCAATGACTTCAGCAATTATTCTTTATTTTCGTTTTTAATTCCAAATCCTTTTTTATTTCTGAAATATTTATAATATAAAAAAAATTAACATACTACAAATTAAGTTTAATATAAAAATTTATTAGAAAAGTATTAAGATAATTTAGGAATAATGAGCGCATTAATCAACATTGTAAGTGAAAAGTTGATAATTGTTTACTTATTAAATGTATACTTTTTAGTGTTAATCACCTGCAAAACAAATAAATCATACTTTAAAAACAAATAAAATAGGCAATTCCTAAAATAGACCTAGGATTTGCAAATATGACAAAATTGTTAGAGTTATCAACACTGTGAGTGCATAATGACAATTTTAACTTTTACAAAATATACACTTTCTACTATTAATCCCACCCTCCAACCAATTTAGTGCTAGTCCTTAACAATTAAAGTGCTAATTTTGATAAGCAAAATTGTGTACAAGATAATAATTGTTCTTCTCCGCTTCAAACAATTAAATAAGTGAGCTCTTTTAATTTTTTCGATGAAAGAAAAACAAAGGGGAATAACTCATAGGCTTGATATCACTAATCCTTTCTTTTTGCCTAAAATATAAATAGACAAAAAACATATGGGTTTTTATCAAAAGAGAGCAATATCTTTGTTCTAAAATTTCATTAAGGATTATACCATTAGGTATTAGTTTATTTACAAATAAATAAATAAACAATACATCTTCAGCCCATGTAATGAGCTTTAGGCCAGTGATTCCTAGATCACTTGGCCTTAGGACTCTAGATGTTGAGACACCCTTATAAGTTTAGTTACTTCATTTTTTGATATAGAATAATTGAATAAGTAACAATTTGGCTCCCTGATGCCTTTGGGAGTAGAGATGTTATGAAACAATCCATTCGATCATCCTTAAACCTCAAAAGCAATAGAAACAAAAACAATAATCTGGGCTTAACATCTAACTCATGATTGAATTTCAAAAAATTTTTGCTTATCATCTACATAGAAACTCACTCATCCAAAGAGTCTAGCACAACAACATATTCAAAGCCTCCAACAAAACATCTATTTATAAGCTCAATCTTCAAAATGTTAAAGATGAGGGGTAAGCCGTCAATTTAGCAAGTAAATCCATGCCTTGCGTTATCCTATAACGATTTACAATATAATAACTATTTATTGAAGCACTTAGATCTTTAATTAATAAGAATTTAAGTCTTTTGGATCTTAAAATAATTAAGCAATTTGAAATCATATATCATGCATAAATTGATACGATATCATATTGAGCACCTACAATAATCGTTTAAATATATAAACATATAGACCAACACTTACATAATAATCATTATAAAAAACCTTACAATTAGAAAACAGTTACAATCTATTGCATAAATATGATAAAACACATAATGAGTTAAAGTCATGACATAATAACCATTTTTAACAATAAAACTTTTCTTTCATTCAATTGCTAGCTAAAAATCATTGAACAAATATCCATTTTTTCAATAAATCATTTCATTAATTACTCATATAACATATTGTCAACTATATTCCCAGTGAGTTGCCCAATTGATATGTCACTTGTAATCCGGGTGACTTAGCCAATAATTCATTTAGGGTACTGTGTCCTGAAATAATTGTCAGTAGATACACAAAATACAACTAGCTGTTCAGTTATATTAGTATCAATAACTAGGGACAATGAACCAAAGTCTTAAATAGTAAATACAGTTTTCAATGTTTCAACATCAATCATTCAATAATCTATCAATAAAACGCTCTTGTAAAACATTTAATTGACAAAACTTTACAATTTTTTTTAAGGAAATCAATTTATGAAAGGACAAGTATTTTGAAAACAAAAATTTAAGAAAATATTTTAAATAAGCTTTTAACCAAAACGTAATTCATTATCATAAACTATAACAGTAAAATATCTTCAAAACAATAAATGGCAATCCATGAAATCTTTTCATACATATTTACATTTATAGATATAATAAACATTATTTTTTAATTCAATTACCCTGATTAGTAAAAACCAATCAATACCTCAATCATAACATAAGCTCACCTGTGTCCTATAACCACTGAAATGATATTCATATCAATATCATTATCATTATCAATTCCAACTTAACAATGTTCCTCAATACCTCAACCTTCTTAGGTACGAAAATACCAAACCTACTGAGCTATTAAAATTCTAATCAACCTATACCTTTTGAAATTAATCCAATAATATGACACTCTAAGAATTTTAAGACCAGTGCAAAGTTTCTTTTCAATCATGTGGGATTTCATATGAAAATACTTCATAATTGCAAGAGTCATAAATTTATCCAAAAATCATTTTATTTTAAGTTGAACAAAACTGTCTTTTTAATATTTAATACTGCATAGTAACCATTTTGAAATTTTATAAATATTTACATATAATTCTAAAAATCACGCCTTTTTAAATTATGATAGGAAACATAATAGAAATTCATAAATACAAGTATGAGATTTATTTCACAGGAACATGCTTAAAACAAATTTTCATTTCATGTATCAATAACTTGTCCAGAAAATTTCAGAGTTGAGGTCACCTGACTCAAAAGTTCATAACTTCAGTTATAAAAATCAAAAAATTGCGAAACAAGCTTTATATAACATTAGAGACATATAAAAGCGTCCAATGAAAATTTCATGACTACTTATAATTCCAAACATAATAAGGACCGATTCATAATGTGATACTTAAATTCTAAAAAAATGGTTTTCAGAATTGTGTAAGGCCAATTTCAAAATTTGTAACATTTATTATACAAGCCCACTAAACATAAAATTAGATATTGATACACTAGCATGTAAAGGTATCTTTGGTAAAAATTTCAGATTTTAAGTGGCAAAACATGCTTAAAACATAATATATTTCGGACCTATCAATTCTAGAAAATGATTTCATAAATTACAATAGCTCTACTTACTGAACTTTCATAATTAATCTACTTAATAAAAAATTACAAAATTAAACCATAATAAATAAACATGCTCATGAATGCAAAATCAACGTTTCATAAATTTTAAATGAGTCTTTACTAATAATAAAAATCATCCAAATTTGAGCTACTGCAGAAAGGCATCAATCTCTAAGAACAATGTACCAAATTCGAAAATTCATAATAAATTCAATACTTGGAATTTTGGAATAGTGATAGTCCAATAGAAAGCTTGAGATGTCTATTATTCATAAAACATGGTTCTAAAAAGTTTTGAGCGCATGCATTTCTCTGTCTATGTTCATAAATCTCATCAATTCACAACCTCAATCATCTCTAATCCATTCCTAATGAACAAAAACCACCATAAATAACCTAAAAAATGAGTAAAATATGTAAAACATGGGCCAGGATTGTAGAAACATCAATCTTAAGCCCTAAGATTCTCCAACATGATACTCCTGCACACTAAAAAGAACATAATCAATTGTTTTCCTCTTTTTTTTTAACAAAAAACTTTTCTCCTCTTCTCTTCATCTTTTTTTTCTTTTCTCCTCTCCGTCTCTCTCTTTTTTTTCTCTCCATTATTTTCTTTTTTTTCCTCTCAAACCATTTTGCTTTTATCCCTCTTCAAGCATCTGTTGACCTAACTTTCCTTTTTATCGTCCTTTTTTTAAACTTAGAGAGATAATCATGGCTTGGAAGATAATACCAAATCAAATTCTAATCTTATTATCTCCTTTTAGTGCTTCTCTAAAAGTCAAAATTTGCTCACTTAGCTACGTACTAATTCCATTCATAAACCTTTGGAAAACCTCCATGAGGCCCAACTAAATCTGGGCTGTTACAGAATACATTCAATTGTTTCTTTTTTGGTAAAACTTTGCCGTTTTACATAAGCAATCATTTACTGATTAGTAAGATGCCTGCTCAGTAGGCAACAGTTCTTCTGGGTTGAATTTTTTTTTAATCAAAATGCTATTATTTTTTACTAGCAATCACTGTTCATTAGGCGAGACTCCCAATGGCGACAAAGATGCATCTCAAAAGTAGAAAAAAAAAACTCGTTATGCCGCTTCATTCAAACAAAGATTTTTTTTTTTTTTAATTTTTGTGGAAAAACAAATACAAAAAAACATGTTATGTCAACAGTCCCTCCTCTCTCAACCAGATCAAGACAATATCTCTCCAATATCTAAATAAAAAAAGGTGAAGTTTAGAAGCCCACAACTGATAGATAAACGTGAAAATACAAATGCCTACAAATAAATTTAACTAATATATATGAGAAAAAAAAAAGTTACAAACAACGATTCACGTCTATCATGTTTCCCTTCTTTCCATTACAACATCTAACCAATTTAATTGAGAAGCAATTGGGTAAATCTCATACTGATATTCGAGATCATGTTTTAAACAGAGAAAAAATTTTCTTTTTTCCTAACCCATCACACATAAACCTACAACCCCCTCAAGTTTAGTTAATGCGTGTTTTAGAGAATTACAACAGTAAAACATAATACTGTATTAACTTAATACTATCATCTTATACTATGTAATATAACGTGCCAAACACACTCTATATTCATTAAAAGGAGTTTTCAATATCCTGGAATATTTTAATGACAAAAAGCTACATTTTCTATTATTTTAAAGAACAGTTTGGAACATGTCTGATTTGTAAAATTATAATGGAAGAAATAATTTACAAATTATTTATTTACTTGCTTGATTTTGTTTGGTTTAATAATGTATACTGTGAAGAATTTATATCCATTTTAATAAGTATAGGCAAATTAAAAAAAAATAGAAATTTAATTATGTTAATTAATTACAATTCTGAAATCACTATTCATATATTACTATTCATGCAATACTATTAATGAGTTATTATTTATAATTACTTTTTAGATGATATTGTATATAAGTCCTTGATCACCCTCATTATTCATAGCATTGTTCATTTTAGTATTCATTCATGGTAAATATATGAAATGTGGTGAAAACAGTAAATTGCAGAAAATATAGCATATAAAGGATTTTTAAAATTTTTTATTGTAATTCATCTTTTTTTTTTCATGACACTAGTTAGTTGTTCAAAAATAATGAAAATACTATTAGATCACAATCATACATCCATGAGGCCATGCTCATAGATTAAGCAATTTACTAAGTAAGGAAAATATTACAACCTATTGGAATCTTACAAAAATTCAGAATCCCTCTTACTGTTTTCACCACCTTGTTGGATGCTTAGCAATCACCGCTAGTCTTCAATTGTGTTAGCTGCTTCCTTCAGACCATATTAACACCACAAACGACCCTTTCATTCCAAAAAGGCCAAAGTAGTTGTAAAAAAATGTCTAAAAAAAGGATTGATCTTAAGAAAACTCGAAAACTAAAACTTCATATAGATATAAAACATCATATATAGCAACGATAAGTTTTTTTTTTCTTGTTCTCTACATTGGCTGCTTCTCTTGATATAAAATATGATATGTCTTCTTCAGTTTTCAATGTTTAAAATACTTTCCTTTATGTAGGGCTGGTATTTCACCTAAACCCTAATAGAGGAGTACTAAGATATGCTTTTTTAAAAGTCCAATTTTCTATGAATACTTGATATATTTGCTAATGTATTAAGCAGCTTCATTTGAAGTTCTTTGATATGTAATCCTCATATATACACCAATCTGCTACCTAAGACTAGAAAAATCTTTAATATAAAGAATCAATGAATTACACTGTTATTGACACAATGACGCCAATAATAAAAACCCTAACAGTCTCACCTTTTGGCATCCTCGAAGTCAAAATATAAACTAACCAATTTTTCAGTCTTCAAATGGCTTATGTAGGAGCCACAAGCAATAATATACATATAAGTAATAGAACAAACAAAGAACAAACCCAAAACAAAAAGCGTTAGTCACTATTAGTCCAAATTCACTTGTAAACTTGAAAAATAGGTCAATTCACCAACCATACTCATTTTAGATTAATTTTTCATTTTATTAACAAATTCCTGAACATGTGTTAGAGAAGTAGAGCCAAAAACAATATCATTCACATAAATACAAGCAATCAATATTCTAGGATAAGATTTCTAACGAATAAAGTTGACACCCCTATCTTGTAACCCTTTTCAACTAATGATTTGGTTAATCTTTTATATCATGCCCTAAGAGCTTGTTTTAATCCAAATAAAGTCTTTTTCAATTTTAAAACATAATTAGAATAATGCGGATCTTCAAAACCTTTGGATTGTTCAACATAAGCTTCTTCATTAAAAATTTTGTTAAAAAACGTACCTTTTACGTCTATTTGAAGTAATTTAAAGGAAATTAAACAAGCTACAACAAGTAATAGCTGAGGAAACTCTAGTCTAGCAATGGGTGGAAAGGTTTCATTAATGTCAATACCTTTAATTTGTGTATAAACTTGTGCTACTAAACTAGACTTATTTCTTATTGCATTTCTAACTTCATCCATTTTATTCTTAAAAACTCATTTGGTATTAATAAAATTTTGGCCTACGAACTAGTGTCTAAACATAATTATGTTCAAATTATATAAGTTCCTCTTGCATAGATTTAACCCAAAATTCATTGAATGAAGCTTCCCTAGTATTTTTAGATTTAATTAAAGAGGTAAACCAATTAAATTGAATAAGATTTGCATACCTTCTAGTTACTATAGATCTTTATGGACTCCTAATAATGAGATCTAATGTGGTTCTTCAGAACTCTTGATGCTAGTTCTTTCTTGGTTTGATCGTGAACAACAATTTTGGTTGGACGTTTCACATTTTCTTCTTCATTATTTTCATGAGATGATTAGGATGAATCTTCATTAGTCACATCTATCACTTTTCTTTGACTTTTGGAGTTTGATTGATAGATTCTCCTTTAATAAGCATTTAGCCACTTGTGTTATTTTCATTTAAGTTTGACTTTTCCCAATTTTCAATGAATTCAAACACTTTCTCTTTAATAGAAAATTCTGCAAAATCATTAAAGTATTAATAATAGCATTTATAAATTTCATAATAATTTGAGAGATGTTCCAGGTTGTTTCTCATTGAGTTTAGTTATTCTCCAAATAATTTCCGCACTCATAAGTTTAAACAATAATTTATAGTTCAAATGACCAAGTTTTTGGTACCGTATTCAATCAATAATTTATAATTCAAATGACCAAGTTTTTAGTGCCATAATTCAATCTTATCAATAATGGCACCATCATAAGCTGTAGATTAGATCAATTTATAACAAAGGTCAGACGATCTAGTTCCCTTTGAGATATATTTGCCCCTATTATTAAACACCTGACATTTATTGCCATTGAAATCTACCATGAAGTTTGATCACAAATTTGGCTAATATTCAAAAGATTAGCTTTCAAATCTTCAACATGCGAAACATTTTCAAGTTTAGGAAAACCTTCAACATTTATAGTTCCTTTTTCAAGCTCATGGCTTTTAATACCATCAACAAATGTTACATGTTCTGAACCATAGTCTTCATAATTTATCAATGTCATATGTCTAGAACAACCATTATCAAAGTACCCAAAATTAGTAATACAAGCTCACAAGGATGTAAATAGCACATTTTCTTTTTATTCAGATTTCTTAATTAAAGTTGGTCTAGAAAAATTACCTTTAGGTTCAAACCTAGGTTTAAGAGCACATCCAAATTTATCATATAAAGGCAAATTAAATAAAACAACTTTCTTTATACAATTCATGAACTTAAAGCATTTAGGTCAAATATGTCCTTTAATATCACAAAAGTAAAAGTAGGAACAAACCTTTCATACTTAGCATGTGAGCTTGATGTAGAATATGCCACAAATTTACCTCATTTCATTAGGGAGCTTCGCCCTCGGTAGTGGTGGTATTGTTGTGGGAGGTGAGGGTTTTGACAAAGACAGTTTTTGAGCTTAAAGTAGTTCTATTCTAATATTTAAGACATGATAATTTAAAATAGCCTTTTGTTAGCCTAGAAGGCTATACAAATTGTAATTTTGATGATAACAAATATGTGTTATTATATTTCACAATTTCACTAGTTTTTTAAGGATAAATTTTATTCAAGTGAAATCGAGCTCAAAGCACTCAACGGATAATGGCTCAACCAAGATCGAGTATTAGAGCAAGTGACTTCATTGCTACAAATCTTGTAAAGTCGGTATAATTTAATGTATGCATAATTTAGCATTTGAGAAGCTCAAGATTTTGTTTAATAAATCATTATTTTTCATAAACCAAAGGTTTTATAATCATAAGCTAAATATTTTATGGAATTGGTGATTTTTCAAGATATAGATTAAAATGAAAAAGTTTTGCAAACTTTGATTTCAACAAGTATTGTTTTGAATTTTGAATTTAGACCTATTTGACAAAATATGAAACATTTTGGGCCATAATATAATTTTTAAAAGTATTGGACTCTATAAGTATTGTTTTAAATTCTAAATTTGGACTTATGTAGAAAAATATAAAATATTTTAGGCCATAATATAATTTTTAAAAGTATTGGGCCAAATTATAAGTTCTAAAAGTTTTAGGCCAAATTGCAAATATAAAAAATATGCTTAGAAGACAGAAAGTAAGCGGCTAGCCAGATGGGAATTAGCGGCTAAACGCCGGGTCTTTGATTTTCAAATTTTAGAGCCAAATTTGCAACGGTAACTTGTAACATAAGCTTAGCGGCTAACCGACAATGCTCTTAAGGTCAATAACGGCTATTTTACTCATCAAAACTATATAAAATCAAATCAAAATCAAATCTAACAAGTTTTTGAAAGTTTTTCAAGCTGAAATCAATTCATACAACATCCGTTGAACTTCTATTTTGCAAATCTTCATACATTGAATTATCATTGAGCTACCATTTATATATCTACTCTAATAGAGAGCGTTTGTTGTAATCTTTAAATTCATTATCAAATTTGTATGAGTATAAGTGTGGAAAACACTTAGGGAAAGGTGTGAGTGAGACACCATTTGTAAATGTTTATTGACACCTTGGAAGTCAATTGTAAGAACTTGAAGCCTTGAAGGCTTGGATAGTGAAATCCTCAAGCTTTGTGTGCTTGGAGGCGTGGACGTAGGCCAGTTTTGCTGAACCACGTAAAAATTCACTTGTTTGATCTCTCTTCCCTTATCCTTTTAATTTCAAGCATTGTTAAATTATTGCTTTTGATTTTATTAAGGCATTAGTTTTAATTGTTGTGTGATTTTATTTGCTTAAGTTTTTAAAAACCCAATTCACCCCCCTCTTGGGTTGCTTAGCTAGAGTTTCACCTTTCCTATAGTCAAAATCTAATCAAGATGCTTTATTCTAGAATTTAACATTCTCAAAGATTTTTTAATGCTTTCTAGCTTAATCAAAACATCGCTCAATTTTTATTCTTTTTTAAGAATAATGATTTGAAGTTTAATTGCATCGCTTCCAAATGTCAACTTTCCAATCGAAAGTTCTAATAATTGAGCTTGTGTTTGCATGCATCTTTCATCCATTCGTACCTATTAAGAATACTTTTAGTCATATGCTTCATTCATTGATCTAATAATGACATCATCATTATAACTACTTTTAGTTTTTGAAATATATTGTTCATCTCTAGCCTTTATAGTTAAGGTTTTAATAGAATTAAGGGAAAGCATCCAAAAATCATAGAAAATAGAAATATCATATGATTTTGATCTTTCATCATCAAAATTTTCAAGTCTTACCTCTTATCATGAACAACAAGTCCACCCAAATATCTTCATCATCAATGCTTGAGTCATCATCATCACTTCAAGTCGTTTGTATAGCTTTCTTCTTTTTCAAGAGCTAATTAGGATATTGACTTTGAATATGACAATAACCATTGCATACCCTATATTAAATACTTTAATCTTTATTAGTTTTAAACAAATTGAAACTGAAAGAAGATTTACGCTTTTGTGCAGGTTGCAGCTTTGATAATGATTCCTTCATCTTGTTACTGTTTCTAAATTTTCCTCGTGTCAATTTGTGAGCTTCATTGTCAATATAGCTAGAAACTTTTCCATGTTTTTTTCTTCATCATTTGCATCACTCTCTAAATTCGACATCTTAACTTGAAAAGAAATACCTTTTTCTTTCTTCTTCTTCAAATGACTAACTCATAAGTCAGAAGTTTGCTAATCACTTGATTTTCTAGTCATGGTTCTAATATCATAGTATTCTTTAATAACTATAACTTTAATAAAACATCTATCCGGTAAAAATCTCAAACTTGTTCTCATTAATTCTTCCTTAAAAATTCTTTTACCAAGTTAATGTGAAGTATTAACATTGTTAAGAAGTTTACCATTAAAATCAACAATTTCTCATACTCATGCATGTTAATATTTTTAAATTCAGTTGTAAGTTTTTAAAGTTTAGAATGTGTTACTAAATTATTGCTTTCATGAGTTTTTTGAAGAATATCCCCAACAGTATTGGCAGTTGTACTTGTAAAGATAAACTTATGTTAATTGATGTTGACTCTATTGACAATAGCATTAAGCGCCTTGGAATTAAAGCCAAATGCTTGATTTTCAATATTGAATTACTCATTTAGAGGCTTGGGAATCACATTTCCATCTTGAACAAACTTGGTGGGTCAAGTCTAGCCTTCTTTAACACAAACCATTGCTTTTATGTGAATGGTCTCAATATAAATAGTCATCTTTTGCTTCCAATAAGAATAATTGGCGCCATCATGCAATGTTGACTAGCAATAGATCCTATTTCTTTATACAAATATATCAAGATCACGATTAATCCATGCCTACAAAAATAGATCAAGAACAAGAAACAAAGATTTGTAAAATAAGAAAAAGACAACTCAAGTTATTTTATTCATCATCATAAAAGGTCTATTTATATAAAGACTGTAAGCTATCATAAGCAAAAGGAACAGACAAACTTCAACTAAACCAATTCTTAGCCCTAGCTTAATCTTATTAAACTAGCCAAATTTAAATTGGAAAACAAATCTTGATAACAAACTTTTTCTCATCTATTTAAAATTGTTCCCGTCAGACTTTCAAACATTGAATATTACCACGTATGTTGCTAGCTCATTTACTGATTCAATAACTGGTAATTTAGTTACCATGTTTTCTCTCTCCCTTAAGTGTAACAATCTGGGAAGGATGAGCAGCTTATCACATAATAGTTTAAACCTGTCAATTAAAAGAGCTTTTGTTTGGATGTCTGTTGGCGAGTGAATGGTTGGAATATATCAAATCCCTACTTTGCCTTTGGAAACAATTTCTTACACAAAATGCACATTAATTTAATGTACTTCGTTCTTGACTTAACCATAGAAGACTAGTTGCTAATGAAGTTGCTTCTATGATATCACACCTAACTATTACACCTAATAATAAAGGTGTTCACATCTAAAAAGCTAGAGAAATTTTGATGTGGTGTGTTAGCAATTGCATGATCTTTAGATTCTGTAAAGGACCTTGCAAAAGCATTTTGTTTCTTTGAACTCCAATAGATGAGATTGTCGTCAAGATAATCATAATAACCACTAGTAGATTTCTTGTCATCAACATTATTTGCCTACTCAATGCATTAGTAAAGCCTGTTAGAGTCCTTTATCTTGTGTGCTTATAATATAACCGGTGAGTTTTAATACCTTGTGAGTAACACAATATATGTTTGCAACCAAGCAAATGCGACTATAAGGGTGCTTGCATGAACTAATTTAGATGATGGACTGTAAATGAAATTTTTGGCCATGTAATTATTACATATAATACGGCCCCAATGACACTTCTGTATAAAGTACAATTAGCAAATCGTTTACTTTCTTATGTGAAGAACTTGGATGAAGAACTCTTTAGCAACAGAGGCTCTCTGCAATCTTCTATTCCTGATTCTTTTAACAAATCATTAATATACTTCTGTTAATAAATGTGCATTCCCTCATTACTTCTTTGAATGTCCAAGCCTAGAAAATAATTTGAGGATCCTAAGATTTTTAAGGCAAACTTAAACTCAACTTCTAAATAACTTCTTTGATAATACTTTCCTTGCTCACTATAACTAAAATATCACCCACATAGACAAGAAAAAAGAGAACATTAGTGCCTTGATGTAAAATGAATAGAGATCTATCTTATTTGGAATTGGTGAATCCTCAATTCACTAATGTTGACTTTAATTTCTTAAACCATATCCTTAAAACCTGCTTAAGTCCATACAATTCTTTAATCAATTTACATGCATGTAATAGCTTCTCTATAACTTCAAAATCCTCTGACTGTGCTCTATAAACTTTCTCTTGTAATTCATCATTCAATAATGTATTGTTCATATCTAGCTTAATTATTCATTATTTTTTCATTAAAACAATGCTTAACACTAGTCTTATTGTATTTGACTTTACAATATAGCTAAAAGTTTCATTAAAGCTCAAATCAGGTGCTTGCTGAAGTCCTTTAGCTACTAATCGAGCCTTAAAACTACAACACTCCTATCAACCTTTTGTTTCACTCAAAAAACCCATTTGTTATCCACAACCTTCATATTTGGTCTTGTTGGCACTAATTTCCATATTTGATTTTTTGCTAGCACATTAAACTCTTCTTTTATTATGGCCAACAATCTGCCACTAGATAAAGCTTCTCTAATAATAGTAAGCACGTTTGTTCATTTGCAATATGAATTAGAAAAAAAAATGTAGATTAGGTTTTTAAATACTAGTTTTTGCTCATGTTATCATTGTATAAGAGGCTTGGGGTGGTTCAAATTATTGTAGATGAGAGGTTTGTTTGATTTAGGTTGTTATGGTTAAGTATTTAAGTGTTAAGACGTATGAATGCTCTCTTTATCATGAATATTGGTGGCTAAAGAATCATAATACAGTCAATCTATTGTTGGGTCCTCAATAAAGCTTGAATTTTTGTATCTCTAGCAAAGTATTGTTTGATTTGATTAGATTGGTTTAGTTTTAGGTCCGCATCTCTATCCTGGGAATTGACTCTTATGAGAGCACTCGTGTTTTGTCAACTAAGAGACTATTATTGGCTGCAGTTGAAGAATTAGACAATACTACAATCAAATAAAAGCTCGACAAAGGTACAAAAGAATAATTAACTATTTGTTTTACTGTAAGAAAAATAGAGTTTGATTTAAAATAAAATTTGTCTTTATGAAAAACTAAATGTAAAGCAATACACCATTTTATTTGTCTTTATGAAGATATCTATATCCTTGCTATGCAGAACTATATACTATAAAAACTCGCTTTAAAGATTGAAAATTCAATGTGTCTATTATAGGACCTCAGATGTAAAAAACCTGCGCCACCAAAAACTTCTAAAAAAGAGAAATTAAGAGTTTTGTGATAAAATTTTTAAAAAGGAGATATATTTCCTAAAACATCACTTGGTAGCCTATTAACCAAATATATTAAAGTTTGCAAAGGATCCTACCAAAAGCTAAGAGGTATGCTTGCTTGTGCTAAAAACATTAAACTATCTTCTCTAATAATATGGCGGTGTTTTCTTCCAACTCTACACCATTTTGATGGTATGTATGTGGACAAGGTACTCTATGAACAATTCCATTTGTCTGTAAAAAATAATAAAACTTTTGAATTCTCCTCCCTAATCTATTTATAAACTTTAACACTTTTTCCTAATTGTTTTCCGATTTGAACTTTAAAAAGTTTGAAAAATTCAAGTGTATGTGACTTTACACTAAAAGGAAAAATCCAACTAAAGTGTAAGTGGTCATCAACAATGCTTAAGTAATATTTAAAACCTTTTCCAAACATCAAGGTACAAGTCATCACAAGTCAAGATGTAATAGCTCTAGTGGTTCTGAAGCTCTACTATTTAAAGATTTAAAATACTATTTATGACATTTTCACTGTAAACAAGCATCCCAAAAGAAGGAAAATTATTTTTATTTGAAATTGGAAAGTTGTTATAAGAAGATATTATTTTCTTTTATATAGCAAGATAAGAACCATCCATTTTCTATGTAACAAATTTATTAGGTTCCTAGTCGTAGAAGCAAAATAAAAATGTGTTCTTTGTGAGAATGTGTGGAAGTAAAGAACTAGAATTTAAAAAGGCATAAGGTGAATCTGTTGGCTGAATTTTGATACTGACAATATTAGTTTGTCATTAAGTATAGGCAATCGATACAACCCTCTCTCAGTTTTCTTTTCTAGTAGAGTTCTCACCAGCTAGGTCCCTAACAACATGGATATTTTCATGAAAATCAAGGGTGAGCTTATTGTCTGAAAGCAATTTAGATAGACTAATGAGATTTTAGTAATTTCTAGAACATAAAGAACATCTTTTAATAATAATGGTTTATGATTTGGAACTAACACAAAAGTATTACCAATATGTGAAATATAAAGAGATTTTCCATCACCTACCACCAATTTCTCACCTTCTTTGAACTCAATTTTGATGTTTAATTTGTTGTGACATGATGCTTCAAGTCACTATTTAAATACCAGCCTTGTTTAGTCTCTTCCTTAGGAATAACGATATAAGCCTAGACATGTTTTGCTTGATATTCCCTTGTCTTCTTGTAAATCTTTCATCAAATCGCCAGTAACATTGGCTTGCAGGGTGTCCATATTTTTAACAAATTTGATAGGTTGGCCTATTTCCTCCTTGACCAAAGTTGTTTCTATCTCTGCCTCCATCATGTATAGCTCCACGAAAAATTTCATTGCTCAAAGCCTCTTGTTTTAGGTTTTCTTTTATCAAATGAAACTCTAGAAAGATTAGCATTAATATTACCATTAGTTTTAAGAGTTATGGCTGCAGTGACTTACTCCATTCGACTCTCATGATCAAGCAAGAGCAAAAAGTCATCACTTCTGGTTGTTATGTTTATCATCGTAGGATCATACTCGAACTGTAAACCTACAAGAATATAAGCAACCAAATCATTTTCTTTACTGTGTTTCCTGCAATGGCAAGATTATTAACAAACTCTTTTAGTTTTGTAACACAATCACTCATAGTCATAATATTCTTTTAGGTGGTTTAAAGCTACATTTTAATTGCAATATTCTTACCTTAGATTGAAATGCAAACATCATGTCAAGTGCATTCCAAACCTCATACAAAGTCACATATTGGACAATTGTGCTCAGGACTGACTTAGCCATAGAAGACAAAAGCCAACTAAGTAGAATTTGGTCTTCATGCTTTCATAGTATATATTCAAGATTCTCAACACTGGTAATTATTTCTTCCTCATGGACAACTACCTGAACTTTGTCTGGTATAACTTTTGATTTGTTAATTAGTGACTCGAGGTTGTTACCATGGATGGAAGGTAAAACCTATATTTTTCCATATCATAGAATTATTCATATCAAGTTTTACTAAAACTAATAAGATAAATGTTTGTAATGAGGTGTTTCCATTGTTCACGTTGGCTTGATGAGTTAAAATAGCATTTACCATTGCCTTGATAGTATTGACTTCCT